>JACEHZ010000220.1:0-600000 GCA_017893485.1 Hemerocallis citrina | reverse complement strand
GGGACAATATGATCATGTAAGTAATAACTGTAACTAGTGTATTCTAGACTTCAAGGTATAAGCAATTGATAACCTAGGCTCAGTTAATCGATATTAATGTAATCCAAGATCGAGAGTCATGTAATCAAGAGTCATGTAATCAAGAGTCTTGTAATCAATAGTCATGTAATCAAGAGTCATGTAATCAAGAGTCTTGTAATCAATAGTCATGTAATCAAGAGTCATGTAATCAAGAATCAAGAGTCATGTAACGAAGAGTCATGTAATCAAGAGTCATGCTTAGTGAAGATCTCGGGTTTATCTGTTTTATTAACTTATCTAATGCACGCAATCCTGTGTCCCATACCACAAGTTCGGTGCATATCAATCATGTGACGTTTAGACTTAAGTAGTGAATTCTATAGGATTATGTACTCGGGTCTTCCAGTGATAGTATCAAGACATGTAATCATGAATCATGTAATCGAGAATTATGTAATCAAGAATTGTTTAACCAAGAATCAAGAATCAAAAATCACTATTTCGGAAAACACGGACCCCCTTCCGAGTATACTCCCCTATATTGTCCATTACTAAGCCGTACCCTTATAACCCCGGCTTGTTATTCTTTTATAATTAATTATGAACATGCAGTTGGTATGACTAGTGGAACGGTGTAATCAAATAGTTTAGTCAAGAAAAATATCAAGGGCAGTAATCATGGACATGAGACGTGAAACGAGTACATGTATCGAGAGTAGTTATTATAGATTAATTAAGTGGTATAAAATGCATTCTATCAACCTATTATATCTATGCAAGTTATTATTACAAGAACAATAATACATTCAGTTCATTAAATATGAAAAATAACGGGTTTATATGCAAAAATGTATACATAAATTTTTAGACAACTTGACATATCTGCATTCAAATTCATTTTTCTGTTGTTACAGAAAAGTAAATCCGATTCCATCAGAGATTCTAGAAATTAGACTCTCTCCCGGTTCCAACGCATATTCACACGATACGTTCTAAAGACAGTAGCTATGCGTACAAATTCATTCTTCGCTGGTTTCGATGTTTCGCGCGCATTCTGGAAATTCGAAGTCACAATACTAAAACTGCAATATCTCACAATCTATACATCGGTTTGAGAAACTTCAGGATGTTTCGGATATCTAGACTCGAAGGGCTACGATTTTCATGTAGAAAGTTTTTCTATCCAGTGTCGGGAAGATGGTCAAATTCTCAGTACAAGATACCGTTCGTAATCCCGTGCAGGTTCAGAAATTCATGATATGTCAGTACTAAAATCGCGATATCTCACAATCTATACATCCGATTGAGAAACCGTCAGATGTTCTGGATTCGAGACTCGATGGGCTACAATTTCCACGTAGAAAATCTTCAATCCAGTATCGGGAACATGGTCAAATTCTTAGTTCAAGGTCAAGAAATTTTAGAGATAGTAAGGTTGAATATTCGATATTCGATAACACGATTCGAAATGTGTTAACGGTTCACTCTTGAGTTGATATAGTATGGAACAAGTGAATAGAACAGAGTTTGACAATAAAATATGATGATAACTAGACTACTTGCCACGAGTCAAAGGAAAATGCTTGTACGAGAACAAAAATAGTGTACAAGGTACTTACCTTATAATGTGACGATTACGGTGGTAGTGTTAACCACGGAAAGAAGCGACGTCGGCAACGGACAGCGGCACAATGACGGTAAGAATGGCGGCAAGACGGTAGCTAACGGTAGCAACGGTGAGCAACGACAACAACAAGGTGGCGCAGCGTCAGGTTATTTTTCGGGGTTCATGGGATCGTAGAAGCGGAGTCGTTGGCTCGAAGGTGGAATGTGAAGTGGAGCTTGGGCGTTGCTTGCTCTCGGATGTGGAGGAGGCAGAGGAAGAGAAGAAGGGAATATGAAGATAAGAGAAGAGAAAGATGTGTGATGTTCTGATGTGTGTGTGTGTGTTTATATAGAAGGGAAGGGAGGTGGAGTGTGCTGCATGGGGTGTAGAAAAATCAAAGGGGGTGTAGAAAAATCAAAGGTGGGTGTGGAAAAAATGAACAAGGAGGAGAAGTCAAGAGTTAGGCGTAGAAAAATGTGGTGGTGGAAAATAAGGTGTAGGGTTAGGCAGGATTAGGATTAGGATTAGGATTAGTATTAGGATTAGGATTAATCACGGTTTAAAATTTGTATTTAAACTCTAATCGAAAAATCACAAAATTATAGAATTGATCAGAAAAATATTCTGGCTTTAGATAAAGAGTCCAAAGAGAAAAATAAAACTGATCTGAAAATTGAAGTACAAAAATTTACGTAGTAAAATACGTACAACTGGGACAGGGAGTTACAGGAAGAATTACCCATGAACAACTGTTCATCCTTGTTGCATTTCTGGTATGAGGTGAACATTTCTTTGTCCGAGCAGATGTGCCTGGTAGCCCCAGTATCGTCCCACCACTCACGAGGATTGCTCCCCACTAGATTTACCTCCGATACATCACAGAGGTCCAAGTTAGAGAGACCAGTGGACAAGTTCTCTGCTATGTGCACATGGGATTTCTCATTCCCTTTTGCCTGTCCCATTCCAGAACGGTTGTTGTCCTTGCTGCGGTAGTCAGAGATTTTGTGCCCCAGCTTACCACACTTGTGGTATTTTCCAACAAACCTCTTTACTGCAGGTTTTTTGTTCGAGGCATGTGGTAAGAACTTCCTCTTTTTGTCCTTCTGTTCGTGCTCCACCATGTTGGCCTTTTCTATGGACTGATTTCCATAGGACTTGTCAGCCTTGCGATTCTCCTCTTCAATCCGCAACCTGACAATCAGGTCCTCAAGAGACATCTCCTTTCACTTGTGCTTGAAGTAGTTCTTAAAGTCCTTCCATCCAGGTGGAAGCTTCTCAATGAACGCTGCTATCTGGAATAGTTCACACAGCGTCATGTTCTCTGCAGCGCTTTCGTGCATTATCACCTGCAGATCCTGAATTTTACTCACAACTGTCTTGGAGTCAACCATCTTGTAGTCCAAAAATTGGCCAACTACAAACTTCTTAGAGCCGGCATCTTCTGTTTTGTACTTCTTCTCCAAAGACCCCCGCAGAAGTTTGGAAGTCTTGAAGACACAGTAGATATTTTAGAGCGGGTCTACCAAGCCGTTCAGGATATAGTTTCTGTAGAGATAATCACCCTGAGTCCATGCATCAACCGCAGCAACGGAGTGTGCATCCATAGGTGCCAACATAGGGGCAGTTTCAGTGAGAAACCTGTCTAGCTTCAAGGTAGTCAGCTAGAACTGCATCTTCCCTTGCCACTTGCCACTTCTTGAATCCAGTTCCATTGAAATTTTTTGTTTTTTCTCCCACAGTTATATGTGTGGGCAGAATGACCGTTTGTGCCGCAACCAATTGTGCAGTTACATTTTGGGTCACTGGTGCTTGTCCACTGAGAAGTCCACTGACATTTTCGTTTTGTGTGTTTTTCATTTTCTGAAACAGTTGAAATTGAATTGTTAGTTGTTTGTTTTTTCGAAATGATAATAGTACACGTAAATAATCTTCATAAAAACTGTTAGAATAGAGGAAAATTTTTGTTTTAAGATTGCTAGAACTTGAATTTCATAAAATTGGAAACTGCTAACAATGTTTGTGAAGAAATAAACTACAGGAAACAAAAGAACAAACCAGACAGTGGCTGACGAATTGCCTCCCAGAATACAACTGTATTACCTTTTCCTGAAGAACAGCACCCTGAACTGGGGAAAACCGGGGTCCTCTCTCCACTACACGTTAGTGGTAACCTCACAGCTACGCCCTTTAGTCCATTTCTTTAGCTTATATACTAGAGAAATCTTTTCTCATTTTCCGATGTGGGACTATCCATTCTAACTTCCCAAGTTAGTACATTTCGAGTACCCAACTTTGAACTTTCATTTCTCATTCATACGGAAATCGTTTTTGGCAAATGAGTACATTATGAAATAGTACTCGACGAGAGGAACGTAATCCAATCACTTTCCGGTCCCGCCGGTGGCCAGAGACCACCGAAATCCAGCCCAAAAAATATGCCAAAATATTTCCAACATAGTCTAACTTCCGCTATAATTGATGATGCCGCAGTGCCATCTTTTCACGTGCGTAGCGTTTGTTTAAAACATTAGAGTGCATTAGTCTATAGATAATTATTCGTTGGTCATCATGTTTGGGCTAGGATGATATCTTGTGATTCAAATATTTATATGGTGCAGGAGGGTTTTGTGTTTTGATAGATGTAATCAATCTGGATATCCATTTTTTGAGTATCAGGATAGCAACTACTTCCCTGCGGTACTTTTTCATCATGATCATGTTGTTGCTACTTCGTTCTGAATTGATTGAAGATTGGAATAATTTTTGTGAGAGGGAGAAATTGTGCAGTGACTTTTTTATCCACTAAGTTTTCCATCCAATGCATAGGAAGCACATTACTTTTGGAATCACAAAGTAGATAATTTGAGCCCTTGATGTCTAGGATCAACTAATTTTATTCACACTATGTCCAATGACTTTTAGTTTCTTGGAAGATTTCGCTTCCACTATATTCTGATTGTGTCGTAATATCATCCTTTCATATTTAACGCTGCCCTTTTGTTATTGACAAAATTTTGTCTTAATTGCATTGTCGTGACTTGCGTGCTTGGTGAGTTATAATCCTGCTTGATGCTATATTATAGTGGGCAAGAGCATCCACAGTCGTTCGCTATTTTGTCATTTTTGTCACTTTTTTGCAAAAAAAATGCTGCCTATTTTGTCATTTTTTTTTTCATTTTTTAGAACAGTGCATTGCTATATTTGAGAAAGAATTTAACAATTTCTATCTCTATTATTTAATAAAATTTCAATTCATTGAACGAAACATCAATGTTTCGTTTGAAGATATTTGTAAATATTTTTTAAAAAAATAATCTGGAACGAAATGAGGAAAAAGTTTTTAATTTTAAAAACTAATGTATTTATTTAGATAATTAGTTAGTTACATCACTTTAGGATGGCAGAGCCTTCACATTAATGACGAGGTTCAAACGAGGAATGGCTTACGGTGAATACGTAGGCACCCAGAGACGAGGAAGGGCGTAGGAAGCGACGAAATGCTTCGGGAAGTTGAAAATAAGCATAGATCCGAAGATTCCCGAATAGGTCAATCCTTCAAACTGCTGCTGAATCCATGGACAGACAAGAGACAACCTCCAATTACTGACACTGGTAACCGACCTAATTAGTTTAGTTAGATAATTATTTAAATAATTAATTAGATAATTAAGTTTAGTTAGATAATTTAATGGTTAATTAGTTAGTTAAGTGGCAAAATGGGTGGGACGAATTATCATGTTTCGTATAGCCGTGAGCACCCCCCCCCCCCCCCCCCCCAACACACACACACAAAAATGTAAAAAAATAATTTAAAAATCTGAAAAAATCTTTTTAAAAAATCACGAATTTAGACGGATTTAACGACTGCAGCAAATAACGAAAATTATTAAATTCTATTTTGCCATTTGCATTTTTTGTATAAATGACTGGGTATGGTAGAAGGATGCGACTTCTTTCCAAATGAGAATTAATAAAATTCGACAACTAGTGTCACCCTGTGCAAATTGCACATACTAAAAAAAATTGAGGGACTTATAAAATTGTATGGTACTTAAAAATTTATAAATGCCTCTTAGCTACTTCAGTCACAATATAATGAAAAGATGAAAAATCTACAAATTAACTAATTCACACTTTCAAACCAATCAACATCATTCTATATTTCTATTCAATCAAAAGAAAATAAAAAAAATAGTTGAATAATTACCGAAATTTAGAGATGCTAAAAAAGAGTCTTACAATCTTGTCAGATTCCTTCATTCTAAAGCTTGCTTGCAAATACTCATATTGTCTACGAAGTCCCTCAATATTTGCCTCCAACTATTCTATATTACTTCTTAGTTGTGTCTTTATAAAATAATCAAATTATAAAACACACATTCAATACTACAATTCACCAAAACTTTTCAAACAAAACAAAAGATATAGAATATATACCACTATCTACATGTTGTTTCCCTTCTGATTCCAGCATATTCCGAAGCTTCTCTTGCTTTATCAAATTTTCATCTTCTCATTGCATCAACCATTTGATGCAAGTCCTTAGCTTTCTTATATATTCACTCATTTGTTCACTTTTATACTAAAAAATAAAATAAAATAAAATACAATAATGATAAAATGGACCAAACTATTCAACTTTCATGCTTTTTACAATCATCTATAATCTATCGTTCTTTGTAATTGAAAATTTAATGATAATATTACTTAGAATGCAAAGGTCCAAATGAAAACAGATAACAATTATAAGAATAATCCCTCATATGCAAGTCAGTTCGTTCCAATCTCACACCTGACGATCCCCCTTCTTCTAATCTGAAACCCTACATTATTTGGTTTGCATATGATCCCGAATTTCAAACTTGACCATATTATCATAAAAAAGCAAAAAAATACCCAGACACAAACAAATTAAATATTACCCAAAAAAAGGATATAAAAACTGAAACAACAATTCTAATTGAAGAAAGATTGCTAAAATAATTATGAGAGATTGCTAAAAATAAATGAAAAGCTCAAGAACTTAACAAAAATAATTTTGCATGAGAAATAATTATGAGAAGTAGTGAACACAATTACCATCAAATTGAAGAATAAAGTTGATCTTTAGGTAACCTATATCTGGGCCAATTGCAGCGACGACATGACATACAGGCCTAACTCCTATCTCTGTAATCTCTGCGTGTACACATTGGAAACAGTAGTGTAAATCAGTGAATAAACAAAATCAAATATATAATAAACACTTATATTACCTCTTACGTTCCCACAATTTATTCTTTTCTTCATATCTTCGCTTTCTGAAATCCCAATTTCTACCATGGCCTCTAAATCTAATTTATTTGGATCTGAAAAAACATTAGTTAGGATTTGGTCTGAAAATAACCAATCTTTATTTTTGAATCCATAATTAGGGTTTGGATTCCGAAATTTCAATAATTGAAACGCCATAATTAGAAATCAAGAGTAAAAGCGGGTGGTAAATTAGGGTTTCATGAATACAATATTACAAAAAACATTAGGAATTCAAAAACCCTAATTTCTCATAGGAGAATTCTTATTGAAAAAAGATTGTTCAAAATAAATGAAAAGCTCAAGAACTTAACAAAATTAATTTTTCACGAGAAATAATTATGAGAAGTAGTGAACACAATTACCATCAAATTGAAGAATAAAAGTTGATCTTCAGGTAACCTACATCTGGGCTAATTGCAACGACGGCATGACATACAGGCCTAGCTGCCATCTCCGTAATCTCTACGTGTACACATTGGAGAGAGTAGTGTAAATCAATGAATAAACAAAAATAAACATGGTAATTTATTCTTTCCTTCACTTATATTACCTCTTACGTTCCCACAGTTTATTTTTCCTTCATCGCTTCGCTTTCTGAAATCCCAATTTCTACCATGGCCTCTAAATCTAATTTATTTGGATCTGAAGAATCAACAAAACAAGAACAGAACATTAGTTAGGATTTGGTTTGAAAATAACCAAGTTTTATTTTTTAATCCATAATTAGGGTTTGGAGCGAAATTTCAATAAACGCCCTAATTAAAAATCAAGAGTAAAAGCGGGTGGTAAATTAGGGTTTCATAAATACAATATTACAAAACAAATTAGAAATTCAAAAACCCTAATTTCTCGTACGAGAATTCTTACCAATGGTGTCATCACCCATGGTGGGCTAGCGAGCGTCGACGGCGAGGATTTGAGCGGGCTGGCGGACGACGATTGCTGAGATTTTGGGGAGGAGAGTTAGCGGAATTTTGGGGGAGGGGGATTTGGGAAAGGAAAGTTTTTTTTTGTATTTGTTTTTTTGTACTCTATTTTGTCAAGTAAAAAAGTGTGTGTGCACGTATTAATGTAGGTGTGATTTTCTACTTTTGCTCTTCTTTCTTCATTTCAAAAGGGAGAAAGGAGAGAGAGGATACGCATATTAGCTATAATAATCCACTTTTTTTTAAGAGCATCTGTAGTCGTTTGATGTCATATTTTGGGTATTTGGCAAATGAAAATGGAAAAATGGGTTTGTGCTGTAGTCGTCAAAAGCCAAAATTTGAGTGAGACGATCTTTCGTCTCAGAAATTTAAATTTAAAAATATATATATATATATATATATATATATATATATATATATATAGAGAGAGAGAGAGAGAGAGAGAGAGAGAGAGAGAGAGAGAGAAATCTTCGGTTGCACACTACTTTGGTGAGCACTACGTGAGCACTCACGAACTAGAGACCCTATGAAAAATCCGAACCGCTCATATTGTTCTATATGCCTTAGATAGCCTAACAATAAAAAATCAAGTAATTTGAAGTTCATTTGCCCATGATTTATATCATCACAAAATTGTATGGCTGAAAATTCTAACAGCTTGATGGATGGGCTAATGAACTTCAAATTACTTGATTTTTTATTGTTAGGCTATCTAAGACATATAGAACAATATGAGCGGTTCGGATTTTTCATAGAGTCTCTAGTTCGTGAGTGCTCACCAAAAGTAGTGTGCAACCGAAGGGGACTCTATATATATATATATATATATATATATATATATATATATATATATATATATAATTTAAAAAATAAAAATAAAAAACTACCAATTGCCTGGGACGGGGGATTAATTCCCGTCCTAGGCCAATTGGCATTTGTACCAATTGGCTTGGACGATACACTAAGTATCGTACGTGAAATTTTTTTAATTTTTTTATTTAATTAATCGGACGGCGTATTATCCTTCGTCTATCGATTTTGTCGTATACAAAATTGAAGTGACGGTGAATTGTCTTTCGTCGCTCATTTCGGACGAAAGATTATCTTTCGTCCGGCTATAATTTGGCTTTTTGCCAAACCGTTTTCCATATTTGACACGCTACTGTACCAGCGATACCCAAAATTTGAGTATTTTGCAGACGCCTGCAAGACTTTTTTTTTTTTTTTTCCATATTTTGAATATATGGCAAACTACTACATCTCTAATCTCTAATCTCTAATACTATAATGGGAGAACCCCTTAGTCAGTAACCCAGCCCATGCAACGAACGGGTTGGGTTACTTTGGTAAATATTTTCGAAAACGGACCTGTTTAGTAAATATTTTCGAAAGTAGATCAGTTTGAAAATTATTATCTTTTTAATTATGGACTAACTTTGGTAAATATTTTAGAAAGTGGATCTGTTTTGTAAATATTTTCGAAAGTGGATCGGTTTGGAAATTATTTTCTTCTTACCCTTTTCATTATCCTTCAATTTTTTCCACGTGCACGTGCACGTGTCTGATACTAGTATGCTCTAATTCACACAATTGTGAAACTAGGGGTTGTATTGACTGGAGGTGACTTTGACCATTTCATCTATTTATTTATGAAGTTAATTAGTCGTATTTTGTTTTGAATTTAACACCACAATTCCCCTTTGCTTCCTTTTATCTCCATCTCCTTCAATTCAACTTTAACCCTACTGCAATTGTACAGTCATCAAGTTCCAATGTATTGTTGCTTCCAGTCTATCATCTCCATCTTCTTGCTTGTTTCCTCTCTAGCCCTTTTCTCCGAAGCTGGCTTCAATGGCTACTCTGATTGCCATCCATCTCCGCACCAATGCGGAGATCAACACTTCATGGTTTCCTTTCCTTTTCTATATCCTGGGATTCCGGAGCAGTGCGGACACCCGGATTTCCAACTGTACTGCATCAATAGCACTGGACTTGTTATGGAAATAGGATCCAAGGAGTACAAAGTGAATTACATCAACTATACAACCCACCAAATACAAGTCAGCAACATAGAGTTTGCGGATGGAACCTGTAAATCGGAAGACCAGTTCACCAACACAAGTTTTAATCTCTCGCTTTTCGGTTACAGCAACCAGGATGTCAACCTCACTGTTTACCTGAACTGCTCGTCCCCTGTGCAAGATTTATCTCACCTTTACAAATTGAGATGCGGAACAACTGATCCTATGCCTCAATCTTTCTATAAGTTGCAGAATGATACGTTACCAACAGCAACAGTTAAAGCTTTAAGTGGGTGTAAATCGGTTGTAACTATTCCGGTGAATCAAACAGCGGAGAAAGAGTTAATGATGAATGGAATGGATGGTTTTTGGAAGGCACTGCAGGAAGGATTCGGGTTGACATGGATGCTAGGGGATACACCGTGTGCGGAGTGTGAGAAAAGTTCCGGATTTTGTGAGTACAACTCCATCTCGCCATATGACCCGATCTGTTACTGCTCGGAATCGACTAGTGCTGGTGTCTGCGTTTTGAAAGGGAACAGTAAGTTTTCTGATTCATTCTGGTATCTGTTCTGGTCTCTATTGATGTCGTTTTCTTCCTAGACCTTTATTGATTGCGTGGTTAGCGTGATAATTCCGGATTATTTGTAGTGTTTGGTTCCTTTGGACGTAGTGTTTGGTTCCATTATAATTTACACTGCAACTAACCAATCTAGGCAACTAGATGCCCTATGTTTTTTTGGATATAAAGAAATGTTTGGAAGGAAAGTAGTTCTCTAGCCATTCCTTTCCATGTCTAGGAGTTCTGTGCTTAAATGGCCCCTCGGATCTCATCTATAATACAATGATTTATGTCTACTTCTGAGTCCCAGCCCGCCACCCTTTATTCGACTGAAGGCCACTATGGTGAAGTTCTCAACTGGAGTATTCGATTGTTTCAGTTTGTTTCTTTTTGTTGTTGAAAGGATTCAGTTTGTTTCTTGCCGAGTATCTCTAGCCTGTAGATTAGAGTGCCTGAAAACATGAGATCCTTCTTCACATCTAGAAGATGTCAGATATTTCAGAAAACATGGGTGGTACTTTTGAACATTTGGAACTTCACTGGTCTTTTTCAGCCACCATTTTGCAGCCTTAGCAAATCTGTTTCAAATTACATAACCTTATGTAGGTCTATAACTCCATATGTGGTACGATGCAATGGAGCATCTTGAATCAAAGATTCAGGGCCCATTTCCCCTTTAAACCTTCGATTTTGCTCTCTTGCTTCCTTCTTGAAATTCCATTTATTCTTCAAACAAGTCCTTTCATCTCATTTCTCTCATCCAGCAGATTTACTAAGTGAATGAATTTAGTTGAAACTCTGTTAGATATTATAGTCCCATATTGGTGGTAGAGTTGTTTTGATATTTGTTCACCTCCTATATATAGGTGGTATTGTACTTGGTTAAACTCAATTCAATATTCAGTATTGTCTTCAATTCTCTCTGATTTATCTTAACATGGTATCAGAGCCAAATATCCAAATTTTTCTTTCTTAAATTTTTCTCTACAAAAAATCTCAAATCCCTACAGCTAGAATATACAAATTTTCCCGTTCTTCCCTAAACCCTAGAATCAATTAAAAAAAAATAATAAAAAAAAAAAAAAAAAAAAAAACGTCCAAATCATTTCCTCATCTGTGGTGTCATCATCTGTTGATCATCATCAAGAAGCCATCGGCACCATCATCAAGAAGCCATCGGCAACCCATCCAGCCGTCGTCCACTCATCGGCAAACAAGCCGTCGTCCTTCTCGCGCCGATCTTCTCTTCCTCATCGGCAACCACCTCTTTCAGTCTCCCGAATCATCAACCCATCGGCAACTCCCGAATCATCCTCAATCCCACCATCAAGCTGTCGTCCAGATCTCAGCCTGCCTTCTTTGATTGATTTTCAGATCCAGCGGTGTATTTTGTTCCAGATCCCAGCCGCCATATTTCTGGTTCCAGATCTCAAAGATTCAATAGTACTCTGCAACCCTACTTCACTTTGTAACCCTTTCCAGTACTGTATAAAAAAAATTAAAAAAAAAGGTCAAAAAAAATAAATAAAAAAAGTTCAAAAAATTAAAATAAAATAAAATTAAAATTAAAAAATTTATTATTATTATTATTATTATTATTATTATTATTATTATTATTATTATTATTATTATTATTATTATTATTATTATACAGGTCCTACAACTTGATGGCATCTCAGTCTCTCCCACATATTTTCCGCTCCACTGATTTCCCCGATGCAACCACCACTCGTTCCTCCTCCAGATTCAACAAGCAGCAGCGCCATTTTCAGTCTTCCTCCGGCCTTCTACCTTCTCCTTACATCACTCATCAGCATACTCCACCTCTACTTCCGCCACCGGTAGCGCCGCCCTACCCCCTACCCCGATCCAGGCACCAGCAACATCTCCCTCCACATTGTGCTTTTAGTCATAGCAGCAATGGTCTTGTTTCTCCTCGCAGTGCTTCTTTCCTCACATCCTCGGCTATGCCCGTCACTACGGCCTTGTCGTCTCCTGCTGCTTGGGCTAATACTCAGCAATGCCTCACTCAGCTAGACCTACAGCTCATGGGTCAGTCTATTAATGTTGGCTCCTCTGCTCCTGCACTTTCTGCCACTCCCGGTATGAATTCGTTCTGGATTTTAGATTTTGGTGCATCACATCATCTCACTAGTAATCAGACATTATTCACCACCTGCACAACACTTTCCTCTCACTCTCCATCTCTACACACAGCTGATGGCTCACCACTTCTTATCACACACTCAGGGACAATTAACTCTCCCACTCTCACATTACCATATGTTCTCTATGCTTCTCATTTATCAATAAACCTTATTTCTATTAGTGCGTTGTGCAATAGTGGTCTTGTCGTTACTTTTGACTCTTTAGGTTGTTCTATTACTGATTCCTCCACCGGTGAAGAGTTTGGGCGCGCTAGTCGTCAGGGTCGTCTATATTATCTAGATTTTCTTCGTGCACATCCCTCTCCTTCTAGTTTTGCCGGTATTATTTCCTCTGATGTTGATCTGTGGCACAGACGTTTGGGTCATATTAGTGCATCACGACTTCAGACTATAGCTCTTAGTGGTGCCCTTGGTCCTCTCATTTTTAAACATTTATCTGATTGTCAGGGTTGTCATTTGGCCAAACACATTGTCCTACCCTTTAGTCACAAAAGAACTTCTGAAACCACTCACCCTTTTCAACTTGTTCATTCCGACATATGGGGACCCTCTCCCGTACCATCGTGGAAAGGCTATCTCTATTATGTTACCTTCATCGATGATTTCACTAGACATACATGGATTTTTCTTATACGTCAGCGATCTGAGATACCTGATATTTACCGGGTCTTTACAACCATGATTCACACTCAATTCGGTGTACGTATTAAGAATTTTCCATCGGACGGTGCACGTGAGTACACTTCTACCACTATGAGAACTATCCTTTAGTCTCACAGCACCTTGTTTCAGCAATCAGGCCCTCACACACATGAGCAGAATGGTGTAGCTGAGCACAAGCATCGTCATATCCTTGAGACGGCTCGCGCTCTTTTACTCTCCTCTTCTGCTCCTCGTTCCTTCTGGGCTGAAGCTATCATGACCTCAGTTAGTCTCATCAACATTACTCCCTCGTCTGCCCTAGCTGGTACGACGCCTTACGAGGCTCTTTATCATTCACCTCCCGACTACAATATGCTCCGTACCTTTGGATGCACCTGTTACGTCCTTCTCCCTCCTACTGAGCGCACGAAGCTCTCCGCTCGTGCTGCCAAGTGCGTTCACTTAGGTCTCAGTCCTGAACACAAAGGTTATCGTTGTTTTGATCCATCCGCGGGTCGTGTCCGCATTTCTCGACATATCTCCTTTGTGGAAGACTCCCCTTACTACCTGACCCCTCCCGAGGATACTAGATTTCTCGATTCCCCAGTTGTTACTAGCCCCCCGACTTTATCTTCCCGCATTCCTTTTGATCCCACTCCTCTGGCTCCATTCACATCTCCTGCAATCCTTACACCTGTTGTTCTCCCTACCGAACCTCCACCTGCATCCCCACAGCAGCCAGCACCCATCCCACCTACTTCTTCACTGACACATGCACCTACTCCACCGTCCTCACCCCCACACCCTGTCAGTCCACCACCTCTTCGTCAGTCTACTCGTTCCACTTCTGGTATTCCTCCGGCACGTTATACAACTGATGCCACTGGTCCTTCTAACCAGTTTGGTTTTGCCACCCTAGCTTCCTACTCACCACAGTTTCATGCATATCTCACTGCTATACACTCTACACGTGAGCCCGGAAACTATCAAGACGCAATTCAATATCCTGAATGGAGGAAAGCCATTGCAGAGGAATTCAGTGCATTTGATCAAACTGACACTTGGGATGTTGTTTCTCTACTAGAGGGCGTTCAGACTATTAGCTGCAAGTGGATCTTCAAGGTCAAATATCAACATGATGGATCTATTGAGCGGCACAAGGCCCGCCTAGTAGCCCGAGGGTTTACTCAGGAGCATGGCATTGATTATGATGAGACCTTTGCTCCCGTTGCACAGATGACTACTGTTCGCACCCTTCGTGCTGTTGCAGCCATCCGCCACTGGCCGTTATACCAGATGAACGTGAAGAATGCTTTTCTTCATGATACCTTATCTGAAGTTGTTTATATGGATCCTCCTCCTGGTCTCCCTACTCCTCCTCGTCATGTTTGTCGGCTGCGTCGGGCTATATATGGTTTGAAGCAGGTCCCTCGAGCCTGGTTTGAGTGTTTTCGCCTTGTCATCACCAAGGCTGGTTTTAGTCAGAGTTCTCAGGACCATTCTATGTTTGTGCGGTCATCACCGTAGGGGAGGATAATTCTACTACTATATGTTGATGATATGATCATTACTGGGGATGACTCTGCCAGCATTGCATCCACCCAGAAATACCTTTACCAGCAGTTTCATATGAAAGACCTTGGTAAGCTACGTTACTTTCTAGGTTTAGAGATTGCTCATGGATCTCAGGGGATACTCATTTCTCAGCAGAAATACACATCAGACATTATTTCCGCTGCATGCCTCTCTGACAGTCGATCAGCTGATACACCCTTAGAGCTTCATGTGAAGCTTCGTCCCACAGATGGTGAGCTCCTTCCTGATCCCACTAGATACAGACAGATTGTTGGACAGCTTGTCTATTTATGCATGACCAGATCCGATATTGCTCATGCAGTTAGTATTATCAGCCAGTTTGTTTATGCTCCTACATCAGTTCACTACGGTGCTCTTCTTCGGATCCTCAGATATCTCCGGGGCACTATCACTCGCTCATTATTCATGCCTTCTACATCCAAACTAGAGCTCAGTGCATATTCTGATTCAGATTGGGCAGGAGATCCGACTACCAGAAGGTCTACTACAGGTTTCTGTCTATTTCTTGGTGATTCGCTGATCTCATGGCGGAGCAAGAAACAGGCAGTTGTTGCATGTTCTTCCACCGAGGCAGAGTACAAAGCAATGACAGCTACTACTAGAGAAATTGTTTATGTTCGTTGGTTGTTATCAGATATGGGTGTTACCCTTACAGGAGTTACTCCACTTTATTGTGATAACCGGAGTGCATTGCATATTGCAAGCAACCCGGTCTTTCATGAGCGAACGAAGCATATTGAGATTGATTGTCATTATGTTCGTGAGCGTTTTGAGGCAGGGACCATCTCTCTCCATTCTGTTACATCTTCCCAGCAGACTGTAGACTTCTTCACCAAATTCCATACAGTTCAGAGATTTCGACACTTAGTAGGCAAACTCACATTATTTGACCCATCGTGAGTTTGAGAGGGGGTGTTAGATATTATAGTCCCATATTGGTGGTAGAGTTGTTTTGATATTTGTTCACCTCCTATATATAAGTGGTGTTGTACTTGGTTAAACTCAATTCAATATTCAGTGTTGTCTTCATTTCTCTCTGATTTATCTTAACAAACTCAATTGACAAAAAAGCGGCTCCTAGGAGTTTTTCTCATAAAAAGTGATATCAGTTGCTCGCAAGATGCAGTCATGGAGGCATTTATGCTTTCAGGGTAAGATTTTATCTTCTTCCTAAATCATCACCTCAGCATCCATTGACTAGATATAATTTCAAACGATAGAGTTACCTTCTTTTATCGGAACCTTTGTGAAGTTTTTTATTTGTTTGTTTGTTTTTTATTTTTTGAGAGAAAAGGGACTTTGTAAAGTTCTTTCTTCAAATAGAGTCAGTTAGTCACGACATAATCATATAAAGACACTTTAGCTAGCTTTGTGAATTTCTATCTCAATACTTCTCCAGGATGTTACTTAACCTCATGTACAGATCAAAGACGAACCATGCTACTGCACTTTAGATCATGCTTGTCTAATTCCTTTTGGGACCACAAACCAGATTTACTAACTTCTTCATAAATCATCACCTTAAACTGATTTACTAACATATTGCTTAGTGAAT
Organism: Hemerocallis citrina; assembly: GCA_017893485.1. Lineage (NCBI taxonomy): Eukaryota > Viridiplantae > Streptophyta > Magnoliopsida > Asparagales > Asphodelaceae > Hemerocallis > Hemerocallis citrina. The sequence goes on along the minus strand of JACEHZ010000220.1, from coordinate 583,608 downwards.
CAACACAGATTGACATACCATAAATTAATTTGATGTTTGCATTGAACTTTTCGATTTTAAGTTTTGCAATCAACAACTTACCAGTCGTCTCGTCAATATGAACCCAAAATGCAAAATGTGGTCCTGAATCTCCTGGTACCAACTGCTGAGTATGTGCGACATTAACATAGGACATAAATGGGCGATCCAATCAACATGCAAGTGAAGAACAATCGATGAGCACAAAAGATGTTTCTAATAGCAATGATACCAAAAAAAATTCAGTATCAATGATCAACAAGGAGAATAGTACATTAATATGCGTGAAAGGGCATTTTCTAAACAAAAATAGGATTATGGAGTTTGCTATTGCCTTTATCTTTGTCTCATGAGTAATTGTTGTGTTGTAGGTTATCATAAAATTAGTATATTGGGTTGGAAACAGATTTGGGGGAAAATAGTTATTATTCTTATTTCATTATTTCTCTATTGTATACATCTATATATAAGAATTACATTCTTGGAGAAGAAAAAGGAGATTGAGAGAAGATTGGGGAGATGAGAGATTTGGAAATTTTGTTTCCTATAGATTAGGAAACATAATATACAATTACTATATTTCAACACCCCCCCCCCCCCCCTCAAGTTGGTGCATAGATATTGAACATGCCCAACTTGTCAACAAATTTCAAGAAAAGCCGATTCGAAACTGTCTTGGTTAGGATATGTGCGAGCTGATCTTCTGACTTTACTTTCGATATCTCAATAACTTTCTCATCTATTTTTTCTTTGATGAAGAATCTGTCCACCTCTACATGTTTCGTCCTATCATGCTAAACTGGGTTAGCAGCAATATTACACGCTGCTTGACTATCACAATACACTTTCATAGGTTCATTCGGACCATAGCCTAAATCCTGCAACAAGAGTTACAGCCATAAAGCTTCCGCTATACTTAAAGCTACTCTGCGATATTCAGTCTCTGCACTAGAGCGCGTAACAACATTTTGCTTCTTACTCCTCCATGTAACTAAATTTTCTCCAACAAAGGTGAAGTATCCTGAAGTGGAGCGCCTATCAATTATAGATCCTGCCTAATTAGCATCAATATATGCCTCAACCTTCAAGCGACAATGTTTCACAAATAAGACTCATTTTCCTGGAGCAGACTTATTATATCTCATAATTCTAATCAAGAGCATACTTTCTTTGAGACAAAAATATCCCCTTTCTTGAGCGAGAAACTTCAATACCAAGGAAGTATCTCAAAGAGCTAAGATCTTTCATTTCGAACTCTTGTGACAAGTAGTTCTTTAATGCCTACCTCTTCTCAGGATCATCTCCAGTTACTATCATTTCATCCACATAAATAATGAGAGCAGTAATTTTACCTTCTTTACTTTTTAGGAACAGAGTATGATTTATCCGAATGTCCTCATTGATTTTGTAAATCTCCCAAACCAAGCTCTTGGCAACTGCTTAAGTTCATATAATGCTTTCTTCAAATGACATACTTTATTGTTGTGTTGGATTGGTCTGTTCGACCCTGGTGGAAGATCCATATAAACCTCTTTTGTCAATTCCCCATGCAAAAATGCATTGTTCACATCAAATTGCTCCAACGACCAGTCAAGATTTGCAGCAAGTGACAGTAGGACTCGAACAATATTGAATTTTGCCACAGGTGCGAATGTATCTTCATAATCAATTCCATACGTTTGAGTGTATCGGCAACCAGCCTTGCTTTGTATCGCTCTATTAAACCATCAGACTTATATTTCACCGTATAAATCTATCTGCATCCTACTGGCTTCTTCCCTGCTGGCAGCTCGACTATCTCCCAAGTCTCATTCTTTTTCAAGGACTTCATCTCCTCATCCATAGCTGCTTTCCACCTTGGATCAGTAAGAGCTTCCTGCATACTGTTAGGAATAGATACAGTAGATAATTGATTTACAAATGACTTATTTGATTCTGACAAGCGGTGAGTGGATACAGAATTACTCATGGGATATTTGACGTTACTAGTGGGATCAGGTTCATAAGTGAGTTTTGGAATACCTCTATTAGTACGGTGCGGGAGTTCTCTTCTAGGAGCTTCAGACAACAATGACGATTGGTTTTGGGGTTCTGACGGTTCACTCTCACTAAAATTCGGTACTGGTTGCAATTCTTCACGAGGGCCTTCTTCAAGAGGGTATTCTTCCCTTGGTTGCACTTCTTCATGAAGGTTTTCCTCCCTTGCTAAGTCTTCATTCAAGTGTTCGCCATTATTTGTATCCAGTTGTTTGTTCTGACTGGTAATTACTTCATCATACCCAAGAGTCTGAACTTCACTAACCCCTTCATCATACCCAAGAGTCTGAACTTCACTTCAGTACTCCCCCTGAAGTTCAGTCGTAGAAGAAGAAAAATACATCTCATCTTCATGAAACACAACATCCATATAACACAAACATCCTTTGAGTTGGTGGGTGATAACACTGATACCCTTCCTTATCCTGTGCATATCCCACGAAAACACAGCGAACAGCTCGAGGAGTTAACTTATTGCGTTCATGTTGATGAAGATGAAAAAATGCAACACACCTAAATACATGAGGTGGCAAGTTGACGACTTTTGGTTAATTCACAGCTTCAGTTAATGCTTGAAATGATGTGAGGAAGTTTAGGATACTAAAGGAAACTCGGTTGATTAGGTATGCAGCAGAAGCAAGGGCTTCTCCCCAATAGATGAGTGACATATTTTCATGGATAAGAGAAGCACGGACCACCTCGAGCAAGTGTCTATTTTTTCTTTATGCAACCCCATTCTGTTGAGGTGTATATGAGCATGTAGTCTGGTGGACAATTCCGTGTTTCTCTAAATATTGTTGTAGATTCGAACTCAGGTACTCTCCACCATCATCACTCCTAATAACTTGAGTCTGTGATTTATACTGAATCATAACATGCTTGTGAAATTTCTGAAACAAGCCACTAACTTCACTTTTCGATTTCATCAAACAAATCCAAGTCATACGAGTACAGTCATCAATAAATGTCACAAACCATTTGACTCCTCCAAATGTAGTGGTTTTGGATAGACCCCAAACATCAGAATGAATAATCATAAATGGAATGGAGCTTCTACTTAGACTTGGAGGAAAAGAGATACAGTGACCTTTTGCGAGTTCACACACATCGCACCGAAATGCAGAAATATCCAACTTCAAAAATAAACTTGGAAATAATTTCTTCAAATAACCAAAAGAAGCATGCCCTAGACGTCGATGACATAGCCAAATATCTGATTTCTTCTTCTCATCTTCGGATCATTCCACACTTAGAGCTGGAGTCCACTTGCTTGAACTTTCAGATTCTAAATCCAGATAATAGAGTTTCCCGTGTCTAACCCCATAACCAATCGTCTTGCGAGTCCGAATATCCTTAAACACACAATGTGAAGGCCAAAAGACTACCATACAATGTAAGACAGTAGTTATTTGAGCAACAGATAATAGGTTAAAATTCAAGGATGGCACAACTAGGGCAGTATCTAAGGTTAGGTTATTTGTGAGATGTATGGTATCCTCGCCAGTAACAGTGGCAGGTTCACCATTGGCAGTAGACACAGGTGATTTGGTGGATGGATGAAAATTTTGAACTTGTCTAGAATCAAAAGTCATATTGTCGGTAGCACCCGAATCAATTATCTATGTATTATTCATAACAGAGGTAGAAATATTAAATACATTTCCATCATTACCTACTGCTGTAACTAATGTAGAGGCGAGTCCAATACTCTTCTCAGCTCCATTAGTTTTTTCCATGGTACCGGAACAAGAAAACAACGGATCTGATCTTCAACAACCAATAGCAAACGACACAACTTGGCCAAGAACAGCAAATAGCAACACAACAAATATCACCCTCCGATAGAATAGCTCCTTTTAGATCTGATCTGGATCAAATCCAAGAGCCCGAACACCAAACAACAACAACAACTCAATAGAGCAATTCTTTAATAAAAAACAAATCTAAATAGATCATCAAACAGTGATGACCATGACCACGACGGTGAGCGGTGGAGAAGGGGGATCGGGGTTGACGGTAGGGGATCGGGTTTGACGACAGGAGATCGGAGTTGACGACGGGATCAGGATCAGGGACGATGACCGGATCGGGATCAGGGATGACGAATCAGAGCCGACGGGTTCTTGGTTGACAATAGATCAGGAGACTTCGGGATCTGCGCGACGGCTTCGGGAGACTTCGGGATCGCTTGCAGATCTGTGATGACGAGAGATTGGGGTCAACAATGGATTAAGAGACTTCGGGATCGGCACGACGGCTTCAGGTGGTAGTGAGGGCGACGTGATTCAGGGTTTCGGTGTGGCGACGGTCGATTGATGATGGCGACGGTTGATTGGGGATTCGGATTTCGGGGTTTGGATGTCGATGAAGACGATGGATGAAGGCGATGGGAGTTCGGGGTTTCGGGGATTGACGAGATCAGGATCAAAGTTCGGGGAAGACAGAGAAGAAAGCTCGTCTTCTTCTTCTTCACTTAGCCTAGATCTTTTTAGGCTCTGATATCATGTTGAAAACAGATTTAGGGGAAAATAATTATTATTTTTATTTCATTATTTCTCTACTGTATACATCTATATATAAGAATTACATTCTTGAAGAAGAAGAAAGAAGATTGAGAGAAGATTGTGGAGATGAGATATTTGGGGAATCTGTTTCCTATAGATTAGGAAACATAATATACAATTACTATATTTCAACATGTTGTTTTCCTCATTTTTTGGTTAGCCTGTTTTCGTTTCTTTCTTTATATCTTAGAAGGGGGTTCTAATCCTCGAAATAAATTCCTACTGGATAATGTATTCTCAATTTGATTATATATATATATATATATATATATATATATATATATATATATATATATATATATATATATATATATATATATATATATATATATATATATGGTAAATTTCAGATAACGCTACTGAGTTTTTCTCTTTTGGCAGCAAACCATACCCAATTTTTTTTGGCATATAACCATACTCAAGTTTGTTCTGTTAGGCAGTAAGGCCTACTCCGTTAATTTTGGGCTGTTATCTGAAAAAGTGCTGACGTGTCAAATTTTCAATGACGAAAATATCCTTATGCAGTTTTTAAAAATACCCGTATGCCATTTTTTCGGGTGTTTTTTGGAAAATTGGGAGATTAGGCGGGAAATTTAAGCAGATTTCCTTAGTTGTTTTTTTAAAATTCCTTAATAATTTCTTAAATATTCCCTTAAATATTCATTAAAATTTCCTTCAATTCCTTCAAAAATTGAACAAAAAATTCTTCAAAATCCTTCAATATTGTGAAATTACTTTATATACAAAGCTTATGAAGGTCATAAACATATTAAACGGAGCTCAAGATGTCTGGAAACAACATAATCAGAGGTCATAATGCTCATAAACAATATAAACAAAGCTCAAGATGCCTGAGAACAACATAAACAGAACTCATAATTCTCATAAACAACATAAACAGAGCTCAAGATGTCTGGAAACAATATAAACAAAGCTTATAATTTCTACAAACAACATAAACAGAGCTCAAGATGCTTGAAAATAAGATAAACAAAGCTCATAATGATTACAAACAGCATAAACAGAGCTCAAGATGACTGGAAATGACATAAACAAAGCTCATTGTGATCAGAAACATCATAAAAAAGCTCAAAATGACTGGAAACAGCATAAACAAAGCTGATAATTCTCACAAACAACATAAACAGAGCTCAAGGTGCCTGAAAATAACATAAATATAGTTCATAATCTCAAATTCCACTATCTCACTCAGACCCAAAATTCCAACGCTTCTTCTTATTCTTCCACTATCTCACTAACATAAATATAGTTCATAATGCCCATCCATTGAAGTGTTACAAAATTGTATGGCTAAAAATCGTTGTTTTTTATAGTCACGTGATGGATGGGCAAATAAATTTCAAATAATTGGATTTTACATATTTAGACTAATTTAGACGTGTAGATCAATGTGAACGATTCGGATCGTTGATACGAAGGTGGGAAGGCCGAGTGCACATGAGTACACACGGTGGCCTAGTGCACAGCGGAACATTTTTTTCTCTCTCTCACTCTCTCTCTCTCCCTCTATATATATACTAGTAATTTACACGTGTGATGCACGTTTTAATAATTTCAAAAATTAAAAATAAAAACACTGACGTATGGAGGATTTGAACAGGAAATCTCCTTTATATTAGTTATGTACGTGCGTTGCACATGTTGGCAGAATGACAAAATGACAAATGACACTAAAAACTTCTCCCATTATAATATACTAGTATTAGACACGTGCATACGTGCACGTGGTAAAAACTGTAGGGATAATGAGTAAGGTAAAAAAGAAAATAATTTCCAAACTGATCCACTTTTGAAAATATTTACCAAGCTGGTATACTTTCGAAAATATTTACCAAAGTTAGGCCATAACCCAAAATAAAATAATTTCCAATCTGATCCACTGCCAAAAATATTTACCAAACTGGTCCACTTTCGCACGTGCACGCGGAGGAAGAAGAAAAAAGACAAAAAAAGGAAAATAATTTCCAAACTGGTCTACTTCCGAAAATATTTACCAAACCGGTCCACTTTCGAAAATATTTACCAAAGTGGGTCATTTTGTCAGCACGTGCGCTGCACGTGCTGGCTTCAAAATGACAAACAATGACACTAAGGCCTTCTCCCATTATAATATTAGAGATATATATATATATATATATATATATATATATATATATATATATATATATATATAATCTCATAATTAATAACTAGTAATTTACACGTGTGATGCACGTCTTTATAAATATATATATATATTTTAAAAAAACCGACATTGCCTGGCATCGAAACTAACACCTCCTTTATATTAGTAATGCATGTGCATTGCACGTGTTTGTTTAGTTAAAATGCACGTATTTATTTGATTACAAATAAAGTTTGTTTGGTGACAAACTCTTCCATTGACATAGTAGAGATACATGCAAAATTGACCTTTTGTATAGATTATTATTATTATCATTATTTCTTTTCTGGCCAAGACGTTCCAGTTCATAGTTGATTGAACACATCTCTCTACTCTTTCTTAAATATTTCTGGAAATAGTTGAGATATATCATTTTTTTTGACACTTTTTATTTAGAAGTACTATCATTTTTGACAAGGTCAAATGTGTGACCACATGCTTCACCTAAATCTCTTTAAGTGAACCTCTCATTAGGAAAGCCATTCCTGTCAAACCAAATCCCTCAGCAGCCCTCAAATCTCCTCTTCTTTAAACATTTCTACTTGGTATGCACCTCTTTGTTTTGATCTGTCGCATCAGGGATGATGACCCATAGCATAACCTCTACTATTACAACTCCTATTGAGTGTGAACCTTTGGCTAATCCAGTGCCGTTATTGACTATCATCACACACGCATTGCGTGCGATGCTAAACCTATTTTTCTTCTGATTTGAGATCCCTTAATCTCTATTGTTTAGAAGCAATATAGGTAGACATGGGTTACGTTCTCTCTATATTAGTTTTACCAATTCCTAATATATGCATGAATGGTTAGGAATGTATTTTGAATACTCGGGATTCACATTAGAAGAAAATAAGATGAAGTACAGAGATCGAAATGTCGAAAAGAGTAGAAGGAAAAACAGCAGCAACAATGTGCTGACAAAGTGACCGGTCGACCGTCCAAGAGTACGGTCGACCACACCCCCGACCGCATACCTGACCACAGTTGTACAGAGTTTGACCGAAAAGGACGGTTAATGTCACTCCCCGCTTCCAAAAAATACGGAATACGAGCACGTAATATTGGCCCAGCGAATGACTAACGTCACCCATAAGCTGTTTAACCGATCAACTCAACAATATAACCAATACAAAACAATTGCGCAGGTAATAATAATAATCTCATGAACATTAATATTTGGAATGAAACAATAAAAATATCTAAATACATTAATAATCTAACGTCTGGAAATAAATAACAATATTCAGGTCATAAACTCAATACAATGAAATAATAATAGTTCAATAAAACAATAAGCAACTAGAAAACATTAAATCTTCAGAATCTTTGTCCTTCAATCCCAGCAGGAAATTCTCCATCAACACCTGTAAACACTTTTTCTAAAAAGAGGAGAAAAAATTGTCCTTAGAGCAAGTCGTGGACAGCAAGTAGAGAAAGCAAGGAACAATGGAATAACGGTATAACAATGATGTCAATGGATAAATAGGAATCAATAACATGACACGATAGCAATAATCAATAATATGGAAATCGATGCAACAGTTCGGTATCAATAACACTCAGACAATAATCGATATCAATAGGAACAATGATGAACAAAATGCAATGTCGATGTGATGCAAACCCTTAAGTCTATTATTCATCCTAACTAATGCATGTACTACTGCATCCCATACTACAGGTTCGATGCATACAATTAATTTCGTTTAGACCGAGTGATGAATATAGATCATGTGTCGGTATGGTAATCACTGATACGATACAATATTGTTGTTCAATACATTACGATGATTTACTGATTCATTGATATATTGGTACATTGGTACATTGATACGATTCATTGATTAATATACGAGAGATTGGGATGCCGTAGTCAGCGCTCCACAATCAACCGATAGATACTGGCCGACACAGTCACTATATTATTCACTACTCAAGTCATTCCCCTAAATCCCGGCTTGTTAATTATTTATCAATGTAACAATATAATATGCAAATATGAGATATTGGGTAAACAATAGTATCAATAGAAGAGCAATAGGACGATGACTTAGATAGAACAATTAGAATGATGACAATGAGACACTAGGATCATGCAATGCAACATACACACTCTAAATCAAGCGAAACTACAATATAGGAACAATTAATCTATTAAAAACCAGAAGATAAAATTCTGGAAAGCAACAGTAGTATGTACAAAAATACAGTTTTTCGCTGTTCCAGAAATCGAAAAGTGAATCCATTAGAAGTTCTAGAAACTAGACTTTCACACGGTTCCAACGCATATTTAATGTTCAAAATTCGACAACAGTAGCTAGGTCAATCACACTGTTCTTTACAGATTTTATGTTCAGGCATAAATTTGACATCTTGTTTTAATTTTGGAAACAGAAAAAACTCGATATTAAATTCAGTAAAAAAAAATTCTGGCCTCCCAAACATGTTAAGCAATAATCTGGAAATTTTCAGATTAAATTTTTATCATTTGATCAGCATTTTTACTGTTTATGCATGAAAGGTACGAGAATCTGAAAATCTGAAAGTAAAAACATAGCTGTAGTAAAACGAGCATAACTTTTGCTACAAAACTCGGAATTCGGAAATTCAAGATGTTCTGGAAATTAGAAAGACAAAGCTACAATTCATATTCAGAAAGTATTTCATTTTAAGATTATTTACTGGTTCAAAAACAGTAGTCAACATTATGGTCAGCAAGCAATATACAGGATTTGTATAGTTTTCTTGAAAATAAATTAAATTAACATGATGGGTATCGATTCTTTAGTCAATAAATTGTATAATCAAACATCATGAGTGTCAAAACATGATAAATAAAATTAGAACACATACATACACTAATTTATCATCAATCAACCATCCATCGATCAAACAACATACAACCTAGCAATAAAATCTACGGTAGATTAATTGTGCGGTGATCATATGGATAACCCTATTAACAATACTATATGAGTGCATGTGAGATTCATTCTTTAGAGTCAAAAGTGGCACGATGTCAAGAATATTGGGGTTATCTTGTGTAAACCCTAAATAAACCCAACGAAGAGATGAACAACGAATAATACTATAACAAAGAGATCTACTTGCAAGAGTTTCAAGAAAACTTGAATTTGATACAATTAACAATTCAAGAGGACAGTAACTTGCCTTATAAACGGAGAAATTGAATACCAAGAATAACGAGATAAGGATCCCAAACCAACGAACCCACGAACACGTAATCCCACAAATTAACACGTGCAATTCACGTGTAAAAGAGAACCCAATGCAACTCAGCAAAGAGCAACAACGGCAGCCAAGCTTCGGGTCTGACATTGACTGAGGACGACGGTGCGGCTGTAGAACGTCGACGGCATCGACGAGGAGCGACGGTGGGAGGCGTCGTCGACTGGCTCGAAGGCATCGACGTTGATTGACGGCGTCGTCGAGAGAGGAACAAGAGTAGCAAAGGGGGCGACGGGATTTGGGTCTGGCTGTCGACGAACGGGGAAGGAGGACAGGAGGGTTCGGGGGTGTGCTGGCGCACGACAGGGGGTGGCGCGAACAGAGGACGGTTATGGGGGGGTCGCCGGAGGAGGGCGGTGCTCAGGAGTTGGTCGGGGAAGTTGAACGGCAGTTGGGTTTGGAGCTTGGACGGGAATCCAAGGGTCGGGGAGAGAAAGAGGAGAGAGGAGAGAGAAACTAGGAGAGAGATTAGACAGCTTTAGGACTTCGAAATTGTGCAATTTTTAGGGTTTGTACTAGGGTTGTATTTATAGGGTATAATAAGAGTATTGAGTTAGTGGTTTAGGATCCAATAAGAGTGGTTTTAGGTCAAGAACAAATGAAATTGAGTTTTAGGGTTCAATTAAGAGATAGATCAAAATCAATAGGGTTCCAATAAAAATACCCACAATTAAATGAAAGATAATAGGTTCAACAAGAAAAGCTCAATCAAGAAGAACAAAAATTTTTCATGAACAAATTTAATCGAAAAAGAAAATAATCAAAAAAGAACAATAGGGTATTTAAAATATATATATATATATATATATATATATATATACACACACACACACATTAAATCAAATAGTGAAATGTATATAAAATTGAGCATGTTTGGGCTTAAAACAAAATAATAATAATAATAATAATGCTAATAATAATGATAAAAATAATAATACCAATAACAATAATAATAACAACAATAATAACAAATATTAATATCAATAGCAATAAGAATAAGAATAATAAATAACAATAACGATAATAACAACAATAATAATAATAATACTAATAAGATTATATAACAAAATATAAATTTATTAAAATAACCTAAATATCAATAATACATTTAAATTGAGCTCAAACACAAATAGTCGATCAATAAGATATAGAAAATAAGATCAAAATACACCACTATTCGAAATGAATAAGATTTTCGATTAGAAAAAAACTTTAATAAAATCCGAAATGAATTTAGCACAAAATAACTTTATAAAAATCAAATTATAGAAAATACATGAAAAATACTAATTGTCGGGAATGATGGTTACAGTCGATCTGTCTTGTTGGACGGTCGACCGCCCGCGACGCTGTGTAGTTTCTAGGCCTCAATTTGTTAGTCGTTTCAGCTTAATCTTCAACTCCAAGTCAGATCGTCCAATATGAAAGTAGAGTACTTCATCGATATTTTCTCCATTGCAAAGAGAGGCTTGAGAGAGAGAGATAGTTCTTGGTAGGTGAGTTTAATTCCTTGTATTGAATGAATCATTAACTTCTTGTAATCTCTTCTAGTTGAATATCAGATCTCCCTGTATTTTCTCCCGATTAAGCGAAAGCTAACCGGAATAAATTCTCGTTGTGTTTGGGTTGGATTAGTGGATTTACTTGCTTGCTCAATTCATTCGTCTCATCTACTTCGACTTTCTCATTGATCTATTTAGTTCCGCTGCGACAAAGGGTGTTTGTTGACGCCCCAATCCCAACAATTGGTATCAGATTTTCAGGTTGCCGAGTCCCTTGGTAAAGATGACAGGTCACAGTCTTTTGAAGATCAAGCAGTTCGATGGAAACATCAATTTCAAGATATGAAGGAGGATGTTTGGGAAGATATTCGTGAAAGATCTATAAGTCTAATCCGACTATTCTTGGCGGACGAGGTCAAGTGCAGATTTCTTGAAGATATTGATGCGGCGAGTTTGTGGGAAAAACTCATAGCCGACTACTCTAGTTCATCGTTATTAGACCGGATGCATTGGAAGAGGAAGTTATTCTGTTTGTCAATGAATGCAGGTACCAATCTTCAAGACCACATCACAGAGTTCAATAAGGTTCTATCTGTACTCAAGGTGATAAACGCGGATGTATGTGCAGAAGATAAAGCTTTCAACCTGATATATTACTGCCAGATTCGTACGAGCTTTTGATCACGACTATGCTACACGGTAGATATGCCAAGGTGAGTATTTCAGTAGATTGTGTAATCAAAGCATTAAAAGAAAATCAACTTAGAAAGGAGACCCATAAATCATCGTCTACTTCAAGTTATCTAAGTGGAAGGTCCTTCAGGGGGGAGACAAAATGCTATGCAAAAGAATTCAATCCGTTGCCTATATTGCAATAAGCTAGAGCATATCAAGAAAGACTGTTGAAAATTGCAGAATCAGAAGAGCGCCGGGAATGAGAATCCTACCGCAAATGTGGTTAGTGCTTATGATTCAGGTGATTTTTGTCTTCTTGTTTTAAATTCTTTAGAAGTGTATTCTAGTTGGTTTCTTGACTCAGAGAGTTCTTCTCTTATTTGCTCCGAGAGTGAGTTGTTTTTTGCTTATAAGTCTACTACAGGGCATTGTGTAAGAACAAAAATTGGGGAGATTTGGGAAGTAGTAGGTGAGGGGACAGTTGAGTTGAAGATGTCAGGTCTAAACATGTTCACTTTAGGGGATGTTTGCATATTCCTCTGCTTAAACAGAATCTGATTTCCTTAGGAACTCTTGATGCACAAGGTTGTAGTTACACAGTTCGAGGTGGAGTTCTATCTGTTTTTCAGGGTCGTCGTAAGGTGATTAGATGTATGAGAGTGGTTGGGCCAAGCCAAAACAATCTCTAAGATTTGGGGAATCCGAAATACATATACAGGTGTTGTTACTTCTTTTCCCGTTATTCTTGCAAGCTCATCTAGTTTGCCACAACTAGCATCATCGAAGCGAATACACGACGTTCTATATTGTCAAGGGGGTGGAGAGTGCCTTGATGTAGGTGGAGTTCATGCGGAGGTTGGCAACTCCGTGATAACGTCTACGGAGGTGTTCCCTTGAAAGGGTATATTGATTGGTGAGATTGGGTAGAGATTTGTTTAACTAGTAGAAGAAACTATTGTTCTAAGTATTGTTGCAAGTGAAGTTCATATGAGTTTGAAGATGAATAATTATATCTGTGATAGCACTCATATGCAATCTAAGGTGGAGATTGTTAGGAATGTATCTTGAATACTCGTGATTCAGATTAGAAGAAGATAAGATGAAGCACGGAGGTCGAAGCGCCGAAGAGAGTAGAAGGAAAAACAATAGCAGTAAGGTGTTGGCAGAGTGACGGGTCAACCATCCAAAGGTACGATCGACCGTAGCTATACATGGTTTGGCCAAAAGGAGGACGGTTGACCGATCTTGTTCGACGTTCGACCGCCCGCGGCACTGTGTATTTTCTAGGCATCGATTTGTTAGGTTATTTCAGCCCAATCTCAACTCCAAGTTAGATCGTACCGCTCCTATTCAGTTATTTCTCCTACAGGTTATATCGGACGACTGAAAATCAAATTTAAACCAAGGGTTCTCTCTATTCTTTTATATATATATTGTAAACTTATCCAATATGAGAGTATAGTACTTCATTGATATTTTCTCTATTGTAAAGAGAGATTTGAGAAATACATAGTTCTTGGTGAGTGAGTTTAATTTCTTATATTGAGTGATTGAGTGAATCATTAACTCATTTTAATCTCTTCTAGTTAAATCAGATCTCCCTATATTTCTCTTTGGATTAAGCGAAAGCTAACCGGGACAAATTCTCGTTGTGTTTGTGTTGGATTGGTGGATCTACTTGCTTGCTCAGTTGATTCGTCTCATCTATTTCAACTTTATCATTGCTCTATTTAGTTCTGCTGCGACAACAGGTGTTTGTTGACGCCCCAATCCCAACATGAACTTAACGGTAAAGTGTTGTATAGATTAGTGAAGTATTCACATCTCAATTTAATGGAATGGTGTATTCCATATTTTTCTGTGGTTGAAAAATTTGTGCAGTGCATGCACAAATAGAGGTAGTTCTATAGTTCATCTGCTTGACATCGCCCATCATGTACATTATATGACCAATACTCTGCTAAACATATGATTCTCCTGATTAAGAGATCAGTATCATTGTTCACATTGATTGTACCTGATCACAACCGACACCAAAAAGATATGCACCTTCTTAGAGCATCTGTAGTTGTTCATTTCTAAATTTTGGGTATTTGGCTTTTGGAAATAGAAAATATGAGTGCGCGCTGCAGTCATTGAAAGCTAAAATATAGCCGGACGAGAGATTATCACTCGTCCCAATTTTTTTTATAAGAATGGCGATGTATAATCCCTAGACGAGAGATTAAACTGGAAAGACAAAAAAAGACAAAAAAAAATACTGGAAAGCACTAAAAGACAAAAAATAAAAAAATAAAATAAAATACTGGAAAAATCCTTGGACGAGAGATTATCACTCGTCAATTAAGAATGACGATGTATAATCGTCCGTCCCAAATTTTTATAAAAAAAAAAATTTTTTTTTTAAGCACTAAAAGACAAACAAAAAAAAAATACTAGAAAAATCCCTGGACGAGAGATTATCACTCGTCAATTAAGAATGACGGTGTATAATCGTCCATCCCAAATTTTTTAAAAAAAAAAATTTTTTTTTTAAGCACTAAAAGACAAAAAAAAAAAACAAAAACAAAACAAAACTTGGAAAAATCCCTGGGACGAGAGATTATGCTTCGTCAATTAAGAATGACGATGTATAATCGTCCGTCCCTGTTTTTTTTTGATTTTTTTGCCTTTTTCCTTTTTCAAACGGTATTTAATCCTTCGTCCGAACTCGATTTTTGTACGTCTCACCTACGAGACGAAATTTAATCTTTCGTCAATTCTGACGGACGAAAGATAATAGTTCGTTAGCTATATTTTGCATTTGGCCAAATCGTCTGCTATATTTGGCAAGGCACTATTCATCGTACTGCCAAATTTTGGGTATTTGGACGACGAGTGCAGCTCCTTTTTTCCAAATTTTTGCAAAATTTGGGTATTTAGCCCACGACTACAGATGCTCTTAGAGCATCTGTAGTTTTGACCCATTTTTTGGGTATTTGGCAAATGGAAATAGAAAATTTGACTGCGCACTGTAGTGGTCGAAAGTTAAAATTTGGCCAGACGATGGATTATCTTTCATCTCAAATTTTTTATAAAAAAAAAATTGGCACCAAAAGACAAAAAAAACCTCCAAATGTGAGGGACGGTGTATTATACACCGTCCCAACACTTTTGTTTTGAGCACAAATGTGAGGGACGGTGTATTAACTACCGTCCGATAATTTTTTTTTTTTTTTTTTTTTTTTTGTAATTGGTTGGGACGGCGCTTTATCTATCGTCCGATAATAAAAAAAACTAAGTGACAGAAGATAATCTTTCGTCCGGTAGATAATCCATCGTCCGGCTATATTTTGGCAATTGCCATTTCGCTTGCCAAATATGACCGAGTACTGTAGCGATGAAATCTATTTTTTAAGTATTTGGTCAACGACTACAGGGAGGTTTTTTTTTTCAAATTTTGAAAAATTTGAAAATATAGCAAACGACTACAGATGCTCTTAGAGCATCCACAGTCGTTTTTTCATTTGCTATAAAATGGCAGCTACAGTAATAGCAATTGGACGAGGATCGTGCAGTGGTGCTTTGCTAAATTTTTTTCATTTGGATTAGAGACGGGATATGATATCCCGTCCCTCTCTTTTTAATTTAAAAAAGGTGTAGGACGGTATATCTTATACCGATTCCCCGTCTCTTAACAAAAAAAAAAAAAAACTAAACTATATTAACTATTAAACTATATTAATTTAATAAAGTAAATAATATAATAATAACTAAACCTATCCAAAAACTAACTAAACCTATTTAATTCCACCTAACTTACCAACTAAAACCTATTAAACTGTATTAATTAAACCTACCCATTTAATACCCCCACATTTCATGGGCGGGGAATCATTCCCCGGCCGGTACATCATGTACCGGCCCACCTTTTGTAATTTTTTTTTTTCTTCTAATCATCCAATCCTGGCCGTTCATTTATTAAAAAAAAAAAAAAGGAGAGATAGGGTTACATACCCCGGCCGGGGTATGTTTCCCCGTCTGAGGGAATCATAAAAAATAAAAAAAATTTAAGTGGGGGAGACGGGGTATCATATCCCGGACGGGGTATGTTTCCCCGTCCTTTATAATTTGAGAATCGTTATTCTGTTTCTCATATATGAGAAACGAATATAGCACGTTTGCCATAAAATGACAAAATGAGAAACGATTGCAGAGGTTCGTTTGCTATAATATGGCAAAATAGCATTTATAGAAAACGATTGTGGATGCTCTTACTACTTGGCCCAATGTGGTTAATCAAAGTCCAATCTTGCCTCACATCACACAACCTGTCTCAACATCTATCCTCCAGCCAACGACAGCTGAAAACTGACCACCAAATCTTGTCTTTAAACTCCCCAAACTACCCTTCCTGACATCACTTCATCCTCAATTTTCAAATGGCTTTCATTGTGCGTTTGGTTTGTTGTTTTGAAAACAGTTTTCTGAAAATATTTTGTGAAAACTGTTTTGTGAAAACTGTTTTCTGAAAATGAGAGTGTAAAAGCTGTCTGGATAAGTTTTCTGAAAACTATTTTCTGAAAATGAGATTGTAAAACCTGTTCGGTTAAAAAAAATCTGAATGCTGTTTTCTTAAAACTAGACTGTAAAATGCTGTTTGGTAATAATTTTTTTTTACTCTAAACACACTTAACCTTAATTACTCCAATCATAATCACACTTAACCTTAATTACTCTAAACACAGCCGCTAATACCCCATCCTTCTCCTAATTACACGAAATATATATCTCTCTCACCTGTTTTCCCAAACCCAACAGAGCTTAATTACTCCTAGGGGTGGCAAACGGGCCCAGCGGGCCGGGCCGGGCCCAACCCGCGCAGGTTGGCACGTTTGACTGTGCGGGTCGGGCCGGGTTGGGGTCTTATGCGGGCCGGGCCGGGCCGGGTCAGATTAGGATTTGGGTGGCCCGCCCAACCCGTGAACCCATTAGGGCTCAACCCGGGTTGGGCCGGGTCGACCCGCGGGTTGGCCCGTTTAATATATAATTTTTTTATTTTATTTTATTTTTTTTTGGGTATCTTAAATGAATAAATCGAACTAATAATAATAATAATTTTACAAATGATGTATACAATTATACAAACAACCATATTTTTGTTTGATGAATATTACATTTTTTAAAAAATTATAATACTAAGTAAGTAATACTACTAGTCTACTAATAAGTAATAAATTATACAATTCTTCAAATATCCCCAAATGATATTTAATTATAATACTAAGTCTAAGTATGTAATTCAGTAATAATACTAATAAGTAATAATACTACAATTCTTAAAATTGAATCAAATATCCCCAAATGATGTTTAATTATAATACTAAGTAAGTAATAATACTAATAAACAAAAAAAATCGTAATAATAATAATAAGATTGAAAGAGTGAAATTGACAACAAATTTTGAAATTTTATTCATAAGAATTTAAGTTGTACAATTTGAACAATTTATAACGAAATGAAGAATTCAATTCACAAATAAGTTTTATACAATAACATATTTCTTAATTCTTATGTACAATTTTAATTGACTACAATTTTTCTAATTTAACATAACAAGAAAAGCTATTGTTGTTGCTGTTGTTGTTGTTGTTGTTGTTGTTGTTCTTCAGGCGAGTTGCTCCCACTTGTGGAACTCGATAGTGCTTTCCCTTGCGTCCTATCTTCAGCCTTCAGCCAGTCTTCTGTGCATACGAGCATCTCTAACGTCTCGGGCTTCATCCGATTCCTGTAATCTGATAGAACCCTGCCACTTGTAGAAAATGCACTCTCAGAAGCAACTGTAGAGACAGGAGGAGTTAGTAAATCTTTAGCCATAATTGATAGAATACTAAAAGTGTGTTCATGTTCTTTCCACCACTGTAAAATATCTAGTGCAGAAGTAAAAGGCTCAGCATCTTGTTGGTTATACCAATTTAATTCATTTGGTTGATTAGTCCTAGGTTTTTTAGATTGAATTTTTTCAAGTAAACTAAATGTTCTATCACCAATTCTACTTTTACCTTTAGAACCACCAGAAGAAGAACTAACTACAGAAGTTGTACTACTAGAAGCAAAACGTCTATCATAATAATCATACAAGTTATTTAACGTGGATTCAAATTTAACTAAAAAACTAGCGTAATCAATTGTTAATTCTACAATGTTATCTAAATATCCAAAAAATATTTCTATCAAATTCTTCGTACCTTCAAATTTGATACGAGGATCCATAACAGTAGCAACACAAATCAACATAGGAGGAGGAAAATAATACTTCAAAAATTTAGTAAATGCAGGTTTTACAATGTCACTAATATAGGTATCATTTAACATTTCGTTAAATGTTTGAACCATGCTAACTAATTCAATAAAAATGCTACTAGAAGTAGATTCATATGTTTTTGAAAATTTTAAAGTTGCGGTTTTAAAAGGTTCTAAAAATTTCAACAAAGATTCACTAAAAAACCAATCGGCGGCAGTCATTTGAAAATTAGGCATATTTTGTGCGATACAAAAATCATTTACAACTGCTTTATATTCGGTGACAACATTTAGTAAATCAAAAGTAGAATTCCATCGGTGTCTAACATCCTTTGGAAATTTTCTAAAAGGAACATGTCTAGCTCTACACCAAGCTTTCCATTCTTGTAGAATGCTTGGTTTTAATGCAATAAAATGTACACAATCTCTAATTTTAATTATATATGGATCAGCTATAGCTAATGCATCTTGAACACATAAATTTATAATATGACATGCACACCTAACATGAAAAATATTGTCAGATGGAGGGTTTAATATTCTTTTTAAAGTATTAATTGCTACATTGTTGTTAGATGCATTATCAAAACTAATAGCCATAATTTTATCGCGAATATGAAAAACATCACAAATTTCTAAAATACGGTTTGCTATTTCAGCGCCACTATGGGGATACGGCAACGACGCAAGTGATATGATTCTTTTATTAAGAATCCAATCATTGTCGATCCAATGACAGGTTATTCCCATCGTTGGAATATTGTTGACACCCGTCCAACAATCCGAAGTTAAACTAACCCTACAAGTTAAACTATATAAAATTGCAATCAACGCGTCCTTCATTTCCATGTACACTTTAAAACAATCCGATTTGCAAGTATTTCTCGGAATTCTTTTAAAATGAGGGTTTAAGGCCGTTTGATTAAAATTTTCCAAGTTCCTACTCTCGGAATAGGTAAATGGTAACTCATCCTTAATTACTAATCGGGCCATTTCCCGACGAACAAGTTCGGGATCATAAGGGTGGCTATCTACTTGACCGGTCCTAGGGTTTATTCTTTGTTGGCCTTGTAGTTGATCAAGAAGATCTTTATGATTATTTAGGATGTGCCTACTAAGTGTACCAGTTCCGTCACCCTTCTTGAATTTGTATAGTTTATCACATGATTTACACGCTTTCACACCTACACCCGGAGTTTCTGCGTCCGGGATATAATGATAAAACTTATGCCAATCGCTAGTTTCTCCTCTACTTTTCCTACTACTACGGGGTTGTGTGGTGTCGGTTTGTTGTTGTTGTTCTTCTTCTAATTGTTCATGTCCAACATCATCGTGTGTACCCCATTGTTCCATAGTAGGATCAATGTAATCTTGGGCGGGCTCAGTAATTGGGACAATTGGTGGCCTACGTGAAGATGAGGAAGAATCTTGTCCACTACGACCGCTACCGCGTGATCTAGACATAGTGTAGTAATGTGGTATGTAAAAAAAAATCTACAATGTAGGGGCGGACGAGCGGTGAATTATACAAAAAAAACTAAAAAACAAGAGGGTTGAGATAGAGAAGTTCAAAAAAAGAACAATAATTTTAACTACAACGCAAAAAAAATAATAACAAGAGAAAAGAGATAGAGATATTTTGATACCGTTCACCGTGGAATATGCGTATAAAATAAAACCGTGAAAATTAGAATATAATAGAAAAGATGGAGGAGGGCTTTGCCGATTTCGCAATTGAAGAGTTGAAGTAGATTTGAGTCGATGGTTGAAGAGAGTTGAAGACGTTGAATTTTGTTTTCCGATACGACCGAAATTTGATCGTGTATACGCCTCCTTGTACACTTGTTTGATGATTGCTACAATTGTTCATTTTTTTTTTTTTTTTGATGTATAATAGTAGAGAGAGTAAGAGAGGGAGGTGTGATTTTTTTGGAGATTTGTTGGGGCTATTTATAGACTTAGAATTGGGAAAAAACAAAAAAAAAAACAAAAAAAAAACCTATCTAACGGCAGCAGCAGCAACGGCTCTAAGAGCCGTTGGCTGCGCTGCACGCTGTGAAGCCCAACGGCACGCGCCCAACGGTCAGCCCGGCCTCGAACCGCGGGTTTCGACCCGTTCGACCCGCGGGTCGAACGGTCGACCCGCCACGGGTCGGTAGGTCGAAATTCGCGGGTCGACCCGCGGGTTGGCGGGTCCAATTCGCGGGTTGACCGGGTTCGTGGGCCGAGTTTGGCGAATCGAATTCGGGAAAAAAGCGACCCGGGTCGACCCGGTCCTATTCACCGGGTTCGACCCGAACCCGTGAAATCCTTAGGCGGGCCGGGTTCGTGGGCCGGGTCGCGGGTGGGTCGCCGGTTGACCCGGCCCAGTTGCCACCCCTAATTACTCCCACCTCTCCCCCATCGACTCCGCTTGCTTCGACCACCCCGATCTCCTCCACCGCTACATGAACTACACCCCCTTCGCCCCCTGCCCCCGCGACACCCACTCCCTCGCTTAGCCCCTCATACTCCGCGGCTGCCACCCCCTCCCCGCCGCCGCTGCTTCTCCCCAACCCCTTCCAAACCCGCCGCAGCTGCTTCAACCTGCCGCAGCAGCCGCCGATTCGACCATGAAAGCTTTGATCACTACACCACTTCATCATCATCGCCGCAGAGTAGCTGCTGGGGCGGTGGAGGAGGGGAGAGGTTTCACGGATCGGAGAGCTTCTCGGCGCTGAGGAGGGGCTTTCTGAAGGGGTTTAGGTCGGAGAGGAGCGGGAGGGAGCGGGAGTGAGATGGAGATGGAAGAAGAGGAAAAGGCCAAAAGGGGAAAACAACCCAAAGGTTGTATTCTGAAAAGATACCGTTTTGAAAATGTAACCAAACGTATTTTGACAAAAAAAAATTCTGAAAATATTTTCAAAAAATGTAACCAAACGGGCCAGGTACTACGTAGCGTCTTTGAATACAGCCACGTGACTTCAATAAAAATAATGCTCCAAAGTCTGAGTTTTTGGTCAACCGCTGACCACTGCCATATTTTAACTCCTCCGCATCCTTTCCTCTTTGCTTACATCCTCTTTGATCAATCTGATCTCTTTCTCTCTCTCTCTTTATCTTAATATGAACCCACCCTTCTTCTTATCTTTTCTCTTCTGTTCTTTGCTAATTTTAGCATATGCTGATGAGCCACCAATTGAAGGTGATCAACACCCACCAATGAATTGTTTCCCAACAAGCTGTGGGAATGTTACAAACATAACATACC
Source organism: Hemerocallis citrina (assembly GCA_017893485.1). Lineage (NCBI taxonomy): Eukaryota > Viridiplantae > Streptophyta > Magnoliopsida > Asparagales > Asphodelaceae > Hemerocallis > Hemerocallis citrina. The sequence goes on along the minus strand of JACEHZ010000220.1, from coordinate 561,839 downwards.
CATTTTGGGTTGTGGATCAACAGCCATCCCATTGTGGGTACCCTACTTTCAAGCTCACCTGCACCAATCACACTCCAGTGTTTGAAATGTCTTCTGAGAAGTATGCAGTCAAGAAAATCGACTATCATAATCAGTCTGTCGTGTTAGTTGATACCAAAGTCATGAACAGCATTTGCCCAGTTCAGTATTCCAACACTTCTTTCAGTCTCACCACATTCAGTCTTAGTCCTGTCAATAAACAGCTTGTTTTCCTGTTTGATTGTACTGAACAAGTGGTTCAACCCAGTTATTATAAGATCCCCTGTTCTTCTGATAATGGTAAGCTCGCGTTTGCTTATATGGGTGATCAATTGCATATGCCGAGTTATTGTGAGATGGCAATTATGCCGGTATTGAATTATTTGGGAGTTGGGGTTAGAGATTATTTGCGCCTTTTGGAGAATGGGTTTCTTGTAAATTGGTCAGTGGCGGAATGTGACCTCTGCTTAGAGAGTAAAGGGCAGTGCGGGTACAACAGTGAGTCTCAGAATTTCATGTGCATCTGTCCGGATCGAGCCCGCTATAAGAGTTGCGATGCAAGTAGCACTCCAGTTACACGAATTAGTAATACAGGTAAGAACTTTCTAAGCTTTTCACCATAGTTTTGATTAGTATGCGAATGGTTTTTTGTCTATTTGTTGCATTATGTTTTTAGGTTTGATTGATGTTTTGTTTTTGAAAGCTAATATAATTATTAATGTTGAATTCAAACTGCGGAATAAACTCAACAACGACGATAAGATGCAAGAACTATAGAATCAAAAACAAGAGAACAAAGAACAACCAAAAGCAACATACAAGAACACATAAGATTTTTAGATTTTTATCGAGGTTCACCCAAACAATGGCTACTTCCCCGCGCAGAGGTATTCCTGCGATTTCCACTAGAAATATGAAGATTAGGTTTACAAATCTCTCAAGAACTCACCACCAAGGTGTAGGGTTTCTCTCTATCTCCCTCTCTCTTAATGACGGCCGGTAGATCTCTATTTTCTTTTGGCTTAACCTTAAAATCGTACACAATACAATATATATAGGATTCCACAACTCTAATCTCAGTCGTTCATCTATTTAGCGTCGGGACGGTCGACCGCACCATCTTGATGGTCGACCGGTCTTCTCCCTCGACTGCACGAAATCTAACAGAGAGCGGGTCGGTCGACTGTGCGGTCAACCGGTTATTCCTGCAAGGTACAGAGTTGAGTCAGAGAGCGGGACGATTGACTGCGCGGTTGACTGGTCGTCTTGCCTGGGCGGTCGGGGGGTGCGGTCGACCGCAACTCTGCTGTAGCCACTTGCTACTCTTGACCTGTTGCTTCCACTTCGACTCTCCTTCCCATCTATCTTCTTCAACTCATTATCATGTATTGGATTCACAAACCCCAACAATCTCCCACTTGGAGACATATACTCGAAGTCGCTAACCTGTTCTTCATTCTTCTATTGGTCTAGTCTAGGCCTGTGCCTCTGCGAGTCTCCTCAACAATTAACCTGGAGACAATCCGATAGCGGTATAGCAAAACTGATGTTTCTTACTATCCACCACCTTAGTGAGCATGTCCGCCGGATTCTTAGTACCAAGAATCTTAGTTAGCTTTGTTAAATGATAGATTGGTTTAGTCCCACATTGAATAATGTATTGGTTTAGTATTCTCTTCTCTCCTATATATAGGAGCCATATTGTACTCAGTTTATTCAATCAATAAAAGAATATTTTTTTTATTCCTAATTCTAACATGGTATCAGAGCCTATCGTCCTATAAGGCCTATACTAATTTGATGCCATCGAGGTGGGGTGGTTCTGGTCTTCATCAGAATCACTCCACTTCTCGACATTCCTCTCCGGATCTTGATCAAAACCCTAATCTCCCCCAATACCCTAAATCTCCAAAACCTAGCCGCCCTGGTCTTCGTCATCTCGAGCAAGTACTCCACTCCGGCGAGCAACAGAAACACCAAATTCCATCGCCGTCAATTCTCGCCGCCACCATCTTCCTGCCGCAGTTGCAACACCGTGCCCCGACCACTGCTCCGAAGCTCCAACGGCCTCTCCTACCATTGCTGCTACACCAAACCCATCAGCCTTCACCCTTCCTCCAAATCTGGATCTCAAATTGAAATCAGATCCAGATCCAAAATCTAATCAAAATACCAAACCCCCCCAGCAACTCCCAAATCCAACTTCAAATCTCCTCAACAATGGCGGCTGCTTTCACCTCCACCTTGTTGATGTCGCTTTGCCAGAGAGATCTGATGAGAAGTATGGCAAGATCGTCATCAGCCTCCACCTTCTTCTCCATTCAATACTTCTTCAACGGCGAGATCCGATACGCCGGTACCGCCACTTTCCTGAACTGAACTTTCCCGTCTGACATCTCGTCCGCCGTCATTGCCTCGAACTTTGGCCGATGTAACACCCCATCTGGTTCTGAGATACACAGGGGAGAGGGAGAGAGATGATGACTGGGAAAGAGAAAGACAGGGAAGAGAGAAAGGTGTTTGGTGTTTTGCTATTAAAAAAAAAATCTTGCAGGTTCTTGTGCTTCTCCATCCAGGTCGTCAACTCACTCTGGTTGATCGATCGTGATTTTGAGAGAGGGTGTTATCAGCATCCAGTTCTCAGTCATCGACAATTCTCAAGTCTGGGGTGAGATCCTATTATCGACCATTCTCAAGTCAGGGGTGAGATCACAGCATCGACTATATCTCAAGTCAGGGGTGAGATCCCATTAGTCTATTTCTCAGTTCAGGGGTGAGATCCCAGCTTCAATTATGTTTCAAGTCAGGGGTGAGATCCCATCAGTCTACTTCTCAGTTTCCGTCACCTGCATCATCAAGCGCCGTTTCTGCATCATAGTTTGTCGTTCCTTCCACATGAACATCGTCAGTATTCCAAACTCTTGTTGCTTGAACCAACTTGAGTTTGAGAGGGGGTGTTAGATATTATATTAGAATAAATATTGGTTTAGTCCCGTATTGGTTATGTATCAGTTTAGTCTTCCATTCTGTCCTATATTTAGGAGAGAATGGAAGACTAAACTGATACATAACCAATACGGGACTAAACCAATATTTATTCTAATATAATATCTAACATTTAGGAATAATATTGTATTCAGTTTAATCAATCAATAAAAGAATATTTTTCTTATCCCTAATTCTAACATGGTATCAGAGCCTATCGTTCTATAAGGTCTATACTAATTTTATCCTCGTTGTCGAGGTGGAGTGGTTCTTGTCTTCATCGGAATCATTCCACCTCTCGACATCTCTCTTCCGCTCCCGATCAAATACCAAAACTCTAATCTCCCCCAAAAACCCTAGCCGTCATCTCTCTTCCTCTTCTGATCTTGATTAAAACCTTAATCTCCACAAAAAAAAAAATCCCTAGTTCTCAACTCCAGTTCTGGCCCTCCCTTGCCCTCCTCCTCCTCACCGCCTCCGCCCAAGCCCCTGGCGCTGCCCCCAAAACCCTCACCCAAACTCGCCCCCACTTGTGCACCCACATCCGCACCCACTCTCTCCCCGACCGCCTCCTCCCCCTGGCCCTAGCAACTGTCGCTCCCACCGCAGGCCCCATAGCCTCCTCCGCCGCCCCCACCACGTCAACCATCTCCAGCCCCGCCGCCACTCCCTCCAACAACGGTGCCAATGTCGCCAGCGCTATCGAATCCGGGTACTGGATGTTTGCCGGATCCACAGTTGCCGCTGCTTTCTTCGCTTTGTAGATGATGAGATAGAGATGTGATCCGATTCCGATTCAGTTTCAGTTTCAGTTTCAGTTTCAGTATCTTCTTCTTCTTCTTCTTTGTCTCAGATCTGGATGCCTTCAAGAGATCTTCTTCGTCTCACATCTGGATTTGATTGTTGGATGTAATTGTCAACAGATCTTAGTCTCTTTTGATTTGCTTTTCTCTTTAAAAAAAAAAGGTCGTCAGCTTACTCCGGTTGATCGATCGTGAGTTTGAGAGGGGGTGTTATCAGCATCCAGTTCTCAGTCATCAACAATTCTCAAGTCAGGGGTAAGATCCCAGCATCGACTATGTCTCAAGTCAGGGGTGAGATCCCAGCATCGACTATGTCTCAAGTCAGGGATGAGATCCTATCAGTCAATTTCTCATTTCAGAAGTGAGATTCCATCATCGACTATGTCTCAAGTCAGGGGTGAGATCCTATTAGTGTATTTCTTAGTTCTGGGGTGAGATCCCATCACAAATCGGGATATGGAGATCCCGCCACTGTTTGGGGTGAGATATCAACAGTGCGCCACCACTACTTTCTTCCGCAACAATCTACTTCTCAGTTTTTATCACATGCGACATCAAGCGCCGTTTCTGCATCACAGTTTGCCGTTTCTCCATATCGATATCGTCAGTATTCCAAACTCTTGTTACTTGAACCAACTTGAGTTTGAGAGGGGGTGTTAGATGATAGATTAGTTTAGTCCCACATTGAATAATGTATTGGTTTAGTATTCTCTATTGATGTCGTTTTCTTCCTAGACCTTTTTTGATTTCGTGATTAGCGTGATAATTCTGGATTATTTGTAGTGTTTGGTTCCTTTAGACGTAGTGTTTGGTTCCATAATTTCCATTATAATTTACATATGTAGTGGCATATGTAGTGACTTCATATATGCATGTACCAACATTATGTAGTGGCATTTTGACCAGTTCAGGTTCTGTCCGTTCACACTATTGGCCAATGGAGACGGTGAATTGGCCTAGCGTCAGTGGTCCATACACATTGAGCATAATTAAGAAACGATCAAAGAGGAATATTTAATCCAAACTTGTCAATTTTCCCCATAATTTTCTCTTCTCCAACATCACTCAGCCTCTCTCAGTACCTATCCTGGCTGCAGCCATCGACAGCTTATCACCATTATATCTTCTGGTTCCTCTCAAAGAACTTTATCCCCACCTCTACCTTCTATTCTGAATATTCAAAAGGCTGTGCGTGGAATTCCTGACCATTTTGGAAAAATTTGCCGTACTGCCCCACTTTTTGAAAATATTTGGCGCTCTGCCTCATTTCCGAAAACAATTAACGATCTACCCTTGTTTAGGACACGTCAGCATAAACCATTATTGGAAATAACGGCATAGGTTATTTACGTGCCGTTATTTCCAATAAAGGCATCTATTTTACATTTTTTTTCCATACCGTTATTTGGAATAATGGCATGAGTATATTTCTCTTACAAGTATGAATCTTCTAACTTTAAAAAATTTTAAGTGTGAAAAAAACTTATAAATAATGTCGTTATCCTGAATAACGGCATTCGAATAATTGATGCCGTTATTGGAGATAACGGCATCAGATATATATGAATGAACTCTTGCCGTTGTTTGGAAACAAAGAGAAAGAATAATAAGTTAATTTTTTTTTATTTTAATTGACTTATTCGTCAAAGAGAATGAATAATAAGTTACTTTTTTATATTTAAAAATTATAACTGAGGCCGTTATTCCAAATAACGGCATCAGTATTGAGAATGCCGTTATTTGAAATAAACGGCATCTGTTATAAGGTTTTCACACTTGCAATTTTTTCTCTAAATGGAGACTACAAGCTGTCGAAAAACAAAATAACCTATGCCGTTACTCCAAATAACGGCACGACACTTTTTTTAAATATAGATGCCGTTATTGGAAATAACGGCATATAAATAACCTATGCCGTTATTTCCAGTAACGATTTATGCTGACGTGTCTTAAACAGGGGTAGATCGCTAATTGTTTTCGGAAGTGGGGCAGAGCGCCAAATATTTTCAAAAAGTGGGATAGTACGGCAAAATTTTCACCATTTTGTGGTCTAGAACCACAAAAGGTTCTGAGTTAGAAAATAGCTCTCAGATTCCTGAGTGTCAAATGCCGATCACTCCTAAATTTAACACCTCTCCCTTGTTACTGTCCTCTCTACCACTTCCTCTCTCATCCTTCCTTCTGCCTCTCTCTTAGAATGAAACCTCCCTTCTTTTTCTTGTCCTCTCTTGTCATCTTTGCGTTGCTATCTTTAGCTTATACGGATGAGAAACCAATTGAAGGAGATGAGCACCCACCAATGAATTGTTTCCCAACAAACTGTGGGAACGTTATGGACATTACATACCCATTTTGGGTTGAGAATAAACAGCCCTCTCATTGTGGGTACCCTGCCTTCATGCTTACCTGCATAGATCACATCCCAATGCTTCAAATGTCTTCTGAAACGTTCCTTGTCAAGAAAATCTTCTATGAGAACCAGTCTCTTGTGTTAGCAGATGCCAAGTTCATCAACAACCAGTGCCCAGTTCAGTATTCCAACATCTCCTTCAATCGTACCCCATTCAGTGTTTGTTCAATCAACAAACAGCTTACTTTTCTTTTTAACTGCTCTGAGACTCTGCCCAGTTATTTTGAGGTTGATTGTGCTGCTATTGGTAAAAGCAATCTTACATTTGCTCATTTTGGTGATCAATTGGGTTTGTCAAGCTCATGTGTGACGGCAGTTATGCCAGTATTGGATTATTTGGGAGTTGGCGTTGAAGATTATTGGAGGCTTTTGGAGAATGGGTTCCTTGTAAATTGGACAGTGGCGGATTGTACAGATTGTTTACAGAGTAGAGGGCAGTGCGGGTACAACAGTGTGTCTGAAAATTTCATGTGCATCTGTCACGATAGAGCCCGTTCTGGGCGATGCCAATCGGGTAATACTGCAAGTAGTATTTCTAGTAGTAGTATCGTTAAGAACTTTTTAAGCTTTTTTTACCATAATAGATTTGATTGGTATGATTGCTTGATTTTGGTTAGTTCTTAAACTGTCATGTTTATATTTTCCCTCCATTTGTGTGGTGCTAAGTATCATGTCATCAAGAGATAGTTGCCAGACAGTAGAAGTTTTCGCTAAATGTTATGCCATGAGCTTGCAGAAAATCTTCAAGATCAAATGATAGTAGTTAATTTGTGCATATCCTGCTTACTGAAGTAGGAATTTTAAATGTTTTCTTCCTAGACTTACTGTGAGTGTAGTTTGTTTCTTATTCTTGTTTGAATTCAATTGTGATTAGGGTTTGTATTTTTTGTTAGTTGTGCATGCTTTCTTGTAAATAAATTATAGAATATGTAGAGTATAAATATAATTCCTTCGATCCTCAACTTCAAAGTTTTGGTATGGTGGTAAAGATATTTCACATGGCACCATGTCTACCTAGGCTCAATTCCTAGTAGAAATGTTGGATTTCAGAAAAACACTATTATGCAGAGCCCAGGTTTGAACTCACAAAAAATGTGTTCAACCTGTAGGGTGCGGGAGCTTGTCAAAATGTATTATTAAATCTCTCAATCCTCACTAAAACTTGTAAGTTATGGTGTAGGAACATGAATATTTCAGAGATTCTATTTAATTTATGTTTTGACACTCATAAATTTTCTTAAACTTGAAATAGTTGCTAAAGAATTGAACTAATTGCGAAATTTATTTTCATGAACTTCCAAAAATTATGGTCCATAATTATTACTAAAAGGAAAATGTAACTAGTTATTTTCTTTTTCTGGTGCTTCCACATATTCACATGTAGAACTTTGCAATTCTTTAAATATATAGATAAGACTACTTTGCTGAGGGTACTTTTATGAAATTAAAAGGAACCAACAACTTACTTTGTGGTTCCTTGGATATTTTTCTTCTAGTGTCATTTCCAGCCCTATGCATGGATTAATTTCAGTTGGTTTCCAAGTGGTATATTTGTGCTATCTGCAATCTGTTTTATAGAGAGACAACTTTGTCTTATTTGCATAGGTTTTACCAGCCAATCCAGTGTTATCTCAGTCAATCACCAGTATTTCCAATTAGTAAACTTCCTATGGAAGTGAAGTGAGGCTGTCATCTCTTAATACTTTTCAAGTTTTTTTCTTCTACAAGGGAAGCAACACGTGAACGAGTTTTCTTCTTCTACAATGAAAGCAACATGTGAAAAAGACTTAGAGCTACCATTCATTGGAGAAGACTTTGACCCAGGACTAACATCTATGAATATTGCAATCAATCTCTCTTTATGTTCTTGATTCAGCAGTGAATCTCTCAAAAATTACACTATTAGCAGATTCTCAACTGTTCCCTATTTTTCACTTGTACATGTTTTTCTTTAGCTTTTCATGTGTTCCTTACTTTTCAAGGTGTACCAAACTACTTCTAGAAAATTTTAAGGTTACTAGACCAGAAATAGATAGGCATCGGTACTTCCATTTCTGCGTGTTTAGTCTAACTACTTGTTCTTAGGTAATATAGGAAGGGAAAGATGTAGGAAGCTTCCTTCTCTTTGAGAAACCAGTTCCAATAGTTAAAGGTTAGTAGGGTCTTTCTTCAGGTCTTCTGTCCTTGTGAAAGTCATCGGTTGGTCTTTTATAATTGCAAGAACTATTTTAAGAGAATAATATATAGAGGAAAGAGCTCAAGGAGGATCATTACAAAGATTAGAGTTCAGGTTCCCGATATCAATATGGCTGTTCCTTTCTTGTACCTCGTCCTTAGCTTCATCTTCTTCCTTCCCAACATTTGTTGCTCCTGTCGTCGGTCACTATGTGGAAACATCACTGTTGAGTATCCTTTCTCCCTAAACCATACAACCTCTCCAAACTCTCCACCACCATCTAATGGTCTTCCGATGGTACCTCTCCAACATCCAAATTCTCCACCACCATCTAATGGTCTTCCGGTGGTACCTCTCCAACATGTGGATGATTGTGATGGATTTTTGACGATCAACTGTAATCAAGGTCAGGCAACAATCACAATTCGAGGACATGAGTTTGTTGTGATGGACATCGCATATTCAAACAGAGTTATTACAATTCAAGATATTGCACTCAGTCATTACCATTTTCATATACCATGTGCTTTCTTTGTGAACTTTACACATCCAATTTATGGTTATGATCTTTTTAATTATAGCCAAGTTGAAGGGTTTAGGAACTCTCCCCAGGACTGTGAACTTGGTTTTGGTATTTCTCAAACTCTTTCGGCTGAACCATTTAGCTTAACTGAATGTGAAGATTACCGTCTCTACTACTGGAATGAGCTAAATCAGCATGATGTAAATGAAAGCTGTAAAACTGATCAGCCTGCTTTTGAGTGGAAGCTGTCATATAATGAACTGAAGGGCAGATTTTTTCCGTTGTCTGTTGGTTTCTCACAGCACTTTCAACTTCGGGAAGATTGCTTCAATTGTCAAGTACACGGAAAGAGCTGCACAAGTAATAAAGGTGCAGTAAATTCCAGTTGTTGGTGTGAGACCACTTGCGAAAGCAAGGACCAGCTTCCTTTCAAAAAAAGTAGGGCCCAACCTTTCTAAAATCTTTTGTTTGTATGTTAAATTTTTCTCCTAATCTGTTGATAATCTTGCTGTTAAATCTTTCTCATTTACTGCTCGATTTAGAGATTTGTTCTAGTTGATTTAACCTCGGCTTACAAATGCTCTTATTACGTTTTCTTCCATTGAAAAGATTTCATCTGAGTCGATCTACAATTTCCACAACATTTACTTTGCACAGTTAGAAACACCAAAGTTATTACTATACAGAGAAATTGAGCTAATTGAGCTATGATATATTTTCTTTCTTTATCATTTCCCCATCTATATCGGAAGAACTCCCTGGGATTTTGGGTTAAGGGATTTTGTTAAAGAGCACACATTTCTCCTCTTTTCTGTTTGAATTCATCTCTCTGTTCTACTTGATTTCTGAGTTTAGTTTAATTCTTATGTTTATTGCACAGCCTCGAATCTGTATCATTGTCACTTGAATAATTCTTATTAGGAAGCTTAAACTTCTTCGCATCTTCATATATTTTACTTTTTGCTAACCTCCACATATAATGTTTTTGTTTGTGCTGCAGGCAGGGCTATTAGATATTATATTAGATATTATATTATGAGAGATATTAGTTTAGTCCCATATTGAATAATGTATTGGTTTAGTCTTCCCTTCTCTCCTATATATAAGAGACATATTGTACTCAGTTTAATCAATCAATAAGAATTAATTCCTTCATACCCCTAATTCTAACATAGTATCAGAGCTAGTATTCCTTTAAGGCCTATACTAATTCGATCCTCGTTATCGAGGTAGAGTGATTCTCGTCTTCATCGGAATCACTCTACCTCCTAACATCTCTCTTCCAATCAAATCTCCAAAATTCTAGCAGTCATCAAACAAAAAGATCCAAAACCCTAGCCGTCATCAACTACTTCTACCGAAACCCTAGTCACCATCATCATCATGGCTTCCGCCACCGCCATCGACGCCGCCAATGCCGCCATCGTGGACGCACGTGCAAAGAAGCCGTTGTGGAACGTCCCTTCCAACGGGTCGATGTCGATCAAGGTTGGCCCGGTCATAGGCGTCGCTGATTTCTGGCCTGCTTTGTCGGAATCCACCAAACCCATCTACAAATCGTCCCCGTCTTCCTCCGAATCGCTTAGGTCGCTACTACCACCCGAGGGGACGGTGGTATCATCCCCAAAGCCAACTGCGGTTACTGCTCCAAACCCTAATCTAATTCCGAACTCGATGCCTCATCTAAATTATCCGAATTAATCCAACAAAAATCATTCCAACGATGGATCCGCACCTCCGCCTTCAATGTCATTGAAGGTTCCCCGGAGTGCTCCTGAGAAACTGGCTTTTCCGGAGCCATCGCCTAAAGATCCCAAGAGCAGTTACAACGGCAACCGGAAAGGTGATCCCCACCAGGGACACGGAAATCGTGACTGGAACAACCACCATCATTTGCGGACTGGGCATTTGCAGCAGCCACGAGGCATCCGCCCTTTTCCACGTGTCTTGCATGTGCAGCTGCCACCTCTAAACCCCATACTCGAAACCCGACCCGTTTCTCCAAATCAGACCCAAACCCATTTTCTATTAAAATAATAATAATAATAATAATAATATCTTGCAAGTCTTCATCCTCTACAGTCTTCGTCAACAAACTCATGCCGAGTTTGAGAGGGAGAGATATCAACATCATCATAGTTCCCGTCTCCCTCACCTTCCATCGACGTCCACCATCTTCCGCATCTAGTTCTCAGTTAGGGACAATTCTCAAGTCAGGGGTGAGATCCCAACATGCACCAATAGTGCACCACCACATACTACTTCTACTTCTCAGTTTGGGGTTGAGATCCCAACAGATCGGGATATGGAGATCCCGTCACAGTTCGGAATATGAAAATCCCAATAGTGCGTCACCACTACTTCCTTCCACTACATACTACTTCTTCTACTTCTCAGTTCGGGGTGAGATCCCAACAGATTGGGATATGAAGATCTCGCCACAGTTCGAGATATGGATATCCCAACAATGCGTCACCACTATTTCCTTCCACCACATACTATTTCTTCTACTTCTCAGTTTGACCCCAACATATCGGGATATGGAGATCCCACCACAGTCCGAGATATGGAAATCCCAACAGTGCGTCACTACTACTTCCTTCCACTACTACTACTATTCTTAAGTCCGGGGTGAGATCCCAACACATGCGCCATCGAGCATCTTCCCCGTGCCATCTACTTGAGCGTCGTTCCAGCATCACAGTTTGGCATCCCTGCTATAACATCATCAATATTCTAAACTCATGTTGTTTAAACCAACTTGAGTTTTAGAGGGGGTGCTAGATATTATATTAGATATTATATTATGAAAGAGATTAGCTTAGTCTCATATTGAATAATGTACTGGTTTAGTCTTCCCTTCTCTCCTATATATCGCAGATGAAAACAATTTCCCTTCAACCGACGCCTTTTCATAGGGAAAAATGCTTAGCTGGTTATGATAATGAGCTACAACTATCTTCAAATGCTCTCTTAATAAAAAAACAGCAAAAAAGCTTTACGTTCAATAATTAATAATATAAATAGAGATAAGAGAGTATCATGTATGTTACCTATTCCTATGTCACATTATCATGAATGATATTTTATTAAAATGAGTTAACCATTATATAATCCCAGTTTGAAAGCATAAGAGCATCCACAGTCGTTTGCTTATTTGCCATTTTTGCCATTTTTTTGGTACTGTAGCGCACACAGTCGTGATGTATTTTGCCATTTTTTAGCATTCTGTGTACAGTAGAAAGGGAGAAATAGCATTCGAAATAGCAAAATGCATATTATAGCTGACGAAACATCATGTTTCGTCTAGATTATTTAATTATATTTTTAATTGATCGGACGAAACATGATGTTTCGTCCGAATTAAAAAAATATATAAAAACCAAATAAAATATGTGGGAATAAACATGATGTTTATTCCCATGTGGGAATAAACATCATGTTTCGTCCCATTCCTTTTATTTATTTATTTATTTATTTTAATTTCCTTTGGGATGTTTCGTCCCGTATTTTTTATTAATATTTTTTAACTTTCGGCCTGTATAAATTATTTTTTTATTAACAGATGTTTCGTCTGTTACTTTTTAAATAAATTTATGCATTTTTTACCTTTCAACGACTGCAGCATTTCGAAGAAATGCATTGCTAAAATATGCATTTTGCCATTTTTTCCATTGAACGACTGTGGATGCTCTAATAGAACAACCCTTATATCTAATCATGTATGTTCTAATAAACTATTTGTAAATAAACAATTGGCGGGGTAGCAAGAGGCTTCATCCCACTAGGCATCCTTGTTAATTTCTGTTATAAAAGAAAAAAGAGGTATCTCCAATCCGGCTTATCAGGAGTTCTCTCTTGGTGCTCCTCAACAGTAGTACAGCATCAGCCGAGACAAGCCACATAGAGAAATTCGACCCCCGGATAGATATGGCTATGCTTATTTGGTGGTCTATGCACTTTCGACCAGTGAGATAGTAGAAGATGAACTGATGTTCTACAATGAAGCTATCTCAATTATTGAGTGCATCCAGTAGACAACTGCTATGCAAGAAGTGCTAGAGTCTTTGCACAAGAACAATACATGGAATCTAGTAAAAATTCTAGAAGGGAAGCGCACAGTAGGGTGTAAATGGATCTACAAGAAGAAGGAAACAAGTCCTGATGGCGGTGAAGTCAGATTCAAAGCTAGACTTGTGGCAAAGGGCTTCACTCAGAAAAGGGGTGTAGATGAAGTATTCTCGCCAGTTGTGAGACACACTTCAATCAGAGTTTTCCTTTCTTTAGTTGTTAAGTTCAATCTTGAACTTAAGCAACTCGATGTCAAGACAACATTTTTTTACGGTGAGCTAGAGGAGCAAATCTATATGAGTCAACCCAAAGGATATGTGGTCTCCGGGAAGGAAGATTATGTTTGCTTGCTAAAAAAAATATTTGTATGGGCTTAAGCAGTCACCCAAACAGTGGTAGTGGTATCGTAGATTCGATACCTTCATGGTAAAGATTGGATACACACGAAGCCCGTACAATTAGTGTGTATAAGAAAAGGTAACCTGATGGTGATCAGGTTTATTTCTTACTCAATTTGGATGATATGTTGATATCTGCCTTCGACAAAAAGGTGATTCAAAAGTTGGAGAGATAGCCCAGCTCGGAGTTTGAAATGAACAATGTAGGGGCTACAAGAAAGATCCTAGTGATGGATATTGAAAGAGACAGGAAGCAGGGTCGTTTGGTTTTAAGCCAGAGAAAATATATTGAAAAAGTTTTGAAGCATTTTGGAATGTCCAATGCCAAGTCTGTTTCAATATCCATCACTAGGATCTTTCTTGTAGCACCTACATTCTTCATTTCAAACTCCGAGCTGAGCTATCTCTTCAACTTTTGAATCACCTCTTTGTCCAAGGCAGATATCAACATATCATCCAAATAGAGTAAAAAAATATTTGAAAGATATTCACCCAGAAGCATTTTGGAATGTCCAATGCCAAGTCTGTTTTGACACCTCTCGCATCACATTTCAAGTTATCACTAAACCTTTCGCAATGAACGGGGGGGGGGGGGGGGGGGGGAGGATGGAGGATGGAGGAGGGGGAGCTGGTTACCCATTTTGGGTTGTGAATCGACAGCCTTCCCATTGTGAATACCCTGTCTTCATGCTTACCTGCATTGATCACATCCCAGTGCTTGAAATGTCATCTGAAGAGTTCCAAGTCAAGAACATCTTCTATGAGAACCAGTCTCTCGTGTCAAATTCATCAACAACCAGTGCCCAGTTCAGTATTCTAACATCTCCTTAGGTTTTACCCCATTCAATATCAGTTCGGTCAACAAACAGCTTACTTTTTTTTTAATTGCTCTGGGACTCCGTTCCATTACTACGAGATCCTTCGAGCTATTGCTAAAAGCAACCATACATTTGCTTGTTTGGGTGATGGATTGGGTTCGTCTAGCTCGTGTATGATGGCAATTATCCCGGTATTGGATTACTGGGGAGTTGGTATTGAAGATTATTGGAGGCTTCTGGAAAATGGATTTCTTGTAAATTGGACAATTGCGAAAAGTAGAGCTTGCCTGCAGAGCAGAGGTCAGTTTGGCTACACCAGTGTGTCTGAAGATTTCATGTGCATCTATCACAATATGGCCCATTTGAGTCATTTCTATTCGTAGTACTTCAAGTAGTAGTATCAGTAAGAACTTCTTAACTTTTCGGGTTGTCATAAAAATAACAGCTACAAGGATACAGCAACAAGGATGGAGCATTTATCCTAATCTTTCGGGTCGTCAGTATAAACACAACTAATTTTCCATTCAGCTATCTTAAGTTCTATTCCTAGTTTTCTCGATGAAATTAAGACCATCTTTGGCATCACAACTGTCTCATCAAGTCTGTATAGGTCTATGCATAGTATAAGCTCTATTCAGTTCGATCATATCACTATTCCAAGTTGGTTAGTTGTGTGGCGTCCGTTATGCATACAAAAACCATTCAACCGAGTTTTAATATTTTCATCAGTCAGATACCTCCAATTTCTCGAATTCTTTTCCGTACTGACCTACTCTTTGAAAATATTGACCAAACTGACCAACTTTCGAAAATATTTACCCAACTGACACAGTTTTGGATACGTCAGCATAAAACGCTATTGACAATAACGGCATCTGTTATTTTGATGCCTTTGATGCCGTTGTTTTCAATAGCAGCACCTGTAATTTTTTTACTTCCGTTGCAATATTGGAAGTAACGACATCAATACATATCGCATCCACTTAGAAGCTCTCTAACTGAAGAAAAAAATTGTAAGTGAAAATCGCTTATAACTGATGTTGCTATTTCCAATAATGGCATAATTAGCCTGATGCCGCTATTAACAATAATGGCATCAGTATAATTCACAGTGTACTCCAAATTTTGTGCAGGTGCATCAATTTCAAACCCGATTTTGACATTGATGCAGCCAGTATCTCTCAAAACTTAAAACATGAAAGTTGTAGAATTTTTTCTTGGTGTTTCATAGCATTCTGAATCATCTCAATCGGAGTTCGAATGATCAAGTATTGCCCAGATTACGTAGCAATATCGAAACTGTCCAGGCAATGTGGAGTACACTGTGGATTATATCGATACAATTATAGCTGATATTGCTAAAAATGGGGTTAAATCGGAACCGTTCAAATTGGGTACAAATCTTAAAGTTACAAGGGCAAGATAGTAATTTCACCTACAGACGGGTCCGAATTGGGAACCGGGTCTCTCCTCTAGGACCCGATAACCCGTGAACGGATCTGTTCAACTGAGAACGGGCCACAACCCGTTAAGGACCAGTGCAACAGGATATGAGAAAATCCTGGCTCGTCCTTAACAGGTCAGATTTGACCCGTTTGAGTTCTCACGAATCCCTAAATTCTATCTATTGCCCCCACACCAGATTCAGCGACAACAGATTGGCGCCGTGAATAGCTATCCGACCCTCTTCAACAAAAGCTACTCCTAGCGATGCCTCCCAAGAGGAAGTCTGCTAACTCCAACCGTAGAACAATCTCTACCCATCCTCCTCCGGAGGGTCTCCCTCCGCACGTCCAACTGGCCCTACAGCTCGAACAGCCGATTCCTCAATCTATCCAGCTGCCTCTGGGGCCCCAAGCAACTGTTGGGGAGCCCCCCCGGCGAAGCTGCCAGAAGCAACCTCTGCATCAAGTTCGGGTCTCCATCCACAATGCCTCCACAGATTCTATGGCCTCCCATAGCCCTCCAACACCGAAGGATCTGCGAGATGTGCTCAACAATCGGCAGAACGAGCCCGAGCCCGAGCCCGACCTTCGGATCTGCCTGGACGAGAGGCGGACCCGCGATGCGAACCCTCACCGAGAGCACCAGAGGGACCGGTCACCCCGCCAAACAGACCGCAGAGGGTCCAACTCTCCTCAGAGGCGGAGAGAGTCACCCCAGCATCGCCCAAGACGAAGTCGCTCCCCGGCTGGTCGTCCTGTAGCTCGAGCCCATCGCGAACAGGAGGCCCCCGTCACGAGGGCTGAATTTCAACAATTCCAGGAGGCGGTCCTTCGGGTGCTCAACGTCGGCCCCAACAACGGCCATCGGGCTCCCAGCCCTCAGCCAGCTCCTCGTCATCATCGCCACTCCCGCAGTCCTAGGCCAGCTTCGAGTCATCACCGCCATTCCCTAAGTCCTAGGTCGGCTCCGAGCCATCGCCGTCCCTCTCTCGGTCCTCGGCTAACTCAAAGCTACTGCCGTAGCCCCAGCCCTCTCCGACACGAAGACGAGTCTCGAGGATTAGCGAGGCAGGACCGAAGGGAGGACTCAGTCTACCGCCGTCTCCACGAGATGGAGAGGCGCCTCGACCAGCTCGACCGAGATGAAGAACAACGGGCGAGGAACGTCCGTCCGAGCAGGCCCGCATTCTCCCGCACTATCATGGAGGCCCATTTCCCAGACAACTTCAAGCCTCCACACTTCGAGACTTATACCGGAGAGTCGGACCCCGCAGATCACATTGATAGTTTCAAAACTCTCATGATGATCCATCATGCCTCCGACGCCCTCCTTTGCAAGACCTTCTCGGCACCCTCAAAGGTCCCACTCGGGAGTGGTATTCCCGGCTCGCTCCGGCCTCTTTTTTTTCCTTTGATCAGTTCGAAGGCCTCTTCCTCACCCATTTCGTGAGCAGCCGCCGCTCTGAGAAGACTAGCACCTCTCTACTCTTCCTCGGCCAAAGGAAGAGCGAACGGCTGAGGGATTATGTCAAGCGATTCACCACGGAGGCCCGGTCTATCGCTTCCCTGGATCAGTCAGTGGCTTCGGCCGCTTTTCAATCTAATGTCATCAACCCAGACCTCAGGGCATCCCTGGCCAAAAAGCCTCCTCGGGACTTCTCAGAGCTCCTTCTCAGGAGCAAGAAGTATAGCCGAGCTTAAGAGGCTCTCAACCGCCCCACTCTCGAGGGGTCATCTTCCGGTAACAAACGGAAGAATGTTGAAGGAGCTAAGAAGCTCCAAAAGGACAACGGAGGTCAGCGTCGCCCTCTTCCCCATTTTGAAAAAATCACTCCGCTCAACCCGAGTGTATCTGCCATCTTAATGGAGATTGGGAACGAGGGTCTCCTACTGCCTCCTCCTAAGATGAACACTCCCGGAAAGAAGAGAAACTGGGATAAGTGGTGCCGCATCCACCGGGACCATGAGCACGACACAGACGATTGTCGGGCCCTAAAGGAAGAGATTGAAGCCCTTATCCAGAGAGGGCAGCTCGCTCGTTTCGTGAGGAGGGACTGGACTGATGAACCTCCACCCCCCAGGGGGGCTAACAGACGAACCGAGCAGCATGTGGAGGCTCCGGAGGACGAAGCAGTGGCCATCCTTCACCTGATACACGGAGGCCCAATAGGGGAGATTTAAACTCCTCCCGAAAAGCCTTCGTTCGGGAAGTGAATGCGGTCCAGAGCCATCCCCCTTTGAAGGGTCTTGGGGTCTCGGTCACCTTCTCCAATAAAGACCTGGAGGGCGTCCGCACGCCCCATTACAACGCCCTCGTTATTAATCTCTGAATGGCCAACTTTGACGTTCGCCGGGTCTTGGTGGACATGGCAGCTCGGTTAACATCCTTTTCTTGGAGGCCTTCAAGAGCCTCTAGCTGCCGAGAGATCGGCTCAAGCCCGCGGGCTACACTCTTCATGGATTCACTGGGGTACCAGTGACGATCGAGGGAGTTATAACCCTCGACGTGACCACTGGCAAAACCCCGGTCACTTGCACGGAGCCGATGGACTTCATGGTGGTGGATGCAAGGCCGCCTATAATGTTATCCTGGGTCGACCAGGTTTGGCCGCACTCCAAGCTATCCCTTCGGCCTACCACATGAAGATGAAGTTCCCCACCCCCGCAGGAGTGGGGGAAGTGAGAGGAAGCCAAGAAGCAGCGCACAAGTGCTACATGACCTCGATGGGAGGTCCATTCCTATCCCTGGAAGCCCTCAAACTCCCACAGGAAGGTAACCAGATTATCTCCGAGCCGGTGGACGAGTTGGAGGAAGTGGCATTCTCTGACGAAGATGCCACCAAGACCTTCCGGGTCAGCAAGGCTCTTTCCCCCTCCATCAAGCAAGATATCTTCCAATGCATAAGGGAGAACCGCGACCTCTTCGCTTGGACTGCGGTAGACATACCAGGGATCTCAGAGGAACTCTTAATGCACCACCTAAGCGTCGCCCCAGGGGTCAAGCCTGTCCAACAGAAGCGGCGCAAGTTCGCTCCCGAGCGTCAATAGGCGATCAAGGAAGAGGTTGAGAAGCTCATGAACGTCCGATTCATCCAGGAGGTAAACTACCCCGAGTGGCTGTCCAATGTGGTGATGGTCAAGAAAGCCAATGGGAGGTGGAGGATATGCATCGATTTTACCGACCTTAATAGGGCATGCCCAAAGGATCCATTCCCCCTCCCGAGCATCGATGCTCTGATCGATGTGATCTCGGGCCATGAGCTACTCAGTTTCATGGACGCTTTCTCGAGGTACAACCAAATCCGAATGTTTCTCCCGGACATTCTGAAGACCTCATTTGTGACTGATCAGGGCATGTACTGCTACCGGGTCATGCCGTTCAGTTTGATGAACGCAGGAGCAACGTACCAGCACCTAGTCAACAGGGTCTTTCGAGACCAGATTGGCCGAAACATGGAAGTCTATGTAGACGACATGTTGATCAAGAGCATCCAAGGGCAGGAGCATGTCCTCGACCTTTAGGAAGCCTTCTGGGTGCTGAGGAGGCACAATATGAGGCTGAATCCGAACAAGTGTGCGTTCGGAGTCTCATCCGGCAAATTCTTAGGGTTCATGGTCAGCCAGAGGGGCATAGAGGCCAACCCCGAGAAGATCCAGGCCACACTCAAAATGACACCTCCCTTCAGTGTTAAAGATATCCAGAGGCTTACCGGGCGCCTCCCGGCAATTGGGCGCTTCCTCTCTAAGTCCGAGGAGAAATGCCTCCTGTTCTTCAAGGCCCTCAGGGGGGCTAAAGGCTTTGAATGGGGGCAAGCGCAACAAGAGTCCTTCGACCAACTCAAGGCGTACTTAGCCATCCCCCCACTCTTGAGCAAGCCAAGGCCCGGGTAGGTCCTCTACCTATACCTCGCTGCTTCGGGGCAGACCCTCAACGCTGTCTTGGTAAGAGAAGAAGACAGGACGTAGAGGCTCATCTACTACGTGAGTAAGGTCCTCCGGGATGCTGAACTCCGTTACCCGAAGCTGGAGAAGTTGGCCCTTGCGTTGGTCATGGCGGCGAGGAAACTCTGCCCGTACTTTTGGTCTCATTCGGTGGTCGTTCTTACCGACTAACCATTGAAGCAGGTACTCCACAACCCAGAAACATCGGGCCGCTTGATGAAGTGGTCCATAGAACTGAGCCAGCATGACATCAGCTACCAACCTAGAACCGCTTTCAAGGTGCAAGCCCTAGCGGAATTCATTATGGAAAGCACTATCCTCGACCCCTACGTGTCGGTTGCCGAACCCCTGGTCTGGACCGTTTATGTGGATGGATCCTCTTGTGCCAACGGAAGTGGGGCTGGCATCATCTTAACCGGTCCAGACGCTTTCGTCCTGTAATACTCCCTACGCTTAAACTTCCCTGCATCGAACAACGAGGCAGAGTATGAGGCCCTCATAGCAGGGCTCTGTATGGCTCGCAAGGCAGGAGCCAAGCGCGTAAGGGTCTTCAGTGATTCGCAGTTGGTCGTGAATCAGGTGTCCGGGGAATATGAAGCAAGGGACGAGCGCATGGCCAAGTATTTGGCGAAGGCTAGGGGGCTTCTAGCCTTATTCGAAGATGTTCAACTCCAGCGGGTTCCTCGAGAGGAAAATGCGTAAGCGGTTGCCCTCTCCAAGCTTGCCTCCTCCATCCAGGGTTTGAAACGGACCGTCCTGATAAAGGTTCTCCTCAAACCAAGTATCGAGGAAGACAGCTTTGAGCCAATGGAGACTATGCCCCTCACACTTGGGGAGAACTGGATGAAGCCCTTACTCGAGTACCTTAGGGACGGAGTTCTCCCAGAAGACCCGAAAGAAGCGAGAAGGATCAAGACCCAAGCCGAGTGGTACACACTTCTTGATGGAGTCATGTACAAACGCTCCTACACTCAGGTCGACGGCAGATCCTACCTAAGGTGTCTCTCCCCCGAGGAAGCACTCTATGCCTTGAAGGAGGCCCATGACGGTATGTGTGGCGCGCACCTGGGAGCGAGGTCCCTCGCCCGTAAACTCTTGAATTGCGGCTACTTCTGGCCCACGTTACTCAATGACTCCGAAGAGTACGTCCGCCAATGCGGCTCCTGCCAGAGATTCGCCCCAATCCGTCGCCTACCTCAAGCCCAACTCTCATCCCTGGCAATTCCAATTCCTTTCACAATGTGGGGGATGGACCTGCTCGGACCGTTCCCTCCAGCGCCCGGCCAGCTGAAGTTCTTGGTCGTGGCGATAGACTACTTCTCTAAGTGGATCGAGGCTGAACCCCTCGCAACGATCACTAAGAATAAGGTTCAGCAGTTCTTTTGGAATAACATTGTTTGTAGGTTTGGCATGCCTCGTGTTCTAGTGACCGACAATGAAACCCAGTTCTCAGGTTGCGACTTTTCACGAATTTTGTACCGACCTCGGATCCAACAGCGGTTCTCTTCGATATTCCACCCGCAGTCCAACGGCCAAGTGGAGAATGCTAACAGTCAAATCCTCTCCGGCCTAAAGAAGAGGCTCAACATGTCCACCAAGGGACTATGGGTCGAACAGTTGCCTAACGTGCTTTGGAACTATCGCACCACCAAGAAAACTCCGACGAGGGGGTTTCCTTTCAACCTCACATACGGTTCCGAAGCCATCATTCCCTTGGAGGTCGGCCTACCCTCGCCCAGACTAATCGCCTACAGAGATGAGTAGAATGCGAGCCAGCTCCGCAACAGTTTGGATATCATCGACGAGGTCCGCGAAAGAGCTTACATCCAACAAGAGACCTACTGGCGTAGGATAATGCAATCTTACAACAAGAAGGTCCGCCCCGCTAATCTCAAAGAGTGGGACCCAGTACTCCGAAAGCTGTCGATCTCCATCCCGAGCAAAAAGGGAAAGTTAGCACCCAATTGGGAAGGACCGTATAAGGTCTCCAGAGTTGTTCGCCCAGGCGCGTATCAACTCGAAGACCCGGAAGGCAGGAAGATACCGAAAACTTAGAATGCCGACCACTTAATGAAGTACCAAGAGGGTGTTGTAACACCGCTCCAAGCAACTTCAGACAACTCTTGAGTCGAGCAGTCTCCATTCGATGCTTTTAATTATCTTGTTATTTTTCTTTGCAAAATGTAAGAGTGGCTCGCAACTCAGAAGCAGCCACTCAAATCATCATTAATAAAGGCAAGATACATCTTGGGAATTTTTGTTTGTAATAACCTAGTTGGCCTGTTTGAGACGCATAAAACTCTAAAAACGACATGCTTGGAGTCCAACACTTGGTTCGACTCCACTTCAACTACTTGCTTCTATGCAAGTACGAAGCGGATCACCATTCGGAATTGCTCCTACAGCCGTTGATATTCTCTAAACGACACGCTTGGAGTCCAACACTTGATTCGACTCCGCTTCAACTACTTGCTTTTAAGCGAGTACGAAGCGGATCACCATTCGGAACTGCTTCTAAACGACAAGTTCGGAGTCCAACACATGGTTCGACTCCGCTTCGACTACTTGCTTCTAAGCGAGTACGAAGTGGTTCACCATTTAGAATTGATCCTACAATTGTTGACAATTGCAAACGCTAGCAAAACACACAAGTTCAAAAAACAAGTACTATTTCATTAAAGTTTGAGGTACAAGTCAACTACAGACCAACAACTCATCTTTACATCGAGATACAAAACTTGTGAAAGAAGATTACAAAATTACAAAGCTGCTTTAACCCCTCCTCGGGAGGGGGACACTCCTATTAAGAGATAGCCGAAGTCGACGAGCGCCGTGCTGTGGTGGCCTTGCTTCCGTGGAGGTATCTAGACCGACGAGCTGAGTCCCGTCTTCGGCGCCTGAAAGCCTAAGTGTCACCCCAGCAGATGCTCCGCTCGACGAGCCGGCCACTCCGCTCTGTGCATCCCTGGGGCATCTCGAGACAGGGGGCGAGCGCAACGCCAACTCATGGAACGACCTTCCTTGGGAGTATTCACCTTGGGGATAAGAAGTGGTTCGGACGTTGCTCCCCTCGGACAGCCGTCGTAACTGATGGTTCTCTGCTTCTAGCTCCACCAC
The DNA here is from genome assembly GCA_017893485.1 of Hemerocallis citrina. Lineage (NCBI taxonomy): Eukaryota > Viridiplantae > Streptophyta > Magnoliopsida > Asparagales > Asphodelaceae > Hemerocallis > Hemerocallis citrina. Next base: position 539,133 of record JACEHZ010000220.1, on the reverse strand, counting down.
CCGTTCCTTCCAGCGAGTTGTCCGCCACTCTAATTTTCAGCCGAGGCATTCGGCTAGAGCTGCCCTGACGAGAAGCATCGGTAATAGCCCTCCGAAGGTGTGCCGCTTCCAAGCTCTTCTCAAGCACGACGTTCTTTAACCCATCTCGTTTGGCCCCGACCATGAACAAGGATTGACAAAGATACTTGAGCCGCAGGCCTTGGTTGAAGGCCATAGAGGGGCACGTCTCCTCTCCATCGGGGGGCACCTCCCGAGCCTTCTCTTCGAGACGCGTCAGCTCGGAGTCACGACGAGCCAGTGTCAGCTTGAGGTGGTTCAGCTCCGCCTCGGCTCTGAAAAGCCTTTCTCGAGTCCGAGCAAGCCCCAACCTCGTCACCCTAGACCAGACCTGAGACGTGCTACTTCGGCCATCGGAGGCACTTCGACAAGTTGTAGCGCTTCGGCGATCTGAAAAAAGTCAGAACACGAAGATGCCGAGTTTAAACGACTCCTACGAAGATGCTAAGTTTACACGAAGATGCTAGCTCGGAATCAGGGTTCAACGCAAACACTTGGTCAAAAAAGTTGTCTTTTCATTGAATAACAAAATGCGGTGGCTAGTCCGCAACAAGGCAATACAAAATCAAAAGAAAAAAAAAGAAGTCAGGGAGCCACCTCGAGGTGCTGCTCCGCACCCTCGATCGACATCGTCACGAGCGCCCCTCCGGATTTGCCACCTCCTCTTCGCCTCCTTCGGCTTCTTCCTCCCCTCCTTCGGGCTCGACCTCTGCTAAGGAAATAAACTCCTCGTCTTCGACCGGGTCGTAGAGGCGATACCCCGAGCTGTCGAAGTTGGGGATACGAGTCGCGACATGCTTGAGGGTCCAAACATAGGACTCCAAGTTGGTCAGCATGTGGGCCTCCGCCTCGGCTTGGATGACCGCCTTCGCTTCGGCCACCTCAGCATCTCGCTCCTTTAGCGCCTCTTCCGAGGCCTTTATGGCCTTCTCCATCTCCACCTTGGCTCGAGTCTTCCCCCTCTCCAACTCGTCAGCCCTCGCCGCTTCGACTGCGATACGCTCGTTCGCCTTAGCCAGCGCCACTTCCAAAATGCCGATCTCGACGGCTCGAGACTCTGAGAGCTGCTTCTCGGCCTCGTACATCTTCATGGCCTTCGCTCGCTCGGCTCTGTCCCGGTCGCTTACCGTCTTTAGCTCCTTCCCCTACTCGGCGAACTGCTCCAGCAGATGTCTAAAGTGGCAGGTGATCTGAAAGCCGAGGGAAATGAAAGTGAGAACCAGAAACCGTAAACTTAGAAATTCCGAAGAAGCAGAGCAAGAACACCTACCGACATTGTGGCCCGGGCGATCTCTAGCTCATCGTTGCCCACGGTGCCCGCCTTCAGCGCCGCCCGGTCCTTAGGGGTCGGCAGATGGTGCACGGCCTGCATGCTTATCGCCGCATCACCGAGGAAGCCATCAAGCTTCATCCCCCTCCGGTCCGGGATGAAGAGCTTCTTGTGCTCTTCGGTGAGAATAGCCTCTGCTTCAGCGGTGAGGGGTGGCACCTTGGCACCTCGAGCGCCAATGCGGCTCCGACGGAGAATGCCCCGCTCAAAGGTTCGGGGGCTGCGGTCGAGGGAAGCGTAACTTGGGGAGCGGAGGGGGAGTCGCTGACCAAGTCGACGACGGCTGTAAGAGCCGAGGGTGACTGAGCTGCTCGCTCGGATGGAGATCCCGTTGTCGTCCTCTTTCTCTTCTTGTTGTCCGGCCCCTTCGCTGCGGCCGCACTCCGCTTCGCCATCAAAGCTCTGAAGTCCATTCCAGGGGCTTCTGAAAAAGAAAAACCAAAGGGAGTTAGCGTCGAAAGAAAATGATATATAAACAAAAACAAAAAAAAATTTAGACGAAGCATATTGGGGTCGATCGGACTGAGACCCCCACCGAAGAGGACCTCCTCGGTGATATCTTTCTAACCTAGGGTCGGAAGACCGAAGATCTTTGACACGACCTCCTCTTCCTCCTTCGTCAGCACTGGCTCGGCCTTCGCCCACTTCGGAACATCCTTCTTCCAACTCGTCGGAAAGCTCCACGGCTCGGGACCTCGGATCAAGAAATATTTCTCCTTCCAATGCTGGATAGAGTCCGGATTCTAGATTAGCTTCACCCCCTTCCTCGGAGACAGGTAGTACCAGTACTCCCTCTTACTTATACGACAGATCTGGTAGAGGCTGCGGTGTATGACGAGTTTCGCCTACCGCCTGACTTTGGAGGATGAAGGCGATGACGTGCCGCCACATGTTCGGCATGAACTGCACCGGGCTCAAGCCTTACCATTGTAGCACCTCGACTACGAACGGTGGCAGAGGTAGTCGAAGGCCGGCGTTGAGTACGTCGTATGGGAAGACGCAAGTGTCGGGCGACGTCTCTGTGCACGCTCGGAAGCCCGGACCGGGGAGGAGCAAGGAGTACTCCTTCGGGATCCGGAACCCCTTCCTAATACGATGAAGATCCGTCTCGGTCAGAATCGAGGGGATTTCGTCTACCTCGGAAGGATCCCTCGGACGATTCTCCCTGTAGGCGGCAAACCTCCCGTGTACCACCTTCGACAGAAGGTCTCCGGAGTAACTCCTAACCTTCCCGAGGTTCGACAGTGTGGACGGTAGCCGACCCAATGCACCAGCCCCCTTCACATTCTCCACGATGGTCTCGACGATGGCCGACCTCGCCACTTCCTTCCCCTTGCCCACTACCAGGGGGACCACTAAGGGTCGGTCGCTCTCTCGGTCCGAGGTGGAGGTCCACTTCCCGATGACACTCTAGACATCTCTAGATACAAGTTAAGACAATTAATTGCCTTGAGGTGACGACTACAGTCGGAATAGTTCGCCGGAAAGTTGAATCGCCTGGCCACGACAGCTAGCAGTGCCGCTCGAAAGCAAAAAACAACTGAGAGTGAGTGAAAAGGGAGAAATGAGGAAGTGGGGAGAATGGTGAAAACTTATAGCTCTAAAGGGTATTTGGGTGGGCTTTTCAGATGTTTGGGCTCCCACAGAGGCCCACCAGAAACCTAAATGCCACTTGCATCGTGATTGGCGCCAGATCTTCATCAAACGACCCAGATTGTGCCGCATCGCCTAGAATCCAAATCCGAGCAACTGTGACACCGAGCTGCGTACTGGAGAAAAACAACTCTCTCCTCGTGATTCGCGCCTGATCTCAATCAGACGGCTCAGATCTAGCCGCGTCGACAGAAATCACTTTCTTCTCGTGATCCACGCTGCTTGCATCGTGATTCGCACCCGATCTTCATCAGACGGTCCAGATTGTGCCACGTCGCTCGGAACCCAAATCTGAGCAACTGTGACACCGAGCTGCGTATTGGAAAAAAACAACTTTCTCCTCGTGATTCGCACCTAATCTCAATCAGAGGGCTCAGATCTCGCCACGTCGACAGAAATCACTTTCTTCTTGTGATCCATGCTGCTTGCATCGTGATTCGCACCAGATCTTCATCAGACGGCCCAGATTGTGCCACGTCACTCGGAACCCAAATCCGAGCAACTGTGACACCGAGCTGCGTATTGGAGAAAAACAACTTTCTCCTCGTAATTCGCGCTTGATCTCAATCAGACAGCTTAAATCTCGCCGCGTCGACAGAAATCACTTTCTTCTCGTGATCCATGTCGCTTGCATCGTGATTCGTGCCAGATCTTTATCAGACGGTCCAGATTGTGCCACGTCGCTCGGAACCTATGAAGCACGGATACGGGTATGGGATGCGGGTACGATACGATACGGGTACGGGGATACGTGATTTTACAAAAAAGTAGGATACGGGTACGTTGTGGGTACGTTAAATATAAAATAATTTATATTGTATTTATAGATACAAAAATAATTTTCTTGTTAAAAATGCAAACATTTAAACCATTTCATATAACTATAAGAATACATTATAATTATGAGCATTTTAGAGAAAAGAAATGATAATCTAACTATCAAATCTTTGGGTAGTCTTGTTTTGTGTTTGAGCATAATTGTAAACAACAAACTTTTGCAATTACTCTACGACCCCATGCATTTATCTAAATATAATTATGTCCAAAAGTTGTGAAAAATGCATTTAAAAAATTGGGTGCTCCTTGGGTACACACCCGGAAGTACCCAAGGAGTATTGGCACCCGATACGCACCCGACACGGGTACGTCGACCATTTGGAAGTATCCGTGCTTCCTAGCTCGGAACCCAAATCCGAGCAACTTTGACACCGAGCTGCGTATTGGAGAAAAAAAACTTTCTCCTCGTGATTTGCGCCTGATCTCAATCAGACGACTCAGATCTCGCCGCGTCGACAGAAATCACTTTCTTCTCGTGATCAACGCCGCTTGCATCGTGATTCATGCCAGATCTTCATCAGACGGCCCAGATTGTGCCACGTCGCTCGGAACCCAAATCCGAGCAACTGTGACACCGAGCTGCGTATTGGAGAAAAACAACTTTCTCCTCATGATTTGTGCCTGATCTCAATCAGACGGCTCAGATCTCGTCGCGTCGATAGAAATCACTTTCTTCTCGTGATCCACGCCGCTTGCATCGTGATTCGTGCCAGATCATCATCAGACGGCCCAGATTGTGCCAGGTCACTTGAAACCCAAATCCAAGCAACTGTGACACCGAGCTGCTCATTGGAGAAAATGAATCCGAGCCATACGAGCCGTCAGATCATCTCAAAATTCGTGTTACAATTTGATCAACGTTCCAGATGCAACCACGTTGCCAAGCACAGATCTACCATCTGATCGTCTCAATATTTGTGCCGACGGCAGATGGACATCCCAGATTGCCCACGTCGCTCGGAATCCCAATCCGAACGACCTAAGCACCAAACTACTCATGTGGAGAAAACACTTTCGAGCCATACGAGCCGTCAGATCATCTCAAAATTCGTGTCACAATCTGATCAACGTTCCAGATGCAGCCACGTTGCTGAGCACAGATCCACCATCTGATCGTCCCAATATTCGCACCGATGGCAGATGGACGTCCCAGATTGTGCCTCGTCGCTCGGAATCCCAATCCGAACGACCCAAGCACTGAGCTGCTCATGTGGAGAAAACGCTTCCGGGCTATGGGAACCGTCAGATCCCCTCCGAAGTCGCGTCACGATCTGATCAGCGCTCCGGATGCAGCCACGTCGCCCAGCACCGTTCCACCGTCTGATCATTCAGGATCTCGCGCCGACGACTGATGGATGCTTCAGATCGTGCCACGTCATAAATAGGGCAATTAATTTTTTTAAAATTTATTAATTCGAATTATTTATTTAAAAATTGCAAAAAAATTAAAAATTCATGAAAAATAATAAAAAATTCTAAAAAAATAATTATATATTTGGGAAAATATTTTTGAGCCCCCGGGTAAATAATTATTAGTTAGAGTAGTTAATTAATGCTCCCGGAAAACAAATCATCGCTTTGCAAAATTGAATAAGTGATTCGAAAAAATAATTTAAAAATCGGGAAAAATCACCAAAAATCCAGAAGAGCCTAAGAGTAAACTTGAGCATGCTACCAGCTCGAAAAAACACCCTCACCTCTCAAACAAGATTCGAACCCCTTTTAAGAACTCCGATAAAGTCCTATACGCCATTGAAACAACAAAACTACTCCCCAAAGACTGTAGTACTCAGTATTTGGGAGTGGGGGGCTCGTGATATGGCTAAAAATGGGGTTAAATCGGAACCGTTCAAATTGGGCACGAATCTTAAAGTTACAGAGGTAAAATGGTAATTTCACCTATAGACGGGTCCGAATTGGGAACCGGGTCTCTCCTCTACGACCTGATAACCCGTGAACGGATCTGTTCAACTGAGAACGGGTCACAACCCATTAAGGACCAGTTCAACAGGATATGAGGAAATCCTGGCTTGTCCTTATCTACTGGAGGTGGTTTCAACCACTTCTATCCAGTCACACCGGGAAGTAGGGATTCGCCGAAGCAGATCCCCACGGCGACTATATGTACCCCTTACATCCTACCGTTACAAGGTGAGCACTCTTTGCCTACCTAAAGCTCTTTCCTTTTCTTTTCTGAGTATTGACAAGACCATCAGAGGGTTCGTCACCGGGATCCATCCCGGTATTTCGAACGTTTGTGCAGGTCCACGGGAGCACCAAGGAGTCAGCATATCAACAAGGGAAGATGTCAGATTTGCCCCGTTTGAGTTCTCGCGAATCTACAAATTCTATCTATTGCCCCCACACCAGATTCAGCGGCAACAATAGCCAATGGTGATAACAGGCTAATTGTGCCATTATTGGGAATAGCGGCATCAGTTATAAGCGAATTTCACTTGCAATTTTTCTGGACAATTTTGACTTCGCTTCGTAATCTGGGCATAACTCTATCATCCGAACTCCGATTGAGATGATTCAAAATGCTATGGAACACCAAGAAAAATATATACCACTTTTATATTTTAAGTTTTGAGAGATACTGACTACATCAATGTCGAAATCAGGCTTGAAGTTGATGCACCTGCACGAAATTTGGAGTATAGTGTGGATTATACTGATGTCTTTATTGCCAATAGAGACATCAGGCTAATTATGCCGTTATTGGGAATAACAGCATCCGTTATAAGTGATTTTTTACTTACAATTTCTCTTTGAATCAGGTTTCCAGATTCTGACTCCATACTGCTCAAAAACAGCCATCAATGTAGGCGTACAAAACAGCTCCGCCCGGCGACTTCAAAATTTATGCAATCCTACAAGATAAAATTAAAAATTAAAATAAAATAAACTTAAAGATAAATCAAACCTAAATGCAATAAAAGAAAACATGGGTTGCCTCCCAAGAAGCGCTAAGTTTTAAGTCTTCAGCCAGACATGGAGGTGAGATGGTTATGTAATGCCAAGATCCAACAACATTAACACATCCTTTCTAATTTTTCTCTTCAGATGTGGATCAGGTTCAAGTTCCAGTTTGAGGCGTTTCCTTCTTAATGTTGATGTCTTTGATTCCCCCACCTCTTTGAATTTATGCTGCAAAAATGAATAAATAGAGGGTGCAGCATCCAAATACATGACATGTTCAAAAATATTTTCTTTTTCAGCTTCAAAAGTTTCTGAATTTTTTGGACATACTTCGATTGGTGACTTTTCACATTTAGCCTTATGTTTTTCGCCCACAATTAAATCAATTTTACTTACTTGGAAAGATGACTGTTCTTCAGGAGGAAACTTTATAGAATTAAAAACATCAAAAGTTACTTGCTCATGCTGAATTTGTTCCTCCACAATTTGTTCAATCTCACTTTGCTTTTTAACCACCTTTTGTTCGGCAATTTCTTCTTGTGGTTGCTCAATTGTTCTATCGCTTTTATGTGTTATTGTTATGACATGCTCCTCGGGATGAACAACTGTGTTGCTTGGTAATGTTCCTGCAGTTTTTTCATTAAGAATATTCGAAATTTGACTAATTTGTACCTTAAGATTGTGAATGGAAGCCGAAGTTGAATTTGTAACATTTTGAATTGCCAAATCTGTCTTTTGTATGTATTGTTCTGCCCTTTGCATGTAGTGCATAAACATGTCTTCGAGTGTCGGCTTCTTTTTTGGCTGTGGAAAATTTTGAGGTTGTATAACTGCTCCTTGATTGTAGTTCCATGGATAATTGGGGGTGTTTCTCCATTCTTGATTGTATGTGTTTTCATAATGATTGTTATGCATTTGAAAGTTTGACACAAAATTTTCATGTTCGGCATTTGATGGAGCAAAAGTGTTCCCCACTTGACAATCTGTTCGGCGTTTCATGCTGCTTTAGCTGCTTGCGATTAACAAGTTCGGAATCCAACTCTTGGTTCCATGCCGCTTGAACTACTTGCGAATGAGCGAGTACAAAGTAGCTCACCATTCGAAATTGCTCCTACAACTGTTGAAACTCTCTTAACAACAAGTTCGGAGTCAACAATTGGTTCAATGCCGCTTTAGCTACTTGCGAACGAGCGAGTACAAAGTAGCTCACCATTCAAAATTGCTCCTACAATTGTTGAAATTCCCTTGCGAACATTACCAGATCGAAAGATACAATATATTATTCCATCAAAATTGGGTACACAAGTCTTATTCAAGACCAAAAACTCATACAAGACAAATTTCAAGTTTACAAAATTTTGCACTAGCTCCTTCTAGGAAGGGGGACGCTCCTATTAAGCGATACACAGGGACGGCGAGCGCCATGTTGCTCTCTTCTCGTCTCCACGGAAGTCTCCCGGCCAGCGAGCCGAGTCGAGCCATCGGCACCCAAGGGCCTGACTGTCGCTCCGACAGACGCTCCGCTCGACGAGCCCGCCAATCCACTTTGCGCGTCCCCAGGATTCCGTAGGGCAAAGGGCGCACGGAGAGCTAACCCATGGAAGGACCTCCCATGTGCGTACTCCCCCTGGGGGCAAGAGGTGCTCCTCACATTGCTTCCTTCGGAGCGTCGCTTCAAGCGTAGGTTCTCCGCCATTAATTTAACAAGTCGATCATTTAGAGAGACGTCGGTGATTCTGCGCTTCAAGCGTGGTGCCCCGCTCGTACCCCCCCCCCCCCCCCGGGGGGATGGCTCTAAGATGGTCATTCGCAGATGAGCCGCTTCAAAACTCTTCTCGAGCACCACATTCTTCAGCTTGTCCCTCTCCGACCTCACTTTGAACAACGAGTTCCTCAGTTCGTCCCTCTCTGCCCTTACTCGGTACAACGAGACCTTCAGCTCGTCCCTCTCAATCCTTGCCGCGTGTAGAGAGTGTTGAAGGAACTTCAACCTAGACACCTTGCTAGCAACCATTGAGGGGCCACCTCTCCTCCCTCGGGGGGTTCTTCTTGAAGACTCCCCTCGAGGCGCCTCACCTCGATATTTCGACGAGCCAAAGTCAATCTCACTTGGCAGAGCTCCAATGCCACCTTGGAGAGTTTTCTCGGGATTCTGCAAGTCCCAACCTAGTCACTCCGAGTTGCGCGCGAAGACGCGGCGCCTCATCAATTTGGGAAAGTCGACCAAAAAGAAAAGCATAAATTTCCAAGTTTAAGAGGCCACATGATGGTGCTACGGCTAAACAAAGCTACTACGGGGCGATCTGAAAGCAAAACAAACCCAACTGTTTCAAAACTTCACAACACTTGTCAAAAATAGTTTTTCATTCAACTTCAACAAAAAAAGTACAAGAAGCGGTGGCCAGTCCGCTATAGGGCATCTAAACAAGTGCACACGAGGAGAAAAAAAAGCAACTAAAAAGCATGACGAAGATGGGAAGGAATCAGGGGACCACCTTGGTAGGCGTCTCCAAAGGTGCTGTGACCCGCGACCGTCCTCCTCGGTTGTTTTCGCGGGGGTTGCGTGAGGGTCCTCGGCGGCGTCCTCCCCTTCGTCCTCTTCTTCTTCTTCCTCTTCCTCAACGATCCCCTCTGCCGCCCTAGCGGTCTCGCCTTCAAGGAGATCATATAGGCAGAGTACCCCGAGCCGTCAAAACCGGGGACGCACTCTTCCACGTGCTTCAGCGCCCGAGCATAGGACTGCTTCATGTTCGCGCGCATATGCAGCTTCGCTTCGGCCCTAATCGCCTCTGCAGTTGCTTCAACTGCGGCCTCCCTTTCCTTCGCTTCGTCCTCAATGGCCTTCGCAGTCGTCTCCTTCTCTTTGACGGCTCTCTCCACCTCTTTTTCCGCTCTCTCTTTCTCAAAAGAGATCTGTTCATTCACCTTAGCCAAGGCGGCCTCGAGGAGCTGGATCTGAGCTGCCTGAGACTCGGACAACCGTTTCTATGCCTCAAACATTTTCACAGCTTTGGCTCGCTCCGACCTGTCTCTATCGCTCGCCGCCTTAAGCTCATTCTCTTGTTCAGCGAACTGCTCCATCATATGACTGAAGTGGCAGGTGATCTACACGGACAAAGACGAAAGTTTTTGAACTAGACAATCACCTAATAAGAGACAAGGGGGGAGCAAGACTAAACTCACCAACATGGTTGCCTTGGCGATCTCGAGGGCATCATCGCCAACCGTTCCTGCTTTCAGTGCGGTGCGATCCTTCGGGGTTGGCAAATGCCGAACCTCCTGCATACAACTGACTGCATCCCCGAGGAAACCGTCGTGCCTCATCACACGCCAGTCGGGGACAAAGAGCTTCTTGTGCTCCTCGGTAAGGATTGTCTCCGCTGCTGCAGTGAGAGGGGGGCTTCGAGCGCCAATACCTGCTCGATGGAAGTCCCTTCGGCAGCCACAGCAGGGGGGTAGGCGGGGCAAGTGACTCGGATTCCAAGTTAACCACCGGTGCCGCCAACACTGGGGCCTTCACAACCTTGGCAGACGGTGGCCCTGAGGTCGTCCTCTTCCTCTTCTTGCCATCGGGAGCCTTGTTGGCTACAGCCATTCGGCCAGACAACATTGCCCTAAAGTCCATATTCGGAGCCTCAGCAAAAAGAAAAAAACGAGAAGATGGGCATGTGAAGGAGTTAAACTAAAACTAAAAAACAGAGAAAAATGCGAAGCAGACTAGGGTTGATCGGACTGAGACCCCCACCGAAGAGGACCTCCTCGGTTAACTCCTTTCAACCCAGGGGTTCACGAGCGATGAGTTTGGCCACACTGTCATCCTTCTCTGGAGTCAATACCGGTTCGGCCTTCGCCCATTTCGGAATATCCTCCCTCCACCTAGTAGGGATGTTCCACGGAGCATTGCCTCGGATCAAGTACTTCTCTTTCCAAAACTTCAAAGAGTCAGGATTCTCTATCAGCTTCACACCCCAACGCGGCGATAAATAGTACCGGTACTCCGTCCTACTCTTCCGATGGATACGGTAGAGACTTCGGAGAATCGCGAGTTGAGGCACAACCCCTATCGCTTGGCATTAGAGGACACACCTGTTGATATGTTGCCATATGTTCAGCATATACTGGACCGGGCTCAAGCCGTACCATTGAGCACCTCGGCCACGAACGGAGGAATAGGCAGGCGTAGACCAACAAAGAATGCATCGAACGGAAAGATGCACATGTCGGGGGAAGTCTGCGTGCAGCTCGGACACCCGCACCCGGAAGGAGGAGAGTGAGTTCCTTCGGAATCTTGAAACTCTCTCGGATCCGAACCAGGTCCTTCTCCGTCAACATAGTGGGGATTTCATCGACCTCGGAGTGCTCCCTGGCCTACTCTCCTCATACGAGGCCGACCTTTCGTACACCACCTTGGCTAGAAGCTCAGCGGAGTATTCTCGAACTCCACTAAGATTTGACAAAGGACCCTGGAGCCTACCCAATGCCCCTGCTCGCCTCTCCTTCACAATCGTTACCGACGTTACCGAACCTACAACCCCCTTTCCGTTGTCCAAGGTCGAAGCCACTACTAGCGGCTAAATCTCTTCGTGGTCTGAGGAGGTCTCACTCCCCGAAGAAACCCTAGACATCTTGCAAGATATATAAAAGAGAATATATATTTACCTTGACGTGACATCTTCGATCGGAATACTTCACCGGAAAAACAAGCGCTTGGCCACGACCGCTAGTTGAGCCACCCAAGAGTGAAAACAAATTCTCAATGAGTGAAAGTGAAGAATGAGAAAATGGGGTGGGGGTGAAGACTTATAGTAATTGAAGCACGTTGCTTGGGCTTCTGAGGCATTTGGGCCCCCAAGAACGGGAAAAGCCCAAAAGGCGATGAATACAAAGCGACAGAAGGCGTAAAGGCGGAATTTCAAACAACGCCCCAAAATTGCTGACCAGTCAATCACCTCAATATTCACGCTCAATCCAGATCCAACGGCCCAGATTGAGCCACGTCACTCGGAATCCAATCCGAGCAAACGTGGCTCCGAGCGTGAAATTTGCGAAAATGTTGCCTAAAAAAGCACGCTCGATCATGATCCAACGGCTCAAATTGAGCCACGTCCCTCAGAGTCCAATCCGAGCAAACGTGGCTCTGAGCGTGAAATTGGCGAAAATGTTGCCTCAAAAGCGCGCTCGATCAAAATCCAACGGCTCAGATTGAGCCACGTCCCTCGGAGTCAAATCCGAGCAAACGTGGTTCCAAGCGCGCAATTGGCGAAAATGTCGCCTCAAAAAGCACGCTTGATCAAAGATCCAACGGCCCAGATTGAGCCACATCCCTCGGAGTCAAATCTGAGCAAACGTGGCTCCGAGCGTGAAATTGGTGAAAACGTCGCCTCAAAAAGCACGCTCGATCAAGATCCAACGGCTCAGATTGAGCCACGTCCCTCGGAGTCAAATTCGAGCAAACGTGGCTCCGAGTGCGCAATTGGCAAAAACATCGTCTCAAAAAGCATGCTCGGTCAAGATCCGACGGCCCAGATTGAGCCACGTCCCTCGGAGTCCAATCCGAGCAAGCGTGGCTCTGAACGTGAAATTGGTGAAAACGTCGCCTAAAAAAATGCGCTCGATCCAGATTCAACGGATCAAATTGAGCCACGTCCCTCGGAGCTAAATCCGAGCAAACGTGGCTCTGAGCGTGAAATTGGGGAAAACGTCGCCTCAAAAAGTACGCTCGATCCAGATCCAACGGCCCAGATTGAACCACGTCCCTTGGAGTCCAATCCGAGCAAACGTGGCTCCGACCGTGAAATTGGCGAAAATGTCGCCTAAAAAAACACACTCGATCAGGATCCAACGGCTTAGATTGAGCCACGTCCCTCGAAGTCAAATTCGAGCAAACGTGGCTCTGAGCGCGCAATTGGTAAAAACGTCGCCTCAAAAAGCACGCTCGATCAAGATCCAACGGCTCAGATTGATCCACATCCCTCGGAGTCCAATCCGAGGCAAACATGGCTCCGAGCGTGCAATTGGTGAAAACGTCGCCTCAAAAAGCACACCCAATCAAGATCCAACGGCTCAGATTGAGCCACGTCCCTCGGAGTCCAATCCGAGCAAACATGGCTGCAAGCGCGCAATTGGCAAAAACGCTGCATCAAAAAGCGCACTCGGTCAAGATCCAACGGCTCAGATTGAGCCACGTCCATCGGAGTCAAATCCAAGCAAACATGGCTTCGAGCGTGCATTTGGCAAAAACGCTGCCTCAAAAAATGCACTCGGTCAAGATCCAACGGCTCAGATTGAGCCACGTCCCTCGGAGTCAACACCGAGCAAACTTGGCTCCGAGCACGCAAATGGGGAAAACGCTTCCCTCCCGATGCGAGCCCACGATCGTAGCGCCCAGACACTGCCACGTCGACGAAGCCCTGATCGACCATCAGATCACTTGAAAATCGCGCCGGAGGTCTGATCAACGCTCCAGATTGTGCCACGTCAATATTTAGCTGATTAATTCTTTTTTTATTTATTAATTCGAATTAATTATTTAAAAATTGCAAAAAATAATTAAAAATTCAAAAAAATTAATCAAAAATTCTAAAAAATGATTATGAGTTCGGGAATAATATTTCGAAGCTCCTGGATAAATAATTATTAATTAGAACGACTGATTGATACCTCTTGAAAATAGATTATTACTTCGCAAAATTGAATAAATCATTCGAAAAATAAGTAAAAATTTAGAAAAAATCCAGAAAATTTCGAGAATAATTTTGGGTACTCTGCAAGCTCAAATTGGCACCGTTACACCCCAAGCAAGATCCAGACTCCCTCAAGAACTGCGATAAAATCTCGTACGCCATTAGAACAATAAAACTACTCTTCAAAGGCCGTTACACAGTCTTCGGGAGTGGGGGCTCGTAATATGGCTAAAAATAGGATTAAATCGGGACCGTTCAAACCAGGCACGGATCTTATAGCTCTCAGGAGTAAAACGGTAATTTCACCTACAAACGGGTCCGAAATGGGAACTGTGTCTCTCTCTTCAAAGTTCAATAACCCAAAAATGGATTTGTCCTATTGGGTATGGGTAGCAATCCGTTACAAACCAGCCCAGATACTTAAAGAGTAATTCAAATTCGTGATTATCTCTAAGAGGCAATTTTAACTACTTCTTATCACGAAACGAGTTTAAACTCTCCATCTTATCCATAAACTTCGGGAAGTAGAGATAAATTCTTATCTCGAAACTGGTCCCTACGATGACTATAAATACCGCTCTCCCCCCACCGTAACACCACCGTAACAAGGTAATCAATATTTTTCCACATAAAGCTCTTTCATAATCTTCCTGGTTACTGACAAAGTGCGTCGGAGAGTTCGTCGCCGGGATCCATCCCGGTGTATCAAACTTTTTGCAGGTTCACGGCAGCGGCAAAAAACCAATCATAACGCCGGTGAAAGTCAACAGGTTTGCTTAGTTCGTTTCACCAAGAATCAACAAATTCATTTGTTTGCTCCCACACCAAAATCAGCAGCAATAGTCGCGTTGATAGTTGCCTTATATTTTTTTAAAAAGTTTCATCTATCTTTTGCAATCAAATGATATTCCTGAAGAATTTTGCCGCTTCTGCCAATTTTTAAGCGTTGAAATGAATTCTAAAGAAGTTAGATTACAGTAACTGTGAAATTAAAAAAGTCGGCTGGTTTGTTGGAAAAGCTTATATTATATTTGGATAGTCTTTTCAGAAATTAATCTTCATGTTTTATGGTTGTTTTCAAATTTCTGCTTTATTACTGTAATACATTAGGCTTCACTCATTTATTTCAGCTTATATACCTGTTACAACTGTTTATAAAAAGAGATTTGAGAAGGTCCGATAGCATAGGAGGAAATTTTCTCCTATAGTGCATTAAAAACTCAATCTTTGCTATTGAAATCTACGATTCACACCGTTTAAGTTGATCATCATACCCTATAACATTGATACTGCATTTGTACATGTTTTTCTTGTTCATCAATGAGGTTGCAAAATGAACGATTTTTTTAGCTATGGAATAATTGCGATCACTTAATGCATGGGCAATAATATATCTTCTTCTTATATTTTATGACATGTTCTACACTTTAAACGGCATGAACAGTATGAATCATGCATTTGGAAAGAGAGGGTAGGATTTTTACGGTGCGCATTTCCTTCTATGCTACCTTTCCTTCTTTTTTCTCCTGTCACTTCGATTTTAGCTTGTTAATTATGTTGTAAATATATATAAGCATTTTATAATTGTTTTATTATTTTCTCACCTGGCGTGTGGTCTTTTTTATGCAGGAGATGGTTGGCATTCAAAAAGGACGATGGCAATAGGTATGAGCAAGTACACTTCGCTATGTTTATTGTTGATGAGTTCATCCCTAACTCCATGTTTGTCTTAGTGAACAACAGCAATTGTTTGTTACGACTGACCTTTTCCGTTTGGTGGTTGTCGTGAGTTAGAATCTTATAGACATTTGTGTTAATGATCATACTCATGTTTCATTTATTTTTTCTTGATTAAGTGGTAGGTTTTGCTGGCTTCGTGTTGGTGTCTCTATCATTGGCTCTCTGTCTTTACAAGCACAAAAAAATTCGCAGTTCAATCCTTTGCGAGAAACATTTAAATGACAATCAGAGTATTGAAGACTTTCTGGCGGAATATGGATCTGTAGCCCCGAAAAGGTACACCTATTCACAACTGAAAAAAATTACCAAAGCATTCAAGGAAGAACTAGGTCAAGGTGGTTATGGCACCGTTTTCAAAGGCACTCTTATAGATGGTCATATAGTTGCAGTGAAGATGCTAAAAGAGTCCAAAGGTAACGGGGAGGAATTTATGAATGAAGTTGCTAGCATTGGTAGGACTTCCCATGTTAACATTGTTAGTCTTCTAGGCTTTTGCTTTGAGGGACAGAAAAGAGCACTTGTCTATGACTTTATGTGCAACGGATCACTTGAGAAATTGCTCAACACAGATAAACCGAAAACAATTCTTCACTGGGAGAAGTTGCACCAGATAGCAATAGGCATTGCTCGAGGGCTTGAGTATCTACACCGTGGGTGCAACACACGTATAGTACATTTTGACATCAAGCCTCACAATATTTTACTAGATCAAGATTTTTGTCCCAAGATTTCAGATTTTGGGCTTGCCAAGTTGTGCCTGGTGAAAGATAGTATAATTTCTCTTGCCGGTGCTAGGGGAACCATTGGGTATATTGCGCCCGAAGTTTTTTCAAGGAATTTTGGAGTTGTCTCAAGCAAGTCTGATGTTTATAGTTACGGAATGATGGTGCTAGAAATGGCTGAAGGGAAGAAAAATCCGAATCATAGTGTTAAGAATAGTAGTGAAATGTATTTTCCACATTGGATATATGAACATCTGCAGCAAAATCAAGACTTACTATTGTGTGGTGTAAATATTAATGGTGAAGAAACTGTCAGAAAAATGATTTTGGTTGGTTTGTGGTGCATTCAGACACTGCCACAAAACCGACCTTCGATGAGCAGAGTTATTGAGATGTTGGAAGGTAGTGTCAATGACTTGCAACTTCCCCCAAAGCCATATCTATCTTCCTCGCCTTTTGGATCGGTTGTGGATGCTTCCTTAATTCAGGAGGTTTCTTTGACTGATGACTACTCCTCAGAAATATCATGACACCATTACCTATCAAATTCAAAGGCATTGTTTTGAGGTAAAAATTCAAAGGGATTGTTTTGCGAGTGTTGTTACGGCTTGCTAGTCATTCTTTATGGATCAGAATGCTTGATCAATTTCAAATATTATAATCCGCAGTAAATTAAGGATGTTAACTTGTGGTTGAATTTGATAGAATTTGAACAGATATGCCCATAATAATACTACAGATTATTATGAATATTTTCTTTTCGATTTTTGAGTTATGGATGCAACTTGTGATATAACAACTTGAGATTAACAAAAAAAATAATCAGCGGGACTGATTGGAATTTTTTGTGGTAGTGACCCACTTTTTGAAAATATTTGGGGGTCTGGCCCACTTTCGAAAACAATTAGCAATCTGACGCAGTTTTGAACACGTCAGCATAAGCTGTTATTGAAAATAACGGCATAGGTTATTTATATGCCGTTATTTTCAATAACGGCATCATTTTACATTTTTTTGCATGTCGTTATTTCGAGTAACGGCATCAGTATATTTCTCATACGAGTGTGAATATTCTGACTTGGAAAAAATTTTAAGTGTTGGAACAACTTATAAATAATGTCGTTATTCCCAAGAACGGCATTCGAATTACTGATGTCGTTATTGAAAATAACAACATCAGTTATAATAAAATGAACTGTTGCACTCAAAAACGGCATCAGTTATAATAACGGCAACAATTCATTTTATTATAACTGATGCCGTTAAATAACGGCATCAGTAATTCGAATGCCGTTCTTGAGGATAACTGCATAATTTATAAGTTGTTTCGACACTTAGAATTTTTTATTTTTTTTTATTCCACCTTTTACCTATAAAAAAAAACACTTAGAATTTTTTCAAGTCAGAACATTCACGCTCGTATGAGAAATATACTGATGTCGTTATTCCAAATAACGGCATGCAAAAAAAATATAAAATGATGCCGTTATTTTCAAAATAACGGTATATAAATTGGATCAGGCCGCTAATTGTGGATCGGACCCGAAATATTTTTTAAAAGTGGGTCAGTACAGCAAATGGTTCTCTTCTTCTTCTTGTTTTTTATTTTTCAGGTCATTTATAGGGTTAAATAAAATTTAGACCTCTGTCTTGCCACTAAATTATTAGTGGGCCCTTGACTTTCTCAAATTTACTATAAACCCTTCAAATAGTGCATAATAAGCAACAATAACAATACTTAAAGTATATATAAATAAAAAAAATACATAATAAGCACTAATTTTATCAGTTTTGTAGAGAGTTGAGATACCCAAAGGGCCTAACATAAATTTAGCATCAAGACAGGGGTCTAAATAAAATTTACCCTTTTAATGAACCTGACAATGTAGGCCTTTTTTTGGACCGAAAGTGATGATGGGCCTTCATGAAAAGTCAAAACAAAACAAGGGCATTATTGAAAGAAACAGACAGAGAGGATCCAATCCAATTTAAAAATATTCCAAAAATCCTAATCTTGAGGAAAAGCATATGCTCCGATCTGATTCCTTCCCTCCAATTTTGATATCCGAATATACCTCACCTCATTCTTAAATTCAAGATTCCAAATCCGTTACGCTTTCATCTTTGATACATAAATTCTGTCAACTCCCCCTTCACATTATATTATGCATCAACTACCTTCACCCTATAATTCTCTCTTTATAAATTCGTCTCCCAACCCTTGCTTCTCTGCTTCTCTGCTTCTCTCTCTTTCCCTGTTTCGATCGTAACCAAAGGGAGTGTCGCCAAGTACAAAGTTAAGCAGAAGAACAAGGTGGTATTGTTTGGTGGTAGCGATCAAAAGATGACTACTGAGGAGATTAAGAAAGAGGAGGATGAAGAAGAAGAAGTGCCTGCCGTGGTGGAGGATGCTGAGGCCCTTTCAAAGCCTCGCAGAATTGCGCTCTTCGTCGAGCCTTCTCCCTTTGCGTAAGCGAAATCACCAGCTAGTGTCATCATCTTCTTCTTCTTCTTTTTATTTGATTTGTAGAAGTTACTTTTGATTATGCCCACTTTTCGGTTAGAAGTTGGTTGGATCACAAACTGATTTGGTTTTTGTTGATCTGCAGTTATGTTTCTGGGTATAAAAACCGTTTCCAGAATTTCATCAAGAATCTTCGTGAGATGGGAGACGAGGTATAGACTTCATAAGAGATTATTAGCTCTTCTTCTTCAATGAAATCCTGTTTTTACTTAACCTATAATCAAAGGTTGAGTGAGTTCAATATCAAAACATTATTAGAGAAATATATTGATTAAAAAATGAACTGATAGATCACTGCAATTTGAAAACGTGACTAATTGGTCACTTATAAAACTATGACAGCAACATCTACCAAGTCCTTTTTTTTTTGCGGGGGGCTCAGATTACAGAGTTATTGAATTGATGTCTCCTAATACAATTATCAATTAGATGAGATCATAGCTGTCAAAATTTTAAGGGAATGAAGAGATCTTTCCTGTTTGTTTGGATATCAAAAAAATATCGAGGTGGGTCCTTTTTAATTGTCTTTTCGGTGATTATTAATGTAGGTCATAGTTGTGACAAATCATGAAGGAGCACCAGAAGAGTTTCATGGAGCAAAAGTCATTGGATCTTGGAGGTAATTTAATTTAGTATATATCGATTTCACATTTTTCCTAACCTTTTGAAAAAATAAAATACAAATATAATATTTATCATTATTCATTCTCCTGTGTATCACGCAATCTTTCTTTTATTCAAAGATCATATAAACCTTTGATGTCTACTCAACAACAAAACGACAACTAAATGTTTGGTAGCCTATGGTAGTTAGGAACTATAAAGCACAGATACGGGTACGACACGACACAGTACGGGGTACGTCATTTTTCAAAAAAGTGGGATACGGGTGCGTTGGAGGATACGTTAAATATAATATATTTTATATTATATATATAAATTAATGAATATTTTATCTTGTTAAAAAATCCATATATTGAACCATTTCATAGAACTTTAAGGATACATTATATTATGAGCACTTTTTGAGAAAAAAGAATGATAACCTAACTATCAAAATATTTGGTATACTTGTTTTTGTGTTTGAGCATAATTAGAAACATCAACTTTTTGAAATTACACTGTGATCCCAAACATTTATCTAAACATAATTGTGTCCAAAAATTACAAACACGTTTTAAGAAATCGGATACTCCTTGGGTATGCACCCGGGAGTACCCAAGGAGTATCGGCACTCAATACGCACTCGACACAGGTAAGTTGACCGTTTGTAAGTACCCGTGCTTCCTAGGTTAGGAATATCAGAAAGTATTAGAAAGAAACTTTTCAATTTATCAAAAACTTTTATGATTCAGTTCATACTCAGATATTAAAATAATAATAATATATATCGTCAGTTTTCAGATAAAGAATATACGGAAAAGCTCAAGCTTTTGTTTTATGGACTAACAATTTCTAGCAAAATGGCTACACTTCCACACTTGTCTTGCTTCCGTCAACTTGAAATTATGAAATTGGAAAATTTTCTGATGCTTTTTACTGATGTTCTTATTTCTCCAGCTTTCCCTGTCCATGGTATCAGAAAGTGCCACTCTCGCTAGCTCTTAGTCCAAGAATAATTGCAGAAGTGGCAAAGTTTAAACCGGACATAATTCATGCCACTTCACCAGGAGTCATGGTAATTTTAACAGGAAAGCTGTATCCACACATCTGATTTAGCATAAGATAATTTGTTAACTAATTTAGGATTTTTGTACAATGTTTCAGGTGTTCGGTGCTCTTGCAATTGCTAAAATGCTCTCCGTCCCGATAGTTATGTCGTATCACACCCATGTTCCAGTGTGAGTCTGCAATATGCACAGAAAATATAATGTATATATGTCATTTCCAACGATCAATTTTCGTTTTAATAGAATGTCTTGCATTTCTTTGCCAAAAATTTATGGTAAATACCAAGAATATCAGATACCCATCAGCTATTTGGGGTATTACTGTATCAGCCATACGATTCTGACATAACATTACTGATTAACTCTATTAGGCTTGAGTTGTGCATTACTTTATTATAAACTCTATCAGAAAATTTTGGTTTCTTTTACGAATGTTGACCGTTGTGGAGATATCAGCATTGTGTTTGGCTTTTTCTTCATTGGTGAAGAATGTTCTAATTTTATCTTCTGCTAGCATTCTAACTTCTAATTGTAGCATTCTACTTATATGTTTCCTTCCTTGTACACTATGAATGTTTTATTAATTTTATCTATATACTGATATCTCCCGTTAAGCAATCAAGCACATGGTGTTCTATATATCTTATAAACAGCTATGTTCTCCCATTGTCTGTTGTTTTCTTGTACACTAATAACTCTCCCCTTAAGCAATCATGTAGATGGTGTTCTTGATAAACCTGATATTCAACTACGTTAGAACTTAGAAGCTTGTAAATTTGTAGACCTTAGTTTGAGTACGTAAGTTTACTCATGTTGCTAAGTACTAAAAGATCTAGTCACAAACAGGTTCTTGAAAATTACGAAAAGGTGCTTGATATAGTGGTAAAGGGAAAGAATGGATGGAAGGGAGAGTAGTCTCCGAAGGGTCACTAAAGTGCTCGTATTTGTCCCCCAAAAAAGAGTAGAAGGTTTATCTGGACAATCTATGTTCATTATTAGTGAAGATTTAACACCTAGCTTATTTGATGTGCACTTAGATTAGTCTACAGTAATTTTCTTTAACTAAAAATTCAAAGTTACCTACACGAATCTGCAGAGAACACCAACTTAAAAAGGTGTTTAACCTTCATCCAAATATTCAACTTTAACACTATACTTGACTTAACTACAACAATTATATGTTGCTAGATGCTAGTTTCATGTAATATGAGTACATATATAGCAAACTTCATTAATGAACCATGAGTACATTTGTTTGTTTGTTTGTTTTTTTTGAAATAACCATGAGAACATTTGTTGAAAATTCAATCATTGTATTAAGTTTAAAAGCTAATTTCATTGCTATTGTTACAGTTACATTCCTAGATACACCTTCAGTTGGCTTGTGCAACCCATGTGGTCTGTCATAAGTAAGAATACTTTCATATACTTTTTTCGACTTTCCAGTTGCTTGTGATACTTATATCGATACTAATGCTTTTGTTCTTTCTTTAAAGAGTTTCTACACAGTGCTGCTGATCTTACACTGGTGCCTTCGGCTGCTCTCAGCAAGGAACTGCAGGATGCTCATGTAACATCAGGTGAGTGAACACGATATATATTACACCTTTTCTCGCACACTAAATTTCATATTCTATTTCTGTGCTCATTATTTTCTTATTCTGCAGCTAATAAAATTCGTGTTTGGAACAAGGGTGTTGATTCTGATAGCTTCCATCCTAGACTCCGCAACCATGAGATGCGAGTAAGGCTAAGGTAACTCTCTGTTTCACATCTCAAATGGACACATATCATTTGACTAT
This sequence comes from Hemerocallis citrina, assembly GCA_017893485.1. Classification (NCBI taxonomy): domain Eukaryota; kingdom Viridiplantae; phylum Streptophyta; class Magnoliopsida; order Asparagales; family Asphodelaceae; genus Hemerocallis; species Hemerocallis citrina. The sequence continues at coordinate 517,193 of JACEHZ010000220.1, read as the reverse complement.
AGATTAATGTCGTTGTTTCTTTATTTTTTAGTAATGGAGAAACAGAGAAGCCATTGCTTGTTCATGTTGGACGCTTGGGAGTTGAAAAGAGCTTGGACTTCCTCAAAAAGTGAGTTCTCATCCTGTACTTTGACCGAAGGGGTTTGCCTGTAGTTCATCAATGAGAAAAGTTTTTCATATTCACTCGGCTACAGTTTTGATGAAATAGTGAGACAATAACATGTAAACATATTAGGTCCTTTTTTAGCTTAACTAATTGTCCTAATGGTTGTTTATCAGTATACATGTATGCATAACTTTGTTCTTGTTGTCTTCAGGGTTATGGATAGGCTCCCAGGTGTGAGGATTGCATTTATAGGCGATGGTCCATATAGGTACAGTTAATAAATATGATTTGTCTGACTATCCGTTGCAATTTTAAAATCTAGATAGCAAAAAAATTAATTGTCAGAATGCTGGTCTGGGTCAATCCTTTCTTGTTTTATCATATATCAGAAGCCTAGACTCTGGAATGCTAGCATAGTTACACATTTTAGGCAGGTGATTGCCTTGTTTAGCTTTATAGTTACAGCCAAAACTCGGATTTTCAGAGTCCTCAATCACGTGTTCTAAATTTGTGTTTGTGAGCTTAAGACGAATTGGAACACATGGTATGGTTTGGATGATAGATGTGAACGACTTATATAGTATGTAGCATCGATATATAATAAAACATGATGATGTACGATACCTTATGGCTTCTATATCGCCAGTTGGTTAACAAAAAATGTTTCTCTTCTGGCAGGAACAACCTGGAAAATTTGTTCTCGGGCATGCCAGCAGTATTCACAGGAATGCTGCAAGGAGAGGAGCTATCCCAAGCTTATGCTAGTGGCGACATCTTTGTAATGCCTTCCGAATCAGAGACCCTTGGGCTCGTAGTACTAGAAGCCATGTCATCTGGAATCCCCGTCGTGGGTGCACGTGCAGGAGGAATACCCGATATAATCCCTGAAGACCAAGAAGGAAAAACCAGCTTCTTATTCACTCCTGGTGACTTAGATGACTGTGTAGGAAAGCTCGAGCGCCTGTTATCAGATCAGGAGTTCAGGGTGGCCATGGGAAAGGCAGCAAGAGAGGAGATGGAGAAGTTTGACTGGAGGGCGGCCACAAGGAAGATACGCAACGAGCAATACAGTGCAGCAATCTGGTACTGGCGTAAGAAGAATGCACAAATGCTCGGACCACTTCAGTGGTTAGTCGACAGGATCTTTCCTTCGCAGCAGACCCGTGCTATAACTTGTGGTTGATATGTGTGTATGTCAGAGATGTTTTGTGCATAATGTGGGTGAATGCTTTGTGAAATTGTTTGGTTGATTGGCTAGTTTTCTTCTTTTTTTTTTGCATTCTTTTTTAGAATTATTGGTTAGTTTCAATGAAAATGTTGATTGTAATTGTAAGATTGGGTTATAGTAATAGAAACAATGTAGCGTAATTAAACTGGTTTCCATCACTCTGGATTTTGTTTGCTTTCACTGTCCGAATGACAAGTTAAAAACAATCCAGCTATACGTGAATCAGGAGCTAGAGAACTGGGATTTGAGTGATCTAAAAGCCATGCATCCTTTATCTGATCTTGAATGCAAATTGATGGCATGAAGCAACACAAAGAGTGATGAGAGGACATGGAGAAACGGGAGGATGTCGATTACCACTGAGAAACTGAAACATCGAGTTTCAAAGCAAGTTTTGAGCTAGGAACCTCTGAATCGGATGATCCCAAAAAGGTCAAAAACACGTATCTCAGATGTTAAGACACAAATGAATGTAGCACAGATGGAAGAATGAAGAAATACGCTGTCAGATTGGTTCTGTCGGCTCAAAATATATATCCATGTCCATGTGGCTAACCGAAGGGGTTGTAGGTTTGCTGAGATGATGAACAGGAAACTCATCTTCACTAGCTCAAGTGTACGTGAACAAAAAGTTGTTAGGAATGTGTCTTCAATACTCGTGGTTCATATTAGTTTAAGGTAAGATGAAGCACGGAGGTCGAAGCGCCGAAAAGAGTAGAAAGAAAAACATCAACAGGTTCAGCTGAGTTGCGGTCGACTGTCCAGGAGAGACGGTCGACCGCACACCCGACCGCAGTTGTACAGGGTTTGACCGGGAGGAGGATGGTCGACCGGTCTTGTTGGACGGTCGACCGCCCACGGCGTTGTGTATTTTCTGGGTCTCTATTTGTTAGATCGTTTAAGCATAATCTTCGACTCTAAGTTAGATCGTACGGCTCAAATTCATTTACTTCTCCTACAGGTTATATCGGACGACTGAGAATCAAGATTAAAGTTATGGTTCTTTATATTCTTCTATATATATTGTAAACTCCTCCAATATGAGAGTAGAGTACTTCATTGAAATTTTCTCCATTGCAAAGAGAGGCTTGAGAGAGATAGTTCTTGGTGAGTGAGTTTAATTCCTCATATTGAGTGAATCAGTAACTCCTTATAATATCTTCTAGTTGAATATCAAATCTCCCTATATTTTTTCCCAGATTAAGCGAAAGCTAATCGGGATAAATACTCGTTGTGTTTGTGTTGGTTTGGTGGATCTACTTTCCTGCTCAATTAATTTGTCTCAATGGCTCTACTTCGACTTTTTCATTGCTCTATTTAGTTCCGCTGCGATAACAGACGTTCCTTGATGCCTCAATCCCAACAACTGGTATCAGAGCTTCAGGTTGTCGAGTCTCTTGGTTAAGATGATAGGTCACAATCTTTTGAAGATCAAGCAGTTCGATGGAAAGATCAATTTCAATTATTGAAAGGTTGACATGTATGATGTCCTTATTCAAGAACGTTTGCAGTTAGCCATTAAAAAGAAAGAAAAACCATCTAATATGAAGGAGGTTGTTTTTGGAAGATATTCATGAATGAGCCGTAAGTCTGATCCGACTATCATTAGCGGACGAGGTCAAGTGCAGATTTCTTGAAGAAACTGATACAGCGAGTTTGTGGAAAAAACTCATGGCTGACTACTCTGGTTCGTCATTATTAGATCAGATGCATTGGAAGATAAAGTTATTCCGTTTGTCAATGAAGGAAGGTATCAATCTCCAATACCACATTACAGAGTTCAATAAGGTATTATCTGAACTCAAGGCGATAAATGAGGATGTGTGTAAAGAAGATAAAATTTTCAACCTGATATATTCACTGTCGGATTCATATGAGGATTCGTACGAGCTTTTGATCACTACCATACTACACGGTAGATCTGCCAAGGAGAGTATTTCGGTAGATGGTGTAATCAAAACATTGAAGAAAAATCAACTTAGGAAGGAGACCCATAAATCATCATATACTTCAAGTTGTCTAGTAGCGGAAGGTCCTTCAGGGGGAAGACAAAGTGCTATGCAAAAAGATTCGATCCGTTGCCGATATTGCAAGAGGCAATGGCATATCAAGAAAGACTATTGGAAACAGGAGAGCGTCGGGAATGAGAATTCAGCCGCTAATGTGGTCAGTGCCTTTGATTCAAGTGATTCGTATCTTCTTATTTCAAATTCTTTATAAGTGGATTCTAGTTGGTTTCTTGACTTAAAAAGTTCTTCTCATATTTGCTCCGAGAGGGAGTTGTTTTCTACTTATAAGTCTACTACAGGGTGTTATGTGAGAACAGGAACTGGAGAGATTTGTGAAGTAGTAGGATAGAGGAAAGTTGGGTTGAAGATGTCAGGTATAAACATGTTCACTTTAAGGGATGTTTTGCATATTTCTCTATTTAAACGGAATCTGATTTCTTTGGGAACTCTTGATGTACGGGGGTGTAGGTACACAGCTCGAGGTGGAGTTCTATCAATTTCTCAGGCTCATCGTAAGGTGATTAGAAGTATGAGAGTGGTTGGGCCAAGCCAAAACAATCTCTACAAGCTTTGGGAAATCCGAAATACTTAAACAAGTGTTGCTCCTTCTCCCGTAATCCCTGCATTCTCATCTAGTTTGCCGCAACTAACATCGTCGAAGCGAGACTATGACGTTCGAATATTGTTGAGAGGTGGAGAATGCCTTAATGTAGGTGGAGTTCGTGCGGAGGTTGGCAACTTCGTGATAACACCTACTGAGGTGTGCCCTTGAAGGGGTATACTGGTCAGTGAGATTAGGTAGAAATTTGTTCAACTAGAAAAAGAAGTTATTGTTCTAAGTGTTTTTGCAAGTGGAGTTCATTAGAGTTTGAAGATGAATAATCACATAATGTGATAGCTCTGGTATGCAATCCAATGTGGAGATTGTTAGGAATGTGTCTTGAATACTCGTGGTTCATATTAGAAAAGGTAAGATGAAGCACGGAGGTCGAAATATCGAAGAGAGTATAAGGGAAATCAGTAGCAGCAAGGTGCAACAGAGTTGCGGTCGACTATCCTGGGAGATGGTCGACCGCATCCCGACTGCACACCCGACCATAGTTGTATAGGGTTTGTAACGCCCCGAGCCCAGCTCAGCTACGCACACGGCTACGTGTGCGCGCACGCGAAAGAACGAACACATAATTCTAGCCACGCCCACCACAGGCACCATCAAAAGGTGGGTATACCCGTTAGGTAATCCTTTATCATATGGTTCCTAATATACACACACACATTTCTTCTCCATTTGAAGATGATTTGTGGGTATGCAAGTTGGAAATCGCTGTTTTCTTATCAGCTTTGCGTCAGTAGAATTATTGACGTGCCCACTCATTTAGGTACTGGATACCGGGTCGCGAGTGTAGAAGAACCCAAGAGCAGCAGAGCATCCAAGTAGAGTGGCAGTGTACATGCCTACCGTTCGAGCGGGTGTAGAATTATCAGAGTCACGCAGCGGAAGGCTTTAGCCGAGGGCCAAGCCCTAGGGGAGCAGATCGACCATCTAGTGGAAGTTCGGCAGTAACCAATTGATTACCAATCCGGATGACATCTGTTAACTTCACAGGAAAAGTATGGACATTTTGTAAACAGTTGCAATGGATTTATGTAATTTGTATTCCTTGTTCAAGAACAAGATAGTAGTGTAACTAATGATGTAATAACTCTGATGGTAATAAATTTTTTTAAATTTTCGTGTTATTTACTGTGTTGAGATGCTTTTGAAGGACAAGATTCTGGTTGTGTTACGGATATCCAGTAACGGGGATCCAAGGCATTACAGGGTTTGGCCGAGAGGAGGACGGTCTACCGATCTTATTAGACGGTCGACCGCCCACGACGCTGTGTATTTTCTAGGCCTCGATTTGTTAGGTCGTTTTAGCCTAATCTTCAACTTCAAGTTAGATCGTACTACTCCTATTCAGTTACTTCTCCTACAGGTTATATCAGACGACTGAGAATCAAGATTAAATCTAGGGTTCACTATATTCTTCTATATATATTGTAAACTCGTCCAATATGAGAATATAGCACTTCATTGAGATTTTCACCATTGCAAAAAGAGACTTGAAAGAGATAGTTCCTGGTGAGTGAGTTTAATTCATTGTATTGAGTGAATCAGTAACTTATTGTATTCTCTTCTCGTTGAATATCAGATATCCCTATATTTTCCTCCGAATTAAGCGAAAGCTAACCGAGATAAATCATCATTGTGTTTGTATTAGATTGGTGAATCTACTTACTTGTTCAATTGATTTGTGTAATCTACTTCAAATTTCTTATTGCTCTATTTAATTTTGTTGCAACAACCGACATTCGTTGACGCCCCAATCCCAATAAAAAATATGTCATTTTAGAAGAAAAAACTTATTAATTTCCAGCACTTCATAAATAGCTATAAAAAAATGTCTCAAAAATAATACAAGTCATCAAACTATAATTACACGTGCTCACACGTGCTAAAAGCTGTATTGTTCAACAAGTAGCAACAAAACAGCCCTAAAACAAAATCCGCCTAATTGATTTCCTAACCCCTCCAATCACCGATTTTTCTCCAAACTGATCCAAAATTTGAAAGTATTTACCAAACTAACCTTCTTTCGAAACTATTTACCACATTGACATGCTCGCTGTTTTCAAAGGGCAAGGGTAGTTATATGATTTTCTCTGTTACTTAGAGAAATTGTAAACATGCAATTTCTACCTGAAATGTATACAACTACACTTGCTATATAAGATAATGAGTTCATTTAAATTAGACTCACTATCTCGGTAGCGAGTGTTAAGAGCTGTATTGTTCAATAAGTAATAAAATGAACTGTTGCCGGTGTTCCAAACAACGACATCAAATATCCCTAATAATGATTATTATAACTGATGCTACTATAACTAACAACGACATCTGTAATAATGTTGCCGCTGTTCCAAACAACGACATCGACAATAGAATTTTTTCACACTTTTTCCAAGTTACAGAGAGTACATGATTGAGAATAAGTTAATTGATGCCATTACTCCAAATAGCGGCATGCAATTTTTTTTAAAAAACAAATGCTGCTATTGAAAACAACGACACTTAAATAATCTATACCGTTATTTTCAATGACGGTTAATGCACGTGTCCAGAATTGAATCAGTTGGATAAATATTTTGGAGAGTGGATCAGATAGTTCAATATTTCAAAAAAAATTGAGTCATTACGGCAAAAATTTCTTCCACACCCTCATTTGCCACGTGTCACCTTCCAGAACCCTCCGCCCTCTCTTCGAAAAAATAAAAATAAAAAAATAAAAAAAATCAACCCACCAAGCAAAACCCCTTCTTCTGTCTTCCCAAACTCCGCACGTTTCCAATTAACCCTCTCAACAATTCCTAAATTTCATTCCCACTCTCTTCTTCTTCCTCCTCCGAAATCCCCCAAAACCTAAGGATTCAACTTCCAAGAAATGCTAGGTTCGAGCATCCAACTAACTCCCGCCAAAACTCGACGCCGCTACCAACTCACCTCCCGAACCCCCAACCCTCCTCTCATCTCCCGCACCAAACCGCCGGTTCAACCGAGCCGAACCGTGGCCGCCCCTTCCTCCAACTTGGACCGGTTCTTGGAGTCAACGACCCCCTCGGTCAACGCCCACTACCTCTCAAAGGTCTCACCTTTACTCCCATTTTCTTGATTTTAGTTAATTTTAGTGACTTTATTGATTGAAATGATTGGCTTTGGTGAAGACGAGGATGAGAGGGTGGAGGAGTTGCGATGTGGAGTTGAAGCCGTACTTTGTGTTGGGAGATTTGTGGGAGGCGTTTGAGGAGTGGAGTGTGTATGGGGCGGGGGTGCCGTTGGTGATGGATGGGGGTGATGGTGGGGTTGTTGTGCAGTACTACGTGCCGTACTTGTCGGGGATGCAGTTGTACGGGGATTCGAGCATGCAGTGTTTTGGGTTGAGGTAATGCACGTTGCTTGTTTGATTTATTGGTTGAGAGGTGTCGTAGAGGTATGCTGCGCATAGATTGTGTGCCTTTACTGACTGTTGGAAAGTTGCATGTAGGTAGGAAAAAAAATTGTTTGGTGGAGTTGAGGTATGTACAAGTTTCATATCGTTGGGGCTCAGGAAGGTAAGGTACTTGTAAGTAGCTCACCTCCAATGCTCTGTTTGGGTACAAAGGTAGAATAACTGGGTACAAAGGTAGAATTACTGTTGGTAAGTTTAAGTGGAGGTAGAGGAGTGCAACCTATATGTTGCATACTAGTACCTCCACTTTTAGCTATCAAAAGAAAAATATAAAAGAATAACAATAATAAAATGATGAGTGGAGTGGAGATACCTTGGAGGTAACTTAACTATATTTATGATCTAGAAGGACCAAAGTTTAGAGTGGAGAGGAAGATGACGGTCACCAAGCCTTCACCGTTGAAGATTGCCAGTAGTGCGAGGGGTGCTCCTCCTGTGGTGGATTTAGAGTCTCCTCCTGCTACCTCTACTGCTCCCGCTGCGGGTGACTTCATATTGTCTACGGTTCTAGCTCTCGAGGCTCCACCTCTTACGATGGCGGTGGATGCGATTCTGACCGACGAGCTGAAGAACATTTTTGTTCCCGACTGACAGGTCAGGAGACACGACGACTTTCTTGGGAATTCGGCGAGTTGCATGGATGTGATTTGCCACTTAGCTACCCCTAAGGATAAGGCCTTAATGGAGCACAGGACCATGGGAGACTCGGCCTTAGAGATTGCCAAGGCGAGTATGATCGCACGTCTTTGTTATTCCTTTTTCTTACAATTATTTTTGCGGAGCGTTGGTATCTATCTTCTGATTTGTAACTTCGAATTATTCCTTTGTAGACCATTTGTCACTTTAGCCATTTGTTGAAACAAGTGGCAGAGCAAGAGCGAGAGCTGAAGGTGACACATGATAGGGAAAAGGTTGAGCGGTGAAAATCCGCAAGGAGTTAAGAGTCTGCTGCACTCTAATCAGAGACTCAGGAGACTCAAATTGCTTTGTTGGAGGCGGCCTTGGCCAAGGAGAAGGAACTAGTGGCCTCAGAGAGGAAGCGGGTAGTTTTGGAGAGTGCGGCTAGGGAGAGAGATGCCACAGTGCAGGCCACTGAAGAGCAGGCGAAGAAGGCCGTGGGGTACCTAACTACTAACACGGAGAAGGCATATGTCAGGGCCTTGGAGCATGTGAGCGAGCACATCCCAGGCTTCGATCGCTCGGGGTACTCGTTGTTCCCGCCTCCTATTGAGGAAGTGGAGGGGGAAAGGTAGAGGAAGTAGATGTGGGTTCTCTTGTTGTGGTTGTAGGTAGTACGGGGGTAGGTGAAGAAGCTGGAGGCGAGGCTTCAACCCCTATGGTGCCACCGAGCCAGGTGGACCCTTGATTCCTTCTTCATCTATCTCTTGCTTAGTGGTTGTTTTTGTATTCGCCTATTAGCAGACTGGCCACCGTTTGATGTTGTCTCGTTTTTAAATGAATGAAAACTTGTTTTGTTTTTGTGTTAAGACTTCGAAAGTTGAGTATTTGAGTCTTCATCCTTTCTGTGACATTAGTTGTTGCTTTTGAAGTGATCCCTTACTTTTTTGCCTTAGCAGATGGTCATGTATGATGGAGGTGGTTGCTACTTGGATGAGATCAATCGCCTTCGTATTAAATCCAAGTGGTGGAACTGGGACTCGACCATCCACGAAAGAGGCTTTTCAAGACATAGGCATAGCTTGGTCACTTGAGAAAAGTGTTGACCTGTGGGGAGACCGAAGCAAGGCGTTGTGGCGAGGTTCTTCGAGATCAGTTCCCAGCTGAAGTGGATGATTGTTCTTGCGAAAGCAAAGATTTTTCTGCCAAGGCTGTAGTGAGAAAGGATACAATAGTTGAATCTCTTCGGCGCTTTTTACTTGTGGTCACCACCGAAAGGGATGAGCTGAAGAACGTGGTACTCGAGAAGAGCTTAGAGGTGATTCTTGAGGAAGGCCGTCTTTGATGCCTCGGAGGAAACATATCAGGCCAGTATGGCGTGTGCTTGGTTTGGTCGTTTAAAGTTTAGGGTGAAGGACAATACCCTTAAGGAGATCATTGTTGAGCGAAAGGTAGAGATTAACTGACTAAAGTGGCTTCTCGAGGGAGCCAAGACTAAGAGTACCTCCTGTTCTATTGAAGAGTATAAGCAAGGGCGTTCGTTCCACGAATTAGCCCTTCGCTTGTACAGAGCTTCGAAGAATTCGGGAGACGCCCAGAGCGGTGTGGCTAGTGCTTCGAGTACCTCTTCGATTGGAAAGGCAATACGTAGTGTAGATCGTGCGGCTCAGACTAGATCTGTTGGGCTGGAGTTCTCTTCAGGTGGTCCGAGGGAGCGAGGAGGCGCTTCGAGCCCCGAAGGGAGCCGTAGACCTCGAGTGTCTCTCAGAAGGAGCATCCCCCTGCCACGAAGGGGTAATGGCTCTGAGGAGAATATCTGAGGTTGTAGGGAGTTGTAATTTCATTCCTGTTTCTTTGAGCTTGTATCGAGGTTTTAGATTTGAATGAAGAGATTCTCTAAGTGTTAAAGCGTTGTTTCTTTTCATTGTATCTCTTCTGTATTGTGAGTATTGTTTTAAGAGTTTCAACATTTGTGAGAGCAATTCCGAATGGTGAACTGCTTCGCACTTGCTTGTTCGCAGGTGGCTAGAGCTTCATTGAACTAAGTGTTGGATTTCGAACTTATTGTTTGAGAGTTTCAATAGTTGTGGGAGCAATTTCGAATGGTGAGCTGCTCTGCGCTTGCTTGTTCGTAGGTGGTTAGAGCGGCGTCAAACCAAGTGTTGGACTCTGAACTTGTTGTTTGAGAGTTTCAATAGTTTTTGGAGCAATTCTGAATGGTGAGTTGCTTCGCACTTGCTTGTTCGCAAGCGACGAGTGGCGTCGAACTAAGTGTTGAACTTTGTACTTGTTTGTTGTTTGTGGTCGTCGTGACTTGGGCACGTATGCATTAGGCCAGAACAAAAATTTTTGTAGAAAAATATTTTTTTTTCATAAAAAAGAGAAACTAAGTGGCTGCTTCTATGTTGCAAGCCTTTATTACATGTTTTGGTCGAATCACAAGCATCGGCCTTATTGGAATGAAACAACTTTAAAAATAGGGAAACTAGCTTTCTTGATACTTCATCAAGTGATCGACATTCCAGATCTTTGGTATCTTCTTCCCCTAGGTCTTCATGTTGATATGTTTCAGGGCGAACAACTTTAGAGATTCTGTACGCCCCCCCCCCCCCCCCCCCCCGCGCTTGGGGCTAGTTTTTCTTTTTTTGCGAGGGTAGGACTGTCTCATTCTCTGAGGCTCGTGGGACGTACCATTTTATTGTAAGACTGCTAGACTCTTTGTTGATAGATCTTTCATCGTATGGATGCTCTTTCCCAAATCTCGTTAATGAGGTCAAGGTTGCCTCGGAGGTTGTTGGATTTCTGTTATTCACTGAAGGCTAGTAGGCGGGGGGAGGGTAGGCCGACCTCGAGGGATATGAGGGCTTCAGAGCCATATGTTAGATTGAAGGGAATTCTCCTGTTGGGGTTCTCTTGGTCGTTCGGTAGCACCACAGCACATTGGGGAGCTGATCGACCCAAAGTCCTTTTGAGGATTTATGAAGTCTTTTCTTGAGGTCACTGAGAATTTGTCTATTTGCGTTCTCTGCTTGACCGTTGGACTGTGGGTGGGAAATTAAGGAGATTCGCTTTTGGATGTCGAGATCGGCGCAGAACTTGTGGAACATCGCCCTTATGAATTGATTTCCGTCGTCAGTCACCAGGATTCAGGATATGGTGAATTGACAAACAATGTTCTTCCAAAAGAACTACTAGACCCTATTCTCTGTGATCGTTGCTAATGGTTCAACTTCGATCCACTTGAAGAAGAAGTCGATTGCCACTACAAGGAATTTTCTTTGACCTATTGCTGGAGAGAAAGGTTCGAGTAGGTCCATCCCCCACATAGCAAAGGGGATTGGACTGAACATGGAAGAAAGCTCGGCTTGAGGTACTTGTCGGATGGATGAGAACCTTTGACAAGAACTACATTGTCGAATATGTTGTTGTGCATTGCTTAAGAGCATAGGCCAGAAGTAGCCATGATTCAAGATCTTGCAGGCGAGGGATCTAGCATCCATGAGCGCCCCCGATTGCTTCATGAATTTCCATAAGGGCATACTGGGCTTCTTCGGGAGATAGACACCGCAGATAGGGTTTGCCATCTACCGTAGTGTGGAAGCGCTTGTACATGACTCCCTTAATGAGTGTGTATCGCTCGACTCTTGTTCAAACTTTTCTAGCTTCTTTAGGATCTGGGGGGAGGGTTCCTTTATCAAGGAACTCGAACAGAGGCTTCATCCAGTTCTCCCCGTGTGCGGGGGGAGGTATCACCATGAGCTCCAGGACTTCATCTTCGATGCTAGGCCTAGGAGGACTTCAATCAGGACAGTGTGGTCAAGCTTTTCAAAGGAAGAGAAAGCTAACTTTGATAGGGCGTCTGCTTGCACGTTCTCTTTGCGAGGGATACAAATGACCTCCACCTCTTTGAAGGTGGTTAGTAGCTTCTTGGTATGGGCCATGTACTTGATCATGCAGTCAACTCTGGCCTCGTCTCGTAGGACTTGGTTCACCACCAATTGAGTCACTAAATACCTTGACACGTCGAGCTCCAGCTTTACGGGCTAGGAGTATGCCGACTATGAGTGCTTCATACTCTACTTCATTGTTAGAAGCTCAAAAGTTGATGCAGAGTGAGTACTGGAGAATGAAATCATCTGGACCCGTCAGGTTGACTCCTGCTCCGCTCCTTTTGATGCATGAGGATCCATCAACGTAGATGCTCTAGAACGGAGGGTCTCTGCCTTCTTCGTGGGGTCCAGGGATGGTGCTTCCCACAATGAATTTTGCTAGAGTTTGAGCTTTGATGGCGGTCCTCAGCTGATAATTTATGTCGTGTTGGCTTAATTCGATAGACCACTTCATAAGTCGCCCCGAGCTCCCTGGCTTGTGTAACATTTGCTTGAGGGGTTGGTCGGTAAGAACTACCACTGAGTGGGCCTGGCACTACGGGCGGAGCTTGCGAGCAGCCATGATCAGCGCGTAGGCAATCTTCTTTTTTGAGTAACGGAGTTTGGCATCATGGAGGAATTTACTTACATAGTAGATCGGTCTTTGGGTCTGGTCCTCCTCCCTTACCAAGACGGCATTGACGGTCTGATATGAAGTGGCGAGGTAGAGGTATAGCATCTCTCCTGACTTGGGCTTGCTGAGGAGCGGGGGATTGACCAGATAGGCCTTGAGTTGATTAAAAGACTCTTGTTGTGCTTGTCCCCACTCAAAGCCTTTCGCCCTTCTCAGTGCCTTAAAGAATGGGTGACACTTCTCCCCAGACTTGGAGAGGAAGCAGTCGATGGCGGCGAGACACCCTGTAAGTCTTTGGACTTCTTTGATGCTTGATGGAAGAGCCATGTCAAAAATAGCTTGGATCGTCTCCTGGTTAACCTTTATTCACCTCTGGTACACCATAAACCCTGAGGAATTTGCATGACGATACGCCGAAGGCACATTTATATGGATGGAGTCTCATGCCGTGCTTCCGTAAGACGTCGAAAGCTTCCTGAAGGTCGGTCAACATGATCTTTTTTACTGAGGCTTTTCACCAACATATTGTCTACATAGACTTCCATGTTCTAGCCGATCTGTTCCCTGAAGACCTTGTTTTTTTTTTGAAGGAAAAGATGGAGTATGACCAACCTGTTTCATTAATAAGGAGCTAATAAAACAAACTCAGAGTACTGAGCCAAGTACAAGAACCTACAACACAAAAGTACATAAATTCACCCTAAACATGGGGGCTGAGACAAAAGACAATACAAACATACGTGCATCCAAGCAAACAAAGCAAAACTAACTATTCCCTCCAACAAAACCCTGCGGTGGTGGGGATGACACTCACTGAACAATACATGTCTGGCAGGCCGGGTACATCCATCAGTCTAGTGTCAGACCAATCTGGATATCCTCATCATACTCCACCTGAAAGACGTTCGCGATCCTCCCTCTCGGACCTGTTGCGGCAATATTTGACCAAAAGGAAATAAGATGCATAATGTGAAATAAAATACTAGAAATAGTATTACATGTCCCACGGAAGTATCAATTATTCCTGTCTAGCCAAAGATCTCAGGTTGTAGCGGCGATAGCGATAAACCAAGCTTCTCTCATCGATCGTCTCTCAGCTGCGAACTTTGGTCCTACCCACAGCTCTTCATATTTACTGGGGAACTCATTCGTCCCCAGTGCGCTAAGAACCTCTACGAGGACTGTTTTGCTTCTGGAACTCATTCATCCCTGAAGACCTTGTTGACGAGGCGCTGATAAGTAGCTTCGACATTTTTTAGCCCGGAGGGTATGACGCGGTAACAACAGAGGCCTTGATCAGTAGTAAAAGAGGTTTTTGGAATGTGGGACTGGAACATCCTGATTTGATTATACTCTGAGAAGACATCTATAAAACTTAAAGAGTTCATGACCGAACGTGATGTCGATCAGGGCATTAATGCTAGGAAGGGAAAATGGGTCTTTCGAGTACGCTTTGTTCAAGTCTGTGAAGTCGATGCAAATTCTACACTTATCATTGCCCTTTTTTTCCATTACAACGTTTGCGAGCCATTCAGGGTAACAGACTTCTTGGATGAATCGGGCCGCTAGGAGTTTATCTACTTTCTCTTTGATGACTTGTTGTCGATCAGGGGCAAATTTGCAACGGTGCATAAGTAATTCTTCTGAATATCGGGCATATCGGCAGTGGTCCAGGTGAATAGATCTCAGTTTCCCCTATTGCATTTGATGATTTCCTCGACTTGGTGGGGGAGGACTTTGCTTACTTGGAATGTTTTGGTCGGGTCCTTAGAAAAGGGGATTTCCTCTAGTTCAGCCACTGGTTCTAAGATTGCCTAACTGCTCCCTTGGGGGAGTTCTAGTGCTTCGAGTGAAAAAACGGGACCTCCCATTGAAGTCATAGAATTTTCAAGCGGTCTCTTGGTTCCCCTTGACTTCTCCCACTCCTGCTGAGGTTGAGAACTTAATCTTCATTTGAAAGGCCGATGGCACGACGTGAAGTGCAGCTAGGCCAGGTCGGCCAAGGATGACATTGTAAGCAGCTTTCACATCGACGACCATGAAGTCCATCAGCTCTATTCGGATTGTCGGAGCTTTTCCAGCGATCACATCAAGAATGACTACTCATTTGATTGTTATTGGCACTCCTGAGAACCCGTGAAGAGTGTACCCAGCAGGTTTTAGGCGATCTCGGGAGAGCTTGAGACCTTCGAAAGCTTCTAGAAAGAGGATGTTGACAGAACTACCGTTATCGACCAGTTTCCAACGCACTTCGTGGTTGACTATGCTGAGACTGATAGCGATGGTATCACAGTGGGGCGTTCGGATGCCTTCTAGATCCTTGTCTGAGAATGTCACCAGAATCCCGAGGCTTTTGGGCGGTGAAAAGTTTTATACTGAATTGACTTCTCAGATAAAAGTCTTTCGGGAGGAGTTTTGACTCCCCCCCCATTGGACCTCCATGGATAAGGTGGAGATGGCCGCAGGTTCAGAGTCTTGGGACTCGGCAGGCTTTTTGGTTCGCTTAGCTCACCGGGGTGGAGGAGGACCGACTCTGTCCTTCCTGACGAACTTTGCTAATTGTGCTCACTGAATGAGGGTTTCTATCTCCTCCTTGATGGGCTGACGATCGTCTGTGTCGTGGCTGTGGTCCCTGTAAAAGCGGCACCACGGTCCCTGTGAAAGCGGCACTGCTCTTGTCTGTTCATTTTCTTACTGGGGATGTTCATCTTCGGGGGAGGTTGGAGTAGTCCTTCCTTGTCTACTTCCATAAGGACAGCCGAGATGCTGGCATTGAGAGGGGTGAATTTTTCAAAACGAGGAGGGTGGCACTTGCTGTTGTCTTTTTGGAGCTTCTTGGGATCTTCCTCATCCGAAACCTTCCGTTTGTTCCCGAATGGGGGCTTCTTCTGATCATGGGGATGCATGGCCTCTTTAGCTCGGATGTACTTCTCACTCAGCAGGAAATCTGAGAAGTCCCGAAGAGACTTCTTAGCGAGGGACGCCTTTAGGTCGGCATGATTGATGTTGTGCATGAATGCTGCAGAGGCTACTGATTGGTCGAGAGAGGCAATAGACTGAGTTTTGGCGGTAAAGCGCCGAACACAATCTTTTAGGCATTCACCTTTTTTTTGACTGAGGGCTAGCAAGGATGCACTTGTTTTTTCAACTCGGCGGCTGCTAACGAAGTGGGTGAGGAAGAGCTCCTCAAACTGGTAAAATGAAATGATGGAGGCTGGGGATAAAACAAGAGTACCATTCTCTTGCTGGTCCCTTCAATGTTGCTGGGAAGGTCTTGCAGAGGATCGCGCCCGAGGCTTGATGAATCATCATGAGAGTTTTAAAACTCTCAGGGGGCGTTTGGTACGCGGTAATGTATAGGAGAATCTAGGATTACCCCCTTGATTACCTGGTTTGGTAAGATATCGGTATAGTTTCGTAAATAATTTTAAATTCCCAGGGTTATCAAAATAATTAGTTTGGAAGGATAAACATTCCCATTGAAAAGGGTGGGATTTGTGGATTCCTCCACATAAAAAATGAGTGAGATTATTGCATACCCAAAACACCCTCGTTTCTCTCTCCTCCCCCGTTTCTCTCTCCCCGTCATTGAATACATTTCATTTTTTCCTGTTTACCTCTTCCCAGAAATCCCCCCCTCTTCCCTGTTTGTAGCATCCAACTTTACAGCTGCTTGAAGTTAATATTGCAATTCATTAACATACATCAAAATTGTAAAATGTGCTAGCAATCTTTTGGTGCATGATTCCTCGAGTCAATATTTCTAGCAATATTTCTGAACTCTCTCCCCTCCGTATGGCCTTTCCTAACCATCATCATAAAAATATCGAGTATATGCATATAATGCATACTCATGTTTACTTTAGAAGGTAGAGTATTAGTCAAATGAGATTTGTATTAAAAAGTCATTGTTAATTCGTCTAAATCTGCTCACTCCTAGCGAAACAAGACGTGTTAGAACATCCATGTATGACAGTCTATACAGAGAGCTGAAAACTGTCATCTATATTATTATATTTTTGGCATGGGTGCAAATGTCCAACTACCTAGCATATTCTGAGTTCAATTCTAAAATGTTATTTTTTTTATTTAAAACTTGTTGAAATATGTGGAGTTGAAATTTGCTTCTATGAACTTTATTGTTTCATTTGTATATATTTAAGTACCTATGTCTCGTGTTAATAAATACATTTTATTTTTCCTTTTTGTTATGTTCTTCATCTAACTGGTTGAAATATATTTGAATCATAATGTAATTTTTTTAGTAATGTATTTGTTAATTTACTAAAGTTTTATAGGATATATATCAGTATTGCTTTTGCACATGCATGTATATACATCAATTACTAAATTAGATAACTTTTATATTTATTTATTTATTTTTAAATAAAGCCAAAAGGGTATTTTCGGTAATGTCTACTATAGAGATGGATTGATGGGAATGAATTGTTCTATACCAAACACAGTAATAAATTATTCCCAGGTATGTAATGTCGTATACCAAACACAATATTGCAACATTCCCGGGAATCTTCATTCCCACCCTCATATTCCTGGGAATCCACCAATTCCTGGGAATTCTCCAATCCGCGTACCAAACGCCCCCTCAATGTGATCGGCTGGGTTAGACTCTCCATTATAGGATTCAAAATACGGAGGTTTGAAGGTCTCGGGGAGAAAGGGCTTCCATGATCGTCCTGGAGAAGGGGCCCTGCTCCGGCAAAAATTCTTGGTTTGTTGACTTTCTTCGAGGTTGATCTTGCTGAGACGCCTCTCCTTCTCTCGAAGGCGGTGAAGAACCGAGTCGTCCATCTGGTCGGATCTAATCGACCATCGGGACTCCTTCATGAGCAGTGGCATGGCGAGGGTGTGTGCTTGTCGGTCGTGATTCAGGGCAATGTTAAGGGCTCGCAAGATGTCATCTTTGAAATTTTGGAACTCTGCCTGGGTGACCGTTGCCCCTCCATCATGGTGAACCCTTGGTGCTGATTGGCTCACAACAGTGTGGCTTCTTCGCTATCGGCGGGGAGGAGACCCCTTTCACTCCCTTGGAGAGGCGGGCCTTCTGGATCTCGGCCTTCTTGGAGAACGGCTCTTTCGACTTCTCTGGGGTTCTAGGTGAGGGACCTCGTTACAGGCTCGTCTCTTATTGAGATGGGTTCGGAGATTGATCCCCAATTGGCGGTTGTCAATGATTTGACAGAGGCCTCTTGACCCCTGAAGACCTTGCGAGGCCATCAAGTCGGTGGAGAGATTGTGGATTGAAACATGGTCATGGTGGGGATGCTATTCTTGACGGCTTCGATGAGAGCGCCCCGGCGCCGCCCTTCTAAACATGGGGCGAGTCTGTTGGGGAGGCAGTTGTCCAAGTTGAGGCTGCTGAACTTGTTGATCTTGTTGAGGGGGAACATCCAGAAGTGGAGGTGGAGGAAGAAGGGTGGCTCTTCGGCTTGACGTTGCCGCCTTTCCTTTTCCCTTTGGAGACTTGGCTTGAAACTACTTTCACCGTCGAGTATGATCGGATTGCTTTTTTTTGATTCCCACAGATGACATCAATTTGTTGATGCTTATTTACGTGTGGGATCAAACAGATGATTTGTGAATTCTTTTGGAACCAATAAAAGCTAACCTTTTTACTACTTGCCGATGTTGATCGTTCTCAACTCTGCTGCTGACTTGCAAAAAGTTTGAAACACTGGGATTGATCTGGGCGACGAACCCTCTGACGCTAAAGTCAGTAATCTGAAAGATTATGAAAGAGTTTTTGTTGAGAAAGATACTGATTACCTCTTTATGGTGGGGGTAGATGGGTATTTATAGTCGCCTTTGTAAACAGATTTGAGATAATCATTTATCTCTAATCCCGGGTGTTTTTGGATAAGAAATAGAGTTTAAATTCCTTCATGATCGGATATTTGGTTTAAACTATCTCTTAGGGATATGATGAATTTAAATAACTCTTAAATGACCTGGATTTATTTATAATGGACTGTCACCCTAACTCAGTAAGGCAGACCCATTTTTTTGGGTTACCAGGATTGAAAAAGATCCAGTTCCCATTTTTGGACCTATTTGTAGTGGAAATTACCGGTTTACCCCTGAGAGCTTTGAGATTCATGCCCGATTTGAATGGTCCCGATTTGGTTGTTTTTTTTTTTGACTCGCTATTTTTAAATTTTTTTTCCCAATTTGGTTCCATTTCTAGCCATATCAACACCTAACTAAACAAGACAGATTTAAAAATAAAAAATCAACTTTTTCCTCGGACGAAACATCGTCCGGGAATATTTTAAAAAAAAATTACAAAATTTTAAAAATTATTAAAATAATAGGGACGAATAATATGGCAATTGCCAAATTCTTTTCCCAAATATAGCAAACTACTGGTCCTAAAAATGAAAAAACTGGCAAATTGGCAAACGACTGTAACGACTTCTTTGCCAAAAAATGGCAATTTAGCAAACGACCATGGATGCTCTAACACAATAAATAATTTTGTATGACATAAAAATTTGCAAATCTCAAATCTGTGCCTGCTAGTTCACTATGTAGGTGATTTATTCTCAAGTACCAACAAGTAACAAGTTCATAACTATTCTCCTATTTTAAAAAAAGATATATCGAAAAATTTGATTATATAATTGTATATTGAAAACAAATTAAAAGAAGATACACAAGATAGTAGGTCAAGGACTTAAAAAAATAGAGAGAGAAGAGAGAGAAAATAGGCGGAGATATTACCATATGGGCAAGGGGAAATAGATGGTGAGAAGGGAAGGAGATGAATACAGATTAGTTGCAGGCCAAGAGAACAAGGACGAGATTTGAAGGGATAGGTCTACCTTCAGGTCGATTTGAGGAGCTCTGAGCCAATTACGAATTTGCATTCTTAAGAAAATATAGTGCAATCAGCATATGCTATCCATGCACAACAACATAGATATCTATAAATATTGCAGATATCTAGAAGTAACATTTGAGTAATTTTCCAATGTTATAGACAGCACTTGAAAAGTTTTGATGTGATTGCCTATGAAATGTCGACCTGTTTTTGCTACTTTTAGTGTTACTTGTGTAATGGCTGATATTGCTAGACCTGCATCAGGTTTCAGTGCGCTTCTATTCACTATAATTTACTGTGATGAAAATACTCACATATCAGATGCAGCCAACAAGGTTAATAGGGCTTGATTTAGTGACATGTTCATATGATGGAAGATAACAGTGTCTTGCCGATCTGTTTTATAATAAACATATAATGAAGATCTTAGAACTCAAATAATATTATTATACCATTTGGTTATGTTCTCTCTGCTGCTCTTAAAGTTGATAATATTAGCTTAGTTAAATCTGTATAGCTTCATTCTTTTCTATACATCTTCACTATTTCAGGTCAACCCTGACAGAGCCTTCATCTGGAAAAAAATTTTGTGTGCAACTTTGTAAAGGGTCATCTCCTTTACAAAAACAAGAACCATATAATTTTAGACTCTTTCAACCAAAGTTCTTGAAGACTTACCTGTAGTCCTTTTTCCTCCATTAACTGCTCCTGTTGTTCTTTAGTCTATGTTGCACATGCTCAAACCATTTCAACCTGTTTTATTTCATTTATACCCCAAAAGGAGCTATTTCTAATTTCATTTTATCTCTAAATCCGATATCTAAAATGAAAAGTTGCCATCGGATATATGATATTTTGAACCTTGGTTAAAATGTATAAATTTGTTACATAACAAGAATAATAATTTAAGCTTCATATAAAAATTTCTGAAAATGGTACAAAAAATAGCATACTGATATGATACCCAATACCGAGTTCTTAAATTTTGGTAGGACTTGAGCAGGTCTTGCTATAGCTTGTACATAATCGAAGAATCAAGAAGCACTTTTATATAATTTAAAAAAAAATCAAATTACAAACAATCCTATCCATGTTGGCATTTTAAAATTCTCATACTTCAGTGGTCAATTATGTCTGAAATTAGAGGCAGCCAGTTTTGTTTTCCCATCAAGTTCTCTTTATGGCCTAATTTTGAATGCAATTATAAAGTTCGTTGTTGGTAGGGATCAGCTTGAGTTGTATAAGTTGTAAAAACCTTCCAAATATTTTAGGCTGGATCTATTTTTTTATTGAGGTTGATTTTTGACCCCTTAAATTCTGGAACCTAGTAAAATTATATCTTCAACCAATTATTTACTAAAAGCACAGACATAGGGCACTCTAATATGACAACAACATCAAGACATTATGGCATGAAGTGTGACTGAAACGTGTCGCATGGGACCCACGTACATGGCCGCCTTTTTGAAAAACGATACATACCTGGTTTTAGTTTTTTTGTAATTTGCAAACTTTGGAGGGGGTTTACTGCAATTTGACCTCACACCCTTCTACCGGTCCACATACTACTCCGTGGCTAATTTAAGAGAAATTACAATTAGCCCTCAAGAGAAATTACAATTAGCCCTCTTATTTGACCACATTTTTTTGTAAGGGTCTTCACAATTTTATGTATGGTTTTAGACCCCTCTCTTTCAAAATATTTATTCCCTTTTGTTATTAGTGCTGGTTACAAGAAATTTTTGAATAAAAAATCTCCTGCTAGATTGTCTTTTCCTTTTCCTTTTTCTTTTTTTCTTTTTTCTTTTTTGAGATGCACTACTTTTATTTAAAATATATTGTTCTCTCTTAAATGTTTTCTTTCTATTACTGGATATACTTTGATTTGTCAAAAAGCTATTTTTAAATGAAAATGTACTGTTCTTTTTGTCAAATGGTCATAAATATGAAGCTTAGTTGTTGTATGGCCACTATTAACATGTGTAGGCTGTCACGTGCATTACATTAGAAAAGATGCTACAACTGTATATGTAAGTTATTTTTTGTGTCCTCTCTTTTTTAAAAATTATATGACCCCACATGGTAAAACTTCTGTATCCGTCCCTGCTTAGCCATAAATAGATTCGTTATAAAAACCATGCATGCTCGATCCGATACTACCTATCAAGCTGCTCAAGAGTTTATGCGTACTTATCTTGAATTTTTTCTTTAATATTCTTAACCCCACATGATAAAATTCCTAGGTCCGCCACTGCATGTTGGACAAGACACAGCTACAAAGTAGGAGTCTCGTTTGCTTGGCGGCCTTGCACTTTCGTTGGAACCTTAACACTTTCATCCTTAAGCCTCGATCTTGACCTCACCTTTTGGAAAAAAACTAGAAATGCAATGCCACTAGAATAAATGATAACTTTAAATGAGACGTGCTCGTTAGAACCTTGCAATGAGATTTACTTTCAGTAATACGTGGATTGTTAAATGAGCTAATCATATTTTCTGTCACAAATTTGATGTCAACCTGAACCTGAAATAGCCTTAATAGTGTATTTTTTCACCTATTTTGTGTTATTTATCCTCATTGTAGATTCTAAGCATAAAAACATTTATTAGCTACCTTAACCAACTTTTAACTAAAAGTTTTTGACGTAATTTGATTTGGAACCACTTTTGATTGCTATGTGAACCTTGGATCTAATTCTGTGGGTTTAGTGTTTCAAAGAGATATTATAAAATCTGATTTTTTTGTTCGGGGTCATGTATATGTTCGAACATTATTTACATTACTATTATTACTTCAGTTGGTAGTATAGGTTTGAGATTAAATTTGGAATACCAATTGGGTGTATCATCAACGTGCTTGTCTTCATATTGCACAATAGGGATTTGCATGTGTTAGTTATTATAAGCAGTTATTTTAATACCCTTGAACTATGTATTTTCTTTTCATATCATATTATCAAATAGTTGTATGCAATTACTGATATAGAGATTAGAGACAGTGGAGAAATTGAGAATAAAGGGGGTCTGTAGAGCGAGGGAAAGAAGGGGGAAATATAGTGGGAAAAAGAGGAAAGGTGATACTTACGGGTGGCATAAATCTCTTAGTACTCAAAATTATTATGATCAGATCAACTTACTATTACCATAGAGGCATAGCCATTTTATAACTGAACGAACTTGAGCCTTGAGGAACCTTTTACTTTCTACCAAAGACATTTTACTAGTTTTTTAGTTGTATCAGTATTCATTTTCCCATGAAGCAAATCTAACTTCTCCTCTATGGTAATTGTGATCTTCACTAAGTTATATTTTTAACTCTTAGAAATGCTTTTAATGCTTTCTATGATTCTATGTTTTTTTTCTAATATGACTTATGCAACAGACAACTGGGTGAGGAGAGTGACGGTGACTCTAGGGATTCTAATAGTGATGGAAGTAGTGATTATGAACATGATGGTTGTTTTAAAGCAAAGAATTGGATTGGACACCATCTTTCAAGCACTTCTATGCTTCGAATGGATAGGCTATCTCTACGAGAGAATCATCTGCTTATGCAGGACGTGTTATCGAGTGACTACAGTGAAGTCGAAAATGCTCGAGGTTGCTTGCTCTTTGAGTACCTTGAACAGGATTCTCCATATTGTCGAGAACCTTTAGCTGACAAGGCACGTTCATCTCCTAATAGTGAACTTAATAGCTGATATCATTTAGGCTATAGACATGTATAATTAGTCCTGCTTTCATGTATTCTTGTTCCTTCCAGATATCAGATCTTGCATGTCGGTTTCCAGAATTAAAGACCATTAGGAGTTTTTGTTTATTACCAACCAGTTGGATGTCTATTGCATGGTAAGATTTCATTATGTTTAACATGGCATATTGATGTGTGTTTCATCTACTCAGAAATGTGTAGTCCATTATATTTGGAAACATTACAGGTACCCGATTTAT
This sequence comes from Hemerocallis citrina, assembly GCA_017893485.1. Lineage (NCBI taxonomy): Eukaryota > Viridiplantae > Streptophyta > Magnoliopsida > Asparagales > Asphodelaceae > Hemerocallis > Hemerocallis citrina. Next base: position 493,888 of record JACEHZ010000220.1, on the reverse strand, counting down.
CGAATTCCGACTGGACCGACACTGAAGGATTTGGATGCCTGCTTTCTCACTTTCCATTCACTTTCTACACCAATGAACGGTGAGATTGTCTTTTCTTCCATTAAATATATCATCAAATCTTTTGGGAGATCTCTTAGAAGGATATCCTATCCCTGTCCGTAGTGTAAAAGTTCCTACTTTTCCCATTTCATGATTTACTACACACGAAAGAGTTGAAGTCATGCTTTTCAGCATGCACCAAAATGGATATAGGGATAATTTTTCACTTCTATGCTGTAAAAGTTATGGTCTCTTAACTCAATATTGTTTTTTGTATGTGCCAAACTATAGCTTATAAAGGGTATATTAGGAATAATAACCTAGCCCACAGTTTTAACATCAATGAAACATTTATCCCAAAGTTTTTGGATTGGATACCTGATCATGTATGCTCAAGGGAAGCTGACAAGTTATTTGAAATAAGGGTATCTATGCTAATACACTTGCAATGTTTTAGTCTGTCTACTATAACCATACTTGAAACAGTATGGAGTGATTATTTCATTCAATGAGTGAACACACTTGCTTAATCAAAATGTATATTAATTAAGTGATAGCTAATAATAGCATAGCCATGTTATTGGTTATGATCTTCATGGAGTAAGGAAGGCTAACTATGCTAGGGTCCTGCACCATGAAGGTATTTATCATTTACGTGCTGCCAATCAATTTACATTGTTTAGTTAGTGTTGTCTTATTAGATTTACTATAAAGTCATGTGATTGTATTTTTTCTCATTTTCTTCTGAAAGTATTGACCTATTGCTAATGTTGACCATATAATGATGTTACGCTTAATCATCAACACTTTTGTTATAATTTGAGTAAGAAGAGTAAGCAAGTGTTGGATGCAAGACATAAGGCTAAGCCTTATCTTGTTTTCTAGGATATATGGTCAAAGCTGACTAGGGTTTTGCTGATTTAACAGGTTCTAGTAGTGTTCCTGAACCTGTTATTAGCTTCACCCAGGGTGCTGCAAGTGTTCCAGAGATCTCTCTCCCAGCGTTTGGGTTGGCTTCCTATAAATTCAGACCATCAGTGTGGGCCCTGAATGGAGGACATGAGAGGCAATCTGCAAGTTCCTTGCTTCAAGCTGCTGATTCTTGGCTGAGGCTTCTACATGTTCATCATCCAGATTATCAGTTCTTTGTGTCCCATAATGCAAGCAATAGATAGTACTTAGCTTCTCATCTTCCATCGTCCTTTTCTTTTACACCTGAGGATTCAACTGATCATGAGAGTTAAACTAGCTTTTAGTGATACATCGAGCACTCCCCTGTATGTGGGCTGTTGCATATTTATCTCTTTTGTATTGATGGTAGAAAAGTATATAGAAAAAATGAACAGACCAGGTTTCACAAGAATACAAGAGCAAACAAAACCGAAAACAAAGGTAACCCTTTCAGTGGGATAAAGTTGAAGGGGAATTAAGAAGTTAATTACAGAATAAAGTTGAACCATGCTGGAGCTCGGATGTGGGCTGACACATGGCATCAGTAAGTTGTATGTTTCATTGCAGATATGTTTTCTTAGTAAACTGGGCATGCCATTTTCTCTGTCGCATGCATGTTTTTGTATTTCCTATAGAAATTTCAATTTAGTTTAGATTGCTATTTCCATAAGTGCCAACCAATATTTGGGAAGCTTTGTTGTTGTTGGCTTCATGAGTTTTAATAAAAGAGCGTCTAGTTGTTCATACTAGATAGCAAGCATATGGCTGTATATTTGATACATTTTTGTATATGTAAAATATTTCAGATCAGCAACATTCGTTTTTTTTTTTAAAATTATTTATTTTTCCTGTGAAAGTGAAGATTAAGAACCTAATGCTCACAAAATTGTACTGTGGCTATTGGCTTGGAAACTGCTGGCACCAAACTTTGAATTCTTGACTAGTGAATGAAATTTTACATCTGCAATCCGAGTATTTCTGATTGATGTGGCATATGTAACCTTGTCTTGCTATGACCATGTCTCATACAAGCATTCTTTCTAATGTGACTGGTTATGTTGAGATTCTTCAAAAGTTACCGTGATTAGCACTGGTATCGGGTTCTATCGGATCGGGTCCTCTACTTGTTGGATCTGGACCCAGTACTTCACGGGTTCAAGAATTCGACTCGGACCTGGACCTGCGAGAATCGGGTCTAGATCCGGGTTCGGTTCCTAATTAAAAAGATTTATCCGTTTCGGTTCCTAATTAAAAAGACTTACCCGTTGGGTCTAGTGAGCGGGGAGCAGGGGCAGTGATAGAGGTAGTGACGGGTACTGTGAGCAGTGGCAGGGGTGTTGAATGGGGCAGTGATGGCCTTTGCGAGCGGGGGAGGGGAGCCGGGGATTGGTGGTGGTGGAGCATGAGGATGAGGTGGTGGTAGGGTGAGTGGGGGATTGGCGGGGGAGGAGAGGGTGGTTGAAGATGAGGTGGTGGTGGTGGAGAATTTTGGAGGACTTTTTATTTTAGGTTTTAGGAGATTGGAGGAGGAAGATGGGTTTATTTATTTATTTAGTAGGGGTTTTTGTTTTCGTGTTTGGGTCCAGGTCCGGGTCGGGTCCATATTGAGTGGATCTAGACCCGGACCTGACCCAATGTAGGACCTGGTCCAATGTCGGGTTTGGTTCGGATCCGGGTTAGGTCCAGGTATCGGGTTTTGTTACTGGTACTAACCGTGATAGAAATGAACAGCTTTCGTTCTTGTATTATGCAAGCCTGTAACAGTTTTGAGTTTGGGAATGAGTTGCATAATTTTGCGCATAGCTGCCATGTTCTACAGCTGCAGAAGAAGTGAATGGGTGTTGATTGAGTGATGTATTTCTGGTAGTTTTGTAATTGAATTTCTTTATGAATGATGCAGTAGTAACATAACTGAATTAATTGAAATAGGTTGTAGCTAGTTGATTTTTGAAACAAAATTGACCAATGTAACCCTCTGATTTATCAGTACGTATTTTCCTATGTATTTTTTTATTTCTATATTTTTGTCTTCTTTTGTATTCTTTTGGACTCATTAGCATGCACTACATGTATTTAGTTATTTATTAATTCATGTGAAGGCCCATATTCTTTACCTCATTATATATACATATATGGGGGTGCTTCAGTTGCGCACCCTTCTTTGCGCACTCCTCCTACGCACTCCTCCTCAGCCACTGGATTTTGATCTCCATCATGATCAAATTCCAATGGCTCTCCTTTCAGGCGCTCTATCAGTTAATATGATGGGGGTACTAAGGTCATTTTCTCATCTTTTCTCTATCTTCTCCCTCTGCTCTCTCTATCTCCCGCTCTCTTCTCTCATTCTCCAATCCCCCTGTAAACCCAAACCCTAGCGTCCTCGAATCCACCTCCACCTCAGCGCCGCTTCAAATCCAGCTCTCAAATCGCTCAAACGCTCTCCTATCTACTCTCTCCCCGCTTTCAACTCTCCTGATCGAAATCCTAACTCATCGAAACCCACCCAGATCGAAACCCTAACTCCTGCTTTCGGAAGTTGTCGACGCCCTGCTTTCGAAAGTTCTCGACGCCCATTCTCCTGCTTTCGAAATCCCCCCCATATCCCCAAAAACCCATCGAAACCCACCCAATCGAAACCCTAACTCCACCTTTCTTCTCCACCCCGACATCTTCGTTCAGGTATAATTTTGTAAACATTTTTTTTCCAATTTTTTTTCCAATTCCCCTTTTTTTGCAGTTATAGTGGTGTGTAGCACAAGAAGTGGAAGAAGAAGAAGGAGAAGCAGCAGCTAAAACAACTGAATTATAAAGACAAGCATTGAAAATCTTAAATGTTTGTTGCACAACAAATACAAATCTAGACAAGCATGTTCTATGTGAAAGGTTCAAATTATGATGAATGAAGATCTAAGTATTGAAAATCTTAATGCTTGATTTATCTATGTATATGCTAAATTTGTGTTATTCTTGCTAAATGAAAAAAAAAATAAGTACTTGCTAAATAGTTATTGTTATTGTTTGACTGCCATGAATCAGGGGGTTTAATATTTTGAGATTTTGAATGCTGTCTGAGATATTGAGATTTTGAATGTTGTCTGAGATTTTGAATTCCTTAGCTTGATTCCTAGTTAAAAGCATACCTGAAGGAAATTTATTTCTTGAGATTTTTAATGATGGAGATGGAGGTGGATGAAAGACTTGAATGAGAACACATATAAGAAGATGATTTTGCTGCACACAGTATGTTTGATGAATGTGTACATGAATATCAATCATGTTAATAGTGCATTGACTTCTTAACAGGCGAACTGAAGATAATATTTTAACAGGAAAGTCTGATTTCTACTGTTAAGAATCGGATCCAAGCACATTATATTCCAAGTGATTACTGCCATGATTACGACATGTTTTACACTATATAATGTGGCAATAGTGCGACACAGATTGCAAGGAACACGAAGAAGAATAAAGAAGTTTCTGTAATATTAGTTTATGCAAGAAAATAAATATATGTTATGTACTTAGTGGTATCATCTGGCAACACCTATAGCTACAAGTGTGATAAAAGAATTTGTTTTTTGCTTGAGCTGGCTGAAGAATTGAGAAATGTACAGAAATGTTTATTCGGCAATTCTGGATTACTGCTTTGTAGCTTCGACCCCTTGTTATATCAGCAACACATACTGCAGCAGGAATATACATTTAACTAGAAGGTCTACCTAAATTGTCTCCTATGCTATTTAGGATATAATTATTTGGAGTTTCGATTCCTTGATTTTTCAACCTGAGTACACTGGGTGGTGAAGTCCAAGCATAAGCATCATTCCACCAAACATTTGCTAACAGTCAGAAAGTGCAATCTAGTTTAAGCATTGCAGTGTAATCTGAGCCTATAACATTACACAATGAGTTACACAATCAGTTGCATTGAACTATATTCAATCAGTTGCAGTATAAAGTTAGCAAAACAATGCAACATGGTTCACTTTTCCAAATCTTAATTTTGCTCTCAATAGTTCATTTCCTTTCAATTTCAAGAATAAGGTCCGAACATTACAGAAGAAAAAATGACTACAAAGAGACAGTATATGCTAGGCAAAGTATAATTTGAAGCAAAAAATAATGTCATTCTAACGAGAACATTAATATAAAAAGTAACAAATATGTCAAAATCTGACAATTACAATATGATTTGGGCATTGCTTGAAATCTTTGGAGCTTCAAAACTGTAAAACATTTTTCTGTTTCTGCGATTCCCAAAAACATTGTCCCACTTCATCACCATGTAATACTGTTATGAGGATAGTTCTGAAACAAAAAAAAATTGAAAACAACAGATGAGAAAATTATAGGCTCGCAACGAACAAAAAAATTTCAACAAATGCTTAAACATCCCAGTGATCAAAAGAAATTTGTAGGCTCAGACCATACTCAAAATTAGCTAGCTTTCAGTGAAGCATGTTATCAACAATTCAATCAATATTTGTGCTGCACCTCAAGTGAAACAAAATAGTGCTGCAAAATAGTGCTCGAACAAAAGATGCTTACAAAGAAACTGAAACAACTAGCACCTCAAGTGCTGCAAAATAGTGTAGGCTCAGAACAATATATAAAGTCAAGTGCTGCGTAATTGTAATTTTGAATCAAGCATAAGTGTATCAAATGCTGAAATTTAGCACCCCCACCTCTTCCAAGTTTAAAAATCAAGGGAATAAATTATCATAATAAAAAACTGACTTGGGAAACAGTGGCATAAACATGAAACTGAACATTAAAGCCTCTTCAACAAATGCTTAAACATAAAGTTAAACTCAATAAACACAAAACTAACTTGAGACACCTTCAGCGTTTCTTTATTCGGCTCGCTCTCGGCTTGGTAGGTAGGGGAAACACAAAATAAAACTTGTCAATTTTTTTGTTGTCACTGCCTACACACTCAAAAATAAAATACAATGAAACTAAATTTAAAACATAACAACGAATCAAACACTTCCCTCAATTCATATAATCGGAATTTTCCTCGAAACATTCGTTAGTGGAGGAATCCACCTCTTGTGCATTGAACTCACATATATATAGAGAGAGCCCTTCGGTTGTGCACTCATCTGGTGTGCACTTTGATTCTGATCATGATCGAAGGGCTCACAAGAGCTCCGCGAGCTCTTCTCACTTACAAAGAGGAGTAGTTAGGGAATTTCCCCTACCCCTCACAGTTCACCTTCTACACTCCTAGTTGCTGCCACTTCTCCTACTAACCCAAACAAAATTAAAAAACATAAGATTGAAGTATGATTAATTAAACTAACCCAAACATAATTTAAAAAGTCAAAAATATTAGTAGGCTCAGAACACACTATTCACTCTAGGGCTGCACTACAGTGCCATGCCAACTAGTTCAAATGCATAAATAATCAAGCATCACTTAATTAAATAATCAAGCATCAGCTTAAATGCATAAATACGCCCTCCATCAATTTTATAATCAGGCATCACTTCAACTGCATAAATACACCCTTCAAAATGCATAATAGGGGGATTGGGGAACGAGAGAAAAGAGAGGGGGAGATAGAGAGAGCAGAGGGAGGAGATAGAGAAAATATGGGAAAATGACCTTAGTGCCCCCATCATATTAACTAAGAGAGCACCTGAAAGGAGAGCCACTGGATTTTGATCATGATGAGGATCAAAATCCAGTGGCTGAGGAGGAGTGCGCAAAGAGGGGTGCGCAACTGAAACGACCCTTATTCATATTAGTGGATGTTCATTAGTTGATTGTCATCACTGCCTACTTTCACACACACAAAAATAAGGGACCAACTTTGTAAATAAGATTCATATAGTCAAATACTTCCCTGATAAGATCATAGGTTTTACATAGTTGTCCAATAGCTGCATTCTCTTTCGTTACCTGCAAAGTCGTTAAACTTACTCATCAGAAAATGTTTGAACAAATGAATGCTGAATAGTGTAAGTAAATGAATAAATGCATGATAAGATACCTCAATAATCTATATCATCAGATGTGTCTTCTTCAATTCCAGCTCACTCTATATTGATCATGTTTGAAAGCATGGGCTAAACTATAATAAGAACACTTGCAAGATAAAGGCAATAGATGTTGATCTCAAATCATATTCATTCGTAATTTATTGGTAAGAATATTTCGCAACTTCAGCTCTCTCCTACAGCATAGACCATTTCGCTCACCCACATTCTAAAACAGGTAGCTTTATCAACATCCCATAATTCCAAATTGGAAATTTACCCAATAATTAATGACTCAGGTTTTCATCTTTCTTATCCAAAACAGAAAGATTACCCAATTATGCTTGTGAGATTCACCAATCACTAGTAATTCCCAAAGTTCATCACTAAGTTAGGGTTTTATAGCACACAAAAAACACTCCAATCTCAACTTTTCTCTAATGGGCAATCGAAAAATCAATAAATAAACTGATTTAAATTCTCATCAAACTGAAAAATGGAAAGAACTGAAGGTGGTGGAAATACCATTTGGAGGTGGATTTCCGAACTGAAGGTGGTGGAAATACCGTTTGAACTGCCATTAACGAGCTTCTGGATTTCTATGGATTTCTGGGAATATGGGGATATGGGGGGATTTCGAAAGCAGGAGAAGGGGCGTCGAGAACTTTCAAAAGCAGGAGTTAGGGTTTCGATTTGGGTGGGTTTCGATCAGGAGAGTTGAGAGTAGGGAGAGAGAAGATAGGAGAGGGTTTGAGCGATTTAAGAGCTGGATTTGAAGCGGTGCTGAGGTGGAGGTGGATTCGAGGAAGCTAGGGTTTAGGTTAACAGGGGGATTGGAGAACGAGAGAAGAGAGCGGGAGATAGAAAGAGCAAAGGGAGAAGATAGAGAAAAGATGAGAAAATGACCTTAGTGCCCCCATCATATTAACTGAGAGAGCGCCTGAAAGGAGAGCCACTGGATTTTGATCATGGTGAAGATCAAAATCCAGTGGCTGAGGAGGAGTGCATAGGAGGAGTGCGCAAAGAGAGGTGTGCACTGAAGCGTTCCCTATATATATATATATATATATATATATATATATATAGAGAGAGAGAGAGAGAGAGAGAGAGAGAGAGAGAGAGAGAGAGAGAGAGGGGAGTGATCCAATGAGAAACATCTTAAAATGAGAAAATGAAAAACATTAATTCTAACCATTGGATTTGAGAGGATTGAGATGAATGGCTCTAATTCATTTGGACTAGTAATTAAAAAAACAGGTTTATTTTAACTAATCTATCCAAAAAAAAAAAAACCAAAAAAAAAAAAACCCTAACAATAAAAAACCGGTTTATTTTAACTCCTCAAATCGAATCGGTAAATTTAATATAACCGTCTCAGTTTGTTCCCCATCCCTAACAATAAAACAAAAATATATACACAGTTCCCAACTCCCCTTCATCTTCTCCTTTCTTCTTCTTCTTCTTCGACGAAACCCACTGCTCCACCACAGTGTCGCTGGTGCCTCGCCTCACCGCCGCAGCCACCTCCGATCTCCAGCTCCGTCACCACCACAACTCCAACACGACCATCCTGCACCCTTTCCATCTCCTCCTCTCCCCAACTTCACTGCCATTACCATCACCACCGCCAACCTCGTGCTCAGCTCCACCTCCAATCGCCCTCGCCGCTCACTGTCTCAAACCCCGACCTCCTCCTCGCTGCTGCACACCACCACCCTGAAGCTCACCAATAGCTTCCCTCAGCTCCATCTCCTAGCACCGTTAATCACCATAGCCACCTGCTCGCCGTCACTCCGAGCTCCCCTTATTCACCACCCCCAAGCTCCCCTCCGTCACGACCGCCAACCTCCACCTCCTCACCTCGCTGTTGTCGCACTCCAGTCACCTCACTAACATAGAGTTGTATCTCCGGATTGTCATACACTGCACCTGAAGTAGTATCTTGAACAAAATCCTCTGCTAATGCTTCCCAATCATCCACTGGTTTTCTCCATTCAGTATCCTCATTAACATTTGATGATGTAGTCTCAGTTGGAAGTTCAGAATTCTCTTCTTCACAGAGATGTGATGCAAATTTGCACTCAGTTGTAAAACCAGCTGATGGCTTGTTATCTTTCTTGACAATATCCTTCCATGTGGGAGGAGCTGATAATGGTGGAAATACTTCTTTCTTGCTTTCAAAACCAATGGTGGTTTGGGCTGCTAGTTCTTCCTAAGTGTCTACTGGTTCTCTCCATTCCTTATCTTCAAGTACATTTGCTAGTGATGTTTCAGTGCTACGTTCAGAATTCTCTTCTTCACAGAGATGAGAAGCAAATTTATATTCATTTGTAAAACCAGCAGATGGCATGTTATCTTTCTTAACAATATCCTTCCATGTTGTAGCTGGAAATGGTGGAAAATTTTCTTTCTTGCTTTCAAAATCAATGGTGGTTTGGAACTCTGCCAATTCTTCACAATTTTCCACTGCTTCTCTCCATTCCCCGTCTTCAAGTACATTTGGCAGTGATGTTTCAGTTGGAATGAGGTGAGGTGAGGAGGTGGAGGTTGGCGGTCGCGACGGAGGGGAGCTCGGGGATGGTGAATGAGGGGAGCTCGGAGTGATGGCGAGCAGGTGGCTATGGTGCTAGGAGATGGAGCTGAGGGAAGCTGCTGGTAAGCTTCGGGGTGGTGGTGTGCAGCAGCGAGGAGGAGGTCGGGGTTTGAGACAGTGAGCAACGAGAGAGATTGGAGGTGGAGCTGAGCATGGGGTTGGCGGTGGTGATGGTAATGGCAGTGAAGTTGGGGAGAGGAGGAGATGGAAAGGGTGCAAGATGGTCATGTAGGAGTTGTGGTGGTGACGGAGCTAGAGATCGGAGGTGGCTGCGACGGTGAGGCGAGGCACCAGCGACACTGTGGTGGGGGCAGTGTGTTTCGTCGAAGAAGAAAGGAGAAAATGAAGGGGAGTTGGGAACTGTGTATATATACTGAGAGGGTTATATTAAATTTATACACAGAGGGTTATATTAAATGTATATATAACTGTGTATATAATTTTGTTTTATTGTTAGGGATGGGGAACAAACTGAGAGGGTTATATTAAATTTACCGATTGGATTTGAGGAGTTAAAATAAACCGGTTTTTTATTGTTAGGTTATTTTTTTTGGTTTATTTTTTTGATAGATTAGTTAAAATAAACCGATTTTTTTAATTACTAGTCCAAATGAATTAGAGCTATTCATCTCAATCCTCTCAAATCCAATGGTTAGAATTAATGTTTCTCATTTTCTCTTTTTAAGATGTTTCTCATTGGATCACTCCTATATATATATATATATATATACATATATATCTATACTATTATTAAGCAAAGCCTTATTTTGCTGGCTTTTTACTATTATACCCTCACAAACATAAAGGGCTAAAAAAATATATAGGGGTATAAAATGTAATTTGCATGCCTAATAAATGAGACTAAATCAAAAATTTGAATTAAATCTATACTATCAAAAACCGGGTTGAATTAAAGGTGAACAATAAAAACCGGGTTTAATTACTACACTGATAAAGGTGAACAATAAATTTAGTCATGCACCCATTAATTAAATTGTGTGATTACTAGAAAGGTGCCTAATACAAGGTAACGTGCATCGCACGTGCAATATACTAGTATATATATATATATAAAGCTAATAGACTTATCCTCTCTCTTCTTTCTCTATTTTTAAATAAAGAAAAGAAAGCCAAAGTAGAAACCAACACGTGCTAATTCCTTATAATCAAATTATAGAAAAAAAACAAAAACAAAAAACCTCGTCTTCTGTCAAATCCTAACCCCCCGCGCTAATTCCTTATAATCAATTTATTAAAAAAAAATTCTTACAATGAGTCAATGACTGATTAGGATTGAGGTATTTCTTCTTTAAAAACCCTAATATAACAAGGTGGGGTAGATGACCATCAGAGAAAAAATTATACGGACTTGCAAAGCGGAAAGGAGACAGTTCATTCTCTTTTCAAATTTGCTTCAAGAAACCTTTACTTTATGTAGTGGGTATTTTGGTCATTTTACTGTGTCACGTGTGATGCACGTAAGTTAACTTAACAGAATTTTAACAATTCCGTCCAAACTAAGGGTATTTCTTAGTTTTTAAAAATAGTGGGGGTATATGCTAGTTTCCATATTTTGAACGCGGGCATTTGCTAAAATATCCCAAAAAAAACAAAAACAAAAAACCTCATCTTTGTCAAATCCTAATCTTTCCCCCCCCCCCCCCCCCCCCCCCCCCCCCCCGAAACCCTAGCCCCCAACCTCAAATCCTTCGATTCCAGCGTCGGCCTTAGCCGCAAAGCCTTCCGCCTCGATAAATTCATCCAGGATCTCAACTCCCTCCGCTTCTTAAACCCTAACACCACTCTCCCCCCTCCTCTACGTCATCTCCTACGGTGGCGAGGGTGACTACTACTTCGTTGAGCAGTTTGTATGGCTGTCGAAAACTGGGCTGATTCTGCCCCAGCTGTCGAAAAAGTTCACCAAGATTAGCGCCTAGTTTAAATTGATTGGGTATTTGGGGAGTATTTCGTTGAAAGTTGGATTGAAGGAGTTTGGGGTGAAATTAGAAAAGGTGGATGGGGATCAGAGGAAGAAGTTGGAGGAGGTGAGGATGAAGAAGTTGTCGATTGTGCAGGATTTAGCAGATGGGTTGATGGCAGTGGCAGATCTCAGGGATGGGAAGGGGGTGTTGACGGGGCCGATGCTGATGGCGACAGCGGGGTTGGTTTCCGCTCGTATTAGCACTCTTAAGAACTGGAAGTTGTGTTAATGGAGCAATTGAGGTATGATATTGATCACGAATTCTCTCTGATTCGATTAGATTATTTGTGTTAGAGAAGGACGAACACTTATGTTTGTTTGTGCTTCTTTAGGTGTTTCTTAGGTATTATATGATTTTTTGATCTTCAAATGTTCAATGAAACAAACAAATACAATCAAAATGTGGGTTATGATATATTCAAATTCATGTTGAGTTTGGGTTCATCAAAAAGATTAGTGGTCTCTAAAATTCTGTTTAGTTTATTTAGCAATGATGATCCGTTTCTCTTGTGGCATGCTATTATGTATCTATAGCTTCTTTATGTTTAGAGAAATATCTTTGAAAGTTCATTATTTGAGTTTTCCAGATAAAAGTAGCACATGTTATTAAATAAGATAAACTCAAAAAGGATATATTGCATATCATCATTGTATTGTTTAAGTTCAATATTATATATATATATATATATATATATATATATATATATATATATATATATATATATATATATATATATATATATATATATGGCCCTTTTGTTGTGCACTACCTTCCGTGTGAACTTTTTACACGGAGTGCACATGGATGATCCGAACCGTTCACATTGATCTACACGTCTAAATTAACCTAAATATGTAAAATCAAGTCATTTGAAATTCATTTGTCCATCCATTGAAGTGTTACAAAATTGTATGGCTGAATATCTTTTTTTATATAATGACATGATGGATGGGCAAATGAATTTCAAATGACTTGATTTTATATATTTAGACTAATTTTGACGTGTAGATCAATGTGAACGGTTCAGATCATCCATGTGCACTCCGTGTAAAAAGTTCACACGGAGGGTAGTGTACAACGGAAGGTCCCTCTTTATATATATATTATATATTCAATCATTTACATTTTTATTAGCCCCCTGAATCTATGTGTAGTTAATTTTAGGTCTTGAAAGGGGATCGTCAGGTGTGATATTAGAACGAACTGACTTGCATATGAGGCCATTTTCTTCTAATTGTTATCTGTTTTTATTTGGACTTTTACGTTCTAAGAAATATTATCATTAAATTCTCAATTACGAAGAACGATGGATTGTGGAGGATGGTAAAAAGCATGGAAGTTGAATAGTTTGGTCCATTTTATCATTATGTATTTTATTATTTTGTTTTGTTAGGGTAAAAGTGAAAAAATGAGAGAGTATATCTAGAATGATATAGGTTTGGAAATGTAAATTGGTTAATCTATATATTTGTCATATTCTTATATAGCTAATTATCAATTATTGTTCCCGCCATGTATTTCTGATGTTGATTATATTTAGTTTGAGAGGGAATATTTGATTTGAGAGGAAGGCGGTAGAGAACCATGCAGTTGAAAAGGAGATAATGGAGTACATCAAGGAGTCCGAGAAGAGTCACAACCCAACTTCGGTAATTATTCAACCTTTTTATTTTTTATTTTTTATTTTTCATTTCCCTTCAATTGAATAGAAGTATAAAATAATTTCCTTTCAATTGAATAGAAGTATAGAATGATGTTGATTGATTTGGAAGTGTGAATTAGTTAATCTGTAGATTTGTCATCTTTTGATTATATTGTGATTGAAATAGTTAAGGTGCATCTCTAAAATTTTGAGTTCCATATAATTTTATGAGTCCCTTAAAATTATTGTAATCTGTGCAATTTGCACAGGGTAACACTATTCTAAAATATTGCGAAACAAATTGTAATTTAATCTCAACCTTTCAATTCCAAATACCTAACACAAGATAATTCTATACTTTCACTAATCCACTCCACTCCCTTAACTACCCCACTAAACCCACTTATCTCTCCACTAACCAAATCTTAAATCTGCCCCCATTGAGTACAAGTTCGAGCACGAATCAAAGTACAAGCAAGCAATGAGCCGCAGAGTTCCTACGCACACGAAGAATTTTGTCGGAATGAGGCAAACACCCTATTCCTTTCCCTTGACTAATAACAAGTAGTTCTTCAGTGTTATCAAATTATCGTATCGTTGAATTGTATTCATAGTTCCTTTTCGTGCCATGTTAATCGACTCCAAACTTGAACCGAGTAATACATTCATGTGTGGATTTGTTCCCTTATTGATGTCTCCCCTAAATTAATATTTGTAGAAAAATCTCTACAATCTTGCTTTTCCATGATCATGATATTGCATCCATAAGTTTATAATCATGAATCTAGATGTATATCATGTCATAGGATTTATCATAGAATGTATTGATGTGTATTGGTATAAATATTGCATATTTAGAACTTTATAAATTCAATGTTTGTAGATAATGATCTTAACCATGTTATTGTCTTAGTATAACAACTCGATTTATCAGTTATTTTGTAGCGTATTGTAGAGTGGGTAAAGAGCTATACATTCACGACTGAGACCTTTGGATATTTTTCTACTAGAATATAACATGATTATTAACAAAAATAATACTAAAAAGAAAGATTTCAAATGTGTGGATTGAGAATTGAAATTTTAGAACGTGAGGTACTTCGGATTTTCTACCCTAAAGATAACTAGTTTAGTACTGAAGTTAGACCGAGGTTTCTCTATCCAAACTTAGACTTCCATATATGATTATTGTAGCTTTTCGAGTGTAGAATCCATGACTTTTTACGGTTTCTCGGACCGAGTTGAAGTTTGTGAGATATTGAGGATTTAGTGCAAGTTCGTCTCAACTTCCAGATTGCTGTTTAAAAGTACTATCATGAACAATCACAGGAAATGATAAAATTCTGGTGGAATTATGATCTGAGAAAAATCTGAGTGTTACTAGACATCATTAGGGGTTAGATTATAATTTTTTTAAGAATTGATAATGGTATTTCAGTGGATTTGTAAGTGTTAGAATATAACCCGATGCTGCTGCGTGTGTGCTAAATCTGTAAAGAATGGATTGGTAAGCATAGCTACAAGACTTAGAATTCGTCGAGTGAGTATGCATTGGATTCGGAAGAGAGTCTACTTTCTAGAATCTCTGACGAAATTAGGTTTGCATTCTCGTAGCAGTGGGGAAAGTAAGTTTAGTGTAGACGGTGTACCTATTCAGATTTGTAGTTGGTGTCCCTTGGCTATATATATTACTATTCTTGTGTTTATGACTTGTACCGACATAGTAGATCAGCATGTTTCTCTATATGATGTATTTGCATTCATCTCTTGATACTCTCTTGATTACTGCCTTTGATACTATCTTTCTCACCACCAATTGCACTGACTGCATATTTATGGTCAACTATAATAAAAGAATGACTAGTCGGAGTCATAAAAGGTACGACTTAGTAGTTAACAATATAAGAGAGTGTACTCGAAACGGGGACCGTATTTCTCGTATTACTAATTATTGATTACTGATTACCGATTATTGTATACCGATTGCTACTTACCGATTGTTGTTTACTGATTACTGCCACTAGGAGATAGGGATGGCATTCGGGGCACTCGGGCCGGGCCGGGCTCGAAGACATCGCGGGCCGGGCCGGGGGGGGGGGGGGGACCCTGGCCCGGACCTGGCCCCCGGCCCAAATGGTGGGGGTTGGGCCGGTTTTTGAGGGGATTTTTTTAAATATATTAAAGATCATGTATTAAATTGTAATTTCATAAAAATTGTAAAGAACCGAGTATTAAATTGATTTAATAAATTTGAAATTCTTAAATAAAATGAATTACATGAATAAAATTTCATACAAATTAGATCAAATTACAAAACAAGAGAATTACTTGAATTTAGAGATCGAGATGGCCTCTATTTAGATTGAAGAGAAGGCATTGGACTATTGTCGTGCACTTCTACTTAACCTAAATATAGAATCTTATCCCCCTAAATTTCTAAATTAATTACAATATATTGTACAACATTCTAATGTAAATCGACTAAATCTAATTGTTCATTCATCGCTACTTGTTGATCCAGCTTGTGCTTCAAGTAAGTCTTGAGTCATCTCTTCCGCTTTCATCCAATCTTCGGCGCATACTAGCATCTCCAAATTTTTGGCTGTCAATCGATTCCTGTTCGGGTTCATTATCTTACCACCAAGAGAAAAAACACTTTCCGATACAACGGTTGACACTGGTGTTGTTAGCAAATTTCTAGCCATACGAGAAAGAATATTAAAAATAGCGTCGTTGCTCTTCCAAAACTGCAACACATCTACTACATCTTCAATCGAACTTTGTGCATTATACAAATTCAACTCATTTGGTGAATTGGTTCTTGATTTTTTTGATTTAATAAGATTTAAAACATTACTAGTTACATGACTCTTTCCTTTTGCTAATGTGTGGGAAGAAGAAGTAGAATCAACATTTTGTGTTTGTGTTTGTGTAGTGTTAGATGAATAAAGTCTATCATAAGTATGATATAATCTAGTCAAAATATGCTCAAGTTGACGAGTAAAAACAACATGATCAAAATCTTGTATTGCATCGTATGGGGCATAAGTGTAAAAAATCTCAATTAATTTTTTTGTGCCATCTAATTTAATCATAAGATTCATTACACTAGCTACACAATATAACATAGGAAGTGGATGAAAATATTTTAAAAATTTTATATATGTCGCATTAACCATATCTCCAATAAAAGGGTTTATGTTACAAATCTTTAATTGTTGTCATCATAGTGACAATTTCAAGTAAAATACCACTAGATGTAGATGTATATGTTTTTGAAAATTGCGAAGTAGCATTGTTAAAAGGTTTTAAAAATTTATACAAACTATCGGCAAAAAACCAAAAATCATCATCTAACATACAATTTTGCATACCCATTGCGACACAAAAATATCTAAGATTAAAACGAAAATGAAGAACAACACCAAATATATCAAATGTAGAATTCCAACGATGTCTAACATCTTCAGGAAAACGTTTATATACAATTTTTCTAAGTTTACACCAATCATGAAAAGCTTGATATATTGGACCACTCAATGTAATATAATGAACACAATCTCTAATTGCATCAAGTTTATCATTTCCTATTTTTGTGCATCTTGCATACAAAGATTTAAAATATGACAAGCACACCCAACATGAAATTTTTTGGGTTTCTATAGGATCTAAAGTTTCAAACTATCAATTGCCTTAGTATTATTAGAGGCGTAATCAAAATCAGCAAACATTTTATCATAAATACCAAAATTATTACACGCTTCCATAATGTGTGTGGCTATAATTTCACCCTTATGTGGGTTCTTAACATATCCAAATGAAATTATCCTCTTTTGAAGTACCCAATCTGAATCTATCCAATGACATGTTACACACATCATTGGAACACCGTTTACTCCTTCCCACCCATTCGATGTCAAAGAAACTCTAGTATTTAGTGATGTTAGTGTTGCTATAAAAAAATCCTTAGTCTCATTGTAAACTAATTTACAATCACCCTTAACTACATTCCTAGCAATCTTTTTATAATGGGAGTTTAAGGAGGTTTGTGCAAAAGTCTCTACATACCTACTTTTACCAAATGAATATGGTAATTCACCTTTAATTACTAACTTAGCCATTTCCCTACGAACGAAATCGTGATCGTAGCTATGACTATCTACTTGACCGGTTCTAGGATGTATTTTATGTTGTGTGGGATTGTCTTTCGAACATTGTGGTTGACATTTGCTTAAGTGACGTTGAAGTGTACCCGAGTCCGATCCTAATTTAAACTTATATGGTGGTTGACATTTCTTACATATTTTTAGTCGTAGACTCTTATCATTTTGTGAAGGGACAAAATTGAAATAATTGTGTACTTCGGAAGTAGTCCCTCTTGTTTTACGGGATAGAGAAGGACCTTGTTCCGATAGTTGTGGTTCTACATTATCTTCTATTTCTATAGGATTTGAGTGTGTTTCATCCAAATCGGGAAAACTATCATAATTCATGAATGTTTCTTCACTATCTATATATGGATTTGGAATGGAAGGAGTGTGATGACTAGTGGACTCTTGACTAATATGTCTACCACCGCGTGATCGATTAAAGGCCATTTAAATATTAAAAACTAGTGTATGTATAGTTAGAGAGAAAGCAAGTGTATGTATGTTTTAAAAATTAAAAAGAACAACAATCTATCTCAACTAAAAAATAACAATAATAACAAGAACTAGTGAATGAGTAGTGTATGTATGTTTTACCACTTTACCAAATTTATAAATAAAATCTAAAAAAAATGAGAGGACGAAGTTCAAGAAAACCCAAACTAATTAAGAGATATAGATGAAAATAATCAACTATGTTAAATCTACAAATTAAACATATACTAAAATACTGATGTGTCTAATTTTTATGTAATTATTTGTACTCATTTACCCATAAAAATTGCTTGTTTTCGTTTATCTTGTTTATAATTTATCTTATTTCCATAGATTTCAGTTAATTAATTATTTTTGAAGAAATAAGATTTTTGATGCAAAAAGTGAAGATTTTTGGTAAAAATCAACAAACAAAACAAACTGAATGATTTATTTATTTTTATTGATTTGTTGAATTAAAATTTTACAATTTGTCCATGAGAAAAATAAAATATAAATTTTAACTTGCCAATTGAGCAGAAAGTGCAATAAATTTTTTTAGAAGGGTTTAAATGAGCTAATATGATTTTTAGTTAGTTTAATTAATTTTAAAATAATTAATTTTATTTTTATTTTTAAATCCTAATTTCTGATTTTATTTTGTATGTGCAGCACGTGTTTGAAGAAAAAAAAGAAAGAGAAAAAAAGAGCAAATCATACAAGGAAATAAATAAATGAAGAAGAGAGAGTTTTCTGCAAAAATAAACCCTAAATCTCTTTTCCGTGCTCTATAAATACAGCTCAAGGAGAAGGTAGAGAAGGGGCACTGAACGAAGGGAGAGAACGACGATCGATCCCTAATCATTATAAAAAAGAAAAAGAAAAAGAAAAAAAAAATCTGTGGGCGTGCAGAACGAAAAGAAAGAAGGAAACAGATGAAAGAGACAGGAGGAGAGAGAGAACGTGACAGGCTGTGTGTGGGTTTCGGCACGCGAATTTTGAGGCTGGACAGAGGGGCAGAAGAGTGTGACGTCAGGTGGCGTGACGTCAGGCGCGGGACCCAGAGGCATAGGGCATCTGACATCACGTGCTTCGACGATGACGTGGCTTCGACGCTGTGTTTGAGACAAGACATGGATAGAGAAGAGAGAGAAAGAGAATTGACTTGTTTGGGCATGCAGTTCGGACTGTTCGGTTTGAAATTTCTTTTAAAAAGCAGTCCCTTATCTCTTTTCTCTCTCTAATTTTATAATGCAATCCAGGATAATATTTGTTAGTTGCAATTTCATTATGAACTAAACTTTTTTTTTCTATGGCTTCGATGTAGTTGATGGATCTGAGATGATTCCCAGGACTATGGATTGGTGTGCGTATCGATTGTTAAAAATTTAACAGATTAAATACGTGATCTAACCCTATATAGCGGAATCTAGGGTTCACGAATTATACCTGCGATGAGAAGAAGACGACAGCAACCCCAAGATCTTCTGCACGTATTCCTTCCTCGGGTTGGACGTCGTGTGGGCGACGATCTCCCAACCTTTCTTCTCCTTGGCTGACCTCTCTTTCTCTCCTTACGTGAATCACGAATTTTGAGAAAAAATCTTATATTTCAGATTGTTAATGACGGCCAGAGAATAAAGGATATATATAAGGCTACGGCAGGGACCATGAGGAGAAATTAGGGTTAGGTCTCCTAACGAATCTGGGTATCCCGTGTTCAGCCCGAACACACAACCCAGGCCCATTAACAATAGCTCGGTCCACTAAGGAGCTATTGTTGCACTACCTTCCTAATCCCAAATTATATTTATGAGCTCCTTTTATTATATGCTCGTTCAACTCCCCATGTTAAGATATCGAATGTCCGTCGATCAAATTAAGTTACTGACTACTATATTGATCAACATCTTTTATTCTTAAGTAGTACCACTCAACTTTATTTGTCATGTCGGATGTAATCCACCTGCAGGGTTTACATGACAATCCTTATGAGCTCCTTAAGGGGACATCATCAACCCGACGTATCGGGACATGGATTCCTTTTACAATCAACAGCCCATCATACATACAATGCTATTACCCAATTCATAGAGGTTGTTGATACATAATGAATCTCACTCTTTTATGAGTCAAAGTAATGCACACTGCATATACATGTCTGTTATTATATCTGGATTAAGAGCATAAACATCCATAATAACAGAGGTGTTTGTTCTCTTTTGTAGTCAGTACAAAGAGAACAACCTCAAGTGGTCCTGTTCAATACACACAAAGTGTACTAGTGTAAACCTATAGTCAAGACAGACTAATACCAGATTACACTACAACCTTTCCAATGGATTGTCCAAGTCCGTCTAGGTTGTGAACTATTTATATATTCCATAGGGAACTGATAATATGATCTTCTGTGTGTCACCTCATACCATATTATCAACCTTATAGAATATCAGACACTTGCATTAATATTATAATAAACACAATATGCAAACATATGTCCATATGATTCTCATTCAAAAAAAAATAAGGAAATAAAGTTAATACAAAAGTGATGCTTTCAGTATATAACCCTAACAGTAGTATAGTTTTGAGAACACAAATTTTAATTTCATATTATTTTTCTGTTTTTCCATGCTTGTGTGTTTGATTTTTGATCTTAATGCATACAATTGATTAATAGACTTTTGTATGATTTATTGGATCATGGAGAGACCGAGATGTAATTTGTGATTTTAAACTATAAAATTCAACACCATTAATTAAGCGAAATTAGAGATGATTTACCGCAATTGATGTAACTGTTAAGAAATCCACAGAACTTAATGAGTCTTCAATTAATTAAATTTGTGCATGAATTATGACAATCTGTTAGTTGGAGGTATTTTTGGTGTTGTTCGAGAGAAAGCATTGAATTATTTGGAGATTTCGGTCTACAACTTAGAAAAATAAATTCTTTATTCATATGGAGTTATAAATTGTGTGTGATTAACTAGGTGTAATTAAAAGCCCTAGAATTAATTTTGCAATTAATACATAACAAAAATTTCAGACTTTGCCCATCTTAATTAATTTAGTTAGATTTTTAGATTAATTTAATTTAGTCGCTTTCTTTATTAATTTCGATTTTCCAAATAGTAGTTAATCTAGTAATTTCGGTACTTAATAAAATAATTAGTCCCTGTGGGTTCGACACTCTTTTCACTAAAACTATACTACTTGTTGCGATTTTGTACACTTGCAAAAATCCACATCAAATACCGTATGAGTATTTGAAGTTTGAAGAATGAATGTTGAGAGAGTTGAGACTTGAGAGCTTGTAGTAGACTAGTAGTATTGATTGTTGTTGTGGATCACTTGATTGTTGTTGATTGTAGACTTCTTGATTGTTGTTGTTGATCACTTGATTGTTGTTGTAGACTAGTAGTATTGAGAGATAGTAGAGAGAATGAGAGATTTGAGTGAATTCGTGAAGAGAAATGAAAGAAATGATGTGGTATATATAAAATATGTAGATTTTTTGATTTCCTAAAGTACCCCCCAAAACTAGCCAGTATAGATCCGTTGGGGGGCAGTTTGGTAATTTTTTTTAATTTATGAAAGAAACAAAAATACTGTAGCAACGGTCGGCCTGGATTCGGACCCGCCCCGAGCCCGGGTGGGCCGGTTCAGCCGGTCCTCAACTGGGCCGGGCCTATCTGGGCTTTTTTCCCAAAAACATGAACCGGACTAACCCCACGGTATGGGGGGCCAGTCCGGTCCCGGGCTGGCCCGGACCTGTTGTCACCCCTACTAGGAGACCCGAGTACGTAATCCTGTAAACTTCACTATTCAAGTCCAAACCTTCACTTGATTGTTATGCACCTGAACCTGTGGTATAAGACACATAATTAAGTGCAATAGATAGGTCAACAAAAATTGATAGGCCGAGGTGTAGGGTTTCGGGGCACAAACGCAGCGAAAAAGAAATGAAAACAGATCCGAAACCCTAACCTTAGGATCCGTGTACAAGACATGGCTAATAATGGAGAAATAAAATTTTACCTTTCGGAGCTTTACGAAGGCTGAAAGATGGAGGTTACAATCACCACGCAGCCCTAGTAGCTAGATCCGCGTCTCTAAGGCAGTCCACACGAACGTCCGATCGTCCATCGATCAAGGGAGCCGGTACTAGCCGATGATGCTTGCCTCTCTCTCTCTCTCTCTCTTTTGCCTCTCAACAGTTGAGCGGCTAGGGTTTTCTGTGGAAAACGGATTTGTCAAAAGATTATTTTAAACCAATACATCTCTATGTATTTATAGGGAGAGAATGAGGTGGGCTTAACCGTAATCAGTTTGGCTTCTGATAAGACCAATCTGATTTGGTTTTATCATTTAAATTCGAATTAACCGTAATCAGTTTGGCTTCTGATATGACCAATCTGATTTGGTTTTATCATTTAAATTCGAATTATCCTTTAATTAATTAAGTCCAACTCAATTAATTAAATAACTAATTTCGAATCATTTAATTTAAATTCCGAATTTAAATTAATACTCCTTTTAAACGTTCTAAGTGTGTGACCCTTTAGGTTATTATTACGTTGGCAATAATTTTATTATCTTATAATAAAATTATAAACAATGAGCGGCATCTAGTAATACATCATTGCTACCCAAGTAATAATAATAATTGGTGATTCAATTAAACCTTTCGTGACTAATGTCTCCATGTAATATAATCCTTTTAACCTTGATATTATAGATTAAACTAGAGGCATGGGACGTGTCATCCTCTTAATAATTTAATCTTTATTTTCTTGATCGATGAGTAGACTATTCAAACAAATCAATATTTGAGCATGGCCATGCATTTCATAGTCTCACTCAAACAAGAGGCCGATAATATCGCTCCTAAAATTAGGAGGGTTAAATTCCTTCTAGATCATTCATATTTCTCACACGATTCATAATGAACCCAATACTATCTTTATCATTACCCGATTAAAGATAACTTTTGATAGAATCAAAGTACATTAATTCTCGTGTAGAAATATAATGATTTCAGGTCAGAGGACCATTACACCATTATCACAGTGAGATTACTTATGACACTTATTAATTCATTCCATGTAGAATCTCACAGTGGGTCTGTCCAGTACAATGTACTCTTACATTTACCGATGTATTGATTTTAGTATCTCTATACTAATGACCCATGAGAGGTGGTCATCAATCAATCAACATACTAGTCTCAATGTATTATTACTGTCCTAATAATAATAATACTCGACTAGGGACATTTAAGATTATTATACTATATATAATCTCATGTTCATATAGTTCGTATTAATAATCTAAGGACATTTATCATGCTAATATTTATAACGCAGTAAATACGAAGCATAATAAATTATTAATATAATCAAAAGAACATAATGTCAATAATACTGATTACATAATATCATTGTATTGCCTCTAGGGCACCTACACTAACACGAGGTTATATAATTGACACTGATCATTAATACAGATACCGATTACGGATTATTGATACAGATATCGACTATTAATTACCTATCACTGCATCACCGATTACCGATTGATTATACTTACAGTCATGATTTCATTTTCTTGCAATCACCATGTAGGCATTTGTATTGTTTACGATCATACCGTTTCAGTTCTTACATTGCTATTCTTTTCTTTCTTCCACATCATATTTTACCATTTTATTACCGTACTGCTTGATGCTACTTGTTGTCCAAAGCTTGCTCTAACGGACATGATGAACAGACTTTCTTGACGATCATGATGAAGTTACACGTGTTATCTTTTTCAGTCGCTACATTATCTAGCTAGTCGTAGCGAATCATTTATTCCATTACATTTCTTTCAGTTTATTATGTTATCGGGCATTTTGACCCGAAGTTTATGTATATCAGATGATAATTATTCTTGTAGAGTTATTTATATTTATGTTCTGTGATTGTTATTATTATCTGCATAAATATGCTTTATTGTTTAGCTTATGACTGTATAGTATATGGATTATGTAAGTTGGAATACTTGTATTGAAATATTAAAATCAGATTTGGGGAAAATTAATATTTTTCTTATTTTTTTCCATATTCTTTTCTGTATACATCTATATATAAGGATTACATTCTTGGAGGAGAAGAAAGGAGATTGAGAGAAGATTGAGGGGTGAGAGATTTAGGGAATCTGTTTTCTATAGATTAGGAAACAGAATGTACATATTAGTATTTACTACATTTCAACACTCTCCCTCAAGTTGTTGAACAGATATTGAACATGCCCAACTTGTCAACAAATTTTAAAAAGAGCCGACTCGAAACTGCCTTGGTCAGGATATCTGCAAGCTGATCTTTTGACTTTACTTTAGATATCTTAATGACTTTCTCATCCAATTTCTCCTTGACGACGAATCTATCCACCTCAACATGTTTCGTCCTATCATGTTGAACTGGATTGGCGGCAATATCACATGCTGCTTGACTGCCACAATACACCTTCATAGGTTTATTCGGACCACAGCCTAAGTCATGCAACAAGAATTTCAGCCATAAAGCTTCTGCTATACTTAGAGCTACTCCGCGATACTCAACCTGTGTACTAGAGCGTGCAAATACATTTTGCTTCTTGCTTCTCCATGTAACTAGATTTCCTCCAACAAATGTGAAGTATCCTGAAGTGGAGCGCCTATCAATTATAGATCCTGCCCAATCAGCATCAGTATATGCCTCAACCTTTAAGTGACTATGTTTCGCAAATAGGACCCCTTTTCCTGGAGTAGACTTAATATATATCAGAATTCTCATCACTGTTTCCATGTGATGTTCCTGAGGTGCATATATAAACTGACTTACCACACTTAACGCATATGATAAATCTGGCCGTGTATGCGCAAGATACATGAGTCGTCCAACCAATATTTGATATCTTTCCTTATCACAAGGCACATGATCAGATTCGTTGCAAAGTTCCAGTCCTTCTTCTAACGGTGTACCAACCGGCTGACAAGCAGACATTCTAGTTTATATTAATAAATCGAGAGCATACTTTCTTTAAGACAGAAATATACCCTTTCTCGAGCGAGAAACCTCAATACCAAGGAAATATCTCAAAGGGCTAAAATCCTTCATTTCGAACTCTTGTGACAAGTAGCTCTTCAATGCCGTTCTCTCCTCATGATCATTCCCAGTTACTATCATATCATCCACATATATAATGAGAGCAATAATCTTACCTTCTTTCCTTTTCAAGAATAGGGTATGATCTGAATTATTATGACAATATCAGAATGTCCTCATTGATTTTGTAAACCTCCCAAACCAAGCTCTTGGCGACTGTTTGAGACCATATAGTGCCTTCCTCAACCGACACACTTTATTACTGTGTTGGACTGGTCTATTTATTCTGGTGGTAGATCCATATAAACCTCTTCTGTCAATTCCCCATGCAGAAAGACATTCTTCACATCAAATTGCTTCAACGACCAGTCAAGATTTGCAGCAAGTGACAGTAGAACTCGAACAGTGTTGAACTTTGCCACAGGTGCAAATGTTTCGTCATAATCAATTTCATAAGTTTGAGTATACCCTTTGGCAACCAACCTTGCCTTGTACCTCTTTATCGAACCATCTGACTTATATTTCACCATATAAATCCATCTGCATCCTACCGGCTTCTTCCCTGCTGGCAGCTCGACTATCTCCCAAGTCTCATTCTTTTTCAAGGACTTCATCTCCTCATCCATAGCTGCTTTTCACCTTGGATCAGTAAGGGCTTCCTGCACACTGTTAGGAATAGATACAATAGATAATTAATTTACAAATGACTTATTTGATTCTGACAAGCGGTGAGTGGATACATAATTACTCATGGGATATTTGACATTACTAGTGGGATCAGGTTCATAAGTAGGTTTTGGAATACCTCTATTGGTACGGTGCGGGAGTTCTCTTCTAGGAGCTTCGGATAACGATGACGATTGGTTTTGGGGTTCTGATGGTTCACTGAAATTCGATACTGGTTGCAATTCTTCAAGAGGGTTTTCTTCAAGAGGGGCTTCTTCCCTTGGTTGCACTTCTTCGTGAGGGTTTTTCTCTCTTGCAAGGTCTTCATTCAAGTGTTCACCATTATTTGTATCTTATTGTTCGTTCTGACTGGTAATTACTTCATCATACCCAAGAGTCTGAACTTCACTAACCCCTTCATCATATCCAAGAGTCTGAACTTCACTTCGGTACTCCCCTGAAGTTCAGTCGCAGAAGAAGAAAAATATATCTCATCTTCATGGAACACAACATCCATAGTCACAAACATTCTTTGAGTTGGTGGGTGATAGCACTGGTACCCTTTCTTATCCTGTGCATATCCCACGAAAACACAGCGGACAACTTGAGGAGTTAACTTATTACGTTCATGTTGATGAAGATGAACAAATGCAACATACCCAAACACACAAGGTGGCAAATTGATGACTTTTGGTGCATTCACAGCTTCAATTAATGCTTAAAATGGTGTGAGGAAGTTTAGGATACTAGAGAGAACTCGGTTGATTAAGTATGCAGCAGAAGCAAGGACTTCCCCCCAATAAATGAGTGACATATTTCTATGGATAAGAGAAGCACAGATCACCCCGAGCAAGTGTCTATTTCTTCTTTCTGCAACCCCATTCTGTTGAGGTGTACATGAGTATGTAGTCTGGTGAACAATGCCGTGTTCCACCAAATATTGTTGTAGATTCGAACTCAGGTACTCTCCACCATTATCACTCCTAAGAACTGGAATCTGTGATTTATACTGAATCATAGCATGCTTGTGAAAATTTTGAAACAAGTCACTCACTTCACTTTTCGACTTCATCAAACAAATTCAGGTCATACGAGTACAATCATTAATTAATGTCACAAACCATTTGGCTCCTTCAAATGTAGTGGTTTTGGATGGACCCCAAACATCTGAATAGTTAACCATAAATGGAAGAGCGCTTCTACTTGGATTTGGAGGAAAAGAGACACAGTGACTTTTGCGAGTTCACACACATCACACCGAAAGGCAGAAATATCCAACTTCAAAAATAAACTTGGAAATAATTTCTTCAAATAACCAAAAGAAGCATGCCCTAGACGTCGATGCCATAGCAAAATATCTGATTTCTTCTTCTCATCTTCGGATTCTTCCACACTTAGAGTTTGAGTCAACTTGCTTGAACTTTCAGATTCTAAATCCAGGTAATAGAGCTTTCCGTGTCTAACCCCATAATCATTCGTCTTGCGAGTCCGAATATCCACAACCACACAATGTGAAGGCTAAAAGACTACAATACAATGTAAGACAGCAGTTATTTGAGCAATAGATAATAGGTTAAAATTCAAGGATGGCACAACTAGGGCAATATCTAAGGTTAGGTTGTTTGTGAGAGATATGGTACCCTCGCTAGTAACAGTGGCAGGATCACCATTGGCAGTGGACACAGTTGATTTGGTGGAAGGTTGAAAATTTTGAACTTGTCTAGAATCAAAAGTCATATGGTCAGTAGCACTCGAATCAGTTATCCATGCATTATTCATAACAGAGCCAGATATATTAAAAACCTTATCATCATTACTTGCAGCAGCACGATCAGCAACTCCAACTGCGACAGTGAGTTGATTGCAAGTCTTCTCCCGAATATCCTTGCTATGATCCCAGATCTTCGGATAGCCAATAATCTTTTAACAACGAGCTTTCGTGTGGCCAATCTTGCCACAATGAGTACACTTCCTTAACTCATACGGATATTGTTCCATAGCAACACAACAAACAACACAGCAAGCAGAACCAATGATCCAAACACCAAACCGCAGATGGGATCAAAAATAGCAAACAACACTCTCCTCAAAACGGCACACAGCAAACAACAAAACGAACACATCTAGCAACACAGCAAACAACCAAGAGCAACCAACAAACGACAGATCAGATCAGATTTGATCAAATACAGATGGTTGTGATTGGATCAGATCTGATCAAATCAGGTGTGTCGTTGATCTGTCTTCGATTACGCCACCCAAGTTCGACGGCAGCGGCTTTGGGCGGTGACGATGGGAGGCGGCGATGGGAGGCAGCGGGTGGTGGCTTTGTGCTGCAACGACGTGAAGCAGCAAAAATAGTCAATGGGTTAGGGTTTCGGATGGGTTGACGAAGGAGAACGGGATCGATGGGAGAGACAGCAGTGGTGGCGGTGTTGGGTCTTTCAACGGCGACAGCTTCAGATAGCGACGAGGGCAGTGACTTTGACGGTGATGGCCGATAGTAGAGGCTTTGAACAGTGGCAACAGCTTCGGGAATCCACCATCGGGGATCGGTGGTGACTTTGGGGTTTTGGGTTTCGAGGAAGACGCCGATGACGACTTCAGGCATCGGTGGTGACTTCGGGGTTTTGGGGGAAGTTGTCGATGACAACTTCGGGAATCGGTGGTGACTTGGGGTTTCGGGGAAAGACGACTAAACAACGCCTCTTCTTCTTCTTCGCGTAGCCTAGGATATGTTAGGCTCTGATACCATATTGAAATATTGAAATTAGATTTGGGGGAAATTAATATTTTTCTAATTTTTTTTCATATTCTTTTCTTTATACATCTATATATAAGGATTACATTATTGGAGGAGAAGAAAGGAAATTGAGAGAAGATTGAGGGGTGAGAGATTTGGGGAATCTGTTTCCTATAGATTAGGAAACAGAATATACACATTAGCAATTACTATATTTCAACAGCTTGTATCATTCATTGGGCCATAATTGTGTGCCCGTAATTCCGTATATTGAGAAGTGGGGCGTGACAACCAAACTTAACTGGAGTATCAGAGCAGTTGCCGATACAACTAACATCTGGTTTATCCATCTCCTTCTCAGGTTTAATGCAGGGAAGGTCTCAGACTGTATATTTGGTTAGCATTTTGATTCGACTCGATAGTGACTGAATTTATAGATTTTCCCTTCCGAATCACTTCGATAATACTGATACTGCACATTTTTGTGTTCACTGTTCAACGAAACATGTGTATGTCAATGCTCCAACATTATTGATATCCTACTGAATTGGTGCAATAATTCAAATGCAGATTAAAGAAGAGAGCACATCAGTAACAATAGAAGATCATCTGGAAGAAACAGGGTAGAAAACTACAATGCATCTTTCTCTACTACTAGTCATTACTTCCATACCGATAATTCCCAGCTGAAACATCCAATTTGACAATTTCAGAAAACAGGGCTCCTAATTTAATTAATTACCCATACAGAGGTAAACATGAAACTAAAGAAGTAGCCTACATAGGCCACCTACAATCGTTCTTGTTCATCTTCACCAAGCCTCCACTACTGGCCTCAACACAACTCCAATTCAAACGTAACTATCATTATCCAAACCATTTTACCAGCTGCCATCAAAACCCTGTGTCGGAGAGGCGCATACAAAACTGAGTTCTCGAAGAAGTAGCCTAGACTCTGATTCTACTATGAGGCAAGCTTCGGTCACATAAAAAGCTTAACCTGTACATTTGTCGCAAACATAAGAGCTATCATTAATGGGGTTCATGTCAATCTGCTCAGAGGCGCAAATTGTTGCAAAAAGAATGTAATTTGATGCAAAACAATCTAATCGAACATGCACAGTATCAGAAACAAACACAGTATCAGAGACGCTTGTTAATTAGTTCTTACCATGAAAAGACACAGGCGGAAACAACGCAGACCCTGACCCTTGTCAAAGCACCATAACGGAGAGAACGTAACCTGATGCTCCACTCATCAACCATCACACACGTCATCACCAGAGAAAATGCCGACGGTGCATAAGCTGTCGTCTGGACCTTACTACATAAACCATACATACCTCGCCATTCTTCCCCATGTGTGTAGTTTTTTTAAATATAAAATTAATCAATGAAAAAAATATTAAAATTACAAGAGAAAGAAAAAGGAAATCCAAGTGTATAATTTTATTCAGATGTACATATAGGATTTTGGTGTTTTTTTTTCTTTTTCTTTTGAGCCTTTTCTCTCAGATTTCGGTTTTTTCTTACTAATGAAATATAGAAATCATACACACAAGTAGGCAAATTTTTTTATAGAAATCATATGCCCAGGAGAGCCAATATATATATATATATATACATAGTTCCATGGCCGACCCTTAGTTCACGGGGGACCGAGGCGAACTCCCGAAATGGGCCCCATACATCAAAAAATATATATATATAAAATTTAAAATTAAGTCATAATCTATTAATTTGAAAGTTGAAACACTAGCTTGAGGCTCGCAACAATAAAACAATACTTTAATTTGAAACCCTAGTTTGAGAACCGCAACAATAAAACAATGCAACAATCAATCACGCTCAAAAGTAATATCGAGTAAGAAATAACTACCAAATACAAATAGCAACGGCAAGCGACAAAAGAAATTCAACAACTCAACACCTCAACAACCCACCACACCAACAACACAACAATAACAAGAGATTTGCATAAAATTAGGGTTTAGAATTTTTTTTTTGTTGTTGAAGAAATAGGGTTTAGAAATTGGGGGTTTAGATTTGGGATTTAGAATTAAAGTTTAGGAATTTGGACTTAGCTTATGACTTTAAGAGTTAGGAGATGGAGAATGAAGCCGGAGATGGGAGACAGAGTCGGAGTCGTGGTCGGAGGTTTAGGAATTTAGATTAGGGTTTAGAAATTTGGGGATTTTGATTAGGGATTTTTCAGAAAATAAATTGTGAGACAGTGGGAGTGAGATTTGGGGAGAAAGCAACGGGTTAGAGATGGATTGGATTTGGAGATTGGAGGGTAGGGAATTGAAGTGGAGGACCGGGTCTCGGGTGTGAGTGCGGGTCGGGTGGGGGGTGCGGGTGCATATTGGATTTGGAGATGGATTTGTTTCCCCAAATTCAATAAGTACTAGCCCAAATTTAACAACAAGCTATTTTTATCAAAGCATTAGCCCAAATTCAATCAGCAACTAGTCAAAATCAGCAACCCAGCATCACGTCCAAATTCAATTAAAGCACTAGCTCAAGCCCAAGCCCAAACTCAAGTAATATTTATAAAAAAAATTTCTAAAGACCCAAATAATTAAATTTGGGCTCCTAATAACAATTATACGTAGTGTAATTTTATTTTACGCACAAAATACGTAACTACATGTAAAAGGAGAAATTTTTTGAGTGCCCCTAAAACTGCGAAAAATTCGAGCCCCCAGGTGGCCACCTCCCCGGCCTCCACTAGGGGGCCAGCCCCGTATAGTTCGAGTAAAAGAACAAAAAAATATGATTATTGACTGCCCTTTAACATCTATAAGCCCCTTAACTGGTTTAACCACATTACTACATTAGGCCATTTTTCTCTAGAACAAACAAGCATGGAAGAAGAGAACAGAGTTGTTTACAGTGGTTGCTGGTTTGTCAACGTGGGAGGTGACAGCGATGAGGAAGGCCATAAGGGAAAATTTTGCCATACTGCCCCACTTTTTGAAAATATTTAGCGCCTTGCCCCACATCCGGAAAAAATTAGCGATATGTCCTTGTTTAGGACACGTCAGCACCAAAGTTATTGGGAAAAACGGCATAGGTTATTTCGATGCTGTTCTTCCCAATAACGACATCTGTTTGGAAAAAAGGTTTCATGCCGTTATTTGGAATAACGATATCTGTTACTTTTTGTCTAAAGATCTAACAGTCTCAATTGTGAGCTGAGAGATAATTGCAAAATTAAACTAACTAATGCCGTTCTCTGAGAGAACGACAACGATTATACTGATGCCGTTATTTTGAATAATGACATCAGTTATATTCGGTTTGCACGGTTACCTATAATCAATAACCCCCTTCTCCTTTCTCCTACCCCTTGTCATTCGTATTCTACTCTCTCTCTCTTCACTCCTGTAACCCACAAACCCTAGATCCCAAAATCAAAAAATTCCAACCATTGGAGTGTTCTAAAATTTTGTACATCCTACCTCCTTACTCCCACTCTCATTTCATTCTTCATCCACAACGAATTTTAAAGCTAGTGGCGTTATGGTTTAATTTGAAGGTATTATTATCTTAACCGTATGTTTGATATGTATTCCTATGTTATGCTTATTGTGAGTAGTGAATAACTTGAATATGTTTGAATATTTATGCTTAGGTATGGAATTTGATATCCCTATTTGGTTATATTTTGAGGCTAAAGTAATAAAGGATCCCAAGATTGGATATTCTTATAGTGATGTTGAACCGGTAATTATTTGGGCTCCCCGTAACTTTACGTACTCAGAACTAATAGATAAGATATACGAAGTCACCAATTGGGATAGAAGTGAAATGAGTCTGAAACTCAGAGCCCGTTATGCTGCTGGTAAAGGGGATGTGCAGTATTTCATGTTGGTACCCATAGACAATGACAATTCTCTGAGGTCTATGATGCTTAGGACACTTCATCCAAGTTATAGTTGGAATGCAGTTGAGTTGTATATCGATCAAACGAGGCTTCCAAATACTACATGAGTTGTTATTGAAAGTCCAAGGCCCACACAGACTTTGAAACCATCTGCAGAGTCGCATGCTAGAATTTCAAATACAGACGAAGATACTAGCACAACTCCAATGGAACCTGTTTTCTCCGAATACGAGCAGGTACATCCTACCCTATTATCACAAAATATTTTGCTAGCTGGCATGGCAATGAAAGACTTTGACAACGCCATTGTAAATAATGACTTGGTCGAAGAGGAAGAAGATGAGGAACGCGGTCTCAAATATGATGAGGAGGAGGTTGCCGTTGAAGCTCCGGTTGTTGATGTCAATGTTGATGTGCCGGTTAACAATGCCCCCGTGTTGCCAAGTCAGGACACAAGTGCAGCGATGCGTGGATCTCAATCCAATGAATGGATGTCTCGTGCCACCATACATGAACATGGACAGTCTTCCGTTGGTTCCTCCAACTTGGATGAACTCTTCATAGGTCAAAGATTTCTAATCAAAGATGCTCTACAACATTAAGTGAAGATGTACGCTGTGAAGAACCACAGAGAAATCGTGACGGTAAAATCAGATCGTGGTCTATACCATGTGAAATGTAAATACACACCCATCAATCATTCAGCCGAGGAGATTGTAGAAAACCCATCACTTCAAAATGTAGTTGGTTGTCCATGGTGGTTGAGTGCAATTGTTCTCAAAGGCCGTAATTATTTCGTGGTAAAGAAGCTTGAAGGTGCACACACATGTCTGAATCCTACATTGACTCAGGATCACAGCAAAATTGACTCGACGATCGTATCGACGGTCATATTGGATGTTGTGAAGGAACAACTCTCGATAACACCAAAAGCCATAATTGGAATAGTTAATGGTAGGTTCCATTACACAATATCAAATTGGAAAGCTTGGAAGGCTAAACATAAAGCAATTGAGAAACTATATGGTTCTTTTAAAAAAGCGTACACTAAATTACCATATCTACTCAATGCAATTCAAACTTCAAATTCGGGTACGGCTGTATATTGGGCGAAGATTGCGACCGGTCCGGGCATAGAAACATTTGAAGGTGTTTTTTGGGCATTCGGTCCTTCCATCGAAGGATTTAATGCATGTAGACCAGTTATAAGTGTAGACGGCACTCATTTGTACGAGAAATATAAAGGCTGCTTGTTGATTGCTGTTTCACCAGATGCAAACGGGAGGTTGTTTCCTTTTGCATTTGGACTAGTTAACGGTAAAATCATAGAAACGTGGACATGGTTCATGAACTGTATTCGATGCTTTGTCACAGATCGTGCAGGTCTGTGTGTCATTTCAGATCGGCATGTCGGTATTTTATCAGCAATGCAAAATGAGTTTGGTACGTGGAGGGAACCGTTTGCATATCATCGGTTCTGTATGCGGCATTTTGCTAGCAATTTCCATAAAAAATTTGGTTGCAAATTTTTGATGAGTAAGTTGAAGGTAATTGCGTGTCAAAATCAGTGGAAGAAGTTTGAGGAAAAGATGGCACAACTTGAAGCGAACAATGCTGATGGGGCTAATTGGTTGAAGGAGAAAGCGATTGAGAAGTGAGCACTTACTGCCGATGGTGGGCGTAGATATGGTATAATAACAACAAATCTGTTGAAAGTTTTCAACTCGGTTCTAAAAGGTGTTCGTAGCTTGCCTGTCACCACAATTGTAGAACATATATTTTTCCGTCTAAACATGTACTTCACTGATCGCCGTGAAGCCGCGCAGACACTTATCAGTGAAGGTAAATTATGGGCACCCCGGATTCAGGATCTTATTGATGTACGTCGTGAAAAATCCAATTTACATGAGGCAATAATATTTAATAATCGGTCAGGTGTTTTTGGGGTGAAAACGGACATTAGAATGGATGGTGGATATCAAAAGGGTGGACATTGGCACACGGTAGACCTCGAGGGCCGAACTTGTACTTGTGGCAAATTCCAACTATATCACATTCTATTCTCTCATGTGTTAGCGGCATGTGCTTCACGTACGCTTGATTATCAACCATACATTGATATCTTCTACTCTACCGATTCGTTAGCAAAAATATGGGCACCAACTTTCAATCCTATACCAGACGAATCTTATTGGCCGACCCAAAGAGCACCGGTGCTCATAGCCGATTCAAGTCTTTGTCGAGTAAAAGGGAGACCCAGGAGTACTCACATTCGCAATGATATGGATGCTCGAGAAGGTGGGAGCAGTGGTAAAGTTTGTTCGAAATGCAGAGTGAGTGGACACAATAGACGGAGTTGTAAGAATGTGCAAAGTGTGGGGACTTCACAATCTACCCGCGCTTGAACTTATTTCCGGTTATTGTAATTTAGTAATGTATAATCTTTCGTTAAGTTTGTATGAATTAATTAACTTGAATTTTACTCGCATTCGCAATTTAAGGTTAAATAGTTTAGAATGAGATTTGTGGAATGAATGGTAGTTGGATGTGGGTATATTTGATTTTAGTAATATATCTTCACATAACATGCACAAAAAGCATGCACAACTGTTTAAATAACAGATGTCGTTCTTGCGAATAACGACATAGTAAGAAGATGCCGTTATTCATAAGAACGACTGTGAAGACAGAAAGAATGGCAGAAGACCCAAAATTCGGATTTTTGATACATAACAGATGCCGTTATCTTGGAGAACGGCATGGTTAGAAGATACTGTTATCTTGGAGAACGACATACGTATTACAATTCTTAGGAGATGCCGTTATTTTGGAGTTAACGTGATTCTTTGGAGATGCCGTTATTCAAGATAACGGCATCAGTTATGGATGTCGTTATCTTGGATAACGACTGTGAAGACAGAAAGTTTGGCAGCTATACCAACTTTTCTAATTTTCCCTCTTAACTGTTGCCGTTATTCGCAATAACGTTACAGGATTTAGATGCCGTTATTTGCAATAACGGTATCTTTTATTCATGTTTTTCAAACAAAACATGCACAAACATGCACAAGCCAATTACTTAGACTAGGATACTTGCACATACCACATCCACTCATAACTTTGTTTCAAAATTTTCCAACTCATCAACTCATCAACTCATCAACCAAGATTTTCCATATACTTTAATTGCACAAAAATTTACTATAATTCACTTCACCACATTAAAATCATGTTAATCAAGTTGGGTCAACGTGATTCACTTCGACAAATATCATATTACTTCATTTTATTCACAAACATACATTTTCAAAATAACTGACTATTACTCATAAAGATGGAAGTCCAGAATTACATAAACACCTCATCCAAAGCACAATAACCTAAGCATAAAGTACAATAATTGAAAAAACTAACTAGGCGTATATTGTTGGGGTGGTCTCCTCTTTTGAACCGGGACTTTCCTCCTACGCTCCCAGTCTCTTGAGTTGCAGGTGCACTTGGACCAACATCTTCTTCTTCATCACCTCCACCTACTTCAATCTCGGGATTTGCCAATTCACTTTGTGTAGGAGGGAAGCGAACAGTCTTACCCCTTCTTGGATGATGTGAAGGAGTTTGTGGTTGAGTTTGAGGTGCGGCAGGTTGTGCTGCTTCAACTGTTTGTTGAGGTGGAGGTGGAGGTGGAGCTCGGCTTACGCTAGGTCGGGCCTGTTGAGTTGGTACTTCGGTTGACCGTAGAAGGTCATTGAAGCGCGAACCGTCTCCAACTTCTTCAAGAGAAGTACGACATGGAAGTAGGAGTTCTCTTGCCAATTCCTTGCATGCCTTCGAAGCGTTGCTCTTCAAGACACCCGCACATTTCCTCGCAATGTCCCATGTGTTGTCAATCTATATTAGGAATAGAAATTATTAGTAGTAAACCAAACTTTACCATTAGACAAGCATAAGCAAAATGAATTGAATAAAATTAATTGACACTAAAATTACTTTACCATTAAATGATAAGAGGAAGCTTTCGGTTGATACATAGGTTGCGATGTGAAATGTGCGGGTGGTGGTTCCACTTGGTGCGCGGGTATCGATTGTTGGATACCCGCGGGGAGATTCATTTTTGACGCTACATACAACCGTGTGATACGACGGTACCATGCCATGTATCCGGTTTGCATTGATCCATCGTACGGCACAATACTTTCTACGACCAAGTTATACTTCCTCTCATTCCAACATGCCACATGAGCACGGTAGTGATCAGACCAATCCATATTTGGTAAATGACCTTGGCCCGTAATGTTGTGAAGTTTACGATCGTACATTGAGTTTATGGGGACGGGCTGCTGTGCATTGAATTGGCGGAGGACGCGGCCCGGGTAATAGAACTCCACAATCGAGAAATTTACAAGTGGAGTTAATGTCAACCATAGTTGGTAATTGGCAGTGCAAATGGGGGGTAGACGTTGTAGCCTATCCTCTGTGTACGGTGTCCAGTGGACGTACTCTTTCCTCAACTGATCGAGTTCGTCCCTGTAATATGTGAGGACACCACGTGGGTTATCCCTCCATGTGAGCTTACCCGTCCAGTAGGCACCAAGAGGAGCTCTCAACACGGGATTTTCTTGTTGCACTCTCCAACTTTCTGAAAGTACCGTTATCCGGGGTTGGCCGAGGTGTATTCGTTCCCAATACCATATTTGCAATATCGACATCGGCCCAGTCATTTGGATCGACACCATCGAACAGTTACAGAGAGCACGGTAGAGGGAGGCCAGAGCTGCACTTTTCCAACTATATCAGCCGGCTGTTTGTAGGTCAGCAATTAGTGGAAGGTACATGAGATGCACTACATCACCTGAAGAATTAGGGAATAAAATCCCTCCAATCATCGACAACAGATAAGCCCGCCTATAATTCTGGAGTTGGATGTCCGTCGGTACATCTGGCAGATGATTAACAAACTCCGTATAAAGCCAAGAACGTCTAACTGATTTCCCAACGAATACTCCCTTATCATCTTCTTCCACCTCGTGCCCAAGGTAATTTCGTACCAATGCAACCTTATTGAACATCAAGTTGCCGGTGACAGCCACCCCATCGATTGGAAGACCCGCAATGACGGTTACATCTTGTAGGGTGACCGTCATCTCTCCAACCGGTAAGTGAAACATGTGTGTCTCCGGCCTCCATCGCTCCACTAGAGCGGTAAGTAGTGCGTGGTCACATTTGACTTTCGCCAACTTCGATATTTCGTAAAATCCGCTGCTTACCAAGTAATTTTGAATACGAGGGTGCGTCGCCATGATGGTGTGCATTCGGAAACTCATTTTTTCTACATATCCTTTCCAAACCGCCTGCAATCTGTGATCTTCTTGCAGATAAAGAACGGTAGGATCTTTTGGATCCGGATGTCCCCGTGGTCCATACGAAGTACTAGATGAAGAACCCACATCATGGGAAGAAGATGGTTGTGTAGAATCC
This sequence comes from Hemerocallis citrina, assembly GCA_017893485.1. Classification (NCBI taxonomy): domain Eukaryota; kingdom Viridiplantae; phylum Streptophyta; class Magnoliopsida; order Asparagales; family Asphodelaceae; genus Hemerocallis; species Hemerocallis citrina. Next base: position 456,171 of record JACEHZ010000220.1, on the reverse strand, counting down.
ATTTGCCTGTAAACATTAAATATAACGTGTCAACTACAATATTAATAGACATTATTACAATACTAGAGATACTAAAAAGTGTACTAAAATTTTACTAAACTTATGTACTAAACAATAACAAACATTCACCACCGCAACATCTCCACACAATACAAATAGATGAATCTAACTTCGCGAAGATAGCAATATAGGTAATCCACATCTCAATCTCCTATAAAAATCACTTCACATATCTAAATCTAACGTGGATCTATTCTACATCAATTTTACTATATTACCAATATAGCTCTTGCTAATCAACAACAATTATCGAAAGAGAATTTTGAAAATAAACTAAACTTCTATTAAAATAAGACAATAAAATACATTCAAAACAAAGCTTCTAATATTTCATGTCCATGTCCATAGTTTAATTACAATATCATAATTTGTCCAGCTACTACATGATATCATGCCATTATAACTTTAACCATCAGCCATTCCCATCACTTGTAAAAAAATAAAGTTCATTAACCCACATAAAGTAATACACATTGAAACAGTTAACCCTATGTAGACACCTTCAGTGTATTTCAGCTTTTCAACCCTCTATCCATGGTTAACTCCTTTTTCCACAAATCATTCATCACATTTTGGAAAATGGATTTTATCCTCACGCATTGCCTTCAACTTCACTTCACCATTATGTATACATAGATCTTCAACACATTTAAACTACTTGCAATCATCATAATGACAACGAAAACACCCCCACAAAGTATCTCCCTATATTCTTTGTTTTCCTAACAACTTGAACAATTACATCTTTTTCAACAATTCAACATTTCACATACCTTAGATCACCAACAATCCATATGTACATTTCCAAAATTACTACTTAGATAACACAAATCTACATCACTTGTACTATACTACCAATGCATACATCTCTCATAGATCAAAATCAACATTGTAAAATTTTTTTTAGGGATTTTCGAAACTTACCACAAATTTGAATTCCGGTTGAATTGGAATAATCAATGAGAGAATCAAAAGTAGAGTCTAAGTTTAATTTTTGTATGGCAACTTACAAATCACTCAAATACTTGGGATTTTAGGAATTTTTTTTTAGGGATTAGGGTTTTGGGAGTCGGAGTGAAGGAGAGAAAAATCGCAAGACAAAAGGGGGAAGAGAAGGGGGTTATTGATTATAGGTAACCGTGCAAACCGAATATAACTAATTCCGTTATTCAAAATAACGGCATCAGTATAATCGTTGTCGTACTCTCAGAGAACGGCATTAGTTAGTTTAATTTTGTAATTCTCTCTCAGCTCACAATTGAGACTGTTAGATCTTTAGACAAAAAGTAACAGATGCCGTTATTTCAAATAACGGCTGAAATAACGGCATGAAACTTTTTTTCCAAACATATGTCGTTATTGGGAAGAAAGGCATCGAAATAACCTATGCCGTTTTTCCCAATAACGTTTGTTGCTGACATGTCCTAAACAAGGGCATATCGCTAATTGTTTTCAGAAGTGGGGCAAGGCGCTAAATATTTTTAAAAAGTGGGGCAGTAAGGCAAAATTTTTGCCATAAGGTGAAGAGAAGGAGCGAACGAGGGTACACTACTTCTTTGTTCGTTTCAAGGTGAGGATTGCAAAGAAGAAGCCCATGAGGTGGAAGAAACAACACCAGAAAGGAACATTTGCGAAGCCATCACAAACAACCAACATTAATTAGAGATTGAGTCTGAACTTTTCGTGGATTTGAATTTGTTTGTGTGGCTACTGTTGACTTGGTCAAAATGCCTTGTTGACGTGGCTTCATGTGATGGGGGCCCACCCAGGGTAAATTGTACTCCGGCTGTGCATATGGAAAAGAGGAGAGAGACCGGATTGAATAAATTGGGGGGGGGGGGGGGGGGGGGTTGGAGATGATGAGTTGGGAGTTGAGTTTGGAAGAGGTGGTGAGATGAAAGGGTGGGGGTTTTAGGAGTTGAGAAAGTGAAGGGTTGAAAATTAAAAAGAGCAATTTATTAGGTGTGTAATTTTGCAATTTAGACCCTAACAATATCCTATAAATAGCACTCTCCTCCTTCTCATTTCACACACCAAAAATAATCTAAACAAGAGAAAGAAAAAGAAAGAGGAGTTCTTGATAGAGAAGAAGGAGCTAAGATTGCTTGGTTGGAGCTAGGAGTAACCTCTTCTTCTTTATTTGCAACCTTCATTAGAGGTGGGTGTTCTCTTGCTTTCTAATATTAGAACAGTGCATGCTAATAATAATGAATAAGTAGTATGAGAATTTTGATGTGATCTATACTATTGTATGTAGTGAGAATGATAGTAAATCATGTTATGATGAGTAAATTAAATTACAAAATGTAGTTGTTAATGGAAAAGAAATAATTGATTATTTTGCCATGCACTAGTATACATGAATGAATAGTTGAATGTATGAACAATTGTTGGGATTTCTTCTTTTGTTAAGCAAATAAATTTTTTGTAAAGTAAATTTGATGCTATTGAACTCATTTGATGGTTTATAAAAGATATAATGTGCTATTTTGAGTACATTGAATAAATGTAAATTCATATTTATTAATAGGAAGAAATAATTTGAAATTTTGATTTTGTTGTCTAAAATATGGATTTTTAATCCTTGAGTTACTGTAGAAAGTAAACTTAGTTTATATAAATTAATTTCAGTATAATAAAAGATTAGAACAATTGAAGAATCGAGTTTTTGTGAAATAGTGGGATAACAGAAAGTTGGAACAAAAGCCATCAGGATGCCTTTATGTTGTTGGGTGCATTTGGCCTGTTGGTCGGGCGTTGCGCTGGTCTCCTGGTCGGCCTGGGTTCAAAACTTGTTAACCCCAAAACATTTTTTGTTGTTGTTTTGTTTTCTTTTCAAAATTATTCGAACCGAGAGAGTGTTTAAGGTAATTCGGTGTGAGATCTGAACACAGAGTCCACTTGGACTCTTTGGTTCGGTGTGTGCTTTGGGGCGCCGCCTGGGTATTCACGGGTTCGAAACCCAGTAGCTGCAAAACTTCTTTTTGGGTTTTAATGATTTTTTAAGGAGTTTTAATACAACTAAAAATTGGAGAAAATCCTATTATTCTATTAAAATGAAATGAAAGTTATTTTAGAATTTTCATATATATTTTGAAAGATTAAAAGTGAAATTTAAATAAAAATGAGTTGAGGACTTCAAATTAATTTATATAAAGGTATGAATATTGAAAGATGAATTATTGTTATGTAAATTGATTCTCTTGGAAGGATATTTTACTTTTATTTGATTCAAGAAATATTTTGCGATGGTTGAGACATATCATATGAGTTCAAATTGTTAATGAGTTTTTGACACAAATAAATTATTAAAGGATGCGAGCTTTATATATTTTTTTAAAGAGTGATTTATTCACGTGAATTTGATTTCTTTGATGTGATTATACATTCACTTGATTTAAGACATACTTGGTTTGGGTTGAGTTATGAATTGGTTATATGTGCTTAAGTTGTTAAAGAGATTGATAATGGATGAAAATTTTGTTCATGAAAAAAAGGATTATTTTCTATGGAGAATTATGAATGAATGAAAGAATCATGAGTAGTATTAAGATAAAGACAATTGTGGATAAGTTGATGATGAAAATATCTATGTTTAAGACATATTTACTAAAGGGTATGTGTACCCATGATTTCTTGTACATGAAAAAGTTGTGATTTAGAATTAGTGAGACCTCGGGTACCGGTACTATTGAATTGAAAAGATTTGAAATATATTTTGAGATAAGGCCATGGAGCTATTTCATATTTATGAGTAAGACCGGTAGGAGGTAAAACTGATTCTAAGTTTGATAAATTATTCATGTCTTGAACTTAAGAACTAGGCACTTAAGTGAAGATGTAGTAAGACCTAGGCAAACGTAAGTGGGGCACTCTATATAGTCGGGCGGTGGGTTGGCTGCGGCGATTCACTGGGACTATAGATCTAGTCGGGCGGTGTACTCCGGAACTATGATTGCCTTGAGGGAGACGAGTTTTATTTGAAAATGCATAGTCGGGCGGATAGTTTGTCGTACTCCATGTATATGCATATACCGGGGCTAGGGGGAACTTACGGGAGGTTCGCACGACAAGGAGTCTGTATAATAGTCGGGTTGGGGATTTGTTGTGGCGGTTCCCCAGGACTGGGATCCGTACTCGTGGAACGTCTAAACTTTATTATATTACTCGGTAGTTGTCATGACGAGGGATCGAACTCTTTATTGTGGATTACGTAGGTGCTTGCCCTCGGACCAATGTAGTGTGGGATGCATAGAATCGGAACAAGTATTCATTAGTGTCATCTTAGTATAAAAATGTGTGCATTAGGCATTAAGGCATCGCATACACTTACATGTTTAGAATAATCACTTTTGACACTTTATTGTTCATTCAAATTTGTGGTTTGTTAAAGTAGGGAGATCGTTATATTGTTTCCTGCATAGAAAGGATAGCCATGTGTAACATTTCATCGATTGTAAGCAACTGACGTGCCCACAGTTTTATATGCAGGAAAATGAGACTGTCAAAGAGATATGCAGTTGATTTCGATGCTGTTGATTTGTTAATTGTTAAGAGATGTATAAGTTGTATATTATTTCCATTGTTTTATTCTACATGTATTCTTCCGCTGTGTAAAAAATTGTAAAGAACTCTGATGTATTATTGAAAAGTATTAATTTCCGTGTAAAATTGTACGAAGTAAATATCCTGTGAAATCTCGAATTCGGTCTTGTTTAGAATTCGGGGTGTTACAGTGGGTATCAATGATCATAGTAGGCCATGCTGGCTATCAATCGATCGTCGGCCCGATCTTGATCTCCTCGTCATCAAACTTCTCTACCTGGAATACACTCGCAGTCCTTTTTCTGGGACATGCTGCTGCCACATTAGCCTAAAATGAAATAAAATGCATATTGTGAGTCAAATTTCCAAAAATACTATTGCAAGTTCTACAAAAGTAAAGATTATTTATGTCTAGCCATAAAACCCAGGTCATTGCGGCGATAGCGATGCACCACGCTTCTATCATCGAACCCCTCTCTGACGTGAACTTTGGGCCTACCTACAAGTCCTCGTATGTACTAGGATATTGAGTTGTCCATAGGGCGCTAAGTACCTCTACGAGTACCGCTTTGCTCCTAGGACACTGAAGAAAAAGATGGTCTCTAGTCTCCAGTGCAGCATGGCAGAACCCGCATTGAGAGTCCATTCTCGGTTGGCGCTTAGCGATGTTTTCTCTATTCAGGATCACATCATTTAGTACCAACCATAAGAAAACTTTAATTTTTAGCGGGGCTTTCGTTCTCCAGATGACGGCTGACCACTTTGGGATACAACCCCTAAAAAAATGGAGACAAATTGTTGTAAGTCAATTGCATGGTAAATGTCTTATTATATCTACAAATATCTAAATGTCCTCTTCTACAGAGGATGGGATGTACGTATCCATGTTTCCTTTTTCTTCAAACTTTGGCTTTGTTGCCTGCTACTTCTCTATTTTCTGTAATACTTTATGGTTATAGATATATGGCTGGTGTCTTCATGACTCTATCTTTATTATCAAATATATATATATATATATATATATATATATATATAGGGTGACAATGGGAGATTTCTATTTGTCGAAAAAGATCAAAATGTTTTGCAAATTGTTGGCCTATCTACACAGCCTAGGATTACCGTGATTGATCATTGTATGAAACTTGCTCAACTCATGCAAAAAACTCCAATGGTTCATATGATTTATGCATTTCAATAAAATTCACGTCAGACTGGACGGGCGGAAGGAAAGCACCTTTCCTTGGGAGGGAGATTGGTGCTGCTACATCTATACCCATGTACTTCCTTGCTTTCTTGGAGATGCTAGAGTTGGTATGTATTAAGATTGACAGATTGAGATGTAGATTCTGTTGGCAAGGATCTATAGACATGAAGAGATACCCACTTCTAAAGTGGAGCATCGTCTAACTACAAGCATAAAGAGTTCGGATGTATGGGTGTTCTCAACCTCAGAAAGATGAATCAGGCCCTTCTTTGCAAATGACTATGCAAACTACACAAGAATATAAAGGCTAAATGGGCGCAACTGATAAAGATCTAGCCATCTCAAACACGGAAATCTTTGGGCTAAAGAGAAGAGCATTGCCACCATGTTGGGTGGGTTTCTGGCGTGGAGTGCATCGAAATAAAGACATCTTCTACGCCGGCACCACCTTTGCTATCAGTGACGGTGAAAGCATCAATTTCTGGAAGGATAAATGGTGAGCGACAATGGGAAAACGGCAGTCCAGGATGAGAGGCAAACTGGATCGAACTACTAGCCAGGGGTCCAAGAGAAGTGGCAGCTCATCCAGTTCCTGCAGGACTGGAGACCAAGGAAAAGAGTCCAAGATGAGTTATCTTGGTCCTGATGCCACACTTGGGCTTTCTCAGTCAGATCCATGTATGCATTTATCAACAACTGAGGAATCAGGAACAACTGCAATATCTGGAAAATCCGCACACCTCTCATGGTCAAAGCATTCAGCTAGCTGGCATCTCTCCCTGAGGCCCTCGCAAGGAGTTAAAGCCCCTATCTATGGTTGAGCCTTTCGTACCCGCGATAGGATAGTTAGTGAAATTATTGGGTGAAACAGCTCGAAAAGAAAGGGCAGAAAGACAGATTCCCTCGGGAACGGCAGAGACAGTTAGGGACTAAGATGGACTTTCCCTTGCTATTCTTGTTGCTTTATGCGCCCATATCTCCTTAACGAGTTATATTCCATCCTTACTATAGATAATCTGATCAGACATAAATGGCAAGGTCCACAAGACGGTGTACTTTGCAACACTGCTCCAGAATTGGTCCATCTCCTTTACGTGGAGTGCCCTTATTCTCTGGTCATTTGGTAATCTATTCTAGCGCGCTTCAATATCATGACCTCTAATCTTTATTCTATTAACTATCTTGGCTATATGGGTTGAGAGAAATCACAGAATTTTTTAGATGCATACACAAACATCTATCACAAGAATATCACCTTTTGGTCACGCCTAGGTACAAAAAGGACTAAAGAGAAGGTTAAGGAGCGCTTTGCTGACATCACCACTTCCACCTATGAGGCTGAGATGGAGGACCAACCCAGGAGCGTCATTTGAGCATCCACCTTAACGCCTATAGGCGGGTCTTCGACAACGCTTCTTTTGGATAGCAAGCCTGCCTATCTCATAGGCAATTTTGTATCACCTTTGTTGGTTTAGTTCGCTATATTTTTAGTTCTGTGTACTACCTTTGCAGCATACCAAGTTTGATCTAGAGGTACAAAATCAGAGTAGAAGAAGAAAAACGAACAGATTAAAAGGAAAATGAAAATAAGAAAATTATAAAATCAAACCGATTTGTGTCGAGACTTGTGTATCACACAGCCTCCTTAAAACAGATTCGTCTCGTCCGGGTGTTGGAGTTTGCAGAGGTTTCTGTCTTACAGGATGTAACAATAGTAGAGTGTTGATGTAGACATCACGCCCCACTCTTGAACTAAACTGTGTTTGAATTCTATCACCGAATGACTGAACAACCAAACTAGAAGAACAGAACTGAAAAGAGGGGGAGATAAGAGTTTCTGGTGTGTTTTATAAGGGGAGAAGAGGCCTCTATTTATAGGGTCATGGTGAAAACGTAATGGAAGACATCTCCATGAATGCACATACTGTAACGGCAGACAAAATGTTGAATGAAGCCACTGCTAACGAAAAACAAAACTGTTTCTGCAGTTTAAAAAGTGAATAAATGGCAGACTAGGTACAAAGAGGACTAAAAGACAAGGTTAAGAAGCACTTCGCTGACATCACCACTTCCACCTATGAGGCTGAGATGGAGGACGACCAACCCAAGAGAGTCATTTGAGCATCCACCTTATCGCCTATAGGCGGGTCTTCGACCATGCTTCTTTTGGATAACACGCCTGCCTATCTCATAGGCTCTTTTGTATCGCACTTGTTGGTTTAGTTCGCTATATTTGTAGTTCTGTGTACTACATTTGTTGCATTTTATTCAGTAGGCTTTTGGTGGGTATGAGAATCATAGTCCCAGCCTATCGGTAGGATGAACATCATGCTCTGGATCGTTGATTGTACACTTTTTTGTTAATGCCTTTTTAATGAAACGCGGGGGGGGGGGGGGGGGGGGGGGGGGGGGGCGCTTTTTGTTACAAATTTTGGTTACAAAATTCTATGCAATAAAACAAAGTTTGATCTAGAGCCACAAAATCAGAGGAGTAGAAGAAGAAAAACGAACATATTAAAAGGAAAATATAAATAAAAATAATAATAAAATCGAACTGATTTGTGTCGAGGCTTGTGTATCACACAATCTCCTTAAAACAGATTCGTCTCGTCCGGGTGCTGGAGTTTGCAGAGATGTCTGTCTCCCAAGATGCAATAACAGTAGAATGTTGACGTAGACACCATGCCACGCTCTCAAACTGAACTGTGTTTGAATTCTACCACCGAACAATCGAACTAGAAGAACAAAACAGAAAGAGGGGGAGATAAAAGTTTCTGGTGTGTTTCATGAGGGAAGAAGAGGCCTCTATTTATAGGGCCATGATGAAAACGTAATGATAGACATCTCCTTGAGTGCACATATTGTAACGGCAGACAAAATGTTGAATGCAGCCACTGGTAACGGCAGAAAAAACTGTTTCTGCAGTTTAAAAAGTGAATAAATGGCGGACAAAACCGTTCGGCCGTTAAAGATCGGAAAAAACAAAACTGTAGCAAAAAGAGGCTCTGCACGGGGCGAGGTTCAGTCGGTCCGGCGGACGTGTAGGCACACACAAGCTACATTTAATCCGGTCCGAGATTTTAAACGCCAAGAAATTGTTTATTATATATACCCTTCTATGTCCTTTGATTTTTTCAATATTGGACTAATATCCCTCAACTCAGTTTTCAGAAATCAGTTGACTCACTTTGGGAGACAATCCTCATTCACCTGATAACTGTTTTAAACAAGTAAATATATGATTTTGATCTACTCGCGAAGGAGAACACAAATCCATCAAGATCTCTCACTAATTCATAGAGGATTTTACTCAAAAATTGCTCAAAAACTGGTTCGTAAATGGTGTTAAGATACCCATTTTCCAACATTTTTCCCCCCACCGGATTACTATAAAAAAATTTGCCCGCTGGATACATGATTAGCTCGAGTTTTACAGAAATCGTGCAAACAACATGCATCAGAGAGTGACTTCCAACATTCTAAAGTGCTTGTTTCTCCCTAATTACTTTAGACAATGGTCCCATATGAATGGCCAAAAAATAAGCTATCCCTTACTTCACATAGTAAGCTTTTCTTGCTCCATAACCAAGCATAGAACCAAGTCTCAGTATAAGAAGCTACTAACTCTATCAATCACAAAATTGAGTAGTACCGAAAACAAATTAGGCATGTCAGAGTCTTCGACCACCAAGCTCTTCGGTAGGCAAAGGCCTCTTCACGAAATACTAGGGGGAGGCAAAGGTGCATCTCATCTCTTACTAGTCCCTAAAGCATACTGTATCTTGTCGTAAAATACCCTCACTAGTATTCTATTATCTGCGATGAATTTTCATTATTATTATTATCATTATTATTATTTGAATTTTATTCTGTAGTTGCTGACATTGTGATGTGGAGAGACAAGCGACTATCGGCTGCAGTACTAATCGGAGGAACGTTGATATGGTTTCTATTTGAGGTGGTGGAGTACAATTTGCTCACACTTTTGTGCCACATCTCCATTACTGCTATGCTTGTTATCTTCATATGGGCTAATGCTGCTTCTCTGATGGATCGGTATGAAGTCTTCATTCGGAAAATTAAATAGCATGTCTTCTAAATTAGTTCCTTTTCACTTTATTTTAAGTTTTGCTGATAAAATAAGTCGATTTTTTAAATAATAATTTAACAAGATCAAAAACAGGGCTAGCACAAAGGGTTTGAGTAATTTGTTTTGGTTTGTGTAAATGAGGGAACCCTGTTTTTCATATTTTCATCACTCTTTCTAAAATTCTTCAAAAGCTGATGCTCATTGTAAGAATCTTATAAGATACATAAAACTTCGAGGTTGCTTGTTTTCTAGCCATAAAATTTGTACGAACTCTATGTAGACCGAGTTCAATTTGGGGTTGTTAGTCCAAGTTGCATATACGTAAACGAACAATTTGTCTCTTTATCCTGCAACCAAACTCTACTGACACCATATAAGTTATGGGTGACTTCGACTCATGCGCATGACATAACTCGAATCATATGAAACAAGCAGAGGAGGAGACAGAATGACTAGAATTCGTGTACAGCCCATGTCACCATTCTAATCTCCAACACTAAACATATATATTCGCGGAAAAAAGAAAGAAAGATTGTTATAAGAAATTTAGACTTTATTTTTTTTTCATGTTTAGTTAATTTGTATTGCTATTAGTAGATTTGCCTCGACTTGCTTGTAGATCACCTCCCAAGATCCCTGAAGTCGTCTTGTCCGAGCACTCTTTCAAAGAAGCAGCTTCGACTTTCCATGCTAAATTCAGTCAGTTCGTATCATCCTTTCATCATGTTGCTTATGGAGAGGATCTCAAGATTTTTTTCATTGTAAATGATTTTCCCCCTTATCCTTACACTTTTATTTCTGTAAAGTTAATTTCTATTTTCTATTTTAAAGGCGTACGATTCATATTCTTTTCTGTTTTTATAGGCAATTGGTTCTCTTTGGGTACTTTCTGAGATAGGAAGCTCTTGCAGCTTCTTAAATCTCCTATATTTTGGTAAACTTTTTGATTTTTATTCCTGAAATCACCTATATTTTAAAATATTCTTAGAATATAACTGAACCGGACCTAAATAATTCTCCATTTATGCCTTCAATATTGTCAACAGAGCGATCTTGGTGAACATGAAAATTTTATACTGAATTCATTCAGAAATTGTGCAGCCAGTTTTTGACATGACAAGTAAAATGATGCATTTTCTGTTCATGAATGACAAAACGAAAGGAAACTATATTGTTGGAGGCATGAACGTAATTTGAGAATTATTTCAAAATATTGACATAAACTGCTCAATAAATTCAAGTAAAAAACTTTTATTTGTAGGCTTTAGTTAAGTTGAAAACAATTATGTCACTAAATTGGCTTCCGTCCTCTTTTCGCAGTATTTTTATGCATTCTTACATTGCCAGCTCTATATGAGCATTTTGAGACTGAGGTGGATCATTTAGCTACAAAGGGGGGTCATGATCTCAAGAAATTGTATACCAAGTTGGATTCCAAAGTGTTGAGCAAAATTCCTAGAGGCTCGAGTGTGAAGGAGAAGCAAATTTAATGAACGTTTCGACTTGTTATTGGAAACATGATTTTTCTTCGACTTCTGTAATTAATGGCTTGTTTGTTTCAGTTGCCAAAGGGACAAATTGCATATGTATATTGTATGCAAGCACCTACATTTAACATACGTACAATATCATTACTAGTTTGATTCATCTCTACTATTGTGTCCAGTTGATATTACAATAGATATTAAACCTGTATTAGATCGATTCTTGAAGCCATTATTTGTTGACATAATTAAATACCTCATGCCATTCCTACTTCCAGATTGTAGTCAATTATAGTTACAACTTTACTGCATGCAACCTAAACAAAAACAACAACAGCCAAACATTTTTTCCAAGGGATCGGCTACATAATCCCAATTTTCCATTCGGCTCGGTTCAGTGCAATATCTTCTATAAGATCACAAACTATTATATATTTTCTTGCCATTTCTACCCAAGTATATTTAGGTATTTCCGCATCCCTAACTCAACTCTTAATACTTATCAAATCACTCTTTCTAACGGGGGCACTACTAGACTCCGTGTGACATGTCCAAACTACTTGAGGTTCTCTCGTAATGTATCCTGGATATATCTCGTATATGCTCGTTTCTAATTCTATTCTTCATGATTTTACACTCATATTTTAGTATCTTCATATCTGCTACTAGATTTACTGCATGCAACCTAATGCAACTAAAATATAATGTAAGGAGAAAGTTGCACAGATGGTTTAGAATTTCTTAGCTGCAACACTCCAAACAAAGCAATTATCCTAGTTATACTATTCTAGTTGCAAAATAACCCATTTGTAATGTAATAAAACACACACTATTTATACTGAGATAGGGTGTGGACGAACCAGTCATGCAAGCTTATGAAAATCAAAACATACTCACGGGTAGCATTGGTATAAATACCAGAAACCCAGACCCGATCCGGACCCGGCATTGGACCGGAACCGATCTGGCCTATCTGGATTCGGGTCCGGGTCCGGATCCTAAAATCTTGTCGGAGGATCTACCCCTACAACTCGTAGTTCTAATAGCGGAAACACACCACAAGCAACAGAAACTCCCAAGACTTAGATGAACTAAGAACAAGCCACCACAATATATGCAAGATCTCACAGGAACACAATCAATATGCAGAGATAACTAATACTTCTTATTCCCCAAGAAATACAAAGATTACAAAGAGATTACAACTCTCAATCTCTCTCTCTCACCTTTGAAACACTCGGCACAATCTCCTCTTTAAGTTGAACAATGATAACGGCTCACCTCTTGATTACACATTGATTCTAACCCTAGAGTTTATGGCCATATATATAGCGTCCAAGTAAACCCTAAAAGATAAACACAAATCTAGCAATTGGGCCTTTAAACTCGTAAGCCAAAAAATAATCAGCCGCCGAAGTCGGTCGACCGCACCCCCAAGGTCGATCGACCGTAACGTGTAAGTCCAGACTCGAGAGCTGACCGGTCGACTGCACCCCCAAGGTCGGTCGACCGTCCTCTCCTTTGTTGGACCTTTACACTCGAAGAACTCTCTGCAGAGTAGGTCGATTGACCGCACCCCCAGGTCGGTCGACCGCAACTCTCCAGGCTGCATTCTTCTACTCGCTGCTTTTCTTCTCTTGCTTCTTTGTCTCATCCTCTTCTTCTCCAACTTCAAGTTCAAGTACTCAGTGCCTACGTGTATTTGAGGCCACAATTCCTAACAATCTTCCACTTGGACTAAATACACAATGCTTCAAAGTTATTGCAATCTTTACCTCGCATTATCTCTGCCAATCTCCTACTTTCATGGAAGACCCCAAGTACTCCCCATTATCATGAAGAGCACCTCCGCCACTCCACCACGTGGAGTGCACCAACCACCCCTCATTGCCTCATGAGGGATGTACTCTACCAATCGCATAGAGCACGAATACCGGAGAAACAATCTTTCGTGTCGGATTCTGTGTTATGAGACTCCCCAACTCGCAAGATCTCCATCAACACCGGACATGGTTCAAAACCTCTCAATGCACTCTCTACATTAGAAGTCTCCGTGGACGACACCTCCATAATACCCGTAGACTGTTCAACCCCTACAGTCCAAATTCGGTTATCCTCATCGACATCACCCCGCATATCGATACTAGTGCTCTCTATCACACAAGAGCGACTTGAAGCTTCAACTACCAATTTGCAAAGTACCCCCACCGTAGCAATGTCTTGCCCTCTAGGATCACTTCCATGGCCAACAGCTCCCACTAAATTAGTAACCTCCCCTCCACAACTAAAAGAACTCGGTTGCACCCCACACAACCTACTACTCGATTCCGGCTGAGAGTCAACTACAGGAGAAACGTCTCTCACTTCTCTAAGAAAATACAGTGTTTCTTCACGCTTCCCTTTTACAATCACCCTTAAACATGTAGCTATACACCACTCCCCGCTACCAACTGTAGTAGACAACTCCTCCTTGTCTAGTCTTCCAATCGAGATAAGATTTTTCTTCAAGTTTGGAACATGTCAGGTCTCCCGCAAGATAACACTTTGATCATCAATGGTGTTCACGCGAATAGTACCAACCCCACGTAAAGGACACCGATGACCATTCCCCACGATCACATCTCCAAAAGAATCATTCTCGTAGTCATCAAACACCTCTCTCCTCGGAGTGCAATGAAAAGAAGCTCCCGAATCAATACACCAATCTTGGGTGCTCAACTCCTCCCGAGCTGATAAGCATAGATTCTCAACAAGCCCCACTTGAGCTTCCTTTGGGGTATGATGTCTCCTGCTTCTTCTTCATATAAGCCTTGCAACTGCGCATCATGTGACCCTTCTTATTACAATACCAGCACTTAAGCCCATGTCCCCCATCGCTGTCATCAGACCCACTCTCAGATGAACTACTCTGATCCTTTCTTCTTCGACTACTCTTAGATCTTCCACATCTCTTCTCAACGTACATGGTGGAATCTCTAGAAGATGATGATGGATATCCCCCGTTTCTCACCCTTCTCACCTCCTCGTTCACAATGCTACTCACCACATCCTGTAAAGTCGTCGAATTGTCATAGTATCTGTAATAGTCTGTTCCACCGTACCATAACTATCGGGTAAAGTAGATAGAAGTAACAATGACTACCCCCTCTCTGAAAACCTCAAACCTGCAGCTTCCATCTGGTTGTAAACCATACAGTAATTGTTCACATGCTCTGCTACTGAACCCCCTTCCTTCAACTTCATATTAACCAATTTTTTCAGATGAAGAACATGATTAGATGCCGATGGTTTCTCATACATATCTGTGAGAATCTCCATAGCCTCCTTTGTGGTCTTTGCCTTCGAGATATGAAATAACACCTTCCTACTCAGCCCCAACTAAATCTGCCCCAGCGCCTTTTGATCCAAAAGATTTCAATCTGCCAAGACCTCTGCATCCTTGTTTGCACCTATAATGGACCATCAAGATCTTTCTGACGAAGATATACTATCATCTGAATCTTCCACATTGCGAAGTCACCCCCATCGAATCTCTCGATCTTCATTTTATTATCGGCCATCTCGAACCAACTGCTCTGATACCACTTGTTGGAGGATCTATTCCTACAACTCGTAGTGCTAATAACGGAAACACACCACAAGTAATATAAACTCCCAAGACTTAGATGAACCAAGAACAAGCCATCACAATATATGCAAGATCTCATAGGAACACAATCAATATGCAGAAATAACCAATACTTTTTATTCCCCAAGAAATACAAAGATTACAAAGAGATTACAACTCTCAATCTTTCTCTCTTACTTTGAAACACTCGGCACAATCCCCTCTTGAAGTTGAACAATGATAACGACTCACCTCTTGACTACAAAAATTGATTCTAAACCTAGAGTTTACGACCATATTTATAGCCCCTAAATAAACCCTAAAAGATAAACACAAATCTAGCAATTGGGCCTTTAAACTCGTAAGCCTAAAAACAATCAGCCGCTGAGGTCGGTCGACCGGAAGGTGTAAGTCCAGACCCGAGAGCTGACCGGTCGAATGCACCCCCAAGGTCGGTCGAAAGTCCTCTCCTTTGTTGGACCTCTACACTTGAAGAACTCTCAGCAGACTAGGTCGGTCGACTCCAGGCTGCATTCTTCTACTCGCTGCTTGTCTTCTCTTGCTTCTTTATCTCATCCTCTTCTTCTCCAACTTCAAGTACTCAGTGCCTACGTGTATTTGAGGCCACAATTCCTAACATGGGACTACTTTTGGGTCCGGGTCAACTCAAAAGAAACCCGTCCCGGACCCGGATCCAAACCCGGACTCGTTAAAAAAAACCCCAAAAATCAACATAAAAATAAATATTCTACCTTCATCCCTTCCTTCTTTCCTCCTCAATTCTAAATCTTCCTCTTACATAGTCAAAACTCATGCCTTTTTCTTCTCTCCTCTACTCTAAATCCTCCACTCGTCGCCTCCGCTCGCCGCTCACACTCCCGCTCCTACTCGAATGGGTAGGAATATTTTAATAGGACCCAAACCTAGAACTGAAACCGGTCCTCATGGGTCCGGGTCCAGGTCTGGGACCGGGTCAAATTTTTGGACCCGTAGGGGACCGGGTCTGGGTTCGAGTAGTGAAGGACCCAACCCGACCTGACCCGATACCAATGCTACTTACGGGGGCTAGGTAGGAGCTCCTAACTAACCACCACTAATAGCCTATTTCCTCACCTTCAGCCACCACCTCTCTCAGCTTTTCACTCACCCATCAGACCCCAAGCCTCATCGGACAAATCCTCCTCCCACCGCACCAGTGGTGGAGCCAAACAAATCTTAATGGGGGTCCCATTTTTTTTCCCAGCATTGACATGATTGTTGTCGAAAATTTATTACTTTATTTTTGTTTTGAAAAATCAAAGTAGTTGGATCAAAAAAAATTATAATCAAAGTAAATATTTGAATTAGTGTTCTCTTGTAATGTATCATATATTTTTTGGCACTTGTATAGTTGTACTCTAAATTTGGTAAGAGTAATGATAATCATTAATCATACTACACTGTTTACACTGTTATAATACTAGAGGCTAAGAGATACGACCTAAATGAATAGATTTACTTGTAACTTGTGTACACACTAGCTTCTTATTCAAAATTTTATCCAAGGATCATACAGATCAAATAATAAACATTATTGTTAAGATTAAAAATAAACTATGGATAGAACAAAATGATTTACTCATACTTGTATCAACACAATAAAATCCATACTACATACTTGGAATTGAATCAAAAAAATAATTTAGAATTGAAATCCAGACTACATATTATACAGAGAGATGAGAGAATGAAAGAAGTTTTAGCTTAATAGATGGCTTGGGTTTGAGTTTCTTTTTTTAAGTTTGAGCAGTTGGACTTAATTAATAGAATGAGAGAATGAATTATTTTTTAGTCCAAAACTCATACCACTATTTCAGCCTTTAAGAGGTGGACTGAGCTTGGGGGTCCAAAATTTTTTTAAACTGGGGGGCCAAATAAAAATTCTGGCCTACATGAAGGAAGTTTTACAAAAAATTTGGAGTCCCAAATGTCCCCCCAACCCACCATCTCTCTCCGCCCCTGTGTCGCACCCCCGACCTCATCCTCCCCCTTTGAACACTCCCCCCCCTGCGGACCGCGACGTCTTCCGTCTGCCACGCTACTGCCTCTCCAACCCACTCACCACCTCTGCCACTGCCGACCCCGACCTCGGTAACCCCATCGCCCCTCATCCAGTCCCAGTGAAAAGAGAGGAGAAGATATGATCTTCACTGTTCTATCTTTGGTTGTGGATTGGTTTGAGATTTGGTTGTAAGTGAGAGAAATAGAGGAAAATATATGCTCTTCACTGCTCTCTCTTTGAGTGTGAATTTGTTTGGGATTTGATTGTTTGCAAGTGTTGATCGTGTGTGTGTGTGAGAGAGAGAGAGGAGAATGTATGTTCTTCACTGCTCACTTTTTTGTTGTGGATTTGGTTGGAATTTGGTTGTGAGTAAGAGTGTTGATTGCGAGTGAGAGGAAGGAGAGGAGGAGAAGATTAGGTTTGGCATTTGGATCAGAGTGAAAGTGAGAAGGGAAAGGGAAAGATTGGATCTAAATTTTTGATCTGAGTAAGAGAGTGGAGAAGATCTGGAAGACGAAGACACTTTCCGACTGCTCTCCTCATAAGGGGCAAGCAGCGAGGATGAGCAGCAGCGGTCTATGTAGTAGGACTGTGTGGGTTGGGCCCAACGATGGGGTCCCCTCCACAGCCAAAGTCTCCGATGATAGCGGGCATTTCGAATTTTGAAATAGTTGGGCGTCAAAAAATTCCGCATGATTCACTTCAGGTGGGTGAGCCACGTGAGCGGCACACGAAGCTAAAAACGATGTACAGACATTTCTATTGGGCCAAAGAAGGGGTCCAATACAATAATAAGGGAATTTTTTTTGGGACTAGATGGGGTCTAGTATGGTTTTGAGTTATCTTTTGAACCCAAGAAGGGATCTAGATTGTCCTATCCTCTAGTGTGATGCATTAGAAATCACTTGACCCACACTCAATTCCGAGGTTTTGACTAGAACGAAATAACTGTACTTTCGTGGAACTAGTAATAGTATTTCTGATATAGTCAGTTCCTTTTAGGAGAACGAGTATGTTATCGTGGAGATAACTATCTTTCGAGTCAATGGCCCATTCTCCATGGTTTTGTTGGTGGCACTGCTGTTAGGAATTGTGGCTTCAAATACACGTAGACACGGGGTACTTGAAGTTGGAGAAGAAGAGGGGGAGACAAAGAAGCAAGAGAAGACAAGCAGCGAAGTGGAAGTAGTCTAGAGAGTTGCGGTCGACTGATCTGGGGGTGCAGTCGACCGACCCTAACTATTGAGAGTTCTTCGAGTGTACAACACAGGAGGGGACGGTCGACCAGCCTTGGGGGTGCAGTTCACCGGTCAGCTCTCTGGGTTAGTTCTACATATTGCGGTCGACCGACCTTGGGGGTGCGGTCGACCGATCTTGGGGGTGCGGTCGACCGACATCGGCGGCTGATTGTTTTGGGCTTACGAGTTTAAAGACCCAATTGCTATATTTGTGTTTATCTTTTAGGGTTTACTTAGGAGCTGTATATATGGCCGTAAACTCTACGGTTAGGATTAACTTGTGTATCAAGAGGTGAGCCGTTATCATTGTCTAACTTCGAGAGAAAATTGTGCCGAGTGTTTTAAATGTGAGAGAGAGAGATTGAGAGTTATAATCTCTTTTGTAATCTTTGTATTTCTTTAGGAATAAGAAGTATTGGTTATCTCTGCATATTGGTTGTATTCTTGTGAGATCCATATATTGTGGTGGCTTGTTCTTGGTTCATCTAAGTCTTGGGAGTTTCTATTGCTTGTGGTGTATTTCCGCTATTAGCACTACGAGTTATGGGGTAGATTACTCCGTCAACTGCTTGTTATCTGTACTGGTCATGTTTCTTTATATTTTTGTCTAATGTCCCATCCTCCCATGTATAACAAGATGTTCTATGTTTTATTTCTTGTGTTGTTGATTGCATATTTGGCCCAGTATTTTGGGCTTATTTTGTTATTTTCTTGTTAATAAAACAAGGTGACTATGTTTAGAATTTTTTTTAATATACGCCCTTTTTCCGAACCACTATGCAGAAATATGATACTTGTCAAACTAGTTGCGCTGGGGGGCTCAATAACTAAACTTGCCGTTCCCAACGACGAGCTTAGTTATTTCGTACTCGTCGTTGGGAACAGCGGACTTAGTTGTATTTTTTTGGAGAAACTCGTCGTTCACAACGGCGAGTGCAATTCAAATTTATCAAACAAGACTCGTCATTCTCAACAGCGAGGTTATTTATATTAGACTCGCTATTTGGAATGGCAAAGTTCTTCGATTTTTTTCTTTTTTTCTTTTTGCACTGAACTCGTTGTTCAGAACATCGAGTCTAGTGTAAAGCACCTCTCCGTTCCCAACGGCGAGTCTTGTTGAAATTTTTGAACTCAAACACTCTCTACGGACTTGGTGAATTTTTGAAAAAAAAATCATCGAAATTTTGATTTGAACTAAACTCGCCGTTAGGAACAACGAGTGTAGTGTAAAGCACATCGCAGTTCTTAATGGAGTCTTATTTGAAAATTTTGAACTAAAAATCTCTCTACTGGACTTGGTGATTTTTTTTATAAAAAAAACCCATCGATTTTTTTTTAAAAACTAAACTCGCCGTCGGGGAACATCGAGTCTAGTGCAAGGCACCTAGACATTCCCAACGACGAGTCTTATTTGAAAATTTTGAACTAAACTCGTCGTTGGGAACAACGCGATTCTAAAAAAAAAAGAAAAAACTACACTCGCCATATACCAACATCGAGCACGAAATAACTAAGCTCGTAGTTGGAAACGACGAGTTTAGTTGTTGAGTCTCCTAGCGCCGAAATAACATCGAGCACGAAATAACTAAGCTCGTTGTTGGAAACGGCGAGTTTAGTTGTTGAGTTCCTTGCGCAATTAATTTGACAAGTTTTCTCTTCTGCAAATAGTATCCAAAAATCGCATATATTAATTTTTTTCCTATATTTCACCATTTCTCTAAAAAGAAAAAAAAAATCCAAAATAAGAAAAAGACAGGTGAATCATTTGAATAGGGTTTCATGCACACGGTGATCTCATCACTATATGAGAGTTCTAATCACATGACAAATCTTTGTCCCACACGATGGTATCAGATGCCTAAGAGCAATTCAGACTCAAATCTTTTTATTCTTTCTCCTCTATTTTTTTCTTTTTTTTATATAAAGAAAATATAGAGTATGACCATCATATTCTATTAATAGAAAATAACAAAAATAAATTCAGTCTAACTAAAGATAAGTACATGTACAGATAAAAGCAAGAAAGAAAAAGCAAGTACCCCCAACACCCGTGGGGAAGAGGGAAAACTAGCCTAAAAAATTAGAGTCTTCCTCTCCTCTGAAAATTAGAGTCTTCCTATGGCTGGTGCTCAACAAGGCCATTCTCACTAGAGAGAACCTTGCCAAGAGGCAACCTCACGTTGCGACCAATTGCGGGTTCTGCAACGTTCACGTGGAAACTCTGAATCACCTGTTTCTGCATTGCACTAGAAGCAAGGCCGTCCTGACAGAGGTGCTCAGAGCACTAGGAACAAGTGACTACCCAAGTGACTATGAGGAACTGTGGGTGGGTCCTAGATTTGCATCAGCTCGTCACGATATGAAAGATGCATGGTTTATTGCCATTGCGGCAACCACATGGGTGTTATGGCTAGATAGGAACAATCTTTACTTCCGTGCTTCATGTAACTCTATTTCTAGTAACCTTACTCATATTATGCATCTAATTTCCTTTTGGGCTACAGCTGCTGCTTCAGGAGCGAGAGGAAGGATTGCAAGGGTGTTCCAGGTGGATGAGTTTGATGACGAGGAGATAGAGATCGGACCTACCCTTGACTGATGAGTGGACTCCAGCCTCACTATGTCTTTTTGTTTCAGGCCTCAGTAGGTTGTATTTGTATTTTGGTTGCCTTTAGGCTGGATGCTGTTACTCACCCCCCAGGGTTTTGTTGGGGGTTATGTTTTATTTCCTGCATTGCACTTGTATTTTTCCGGTACTTCGGGGTTGTTTATTAATTTCTTATTAATGAAACAGGGTGGCATTATTCCACCTTTTCTTCAAAAAAAAAAAAAAAAACTAGCCTAAAAAATAAGCGAAATAAAATCAAATAGAATAAACCCACCAACAACACGGGAGGGTAGGTCTAGTTAAGGGTCAGACCGATCTCAATCTTCTTATCGTCAAAGTGCTTTGATAGGAAGCAGGTGTGGAGGCACATTAGCCCAAAGTACGGCACATGCCCAAACTGAAATCTTGAATTTCTCCATGTGTAGTGTGCGATTTTTTTTTTTTTTTTTTTGTGCCTAATCTTACAACACACCAGGTCCAGGTGCCTAACCTAAAGCCCACTTAGCTATCAAAAGGGCTAATGAATGGAGTTTTAAGCAAAGCAAATAACAACTATTCTGCTTAAATAACAGCTGTTCTTCTTTGGCCCCCCATGTGGCTTAAGAAAAAGCCCAAAGCAAAATAGTGCAACTTAATTGAAAAGGACCCAATAACTGGATTACCTTTGCTTTTTATTATAGACTTTAGATTTTTCTTTTTCTTTTTTTCTTTTCCACTTTTGTAATCTGATTACTATTATGTTAATTATAATATTTACATTACGTTTGCTTTTATAATCTACTCACAATAAAAAATTTCAACCTTTTTTTTAGTTTGTTCTTTCTCAAAATAATTGATCAAAATATCAATCGTATCAACAAATGGGAGATCAGTGGATGAAAAATATCTTATCGGCTGATATTAGTGCAAAATCAATCATTAAGCAATTTCGTGCAATGAAATCCCGTCCAGGTCAAATTGTGATAAGAAAAATTGATATATATTTTATGTTATTTTGTTTTAGAATTTATTTTCTTGGAAATTTTTTGTTTATTTAATTATTTGTTTATTTCAATACTTTTTGAGAGTGTGAAGTTGGAAAATTTATATGTTTTTTACTTGTAAATGATTTTTTTCTAATATTTATTCTAAGTGACTATTTTGAAAAGTATGTTGTCTTGTTTGTGTGCCTACCATTACAGAGTTGTTTTATGTTGAAGCTGCTCTGTGATCCAAGTAATGTGGTAGATCATATGCGGTTAACTTTATATTTATGTGTTGATTTATGGGCACTCTCGAGTCTTGACTAATTGGATGACTCTGTAACAGGTAATTTTGTCGGCTTTGTGCATTTGAGCAATGCAACAATCTTAACACTAATCTGTTTCACAGGCTGGTAGGCTCACCTCTATTAGTAGCTAGAATATATAGTATATTGAGAAAGAACTTTACTACAAGTATATTAACAGGTTATATGAATGAGATCTGAATGTAATACATTTGTAATCCATTCCGTAATAAAATACTTGCTTTCAGTTCAGATTACATAATGTCTGAACCTCTACATGTTAATTTTGACAAAACTATATTAGCTAGTAGTACAGGTATGTACACCATTGCTACTGATACCACATTGTTCTACATATTACAGCATTATGAACGAGGGGTGGCATTAGGGCCGAGCTAGCCCGGGACCGGACCGGCCAAAACCGAACTGGGGGCCAACCCGTCAAATTGATGGAACGGTTCGGTTCAGCCAAATTCAAGGAAAGCCCGGATTCAGCCTGGCCCGGTCAAACTCGGGACCGGGTTGAACCGGCCCGACCTAGTCCAGGCTGGCCCGCGGGCCGGCCGTTGGAATTTCTGCCTTTTTTTTCGAGAATATATTTTTTTTTACATTTGTGTTTGTGTAATTCATAAAAACAATTTAATTTATGAATATCTCTTTTCTTTATATATATTTTTCTGTATGTTTTTGACAATTGTGAACAATTTTTCTTATCCTTCATCTTTGTAAAACAAATAAAAAATATATAAATATACAAATAAATAAATAAAATTAATTTGAACCCAGCCCAGTCCAGCCCGCCCCCCAAGCTAGGGGAGGGGGTAGGGGCAGGGGTCGGGCCGCTATTTTCCTCCACTGGTCCGGCCAGGCCCAACCCCCAATCATTGCTGGCTCGGCCTGCCTAAGCCCGAGCCGGGTCAAACCCACCGGGTTCGGCCCGACAGGCCCGAATGCCACCCCTAAATATATGAACTATAGTTTGAAGTATATTTCCATACATTAAAACATACATACATGCATACTCCACTATTTACGAGAGTGTTTACTAGTGTACAGTAATATAATCCACTACGTGTTTATTGTCTATTAGTTCTGCGAAGTAAAGCTGCTTCAGAGATGCTTATATCTTGCTCTTAGATTGCAGTCCTTGTTGGATATATTGGTATATTCTCTCTATATAAATATTGCATGTACATATAGTCACAAAGTTCCGGTTTAATTCGGCAAATTCGCGATTTATTCGCGAATATTTCTTCAGCCGAACTAGTTCGCGAATCATACGTCGCTTCCCAAATAATTCGCGAAGTGCGTGAATAATTCGCGAAAATCACGAATTGCTGAATTATTCGCGAATAATACCCAATAACCCAACTCAAGTATTCAACCCTATTTCCTTGTAGTGTCTTGCTTTTCTCTTCCCTTGTGTTTTTCTCTTTCCAGCCGCGCAGATTTTTTCCCCCCAAATCAGAAGGAGCGACGATTCCTTTTTTCCTATTGCAATCAAAAGAATTTCATTCGCTCAATCATTAGAAGGTATGATTCTCGATCTCCTATCATTTTCATCTATGTCCATGTTCATTGCAATTGTTGATCAATAAAATGAACCATTTGTTGTGTGAATTTGCTGCTATCCAATTTTTAATAGGATATGGAACCAAGGGAAGCGAGGATTGAAGTATGGCATGAACCTGGAAACTTGAGTTTGAAATTATTTTGTAATTGATGTCTCTAATTTATAATAGTCTAAAATATTTTCTTATGAAACACTCTTGTAATTGGTTGTTTGGTGCATAAGTTAAGTAGCTAACAAACAAAACAAGACTGAGAACTAGATGATGTTATATCAGTGTTTTCGCAGCTAATTATGGTGTATGTGTAATTTGTAGTATGCAGTGTAATATCATATAAAACTGTTGACTAAAGCAAGTAAGTGATCGTAAAGCTTATTGATTCTTATCTTATACAATATACAATGACTAGATTCACAGACTAATAATAAATATTTTTTTGCTTTGGTGATGGGTACTAACTATTAAGATGTATTAAATTTTGTATTTCTTTCTTTCCGAACTTATGCCGATATTTTCCCCAATTTTCCAAATTTTTGCCGAATTCCGAATATTGAATCTTGCCGAATTATTCCTGAACGCCGGATATGTGACTATGATGTGCATATGAGTAACACGTGTATTGAACATACAATTGATTGGATATTGGAACGCGGGTTTGTGGGCTTATAACCCAATACCCAAATCAGTATTTAGGAATAAATACTGGCTTGTGATAGCAATCTAGGTATTTCAATCTTGATACCTAGGGTGAATATCTCAAGCAACTTAGATCTAGAGATAAACCCAAATTTCCAATTGTTAATTTCTCACAAAACCTAACGGTCCTAGATTACTTTCAACTTTCTGCCTCGATTACAATGTTTCAGCTTGTACAAAGTTAGGATCCTAGTGTTCATACATTTATATGTGCACATTTTTTCATTCATATAAACGAATGATGGCCACAGTGGAAATCAATTTCTACATGTATTATCAATGCAGGAATAACGACCAGAAAGAGGCTCCGGTTGGAGGGAGCAAACTAGCTAAGAGGGTGATGGTAGCCGCATCCTATTACAGATCGTTGGTGCGTGCTGATGGTCATGGAGGTTTTTGTACTTTTGGGCTGGAGTTATGATGTATTTTGAATGATTTATTATGTTGCTCTTTGTTGTTTTGATGTTGAAGACTTGATTAGATTAGAATTGTAATACTTGATACTTTATGTTTCGTTAATCTTTCATTAATGAAATCGGTGACATCGAATCAAAGTTAATATTTTCTCTTAATGCATATAGCCAGTCATGTCTAGTTTATGTTGTGCGCGGAATACAAAACTAATTAACCAATGCGGAATCAAAGAGAGAAACAGCGGAGAGAAACACAGAAAAACAAACCAACACAAGGACACACAAGATTTATGTGGTTCGGCAAAACGATGCCTACATCCACAAGGGGCGGTTGGGATTCTTTACTATGTTCTCCAATGGGCAAACAAAGCCTTTACAAGATATGACGGCTGCAAAATCCGAATAAGGTGTTACAATTTACAAAACCCTAACGGGTGTATTTATAGGGAAACTATTGGGCCTTTCGAATTGGGCCTATTCTGGATCCAAAACCCGCCGACAGTCGACTGGTCTTCATACCAGTCGACTGATAATTCCTTCGGGACAGTCGACTGACTCCCACATACAGTCGACTGCTACTGCTGTATTCTCAGTCTTCGAAAACTCCTCTCTGGACAGTCGACTGCTCCTCCATCCAGTCGACTGAAGCTCTGAAACTTTCGAACACTGCAGATACCAAATACCAGAATCGAGCCATTATCCTACAATCTCCACCTTGGCGAGATCTTCCAAGTATCCAACAATCTCCACCTTGGTGAAATCTTCCAAGTAGCCCAAGCAATCTCCACAAATACTCCAAAACAACTGCTCATCACCAAATGTAACAAAAAACCAAACTCCACCTTAGTATGATATCACATACTAAACAAACCAATAGCAAAGCACTCTCCCAACCGCCCATGCCAAATTATCAAACATGCAAAATATTAGCCAGGTTCATGCAATGCTTGAACTTGGCTGCCCCAACAATTTTGGTCAACATATCAGCAGGATTATCAGCTGTTCCAATCTTCACCAAATGAATATCACCATCCTTTATCAAATCACGCACAAAATGATAACGAACATCAATATGTTTGGTCCTCGAATGATGAACTTGGTTCTTCGCTAAATGAATAGCACTCTGACTGTCACAGTGTACCTCCACCTTCTCCCGATGAATTCCCAAGCTCTTCAAAAGTCCATGTATCCAAATGGCTTCCTTCATGGCCTCAGCAACCGCCATGTATTCAGCCTCAGTAGTAGACAACGCTACAGTGGACTGCAAATTTGACCTCCAACTTATAGGTGCTCTAGCCATAGTAAACAAATAGCCTGTAGTAGACCGCCTCTTATCTAGATCACCTGCATAGTCCGAATCAACATAACCCACCAATAACCTGCTAATATTGTCATCCCTTTCAAACTTCAAACCCACATCTGTGGTGCCACTTATGTACCTCAAAATCCATTTAGCTGCTTGCCAATGCTCTTTGCCTGGATCATGCATATATCGACTAACCATACTCACCGCCTGAGAGATGTCTGGTCGAGTACAAACCATAGCATACATCAAACTGCCAACCACACTAGTGTAAGGTACATTAGCCATATACTGTCTCTCTTCATCTGTACTTGGAGACTGAGAAGCACTAATTCTGAAATGAGGAGCTAAGGGTGTACTGACTGGTTTAGTTTTCTCATCTATACCAAACCGTTTCAGCACCTTCAAAAGATATTGCTTCTGTGTCAAACTCACTATGCCCTTTGCTCTGTCTCTAGCTATCTCCATCCCAAGTATCTTCTTGGCTTCACCAAGATCCTTCATCTCGAATTCAGAACTCAGCTGATTCTTCAAATTTTGAATCTCCTTAGCATTTTTAGAGGCAATTAACATGTCATCCACATATAATAACAGATATATAAAAGAACCATTCTGCAACTTCCTGAATATCCCTGCACTTTCATAAACTGATCAAACCTCAAATACCACTGCCTTGGAGATTGCTTCAACCCATACAGAGACTTCTTCAACCTGCAAACACAATTTTCCTTTCCATCTGTCTTAAACCCATCTGGCTGCAACATATAAATTTCTTCATCTAGATCCCCATGTAAGAATGCAGTCTTCACATCCATCTGTGTCAATTCAAGATCAAACTGTGCTACCAAAGCTAACAAAATCCGAATAGAAGGATGCTTAACAACCGGAGAGAACACTTCATTATAGTCAATACCTTCCTGTTGAGCATACCCCTTTGCAACTAGTCTAGCCTTGAACCGAACACTGCCTTTTGGACCTTCTTTCTTCGTATACACCCACTTGAAACCAATTACTTTCTTCCCTTTGGTAGTTGCACTAGATCCCAAGTCTTATTCTTATGAAGAGAGTTCATCTCTTCATCCATAGCAACTCTCCAATCTGCATTTTCTGAACTTCTAGTAGCTTCTTTGAAGTTGGAGGGAACTTCATCATCCACAATGGGAAGAGCAAATGCAACTGTATCTGTAAAGCGAGACGGTCGTTTGATATCTCTTCTTTGCCTTCTTACTGCAATTGATTCTTCCTGCTGGATAGGAACTTCTTCATCATTCTCAGTATCAACCACATCATCTTCATCTTGGACAGGAACAGAATTTTCAACTGACAACTTTTCTAACTCCACCTGTTGGAGAACTCTCCTACCAGTCGACTGGTTATTGCCAACAGTCGACTGTCCCGAGCTCCCACTCTTCTGCTGTTCTAGACCACCAGTCGACTGCTCCTGTACATCAGTCGACTGTCCCGATATTCTGCTACTCACCTGTTGGAGAACTGTCCCACTCTTCTGCTGCTCACCAGTCGACTGTCCCATACCACCAGTCGACTGTTCCGAGCTAATCATGCTGGTCTCATCAAAAGTCACATCCCTGCTGATTACTAACTTCTTCTGTTCTGGACACCACAACCTGTAACCTTTGACACCAGTACTAAAACCAACAAATATAGCCTTTTTGGCTCTTGCATCAAGTTTAGTTTCAGTTACATGAAAATAAGCAGGACAACCAAATATATGCAAAAAACTATAATCAGATGCAGGTTTACCACTCCATACCTCAATAGGCGTCTTGCCTTCAAGTGCTGCTGATGGTAAACGGTTGACAATGTGGCTTGCATATATAACAGCTTCTGCCCAAAATGTCTTCTTCAATCCAGACTGTGCTAACATACATCTCACCTTCTCAAGTAAGGTTCTGTTCATCCTTTCTGCAACCCCATTTTGCTGTGGAGTCTTCCTAACTGTGAAGTGCCTCTGGATCCCTTCATCTTCACACAATTTCAGAAACGGATCATTCTTATATTCCCCTCCATTATCTGACCTCAGAACCTTAATCTTCCTACCAGTCTGATTTTCAACTTTCTTCTTCCAACTTGTGAACAATGTCAAAACTTCATCTTTGTGCTTCATGGTATATACCCAAACTCGTCTGGAGTAATCATCAACAAAAGTAACAAACCAGTGTCTACCACTCATAGAAGGTGTCTGAGTAGGGCCCCAAACATCTGTGTGCACATAATCGAGGATACCCTTTGTCTGATGTACAGCTGTACCAAATTTCACCCTAGTTTGCTTACCCAAAACACAATGTTCACAAAATTCCAACTTGCACCCTTTAGCATCTTTAAGCAACCCTTGCTTCACAAGCCCCTGCAAGGCCTTTTCTCCTGCATGCCCGAGTCGCATATGCCACAACCTAGTAGAGTCGGGAACAACCTGTTTAGGCCTTTCAGTTACACTGGCAGTCTCACCCAAATATGTTTTTCCCTGCAAGAAAAACAAGTTCCTTTTTCTTTGCCCTTTCATCACCACGAGTGATCCGCTAGTCACCTTCAGAATGCCACCTTCACTGGCAAATTTCAATCCACTGGCCTCCAAAACACCAAGTGAAATCAAATTTTTTTTCAAATCTGGAACATACCATACATCTGAAAGCTCCCTAATAAGACCATCGTGCATTAGCAATTCAATCTTCCCGATTCCTACCTTCTTACAAGGTGCATCATTTCCCATCAAAACTACACCACCATCCATATACTCCAAAGAAGTAAACCACTCCTTTTTCCAAGACATATGATAGGAGGCTGCTGTATCAAGAAACCATACTTCTTGATAAAGTGAGGGACTAGAAGCAAGTGCAAAAGAAAAATCCTCGCCACTACCTAAATTATCAACAGTCACATTTGCAGTCGAATTTCCCTTATTTCGTAGCTTTGGACAATCCTTTTTCCAATGCCCCCTTTCATGACAGAAAGCACATTCATCTTTGGCCGGTATTTTCCTGTCCTTCGAAACTCCTCTCGATTTGGAACGAGATTTGTTTCCCTTTTTCCCAGATTTGGACTCAGATCTGGTCTCAGTCCTGCCCCTTACAATTAAAGCTTCAGAAGTTTCTCTATCAACCATTTTATCCCTTCTCCTAGTTTCATTTTTCAACAGGGCATTTGCAACATCTTCATATTTAACAGTATCCTTTCCATATAGTAAAGTAGTTGCTAAATGATCATAACTTTCAGGTAATGAATTCAACAGAATTAGGGCTTTATCTTCATCTTTAATTTGCTCATCCAAATTTAACAAATCAGCCAATAATTTATTAAATGATTCAACATGAGCATTCATAGACATACATTCCGTATAGGTGAAGCGAAAAAGTCTCTTCTTCAAATACAGCCGATTCTCCAAACTTTTCCTCATGTATTTGTCTTCGAGCTTCTTCCACAACACCGCAGCAATGGTATCCCTCATCAAATCGTACTTCTGAGCCTTCGCAATAAAGAGCCGAATAGTCCCACACGCAACTCGATTCAACTTCTTCCAATCTGCTTCGGACATATCCTTTGGTTTTTCTACCTCCAAAGCAACATCTTGTTCTTGTTGAACAAGAACATCCAACACCTCACATTGCCACATCCCGAAATTGTTTGTCCCATCAAATTTTTCAACTTCAAATTTTGCGTTGTGAATCGTTGTTCTTGACGAACTTGATCCCACAACATCCTTGGTTGCATCTGCATCACCCGCCATCTCCCTCTAGGTCGAACCAACAGCTCTGATACCACTTGTTGTGCGCGGAATACAAAACTAATTAACCAATGCGGAATCAAAGAGAGAAACAGCGGAGAGAAACACAGAAAAACAAACCAACACAAGGACACTCAAGATTTACGTGGTTCGGCAAAACGATGCCTACATCCACAAGGGGCGGTTGGGATTCTTTACTATGTTCTCCAATGGGCAAACAAAGCCTTTACAAGAGATGACGGCTGCAAAATCCGAATAAGGTGTTACAATTTACAAAACCCTAACGGGTGTATTTATAGAGAAACTATTGGGCCTTTCGAATTGGGCCTATTCTGGATCCAAAACCCGCCGACAGTCGACTGGTCTTCATACCAGTCGACTGATAATTCCTTCGGGACAGTCGACTGACTCCCACATACAGTCGACTGCTACTGCTGTATTCTCAGTCTTCGAAAACTCCTCTCTGGACAGTCGACTGCTCCTCCATCCAGTCGACTGAAGCTCTGAAACTTTCGAACACTGCAGATACCAAATACCAGAATCGAGCCATTATCCTATAGTTTATTCATGCTGGTTTCTATTTAATTCACTCTTTTCCAAGTGCTAGTCTCTCTTAGTAGCTACTAATTTCGACAAAGCTAGTTGAATAGTCTGAACAAGTTCATCCATTTTTCTTCTTATTAGCCAAAACTTTTCAAGTCTCTGCATGGAAATTAGCCTTGCATACTAGAATGCATGACACATCTGCCTAATCTTCTACCGTACACATCTAGTCTTGATTCTAATTGCTTAATTTGCGATATTAAAATACAGTTGAAGTCCCCTTAATTTGGCAAGGTAGGGGAAAAGTAGGCTTTCAAGAGTCTTATGCGCATGTCCCTTGCATATATATATATATAGTGCGCAAGTCTGCTCCTTTTAATTGCTAGCTGTCCGTCTTCATGGAAAATCGATTCCATGTGCCTCTATTTTGAAACAAACTTGTAGCTCTAAGCACTTGTTTCAAATTTGTGAAAATCCTGTATTCAAAATTTATTTAGTTCAAATCTAATTTATTTATCAACGAATTATGTGACCTTTTATCATAATTTTGTTGCATAAATATGTGTAAATCATAAGAATAATTCCTTGTATCCTCAATTTTGGAAAGAAATGGGAATAAAAAGAAGTTGAGTAGTGCAAAATGAGGTAAGGAAGTGATTTCCACCAATTTGAATCTTTGATATGCAATATGACCTACCATAACCATACCACTTAACCAAGTCAAACGATTCCATATCTCCTCCTCCTCAGATTTTGTTGGATTAAGGACACGTATATCACTTTATCAGCCTTTGACTTCTATAATGGCCACCCCTACAATTATTGAGATAAGTCGGGTAAAAGGATTTCCTTAGAGAATGCTTTAGAGATTATGGTTAGAGGATATCCTATGGGTTCCTCTAGGCGTGTCATGATAAGCACTTTTACTTGATGGAACATTTACCAGTCGACTATCCTCAAATTTGAGGAGGGGCACAAATCCTAAGGAGATTCGATTGTTTCTTTGCCGTTCTATATGTGAATCATATACCTTTTCCCCATCTTGATGCATGTAGAAGTACTTGGCTCCTTCCAAACTTTATAGTATACCCTACATATCTATAGGATGTAATTCCTGAAGTTTTTTTTTTTTTTTTTTTGGAGGGAAAAGGTGGAATACGGCCACCCTGTTTCATTAATAAGAAATTAACAAAACAACCCCAGCATACTTGGAGCAAGTTACAACCTACAGAGACAAAAAAAAAACATGAAGCGACATGACCAGTACATATAATCAGCTCTCACTCTACACTACGAGGACCAACTAATTGTATGTCCACCAAGCAAGCTTCGAGTGCCCACCCAACTAAATGTAATTCCTAAAGTTGAAAATGAAAGAGAAGAGTAGGAAATGAAGCTATAAAAGTGATGCATTGGTTTGCTCATTTGTTCAGACACAGAGAGAAACAGAGGGAGAAAGAGAAAGTAGGGAGAGATGGTGAGGATGTTGAATGAGGGAGTAGGTGCCTTGGGGGGAGATAGCCTTAGTGTCCTCCTAATGTGTATTCTTGCCTTATCAAATTTCTGCATTGTGTGCGCAGTCGTGTTCCTATGCGCCGATGGCGCTTCCAAGGAGCGGGACTCAGCCACTGCGGACGACCCGTATATCTACGTTGGTGGGTGCTCAGCCGAGTGCGGGGCTGCTTGTGGTGGCTGAGCAACTAACCCTCTTCAATAATTGTCTTATATGTAAGAGTAATTAGGGTTAATAATTAGAAAGGAAAAAATTGTTAGGGGTCAATGAAGCATTATTTGTGAAGAAATAATCTTAAGAGAATGGCTTTTCTTGAAAAGTCTGATGGATACAGTTTTCAATGAAGTCTCTGTTTTTTGTATTTCTTCAATTACTCGGCTCTGAATATGCATCTGAAATATTGTATTTCTATAAGATTGTGTCCTGGTATATTGTGTAGTGTTTTGCATGCCATTTTTCAAGATTTTGAATTAATATTGTAATTTTATAGATCTTGATCAACCATGTCTTTTTTTCTGAATAATCTTTGATAAAGCATATTTTCCTTTGAGATGAACTATTTATAATATTTGTAATTTTACCCAGTTTGCTAGCAAAAGAATATAATTTCATTTTTGGAAATTATTTTTTCTAACATTTCTGAACGCATAGTTTTTCAGACGCTATTACAACAGTTGGCACCAGGCCCATGCATTGTTGCAAACAATCCTCTTCGGTTAGAAAAACAAACGAAGAGATGAACTACTTGATCTCAATCATTCATAACAGCTGCAATTAGATGGATAAAAAAACCATTCCTCGAGTTCATTTTCCTGTATAGGTGAATTACGATCATCAGATGGCATTCTAGTAAATAATCTCTCTACTTTTCTTGCAATGTCGAGGGAATCTTAATATATTAAACAGTAATACATCAAGTAAATTTATTTTTAAAATACGATATTAAATGCAAATCCAGAGTGACCGGCCCCGATGTAAATGCAATCCTAAATAGATAATTTCCAAGAATTTTTAAGGATTAATTTTACCAACATGCAATGCGGATCAAGTTAGAAATTAAAATAGTTAATCGGTTCGATGGATTTTTAAGAATTGAATTATGTTTAACAGACCAGTTCTAACAATCAATGATTATATCTCTAAGCGTTCTAGCAAGTAAAAGATGCAATATTGATCTGTACTCTAACTAGTAAGTGGAAACGCTCACTCTCAATATTTGTGGATGACAGATAAATCAAATAATATAATAGAGATGATAAGAAAGTATAACACAAATATTTGAAAAGTGGAAAGTGTATACCGGGTTCAAAGCAACAAGTGTTAGATCTCAGATTGGCAGCAAGGAGCGAGGAGCAGAACGGCGGTCGATAAGGGCCAGCGAGACGGCAGTTGAGGGGACTCGATGGCGGCTGGAGGCAGGAAGCGGGGGTCGAGGTTGCGCGCATGGTGGCGAGGCGCTGGCATCGAGGCTGTAATGGGGTCGTAGGCGTTGGGGTGAAGGCGAGGAGGTGGGGAAGAGGAGGGTGGCAAGGGGGAAAGGCGGTGCTGGAGGTGGCGATGATGGCGGTGGCACGGGAAGGGTTCCTCGAAGTCGAACGGGGAAGAAGAAATAGAGCGGTGGGATGTGGAGAGTGGTCGACGAGAGTTTGGGTTGCGGTGGTGGTTGGGGGTGTTCGGAGTCGAGACAACGACGATGGTGAGGTCGGAGATGGAGGCTAGGGTTTCGGTCGGGACTTGGAGGAAGAAGAAGAGGAGAAGATGATTAGGGTTTGGGTTTAATTTTATTTGGGAATTATGGTTTAGGATTTTAATTTGGGGACTAGTGTTTGGGAATTGAAGTGGATTTGGGGATTTGGGGGTAATTTTAGAGTTTATCATAAACCCTAAAATTTTATTAAGATTTCTCACAAACCCTAATAATTCTCTTAATTGTATCACATAAAAAGAGGAATGAAGAGTAATCACTCATCACAATAATTTTTTTAATCAAGAATAGCATAACTTCTCATTAATGTCAAGGCTTATAAGCTCAAAATAAATCTTGATACAAATATCAAAATATTCTAAAATCTAAAAAGATGTTCTAATGCATAAAAAAAAATGGTGCGAATTGTAAAACTACTATATAGAACTAAATCTCAAAATAATCTAAAAAGAATTATTGTCCTCATCACTAATCCAAGCAAAGTTCCGAACAGGCTCGAAACTACAAATCCGATCTGACTCCAATGCCGCAACCACCTTACCGTCACCATTTCTTTCACAAAAAAAATATTATAGTAAAAAGACTTATCACTACTGTAGGGGCACTCACGAGTTGGGAGTGAAATTATGAGCTCTATTCAACCGTTTTATTTGGGTTTGATTTAGTAGATACAGGGAGTTAGGGAACCCCATGATTAATTGCTCAATCCTACACACATTTAGAGGGTGTTTAGCAATACCAAAATGCATTGCAATTAGACCTATTTTGCAACTGAGAGTAAAAGTTCAGTTGCAATATTTGGATAACCAACATTATTTATTTATTTATTTATTTATTTATTTATTATTATTATTATTATTATTATTATTATTATTATTATTATTATTACCTTTATTTTCAGAGGTTAAAGGTGGAATAACATCACCATATTTCATTAATAAGAGATTATTAAAACAACCCCGGCGTACCGGGAAGAGTATAACCAACATTATTGCTGCAACTAAAAATCAATTTTGCTTTTCAGTTGCAAATTTTACTTCACTTGCTACTTCCAAGTTTCAACTTCCACTCTTAGTGCAATTGAGTTGCAAGTTGGATTTTGAGTAACAATTGTTATCTCACTTACATTTACAACTTTTCTTATAAGCTTTGTCCAAACATTGTATTTGTAACTGCTGTTGCAGCTGTAGCTTCATTTGCAACTGTAATTCAACCAAAGACACCCTTATTCAGGCTTGAAGAGGCCAAGAGTAGCATTGGTATAAATACCCGAAACCCGGATCCGATCCGGACCCGACTCGGACCCGGTATTGGACTGGAACCGACCCGACCTATCCGGGTCCGGGTTCTAAAATGAGACCCGTTGTACTTTCGGATCCGGGTCTGGATCCGTTCAAAAGAGACCCGACCTGGACCCGGACCCATTAAAAAAAAACTCAAAAATTTAACATAATAATAAATATTCTATCCTCATCCCTCCCATCATTCCTCCTCAATTCTAAATCTTCCTCTTCCAAACTCAAAACTCATGTCTTTCTCTTCTCTCCTTCATTCTAAATGCTCCGCTCGCCGCTCATACTTCCGCTCCTACCCGAATGGGTAGAAATATTTTAATAGGATCCGGACCCGGAACCGGACCCGGTCCTCACGGGTCCGGTTGGACCGGTAGGGGACTGGGTCCGGGTTCGGGTAGTGAAGGACCCGACCCGACCCGACCCGATACCAATGCTAGCCAAGAGGGTATATAGATAAACTCAGGTTAAGAAACATATATCAAGCTTATAAAATAAAGCACATGCAACATGTGAGTACTACTAGAATCGATTGATAAGTCTTTTGGTAGTGAGCAATGGGTCAAAAGTTCGAGATCACCATATTTCTTCTCATTTTACCATTTTATGGATCAGAAGAAATCACATTATAAACAACATTTCACCTTCTTGTTTTCTCTCTCTAGAAAAGTCTAAAGAGAGAAACTAGATTTGAAAAAGCACTCAACAAAAACCCTAGATCTACAAACCTAAGGGTGGTGGCGGCTACCCTTCAACGCCCCCCCCCCCCCCCCAAATTGTCCCCCACCTTACTCCTCCATCCAGCGCGGTGAGCACGCTCCACGAGACGAAGCTCTCCTGTCTCCAGTCGTGATGTCCACGAGAGTTCTCCTGTAGTTGGGCGGCGGTTCGTCGAAGCCGCGCGAGTCGTCGTCCCGGATCATTGAAGCAAAGCGCCGTCCTGGTTCGTCGAAGTAGCGAGTTGGGCGGCGGCTGTTCGTCAAAGTCGTGCCTCATCCCGGATCGACGACGGCCACCTTCGTGCCCCCCCCCCGATAGCCCGCTCACCTCCGTCCCCTTCCCCTTGTACCTCTGTCCCCTGGGTGCCTTGTCCTACTGCATCCAGTGATGCCGTCGTGCGTCGTGCGGTGGCGACGTTGCGGCGTGCGATGCCGGTGGAGAGGAGCTCTTGCCCTGTCCCCTTGCTTCCAGATCTGAGATGGGTTGTTTTTTTGGAGTTGGGGGTTTGGGGTGGTTTGATTGGGGTTGGGGTTTGGGTTAGATTGGGATTGGTTGGCCTTGCTGGAGGTTTGCCCAGATGTTCTTCGCGCTTGCCACCATGTCCACACTCTCGGGGCCAATCACGGCATTCTGTAGCTATGATTTGGTTTTTGCGAGGGTTGGCAGCGCGTGTGAAGATGCTGGGTGTGCTTCTCTATCTGCGAGTCGCTATGATGAGCGGGTTATGATGTTTTGCACGATTGTGGAGCTTGGACCCGAAGATGGGGTCCCTTCGTGGTGTGCGCTCACTTGTATCTACTTTCGAGGGGCTTGTCTCTGTGTTGTTGTTGGCGCGGAGTTGTGGTGTAAGAGGTGTGGAATGTGTCGTGTCGCACGATTGTGGGGCTTGGGCCAGAGATGGGGTCCCTCCATGATGTGCGACGTCCACGGACTGGTGCCCCCCCCCCAAGATCGCTGAGTTCATCCAACGGTGCGCCACCGCACTTCGACTGCAGAGTGTGTCGGCGCGCCTATCGTGGATGTTGGTCGTGCCTCCTTAGGTCGCGGAGCGACGTCTTCGTCATGCCCGAGCATCCTCCCGTGCCTTTGGTCGCGATTGCCTCAGATCTGGACGATGGCAAGGTGCGCCCACCCCCCCCCCCCCTGCGCCTCACATTACTTCCCGACTTTGAAGGTGGAGAGCTCCTGTTGGGTTTTCGGGGCATAAATGCAGCGGATTAAAACAATAAAATCGAAACCCAATCGCAGGATCCATGCAAAACAAGATGTTTAATTCGTAGTTATGAACGTTTACCTTAAAACGAAGCTTTAACAGTTGAGAAAAGGATGACTAATGGAGGTCCAAGTTTCTTGAATCACCACGCATCCCGCTCACGCGATCTACGCTCTATCGGTATCCACACGAACACTTGGTTTTTGAAGGAGCGATGTACTAGCATCCGAAAACCAAATTCACTCTATCTTCATCTTCTTCTCTCAAACGGCTAGGGTTTTTCTCTTAGCCATGAACCCTAATTTGAGAGTTTTAAGATCTTTATATAGAGAGACAAATCTGTTTTTTCTAAAGCCCAATCCTATTGGGCTTTTATTAAAATTAGAATTCTTAATTAAATAAATAATTAAGTCAAACTTAATTAATATTCTAATATAATTCTAATTCTAATCATTAGTAAATTTGAAATTATATTTAATTAATTAATTAAGTCCCACTTAATTAATATCATAAATAAATTCGAATTACTATTTAATTTAAATTCATAATTTAAATCAAATCTCCTTCAAGCATTCTTGTGTGTGACCCTTTAGGTTATTATTACGTTGGAAATAATTTTAATATCCAATAATAAAATTATAAACAATGAGCGGCATCTAGTAATACATCATTGCTACCCAAGTAATAATAATAATTGGTGATCCAATAAAACCTTTCGTGATTAATGTTTCCGTGTAATATAATCCCTTTAACCAAATATTATAGATTAAACTCGAGGCATGTTCTCAGTCATCCTCTTCAACATTTAATCCGGGTTTCCTTGATCAATGAGTAGACTATTAAAACAAATCATTATTTGAGCATGGCCATGCATTTCATAGTCTCACTCAATCAAGAGGCCAATAATATCTTTCCTAATTATGGGAGGGTTAAATCCTTTATCTATCATTCATATTTCTCATACGACTCATAATATACCCGATGTCCACTTTTATCATCACCCGGTCAAAGGTAACTTTTAATGTAGTCAAAGTATATTAATCCTCGTATAGAAATATAATGATCTCAAGTCAGAGGATCATTACACCATTATCACTGTGAGTCTTTCTTATGACTTTATTTAAACATGAAGAATCTCACTGTGGGTCTATCCAGTGCCATGTAGAATCTTACATGCACCTATGTTCTTGACTTTAGTATCACTATACCTATGACCAATGAGATGTGGTCATCAGTCAACAAACATACTAATCTTTATGCATTATTATTGTCCCATAATGACAATGCTTGATTAGGGATATTTAGGAATATAAACACTATTCATATAATCTCATTTTTAAGTCACATACTTAAAGATATAGAATACGTATTATATATTCCAAGGACATTTATTACTCTAACATTTTTATCGCAGTAAATTAAGACATAATAAATTAACATATAATAATCAATAGAACACAATCATTAATTAACAAAAGTATTTCCTAGAAGCACAATCACATTGTCTCTAGGGCACTTACACTAACAATCTCCCACTTGCACTAGAGCCAATCACTCATGTATCTAATACCCATGGAACTAGTGTGACCTTCGTGCTTCTGCTGCGACAAAGCCTTAGTTTTGTGGGTCCGCAACGTTATCTTAAGTATGCACTTTACATATGTATGTATTCTGACTTAAGCCGATTAATCTTTTAGATCTATCTCTATAGATCCTGATCCCTAAGACATATGTATCATCGCCAAAGTCTTTTATCGAGAAACTATTTCCCAACCAAATCTTCACAACCTGTAGATTAGGAATGTCATTCCCTATTAATAATATGTCATCTACATATAATACTAGGAATGACACATGGCTCCCACTAACCCTTCGTAAACACACGACACATTTTCATTTTGCATGAAGCCAAACTCTTTGACTGTTTCATCAAAACGAATGTTCCATCTCCTCGAGGCCGGCTATAATCCATAAATGGACCGTCGCTTCTCACAGACCATTCTAGCAAACTTTGGATCGACTTGACATCCATTTGCCAGATTTCATAGTCATAGTAAGTTGCTATCGCAAGCAAAATCCTGATGGATTTGACCATAGCCACCGGTGAGAAAGTTTCATCATAGTCACTACTATGAATCTGCTTCGAAACCTTTCGCCACTAGTCTTGCTTTGTAGGTCTGTACATTACAATCCACGTCAGTTTTCTTCAAGAAACCCACTTGCACCCTATGGGTTTTACCCCTTCGGGTGGTCCAACCAAAGTCCATACTTTGATTTTCATACACGGAATCCATCTCAGATTTCATGGCCTCCATCCATCTCTCAAAATCTGGACTATTCATAGCATCTTTGTAGGTGAGAGGCTCATCATCATCTATGATCTTCACATCGCCAATTTGAGTCAGAAGAAATCCACGATATCTCTCTGGCTCATAGCGAATCCTACTAGATCTACGAATAACCTGTGTTTCTTGAGCAGTGTTGTTATCAACATCTTGAGTCACATTCTGCTCATGTTCCAACTCTGGTTCAACATTATTCTGTGGTTCTCGATCCTCATCGAGATCTATTGTCCTCCCACTATTTTTCTTAGAAAGTAAATCTCTCTTTAGAAACATAGCCATTCAAGCAACAAACACTTTGTTCTCGGAAGGTTTATAGAAATAATACCCTTTTGTTTCCATTGGGTATCCCACAAAATCTGATTTTGGTCCTAGCTTGTCAGAGATCATACGTTTCACAAACGCTTCATATCCCCAAATTTTCATAAATGACACGCTGTGACGTTTCTCAGTTCATATCTCATATATGGTGTCTTTTGAACTGATTTAGAAGGAACTCGGTTTAGTGTTTCTGCAGCCGTCTCTAGGGGCATAACCCCAGAAACTAATTGGAAGATCCCCTAGACTCATCATCAATCGCACCATGTCCAACAAAATGCGATTTCTCCTCTCAGACACACCATGTCTTTGTGGTGTTCCAGGAGGAGTGAGTTGTGATACTATACCACACGCTTTTAAGAAATTTTAAGCTTAGGTATTCTCCTCTACGATCAGATCGTAGAGTTTATACTTTCGCCTATTTGTTTTTCTTCTTCAATCTCTTACTCTTTGAATTTTTCAAACGATTCGGATTTGTTCTTCAAAAGATACACATATCCGTATCTACTAAAATCATCAGTAAAGGTTAAAATTAGTAAAAGCCACCTCTTGCCAACATACGCATTGGACCACATACATCACTATGTATCAATTCCAATTGTTTGGTGCCCTCTCACCATATCCGGTAAAAGGAGTTTTCGTCATTTTGCCAATGAGACATAGTTCACATTCTTCGTATGATTCAAAATCAAACTTATCCAAGTATCCATCCTAATGTAACTTGGAAATGCGATTCTCATTTATATGGCCTAAATGACAGTGCCAGAGGTATGTTTGATTTGAGTCATTTATCTTTAGACGTTAATTATTTACATTATAGATAGGAGTATCAAAATCAAGAACATATAAACCATTAAACAAACGTGCAACCTCATAGGTAACATTATTTAATGAAAAGGAACAACAATTGTTCTGAATCAAAAAGGCAATCTTGTCCAAACAAGAAACCAAAATAATGTTTCTGTAAATTGCAGGCACGTAAAATAGTTCTCAAGTTCTGAAATAAGCCCCATGGGCATCGATAAATAATAAGTCCCTACAGCTAAAGCAGCAACCTTTGCTCCATTGCTAACATGTAGGTCGACTTCTCCTAACGCCAAAGTTCTACTCCTTCGCCGTTTATGCACATTTATACAAATGTGAGAACCACATCCAGTATCTAATACCCATGATGTAGAAGTAGACAAATTTGACTTCTATAATATAAATACCTGAATCAGAAATCTGAACAGCCTTCAGTTTCTTCAGATCCTCCAAATAAGTTTGACAGTTTCTCTTCCAATGACCCGGCTTTTTGCAATAGTGACAATCACCCTTTGCCTTTGCCTTTGCAACACCTCCAGTAGGCTTCAAAGCCTTAACAGCGGGTTCTGGATTAGCAGGCTTAGATCCAATCTTGTTCTTGCCTTTCCATTTACCCTTTCCTTTGGCATTCCCTTTGTTGACCATCATTATGGGAGCAGGGGACGCCTTCTGAATGTTGGTCTCAGCAGTTCAACATAGCCAACAATTCGGTAGGTGTCTTGTCTATCTCATTCATATTGTAATTCATTACAAATTTGAGCATAGTCGCTGTTCAAAGATTGCAAGATTAGATCTATCTGAGCTTCCGGACTGATGGCGGAACCCAGAGTAGCAAGGTACTCCATATATCCAATCATCTTTAGAACATGCGGTGCAACTGGATCACGATCACCCTATTTGCACGCATACAAGGCTTTACTTGTATCAAACCTCTCTTGACGAGCCTGTCCTTCAAACATACGTTTAAGGTGCTCTATCATTATATGAGCATCCATATGCTTATGCTGTTTCTGAAGCTCATGACTCATAGTCGCAAGCATAAGACAAGTGACATCCGTGTCATCATCGATATGTTTCTGATAAACATTACGTTGATCAACCGATGCACCTACAGGGAGAGGTCCAGGGCGAGGAAATGACATAGAGCTTTCACTCTTACCTGAGGACTATCCTCAAATTCCTTTGCCAATCGAGGAAGTTTGTTCCTGTCAACTTGTCCTTCTCAAGGACAGATCGTACAAAGAAGTTATTTGAGTTGTTTGCCATTAGAATATCTATAATGTAAAATGCATAAAAGAATTAGTCTACGGAATTATTAGTTTATGTTCAAATGATTATTCATATATATTCATAATATATATCTCCCACTATTTTGATCAAATTAATAGCCCTTACTATTAATTCGGAAAGCATTTATTATATATCTTTCTAGTGAGCCAAGATCCATATTTCATCATGTCTTGAGTCAGCGTTGGCCGAAACTCCCAAAACACAACTATTTAGGTAGACAACATTTGTCAATTATATCACGTATATAACTCTTGGATAGTTTGGTGAACAACCATTGCTCTAATTTATCTAATAAATTTTTCGCCAAACTCTATGCTTCTAAGTTCATAATCTTATTGTGACGACTTAGTTAAGTTAGGCCCAATGAATCAATATAACGAGTATCACATTTACTCTTTCGCACCTCACCACGATTAAAAGGAGCACTCTGCTTTGGCAAACCCACCCCTTATGATCTAGGCCTTGATGAGTGTTATTCATTGGAAAGCATCTTGTTTAACTTAATATTTATTAAGGAATTTACTTATAAACGATCATGATCCCATCATAAAGAGATTCTCAATTTTTCCTTGAATCAAATATTTCAAATCAAAATTCGTTGAATGAATGATTTCCAGATCAGAGGTTAACGCACAGACGGCATTATTGGCACCCCTTTTCTTACAGATTCGTAATCGGTTGTTGACAAAATCATTCAATCGTTGAATAATGAAAATTCATATTTAATTACCGTGTTTCATAAACACAAGAATCTCATGATCGTTTATTTAATGTTCATCTTAAATCGTTATAGATTTTATCTTGTTTAAGCATGAATGGGGTGTCGTATCTAATACATTCATCTTAATCTAATTAAGCATGCATCTCTTAAATCGTTATAGATTTTATCTTGTTTAAGCAGGCATGGCATGGGTGATGTATCTAATACATACATTAATACATTATTAATCTAATTGAAGCATGCATCATAATGTATTCTACACAAACATTCACACATCAATATGTAAAGTGCAGTATGTAAACGTGCTTGGTTATGGCCTTTATCCTACATGATCCTTTCAAGCTAATGAAAGGATCGAGGTCAATCTATGGTGGAAAATATAAATACAATTACATGTCTTCATTCTCCTTGGTTGCTCCACTTCTTGGATCGTCCTTCAATCTTCAAGTACATTACATTGAATAATTGAAAACAACCTATACTAATGTACTTATGTACTTACATAATAAAACTCGAGTTACATTCGAGATTATACAATTACAAGAATGAAGAAAACGACATGCAAGTCGTATTTACAAAACCAAAACCATAAACCATTAATCTAAGGGTCTTAAGGCCATAACCAGCACCATGCTCAAGTAAACAATTAATAGACATCATCATATGTCACCATACATCAATACATAACAGTACATATCATATCCAATATGATCATATAAGATACATCTCAGAAAACAATTTTCAGAAAATTCGAAATTAAATCAAAAAAACCATAAATCACTGTTTACAGGCAGTAAGCGGCGTTAAACGGCTTACAGATGCGAACCTGACTTTTTCAGTCTTGCTCAGTGGCCTGATTTCAGTCAAAAACCATATATGGTTTGCGAAAATCGGATACAATACGCAAATTTCACTAAATCTGCGCAATTTTTCAGAAACCGTATCGTATACAATCTACGCGATAAGAACAAATATATAATATTCAAATAATATCATATATTATCTTATCATGTTATACCATATCATATTTCATCATGATCCAATCATAAAAATCATATAAGGCATAATTCAGAAAATTGAAATTAAATATGAAAAATATAAAA
Source organism: Hemerocallis citrina (assembly GCA_017893485.1). Classification (NCBI taxonomy): domain Eukaryota; kingdom Viridiplantae; phylum Streptophyta; class Magnoliopsida; order Asparagales; family Asphodelaceae; genus Hemerocallis; species Hemerocallis citrina. The sequence continues at coordinate 412,741 of JACEHZ010000220.1, read as the reverse complement.
TTGCATATTTCAGGCCCTAAACGGCGTCAAACGCCTTACAGACGAGTCGGTGATAGCTTAAGCTATCAGTTTTGTTCAGACGCTCGTTTTCCTTTCCGAAAAGGTACTCATTTGCAAAAATCGGACACTAGAAATAGATTTCAGCAAATCTGCAGCAGCCGTTTCAGAATCCATATCGAATACGATTCTCGTAATTAGAACAAACATAAATCCTATACATATCAGTATACATACAGATTATAAGATCATCATATGATCATCCCAATCATCATTAACTTACAGTTTATGCATATATATCAAAACTGTAACAAATAAACGAATTAAAACGTTTTCGCAAGTGGCTCTGATACCAATGTTGGGTTTTCGGGGCATAAATGCAGCGGATTAAAACAATAAAATCGAAACCCAATCGCAGGATCCATGCAAAACAAGATGTTTAATTCGTAGTTATGAACGTTTACCTTAAAACGAAGCTTTAACAGTTGAGAAAAGGATGACTAATGGAGGTCCAAGCTTCTTGAATCACCACGCATCCCGCTCAAGCGATCTACGCTCTATCGGTATCCACACGAACACTTGGTTTTTGAAGGAGCGATGTACTAGCATCCGAAAACCAAATTCACTCTATCTCCATCTTCTTCTCTCAAACGGCTAGGGTTTTTCTCTTAGCCATGAACCCTAATTTGAGAGTTTTAAGATCTTTATATAGAGAGACAAATCTGTTTTTTCTAAAGCCCAATCCTATTGGGCTTTTATTAAAATTAGAATTCTTAATTAAATAAATAATTAAGTCAAACTTAATTAATATTCTAATATAATTCTAATTCTAATCATTAGTAAATTTGAAATTATATTTAATTAATTAATTAAGTCCCACTTAATTAATATCATAAATAAATTCGAATTACTATTTAATTTAAATTCATAATTTAAATCAAATCTCCTTCAAGCGTTCTTGTGTGTGACCCTTTAGGTTATTATTACGTTGAAAATAATTTTAATATCCAATAATAAAATTATAAACAATGAGCGGCATCTAGTAATACATCATTGCTACCCAAGTAATAATAATAATTGGTGATCCAATAAAACCTTTCGTGATTAATGTTTCCGTGTAATATAATCCCTTTAACCAAATATTATAGATTAAACTCGAGGCATGTTCTCAGTCATCCTCTTCAACATTTAATCCGGGTTTCCTTGATCAATGAGTAGACTATTAAAACAAATCATTATTTGAGCATGGCCATGCATTTCATAGTCTCACTCAATCAAGAGGCCAATAATATCTCTCCTAATTATGGGAGGGTTAAATCCTTTATCTATCATTCATATTTCTCATACGACTCATAATATACCCGATGTCCACTTTTATCATCACCCGGTCAAAGGTAACTTTTAATGTAGTCAAAGTATATTAATCCTCGTATAGAAATATAATGATCTCAAGTCAGAGGATCATTACACCATTATCACTGTGAGTCTTTCTTATGACTTTATTTAAACATGAAGAATCTCACTGTGGGTCTATCCAGTGCCATGTAGAATCTTACATGCACCTATGTTCTTGACTTTAGTATCACTATACCTATGACCAATGAGATGTGGTCATCAGTCAACAAACATACTAATCTTTATGCATTATTATTGTCCCATAATGACAATGCTTGATTAGGGATATTTAGGAATATAAACACTATTCATATAATCTCATTTTTAAGTCACATACTTAAAGATATAGAATACGTATTATATATTCCAAGGACATTTATTACTCTAACATTTTTATCGCAGTAAATTAAGACATAATAAATTAACATATAATAATCAATAGAACACAATCATTAATTAACAAAAGTATTTCCTAGAAGCACAATCACATTGTCTCTAGGGCACTTACACTAACAGCTCCTACGGTGGGGAGTCCTAGATACACATGCGGTGGGGAAGATTTGCTGTAAGAGATGGGGAGTGTGATGTTTGCACGATTGTGGGGATTGAGCCCGAAGATGGGGTCCCTCCATGTTGTGCGCTCACTTGTTTCAACTTCTGGGGTGTCCAATGATGTCGCCGGGTAGTCTTCACAGTGCCTACTATCGGGCTATTAAGTTTCCCCCAGCTTAGGTCACTGTCTCGTAACAGCGTCGCCTCTTCCCTCGGTTTGGGAGTAAGAGTCGAGATGAGTCTGTGTGGTGAGAAATTGTCTGTGAGAGCGCGCGAGAGAGGTAAAGGTATCCTCTCTATGGCTCTCCCTTGGAGTGTGGTCTTTTGGTGGGGTGAGCGAGATAGTTGTTTGGTGAGAAATTGCCAGAGAAAGTACAATCGTGAGAAAGGTGAAGGTATCCTCTTCACGGCTATCTCTTTGGTAGCGGCTATGGGAGCTGTTGGCGTGTTTATAGGATGAGTGGTGGAGATGGTGGGAGGGTGCGGCTAATGTGCTTGTGCTGTAATTCGGCTTGCGGGGCTTGGGCCCAAAGATGGGGTCCCCCAGCGAGGAGAATGCAGGGATCGACGGGTGACAAAAGCCTGCTAGACTAGTTTCAGGTAGGTGTGCACGTATCGTGGAGGCAGTGTACGAAGCTAAACTAACGTACATACAATTTAGCTGGACCAAGCTTGTTTGTCGGCCCATCCTTCAGGGTTGTTGGAGAGATTTGTTGTTTGTACGGGTCAGTTTGCTTCATGTATGTTTTATTTTCTATCTGGCCCAGTTCGCTGGGTTTGTATCGTTAATTTCTTATTAACGAAACAGGGTGACCAGATTTCACCTTTCCCTTCAAAAAAAAAAAAAGAAATCACATTATAATACAGAACTAGGATCCTGCAGTAATAACTTCTAAAAACTAGCATGATTAACATATATAACCAAGTAATATATATATATATATATATATATATATATATATATATATATATATATATATATATATATATATACTCCATTGAATACGGGTCTGTTTTCACAGACCCGCTTTGGTTGTATGAACCTAGGCTGTTGTTTGAAACAACGGCCTAGGTTACAAAAAATTGAATGAACCTAGGCCGTTTTTTGGAACAACGGCCTTTTATAACATAGGCAGTTGTTCCCAACAACGGTTTAAGCTATAAAATTTTATAGCCTAGTTTGTTTGAAACAACGAAAATTTATAGCCTTGGCCGTTGTTGGGAACAACGAACTAGGTTATAAAAGGCCGTTGTTCCAAACAATGACCTAGGTTCAGTCAATTTTCAAACAACGACCTAGGTTCATTCAATTTTTTAGAGTGAATGGGGCGAAGAGTTATTTAGGACGAAATTCCCAAATTACCCCTCTACCACTTAAGTGACATCGGTGATGGGCGGGCTGGATCTGATCAGTTGATCACGGTCAAGAGAGATCCAACGGCTAGAATCGTTGTTTTCACGGGTCTGTGAAAACAAACCCATTTTCAATGGAGCATTTCTTATATATATATATATATATATATATATATATATATATATATATATATATATATACTAGATTTGCCTGTGGGCACGTGCCTACTGCACGTCTTCGGAACGATACAGCACATAAAAGTCTTGTAAACAGTAAAACAACAATATGTAGCTCAAGTTTGAATAGTAAAACAATAATTAGTTGTAAATAAATGTCTATGTTTCCATTAGTATATGCCGAAAAATAATTATAAATTTGGGTGTAAAATCAAACTTCTTACAACTTTGAGTGTGGAAAATGATTAAATTTAACTGTTGATGAGATATTCGCTATTTTCAATGTAACATGAGCAATAAAAAAATGCATAAAAATCTGAAAATTTATAAACCTGAAATCTGAAAATATAAATTTCTGAGTAAATAGAGAGAGAATGAGAGAAAGAGAGAGAAATAAACAAATAAATAAATAAAGGAGTTGTTTTGGGGGGATTTGAATTTGAGTTTTGGGGGAAAACTTTTTTTGGGGGAGGGGGGGGGGGGGATATGTTTTGTGAGGTTAGATCTGGACCATTGATTTCAGCCCTATTGAATGAGGGCCACTTGATAGCTTTCTTTGTGTTTTATTATATAGACATAGTAGTAATTTTCACGTGTGATGCACATCATAATAAATATATTTTTATTCTAAGTAAAAACTTCAGCGCAGTTTAGTCTTGAATTTAATACCACCTTTATATTAGATATGCACTGGCGATACACAAATTTGTTTGTTTACAAATATTTGTATTTGTTGAATTTAATTAGAACGTGTATTACACATGTTTGTTTAGTGATAAAGTTAGGGTTTGTTTGATTACAAACCTCAGGTTTCCCATTAAAATAGTGTGTGTGTGTGTGTGTGTGTGTGTGTGTCTTATTGAAAACAGATTTAGGGAAAATTAGTGTGTGTGTGCGTGTGTATATTATTGAAAACAGATTTAGGGAAAATTAATTAATATTCTTATTTATTTATTTCTCTACTGCTCAACTGTATACATATATATATAAGAGTTAAATTCTTCGAGAAGAAGAAAAGAGATTGAGAGAAGATTGGGGAGATGAGAGATTTGAGAAATCTGTCTCCTATAGATTAGGAAATAGAATATACAATTACTATATTTCAACACTTTCCGTCAAGTTAGTGCATAGATATTGAACATACCCAACTTGTCAACAAATTTCAAGAAGAGCCGATTCAAAACTGCTTTGGTTAGGATATCTGCGAGTTGATCTTCTGACTTCACTTTCGATATCTAAATGACTTTCTCATCTATTTTTTCTTTGATGAAGAATCTGTCCACCTCTACATGTTTCGTTCTATCATGCTGAACCAGGTTAGCAGGAATATCACATGCTTCTTGACTATCACAGTATACTTTCATAGGTTCATTCGGAACATGGCCTAAGTCCTGCAACAAGAGTTTCAGCCATAAAGCTTCTTCTATACTTAAAGCTACTCTGTGATAATCAGCCTCTGCACTAGAGTGCGCAACAATATTTTGCTTCTTGCTCCTCCATGTAACTAAATTTCCTCCAATAACGGTGAAGTATCCTGAAGTTGAGCGCCTATCAATTATAGATCATGCCCAATCAACATCAGTATATGCCTCAACCTTCAAGTGACCATGTTTCGCAAATAAGACCTATTTTCCTGGAGCAGACTTAATATATCTCATAATTCTCATCACCGTATCCATATGTTGTTCCCGATGCGCATGCATAAACTGACTTACAACACTTAAAGCATATGAAAAATCTGACCATGTATGTGCAAGATTCAGCAGCCGTCCAACCAATCTCTGATATCTTTCCTTATCACAAGTACATGATCAGCTTCGTTGCACAGTTTCAGTCCTTCTTCTAACGGTGTACTAATCGGCTGACAAGCGGACATTCCAGTTTCCTTTAATAAATCAAGACCATACTTTCTTTGAGACAAAAATATCCCCTTTCTTGAGTGAGAAACTTCAATACCAAGAAAGTATCTCAAAGAGCCAAGATCTTTCATTTTGAACTCTTGTGACAGGTAGTTCTTTAATGCCTTCCTCTCCTCAGGATCCTCACCAATTACTATCATATCATCCACATAAATAATGAGAGCAGTAATTTTACCTTCTTTCCTTTTTAGGAACAAAGTATGATCTGAATTACTCTGATAGTATCCGAATGTCCTCATTGATTTTGTAAATCTCCCAAACCAAGCTTTTGGCGAATGCTTAAGTCCATACAATGCTTTCTTCAAATGACATACTTTATTGCTGTGTTGGATTGGTCTGTTCGATCCTGGTGGAAGATCCATATAAACCTCTTCTGTCAATTCCCCATGCAAAAATGCATTCTTCACATCAAATTACTTTAATGGCTAGTCAAGATTGACAGTATGACTCGAACAGTATTGAATTTTGTCACAGGTGAAAATGTATCTTCATAATCAATTCCATACGTTTGAGTGTATCCTTTGGCAACCAGCCTTACTTTGTATCGCTCTATTGAACCATTGGACTTATACTTCACCGTATAAATCCATCTGCATCCTACTGGCAGCTCGGCTATCTCCCAAGTCTCATTCTTTTTCAAGGACTTCATCTCCTCATCCATAGCTGCTTTCCACCTTGGATCAGTAAGGGCTTCCTGCACACTGTTAGGAATAGATACAAGAGATACTTGATTTACAAATAACTTATTTGATTCCGACAAGCGGTGAGTGGATACATTATTACTCATGGGAAATTTGACGTTACTAGTGGGATCAGGTTCGTAAATGGATTTTGGAATACTTCTATTAGTACGGTGCAGGAGTTCTTTTCTAGGAGCTTCAGACAACGATGACAATTGGTTTTGGGGTTCTAACGGTTCACTCTCTTTGAAATTCGGTACTAGTTGCAATTCTTCAAGATGGACTTCTTCAAGAGGGGCTTCTTCCCTTAGTTGCACTTCTTCGTGAGGGTCTTCCTCCCTTGCTAGGTCTTCATTCAAATGTTCACCATTATTTGTATCCAGTTATTCGTTCTGAATGGTAATTACTTCATCATACCCAATAGTCTGAATTTCACTTCGGTACTTCCCCTGAAGTTCAGTCGTAGAAGAAGAAAAATACATCTCATCTTCATAGAACACAACATTCATAGTCACAAACATCCTTTGAGTTGGTGCGTGATAGCACTGATACTCTTTCTTATCCTATGCATATCCCATGAAAATACAGTGGACAGCTCGAGGAGTTAAGTTATTGCGTTCATATTGATGAAGATGAACAAATGCAACACACCCAAACACAAGAGGTGGCAAGTTGACGACTTTTGGTACATTCACAACTTCAGTTAATGCTTGAAATGGTGTGAGAAAGTTTAGGATACTAGAGGGAACTCGGTTGATTAAGTATGCAGAAGAAGCAATGGCTTCCCCCCAATAAATGAGTGACATATTTCCATGGATAAGAGAAGCACGGACCACCTCAAGCAAGTGTCTATTTTTTCTTTCTGCAACCCCATTCTGTTGTGGTGTATATGAGCATGTAGTCTGGTGAACAATGCCGTGTTCCACCAAATATTATTGCAGGTTCGAACTCAGGTACTCTCCACCATTATCACTCCTAAGAACTCGAATATGTGATTTATACTGAATCATAACATGCTTGTGAATTTTTTGAAACAAGTCACTAACTTCACTTTTCGACTTCATCAAACAAATCCAGGTCATACGAGTACAGTCATCAATAAATGTCACAAACCATTTGCCTCCTCTAAATGTAGTGGTTTTGGATGTACCCCTAACATCAGAATGAATAATCATAAATGAAAGAGTGCTTCTACTTGGACTTGGAGGAAAAGAGACATGGTGACTTTTTGTGAGTTCACATACATCACACCGAAAGGCAGAAATATCCAACTTCAAAAATAAACTTGGAAATAATTTTTTCAAATAACCAAAAGAATCATGCCCTAGACGTCGATGCCATAGCCAAATATCTGATTTCTTCTTCTCATCTTCGGATTCTTCCACAATTAGAGCTTGAGTCAACTTGCTTGGACTTTTAGATTCTAAATCCAGGTAATAGAGCTTCCCGTGTCTAACCCCATAACCAATCGTCTTGCGAGTCCGAATATCCTTAAACACACAATGTGAAGGCCAAAAGACTACAATACAATGTAAGGCAGTAGTTATTTGAGCAACAGATAATAGGTTAAAATTCAAGGAAGGCACAACTAGGGCAGTATCTAATGTTAGGTTGTTTATGGGAGGTTTGGTACCCTCGCCAGTAACAGTGGCAAGATCACCATTGGCAGTGGACATAGTTGATTGGGTGGAAGGTTGAAAATTTTGAACTTGTCTAGAATCAAAAGTCATATGGTCAGTAGCACCCAAATCAATTATCTAGGCATTATTCATAACAGGGGCAGAAATATTAAATACCTTATCATCATTACCTCTAGCTATAATTAATGTAGATGACACTGTGCCAGTGGACCGGTTGCAGTTCTTCTTCTGAGTATCTCTGTTATAATCACAATTCTCCAGATAGCCAATAATCTTATAACAATGAGTTTTCGTGTGGCCGATCTTGCCACAATGAGAACACTTCCTTGACTCCATGGTGAAGATCAACAAACAGCAAACAATTGCCAATCAAAGAACAACAAACAGAACCACGACAGGGATCCTCTTTGGCTTGCAGATTAAAAAAAACAACTGAAAATAAAACCAATTTGACGATGATGCCAGAGATCGATGGCAGGGGATCGGGGGGCTCGACAGTAGCAACTTCGTGCAGCGATGAGGGCTTTGAGCGGCGGCTGGCTTCGAGCAGCGATGAAATACAGTGGATGATAGCAGCAGTACTCAAGATCAGAGATCGATGATGACAGTAATCATGGAGATCTGAAGAGGGTCGAGATTGGCGAAGGCGGCAAAATCGAAGGCAGCGACGAGTACTGGCAAAGGCGGCAATGGGTACTGGTGAAGACGTTGATGAGGTCGAGATCTCGGTGGAGTCTTGATTTCGAATTCGAAGCTTGGATCTGGTCGATGGAGGAGATCGGTGGAGATGTAGGTGGTTGTAGGAGATCGGTTGAGATGTAGGAGTTCGGAGGTGGTTGTAGAAGATCGAAGGAGATCGGTGGAGAAGGTGGACTCAGATCTGATTGCCGGTGGACTCAGATATGGTTGTCGGGATCTGGTCGGGATCGGGTGCAGGATATGGTTGGGGCAGTGATCGGTGGTGGTTATCCGGATTGGGATCGGGTGCAATGGAGGCATCAGATCCGATCACCTTCGTCTCTTCTTCTTCTAGATCTTTTCAGGATGATGATGGGAGTTCAGGGTTAGGGATTCGGGGATCGATGAGGATCAGGTTGACGAGGATAGGGGTCAGCGATGGGATCGATGACAGTGAGGATCAGATCAGAATCTTCTTCTTCAGGTAGCCTAGGAAAATTTAGGCTCTGATACCATGTTGAAAACAGATTTAGGAAAAATTAATTATTATTTTTATTTATTTATTTCTCTACTGTATACATATATATATATATATAAGAGTTACATTCTTGTAGAAGAAGAAAGGAGATTGAGAGAAGATTGGGGAGATGAGAGATTTGAAAAATCTGTCTCATATAGATTAGGAAACAGAATATACAATTACTATATTTCAACATTATATATATATATATATATATATATATATATAACCTGGAGGTCAAGGCACTCCATAAATCTCTACTATTTTAATGGGAGAGTTGGAGTTTGTAACAAACAAACCCTAACTTTTTAACTATATAAACACGTATAATACACGTCCAAACTATATCCAACAAATACAAATGTGCACCGCACGTATAGCCCAAATCAAAACATTCAAATATAAACTATTTTTTTCTTATTCGATATATATTCATTTAATTTGATGACTTTATTTTTTTTAGACGTGCATCGCATGTACATTATACTAGTAGGTATTAGATCTCCAAAATAGCAATTGTAAGTAAGGTTGGAAATTGACCCAAGCCCGACCTGAGTCTGATCAAGTCCGACCCATTTTTAGTAGGACTCGGGCCTATATTTTTTTCATTTTTTTGGGACCCGGGCTCACCAAACAAGCCCGATTTAATTTTCGGACCGGGTTCGGGTGCGTATGGGTCCGACCCGAACCCGACCCGATTTAAAGAACTCTACTAATCTCTACTATTTTAATTGGAGAGTTGGGGTTTGTAACAAACAAACTCTAATTTTGTAACTATATAAACACGTATAATACATGTCCAAACTATATCAACAAATATAAATGTGCACCGCACGTGTAGCCCAAATCAAAATATTCAAATATAAACTATTTTTTTCTTATTTGATATATATTCATTTAATTTGATGGTTTTACTTTTTTTTAGACGTGCATCGTGTTGAAATATAGTAATTGTATATTCTGTTTCCTAATATAGGAAACAAATTCTCCAAATCTCTCATCTTCCCAATCTTCTCTAAATCTTTTTTCTTCTTCTCCAAGAATGTAATCCTTATATATAGATGTATACAGTAAAGAATAAAAAAATAACAAGAAAAATAAGAATTATTTTCTCCAAAATTATTTTCTTCATGGTATCAGAGCCTAATCAGATCTAAGCCAACCGAATAAGTAGAAGAGGAGGCTGATCACCTCCATCTTGATCTGATCCCGTTGTTGATCCCATCACCGATCATCGACCTCGATCCCGTCAGATCCCGTCACCGAAAATCCTCTCTATTTTCTCTCTCCCCGACCACAGAAATCCCGCCCAAATCCTCTGAACCCACTTCCGACTCCTTCCTCGGCCTCTCCGGCCACCCCCTTGCACCGTCGAACCCCCGTCGACGCCGCCAGCGACCAAGGAGTCACACCCCGACCCTCATTTTCCCTGCCATCGTCTTCAACAGAGCACCTAACCCAAAACCCTCACCTCTACTCCCTGTTTCGGTCGCTGGCACCCCCCTCGCATCGCCCTTGTCTCTGTCCCTGAGCGCCGTCGTCCCCACACGCCGTTGACCTTCCGTTGACATCAAGCCCTGCTAGCAATGCCGCCGTCACTGCCTAGTTGCTGCGAGTCCCTCTCTCTCTCTGCTGTTGGTGTGTGGAAGAAAAAGGGGGAGTTGATTTGCTGTTTTATTTTGTGAAGGAGGGATCTTGATCTTGTGTTTGGCATTTGGATCTCGGTGTTTGGTGTTCTGATCTGCTGTGGAGTTGCTGTTTGGGTGTTGGACTGTTGCTGTTTTGCTGGTTGTTGAAGACTTGGAGCTGTTCTTGACCAAGTTATGTTGTTTGCTATTGGTTGCTGAATATCAGATCCATTGTTTTTCCCCTTTGTGCCGCTGCCATGGGACAAACTGATAGAACTGAGAAGAGTATTGGACTCGCCTCTACATTAGTCACAGCTGCAGGTAATGATGGTAAGGTTTTTAATACTTCTGCTTCTGTTATGAATAGTGCATGAATAATTGATTCGGGAGCTACCGACCATATGACTTTTGATTCTAGACAAGTTCAAAATTTTCAACCATCCACTAAATTGACTGTGTCCACTGCCAATGGTGATCCTGCCACTGTTACTAGCGAGGGTACCATACATCTCACAAACAACCTAACCTTAGATACTGCCCTAGTTGTGCCATCCTTGAATTTCAACCTATTATCCGTTGCTCAAATAACTACTGCCTTACATTGTATTGTAGTCTTTTGGCATTCCCATTGCATCTTTAAGGATATTCGGACTAGCAAGACGTTTGGTTGTGGGGTTAGGCACGGGAAGCTCTATTACCTGGATTTAGAATCTGAATGTTCGAGCAAGTTGACTCAAGCTCTAAGTGTGGAAGGATCCGAAGATGAGAAGAAGAAATCAGATATTTGGCTTTGGCATCGACGTCTAGGGCATGCTTCTTTTGGTTATTTGAAGAAATTTTTTCCAAGTTTATTTTTGAAGTTGGATATATCAGCCTTTCGGTGTGATGTGTGTGAACTCGCAAAAGGTCATCGTGTCTCTTTTTCTCCAAGTACAAGTAAAAGCTCCCTACCTTTTATGATTATTCATTCTGATGTTTGGGGTCCATCCAAAACCACTACATTTGGAGGAGCCAAATGGTTTGTGACCTTTATTGATGACTGTACCCGTATGACCTGGATTTGTTTGATGAAGTCGAAAAGCGAAGTTAGTGGTTTGTTTCAGAAATTTCACAAGCATGTTATGATTCAGTATAAATCACAGATTCAAGTTCTTAGGAGTGATAATGGCGGAGAATACCTGAGTTCAAATCTGCAACAATGTTTGGGGGAACACGGAATTGTTCATCAGACTACATGCTCGTATACACCTCAACAGAATGAGGTTGCAGAAAGGAAAAATAGACATTTGCTCGAAGTGGTCCGTGCTTCTCTCATCCATGGAAATATGTCACTCATTTATTGGGGAGAAGCCCTTACTTCTGGTGCATACTTAATCAACCGAGTTCCCTCTAATATCCTAAACTTCCTCACACCATTTCAAGCATTAACTGAAGCTGTGAATGCACCAAAAGTCGTCAACTTGCCACCTCATGCGTTTGGGTGTGTTTCATTTGTTCATCTCCATCAACATGAACGCAATAAGTTAACTCCTCGAGCTGTCTGCTGTGTTTTCGTGGGATATGCACAGAATAAAAAAGGGTATCGGTGCTATCACCCACCAACTCAAAAGATGTTTGTGACTATGGATGTTGTGTTCCATGAAGATGAGATGTATTTTTCCTGTGAGGTTGAACTTCAGGGGGAGTACCGAAGTAAAGTTCAAACTCTTGCCTATGATGAAGTGGTTACTATTCAAACTGAACAATCAGATATAAGGGGAGAAAATCAGGATGTAAGTAATGACGATCACTCGAATGAAGACTTGGTTGAGGAAGAAAATTTCTACGAAGATCTGCAGTCAGTGCCGAACCTCCATGAAGATGAGCCATCTCCACCACCAGCACCATCTGAACCATCTCCACCACCAGCACCATCTGAACCATCTCCACCACCAGTACCATCAGATCTATCTCTACTCCCAGCAGAACCCCAAAACCAATCGTCATCGCTGTCCGAAGCTCCAAGAAGAGAACTCCCAAACCGTACTACTAGAGGTGTCCCAAAACCCACTTACGAGCCTAATCCCACTAGTAAAGTCAAGTATCCCATGAGTCATTATGTGTCCACTCACCGATTTTCTAAATCAAATAAGTCATTTGTGAATCAATTATCTGCTGTATCTATTCCTAACAGTGTGCAGGAAGCCGTAGCCGATCCAAGGTGGAAAGCAGCTATGGATGAGGAGATGAAATCCTTGAAGAAGAATGAGACTTGGGAGATAGTCGAGCTGCTAGCAGGGAAGAAGCCAGTAGGATGCAGATGGATTTATACAGTGAAATATAACTCGGATGGTTCGATAGAGCGGTACAATGCAAGACCGGTTGCCAAAGGGTACACTCAAACTTATGGAATTGATTATGACAAAACATTTGCACATGTGGCAAAGTTCAATACTATTCGAGTTCTACTATCGCTTGCTGCAAATCTTGACTAGCCGTTAGAGCAATTTGATGTGAAGAATGCATTTTTGCATGGGGAATTGACAGAAGAAGTCTATATGGATCTTCCACCAGAGTCGAACAGACCAGTCCAACATAGCAACAAAGTATGTCATCTAAAGAAAGCATTGTATGGACTGAAGCAGTCGCTAAGAGCCTGGTTTGGGAGATTTACAAAATCAATGAGGACATTCGGATATGATCAGAGTAATTCTGATCATACTCTATTCCTAAAAAGGAAAGAAGGTAAAATTACTGCTCTTATTATTTATGTTGATGATATGATAGTAACTGGAGATGATCCTGAGGAGATGAAGGCATTAAAGAACTACTTGTCACAAGAGTTCAAAATGAAAGATCTTGGTCCTTCGAGATACTTCCTTGGTATTGAAGCTTCTCGCTCAAGAAAGGGGATATTTCTCTCTCAAAGAAAATATGCTCTGGATTTATTGAAGGAAACTGGAATGTCCGCTTGTCAACCGATTAGTACACCATTGGAAGAAGGACTGAAACTATGCAACGAAGCTGATCAAGTGCCTTGTGATAAGGAAAGATATCAGAGATTGGTTGGACGACTAATGTATCTTGCACATACACGGCCAGATTTGTCATATGCTTTAAGTGTGGTAAGTCAGTTTATGCATGCACCTCGGGAACAACATATGGACACGGTAATGAGAATTATGAGATACATTAAGTCTACCCCAGAAAAATGAGTCTTATTTGCGAAACATGGTCACTTGAAGGTTGAGGCATATACTGATGCTGATTGGGCAGGATCTACAATCGATAGGCGCTCCACTTCAGGATATTTTACCTTTGTTGGAGGAAATTTAGTTACATGGAGGAGCAAGAAGCAAAATGTTGTTGCACGCTCTAGTGCAGAGGCTGAGTATCGCGGAGTAGCTTTAAGTATAACAGAAGCTTTATGGCTAAAACTCCTGTTGCAGGACTTAGGCTATGGTCCAAAGGAATCTATGAAGGTGTATTGTGACAGTCAAGTGGCGTGCGATATTGCGGCTAATCCAGTTCAGCATGATAGGACGAAATATGTAGAGGTGGACAGATTCTTCATCAAAGAAAAATTAGATGAGAATGTTATTGAGATATCCAAAGTGAAGTCAGAAGATCAACTCGCAGATATCCTAACCAAGGCCGTTTCAACTCGGCTCTTCTTGAAATTTGTTGACAAGTTGGGCATGCTCGATATATATGCACCAACTTGAGGGGGAGTGTTGAAATATAGTAATTGTATATTCTGTTTTCTAGTATAGGAAACATATTCCCCAAATCTCTCATCTTCCCAATCTTCTCTAAATCTTTTTTCTTCTTCTCCAAGAATGTAATCCTTATATATAGATGTATACAATAAAGAATGGAAAAATAACAAGAAAAATAAGAATTATTTTTCCCAAAATTATTTTCTTCATGGTATCTTTTGTAACGCCCCTGCCCCTAGCTCAGACAATTTATACAATTTCTAAGACAAATTAAATACTATGTAGTACAACTGCCCACCACAGGCTGCCTCTCAAAAGTTGGTTAACCGATTAGGTGACTCTTGATCCTTGGCCATTAGTATTTATATATTATTTTATTATGTGAATTTACCGATATGGGATCTTTCTTTACTATTTCCCAGCTCTCTCTCGGGAGTTCCAGAGCCACGTCATGCATGCTTGTTGACGCAGTCAACAGTTATACAACAGCCAAAGCAAAGCATGCACATGCATGCTCACTCCTTTCTAGCCGTTGTGGAGTGGAGTACCCTGATTCTGCTAGTGTACCCTGATTCTGCAATACGCTCCCTCTCAGGCATACCCGATGTACATCTCCCCGACGTACATCTGCTAGCTCCATTTCAGGCATACATCTCGCCCACTCTTACCCACACCCGGTGTCGAATGTCGGCTTTGATACCATTTGTAACGTCCCTGCCCCTAGCTCAGACAATTTATACAATTTCTATGACAAATTAAATACTATGTAGTACAACTGCCCACCACAGGCTGTCTCTCAAAAATTGGTTAACCGATTAGGTGACTCTTGATCCTTGGCTATTAGTATTTATATATTATTTTATTATGTGGATCTTTCTTTACTATTTCCCAGCTCTCTCTCGGGAGTACCCAGAGCCACATCATGCATGCTTGTTGATGCAGTCAACAGTTATACAACAGCCAAAGCAAAGCATGCACATGCATGCTCACTCCTTTCTAGCCGTTGTGGAGTGGAGTACCCTGATTCTGCTAGTGTACCCTGATTCTGCAATACATCGCACGTACATTTTAATAGGAAAACCCCAAGGAAGAGGAGATAAACAAGTTCGATACATCTCCACAGTCATTAACCCTCAAAAGATAATAATTAAAACCACCTAAATCTAAAGATCCACCCTATGAGCACACCAACCTAACCCATTGCATGAATGATTAATAATCACAGTCGCCTAACCACTTTAGGATCACCTTGATCACTAGTCCTGGAGAAATTGCAGTGACAGGCTAAACCTACAAACTGGATTTGATTGTATGACTTATATTTTGTTAGGATTGCATCTACTAATTGTAAGAAATTTGTTACTGAGTTTACCAGCAACAAATCTAATAACGAACAATCAAACATGTAGATCAAACCAAGCACACAAAGCACACAATGATTTGTCCCGATTTTGGTTACGGCCAATCCAAGAAGAAATAAAAGAAATATTATTAAACTAGAGAAGATACAAAGTGTTACACTCGCACCATGAACTTATCTATCCCTTAAGCATCACTAGAAGATAATATGTTGTTTAGAGCATCCACAGTCGTGCTGTGCTAAAATATGCATTTTCGCATATTATACATATAGCAAAGCTTGTTTGCTGCAGTGATAAAATGCTATAAATATAGTCCAAAAAAATAAATCATTAGACGGAACTCTAAGTTCCGTCCCGCGCAAAAAAAGGGCATTTTAAAATATTTGATTATTTTAATAATTTTAATAATTGAAAAAAGAAAAAAATCAAAAAAAGGTTGGACGGAACCAAAATGGAAAAAAATGAAAACTTTGAGGGACAGATCTTGTAGATCTGTCCGAGGGGAGGCTTTAATTTTGGGGTTTTTTATTACGAAAAAATATTTTTTTTTGAAGGGACGGACTTTGGAAAATGATTTTGGATTGATCATGCAAGGCTCGATGACAATCAGTCAGTATTTAATGAGGGTGAAGACTCTCTGCAATGAGATTTCCCAGCTTGATGCGGAATCAAAGATCGCAGAGACGAGGATGCGAAGAATCATCACTCGAGGCCGAAGGTCCGTCTGAGAATTAAAAAAATATTTTTTTTAGTGGGACGAATCTTGAAGATCCGTCCTTTATAATATGCAATTTTCTTATATCGTCTCTCATTTATAGCAATCTACTGTTGCGTATTTATCAAAAAATGCATAAATAGCAAACGACTCCAGCATGTCGTTTGCTATAAAATTCTTTTAATGGATAAATAGCAAACGACTGTGGATGCTCTTATAATGGAGAACCCTCTTAATTGCTCTTTACTCCATATCGTCTCTCAATGAGGTCAATACAATAATATATAGAGATCTAGAAAAACCTTAGGTTGTAGTCTTGATACATTAGTCGTTCAACATATCCTGAATAAAGAGACACATGATAGGAGTTGTACAATCTAACTTAGAAATGAAGAAATACCTGAAACAAATCAGTCCAGAACCGACATGTTTGGAGTCTCACACTGCTGTGTCAACCGCAATGCGCTTAACCCCAAATAAAGAGCTAGGATAGTCGAGTGCCTTTGTGAACAGTCAACTGACAATTCATCTTCTTGTTTGCTCTGCTCATACTTCTTCCATCGACGCTTCGACCTCTTCTCGCTTTGTCATCTTCTTCTCAACGAACGCATAGTATGCAAGACATAATCCCAACATATTTAACCCAATGACGAAGAGAGGAAGGGACGAGGAAGGTGAGCGACGGCTGGAGCTTAGAGGAAATATAGACTATACAAGGGAAGAGGCGAGAGGAAGACATCGCTCGCTCTCCAGAGACGCTCGCCACGACCATAGAGGTCCAGCGAACAGAGGGTTCAGAGAGGAGGGGCATAGAGCCTCGACGAAGACTAGCCATAGGACTTCGCCAGTAGGGGATAAAGGAGCCTTTCGTCCACCTATGACCTATAGAGGGTCGTATCTGGAGGCAATGAAAAAATCGCTAGGGGAACCCGCTAGTGGGGAGTTTCGCAGAGGTGGGATCTCATTGGAGAGGGAGATCGTGAAGAAGGAGGATGAGGAGGGGGAATGGATATTGTATAAGCCCAAACGGGCCAAGAAGGCGGAAAGGAAGGCGGAGATAGTGAGCTCCCCTTCAGCGTCGGGTCCAGCAAGGGCTCCTAAGCTAGCTATGTGCCACAAATGCACAGGGAGGGGTCACACTATCCACGAGTGCACTAACAACTGGTTCTGCTACGCGTGTAAGAGGTTTGGACACATATCGAAGAATTGCACAAAGAACAAGGCGACCGTCAGCACGAATAAGACGACTGGCAGTGCTTACTCTGCTTCACCCAAACAGAGCATTGGAGAGGGTAGCAAAGACAATCTGGTGAGTTCAGAGGAGAGCAATGAGTGTCGGAAGAAGGTCGTTAAGGTGGTTATAAATCTGACTCCGATCATGGCAGACTTCGAGAGACGGTTGAGGTATTGCATCATGCTTAAGGTGCACACGGGACACCCAACGATCAAGGCCATCAAGGGATTTCTGTCAGACGTCGTGCGACCATGTTCGAGGTTAGACTGGGAGGTTCAAAAATTGAAAGAAGACTCGCTAATGGTTTACTGCAAATCGGACAAGATAACGAGGGAACTGTTGGCCAGAGGTAGTCTTGAAGAGGAAGAGTTCTACATCACGAAGTGTAGGTGGTCGACGAACTATGGGGCGATGAACATCGAATCCTTGCCTGCGATATGGGTTCGTCTATTCAATGTGCCTTTTCAGTGTTGGGTTAATTCGAGATTTCAAAACCTCATTCACAGCTTCAGCTATCTAATCAACATTGATAAGGATACCAATACTCAAGCAAGACGAGAGTTTGTGAGGATCCAGATTGGGGTAGACGATCTTAGCCTTATCCCTTCGGTGATTATTGCTCAGTTTGACGAGGAGAGGTACGAAATTAAATTTATTGTAGAGAGAAAAAAGGTGTCGTTCAGAAATTTGCCGGATTTCTCAGGGTCAAATTCGGAGATGGATTTCAAATCTAAGAGGGAGGTAGACGATGAAGGGCGACCGTCAGATCTGGCGAGATCAAATCAGAATCGTTCGTGCTTGGAGAGAAGAGTATTCAAGGGGAACAACTCAAGCCATCGGATCAGAGGACAGGAAATCATGAACGCTCAAAATAGCAAACATAGGATCAGGGTGACATTCGGGATCAGGTTGGTGCCGGTAAAAAGGTGATAGGGGTTAGCTGCGTCAGAGAAGGGAGCAGAGGGGAAGTGACTGAGGGAGGATGGAAACGTCAAATCAAAACTGAAAAGACACCTATGGGACAACCATGTGCAGTACAAGGTATTGTTAGCGCTTTAGATTCAGCGCGTGCTTCTCCAAAATTTTCGAAAGGGTTGGGGGGCCCACGAAAAGACAGATTGAGATTTTGAGTATGACGATAGCGGATTTTAAGGATTCGGTGGAGTTTGCAGTTAAAGCCATTACAAAAAATCTTCTTCGTGGGGGCCCAAGCCCAACTCGCAAAGAGGTAAGGCCCAAAATTGGCCAACTCGCTGAGCTCGCGGGCTGTAGCGAAGTGGGGCAGGGTTCGGTGGGAAAAGGTAAAATTCCTATATAGAATTCGGATCGTTTTGCTCTAGGGTTGCAGAGAGACATCGAGGAAGTGGGGATGGTAGATGAGGAGGACTTGAATGAAGGGAAATCGGATCACAGAGAGGGCAAAGGTGTATGCAATGAGGGGGAAAAAGAAATGGAGTCCAAAGGGGATTCAACTAGAGAAGACGGTAGAATGGGTGCCTTAGATGGAGTGGGTATTGAGACTACTGACTCAGATGGAGAGTTTGAGAGTAGGGTCAAGGCTCTAACACCGTTCATTCAGGAGAATATAGAGGCCGAAATTGCGGAGAAAGGATTTGACGATGCCAAAAGAAAGAGCAAGAGACAAATTGATAGATGGGAATCTAAAGGGCCAAGCGAGGAGGATCTTATTAGATCGGTAGCTAAATCTAAGGAACCAACGTCAGCTTGCGGAGGTGCGTTCTCTATTCTGAATTTTATTTCAAATGATAATCTTCTTTATTATGCCTGCATATTAGGGTTAGATATGGGATCTTCCACTTCTGATCAATTAGAGAGGGTTAAAATCATTAGAGAAGAAGCCTATAGACTTTCACTATAGAGCCTCCTAGGTAGGTGGGAAGTAGAGTGAATAGACGTGTTTAATTTAGTTAGTATCCATGTGTTACATCTTTTAAAATGTTAGAGGGATGCGAACGAAGGTTAAGACTAGATTAGTGAATGATACTATAGCTAGGATTAATCCTTCTATTTGCACTTTACAAGAAACTAAGATTGTCGATCCACATAACAAAGATTTCGAGGGGCTTAGATCTCTTAGAGATTTTGTCTGGCGGTTCAAGACGTCGACGGGGATGTCAGGGGGTATAGCGGTGGGTGTAAATGCCAAGGAGTTTGAAGTAATTGACGACCTCGTGGGTAACTTTCGGTTACTATTAAGATCAAGCGTAAAAGGGATGGTTGGGAGCATATGGTCACAACGGTCTACGGCCCATGTAACGCTAGCCGTAGAGAGGAATTTTGGGAGGAAATTTGTGCTATCCGAGCCAGATGGACTAGCCCATGGGTGGTTGGGGGGGGGGGGGGGGACTTTAATATAACTAGATTTATTAATGAACACCGAGGTAGGGGACCCAGTGAAAGAGACAGACATTGCTTTAATCAAACAATCAACGAGCTTCACCTCATTGATATCCAGGGGAACGACAGAAGATTTACTTGGTCTAACATGCAGTCAAATCCGACCTTAGCAAAGCTAGATAGAATTTTGGTTACTACGGAGTGGGAGGACTTATTCCTACTAGCGTCAGTTAGATCTATCCTTAGGTTTACTTCAGACCATATCCCACTCATTCTGGATGGGGAAAGTGGCAGAAAAGCGCTGATTCGTCAGTTTAATTTTGAGAAATCATGGACCTACAATGCTAACATCAGGATGATCATAGAGAACTCCTTGGCAGAGACGACTAACTCGAAAGATGTGATATCGAACTGGAATCTCAAACTGAGACGATTGTGAAAATGCCTGAAAAAGTGGGCTAAGGAAGAAAGCGATGAAACCAGGAGAAAAAAAAAGAGCAGCTGAGTCTAAGGGTTCAGGAATTGGAAACAGTGGAAGAAGATAGATGTCTACAGGCGGTGGAATTTGAGGAACTGGCAACCAGCAGAGCTGAACTACATCATTTTGGGAAACGGGAAGAATGCTACTGGAGACAGAGATCCAGGATCCAATGGCTCAAAGAAGGAGACTTTAACACGGCTTTGTTCCATAAGGTGGCTAATGGGAGAAGACGGCACAACCAAATAGGGGGATTATTTGTAGGAGAGGTTTGGACGGAGGACGAAACAACAATTAGAAATCATATAGATACGTCCTTCAGAGAACTGTTCGGCAAGAAGAGAACTATAAGATGTAAACTTAACTTAGATATGTGGAGTGACTCGATTATTGAGGGGAGCGAATGCTTGGAGGAGCCATTTGTGGAGGAGGAAATCCTTAAGGCAATCAAGGGTCTGGGGCAAGATAAGGCACCGGGACGTGATGGGTTCCCGATTCTTTTCTACTCGCGGTACTGGCCCATCATTAGGAAGGACTTTTTAGACATTTTTCAAGGACTGTTCGAGGAAGTGACACAGATTGAGAGACTGAACTAAACGTGGTGCTAATTCCGAAGAAGGCAGAGGTTCTTAGACTAATTAGTCTGCTTAATGGCTTTTTCAAAATCATCACCAAAGTATTGGACAATAGACTGTCACCACACTTAACCGAGATTGTCGATGCATCACAAAGCGACTTTGTTAAAGGGAGAGATATTTTGGATAGCATTGCGTCAGACCATGAAATGGTCTTCAGAGGAAAAAGACAAAATCGACAGCTTTCTCCTAAAACTAGACTTCGAAAAAGCCTATGATACAGTGGAATGGGTCTGTGTGGATGAAGCGTTACAGCTAAAAGGGTTCAGTGAAAAATGGAGGAGGTGGATGAAGATGTGTGTGAGAAATGGAAAATTTTTTGTCCAAGTTAATGGAGCGGGAGAAAAAGAAATCAGATGCAAGAGAGGTCTGAGACAGAGGGATCCATTATCGCCACTTATTTTTACGATCATTGCCGACAGACTAGTAGAAATGAATAAGAGAGGAATAGAGGGAGGTATTATCAAGGGGGTCAAAGTCAAAGGGATCGTGGTTTCTTGTCTATCCTACAGTATGAAGACGATACTCTCATGTTTGGGGTGGCGAAAGTGGAGGAAATAATGTCTATCCGAATTTTACTTAGGTGTTATGAGTTCTGGTCTGGACTTGTGGTTAATCTTCGCAAGAGTTGTGTTATGGCTCTTAGCAACAACAATGCGAATTCGATGGAGGTCACCTCCTCATTGTTAGAGTGCGAGAAAGGAGAATACCCTCTACGGTACCTAGGTACCACTATCAGACTAGGAAAAATGATAAAAGAAGATTGGGTGCCTCTCATTGAAAAGATTGAGAAGAAACTGGCGGGTTGGAAAGTAAAGTTTCTATCTCTCGGAGGTAGAATCATTCTCCTCAACTCCGTCCTCAGTAGTCTGCCAACATACCTCATGTCTATATATGAGATTCCCAATTGGGTTATTCAAAGAATCGATAGATGCAGACGGCGATTCCTTTGGAAAGGAAATTGTGAGGACAATAAGGGGTTTCATTTGATGAAATTAGATAGAGTTTGTAAGAAGAGAGAGTTTGGCAGATTAGGTATCATCAACCTACGAGATATGAACAAGGCGCTTCTATTCAAATAGTGGTGGAAAATGCACAACAACGAAAGGCTTTGTGGACCAATTCGTTCATGAGATATCGAAGGCGGAAATTTGTTAGATTTGGAGGAAGATGTAAACTAGGGAAGGTTTCATTCTTTTGGAAAGGAATTGCCAAAGTGGGGAACACTTTCCATTCGAATACGATTTGCAAACTAGGAAATGAGAGTGATACTAGATTCTGAAAGGATAAGTGGTGTGAGAATATTTGTTGTTAGTGCTGTAGTGCACTGTAGTATCTTAGATTTGTAGTATGGCTATTTTGTGGTTTCGTTAATCTTTCATTAATGAAATCGGTGACCTCGATCACTCTTATCTATAAAAAAAAAACATATTTAACAATAACTTTCCTTTCTCTTCATTCTATTTTGTGAAAAGCATAATGTTTCGTTCATTCATACTAAAGAAAGTGACAGTATAGTTAACTTATCTACCGCAGAACTGCAAATGAAAATAACTCCAAAGATTATATATTAGAGAAACGACAGCAGAGCTTAACTAAAGACAACTAAAGTATCTGAAATGACAAAAGATCCAAAATACAAGTTTGCAAGTAATCAGTTTGCATTCGAAACAACAATAATATCTATGCCGAGCTTCTCACTTTGCTGCATTGTTTGATCTCACTACGACAATCAAATACAGAAGTAAATTTGAACTTAGCATAGAATCAATCAAGGACAAGATCAAATTCTATTGAAAAGAAACTGAAATAGATGAATCAAGGAAACAGCCAAGAAAAAATATAGCAGCCCTAATCTATATACTGATTTTACTTTGAAATCTGAGATGGAAAACATAGCAAAAGATCTAGCTTTTAGTAATAGTAGCCTTGCAAACAGGGCACGCGTTCTTCCGGAGAAGCCATTGCTTGATGCAGTAAGTATGGTAGCTATGACCACACTGTAACTTCCCCATATCATCGTTCACTTCATACTCTTCCTGTAGTTAAAACAAAATTATGTCAGGTACCTAACAGTATAAAATCGACATGCAGCAACAAAAATGTAAGCATAAGGCAAATCTTCGCTAATGGAGAAGACCCACTTGACAAATGATGCATTTCAACTCTTTCTGTGAAAGAGAAGCACCAGAGAATGAGTGCTTTGGTTTCCGGAGGTTACAAAGGATCTCATCTTCTCCCAATCCAGTGCTGACATATCCAATCTTTTCAGTTAACTCGAGCAATTCCTGTTGAAAAAGAAAAGGCGTAAATATCTGATGCGATACAAAAGTGTAGGTGTATGCAAAGATGTAGGATATTATACAAACCTCATATGACATATTATCAACATCAAGCCGTAAATCCCTGTATTGATCGTGTACATCAGTTCCACCTGCCATCACTCTAGTTTGGAAGACCATCATCTACGGCACATAAATAAATGTCAGCAAAGTAAGGAATTTTCATCGTGTTGGGAATATCCCTCCTTAATGGGGAGGAAGAAAATACCCTTGACCATGCAAGATACTCCTATTAAGGAGTTCTCATGCATTAGAGTTAATGTGATCCACATTCAAAGGTCGAGTATTTGACCGGTCAAGCATGCGTCACATTGATTAAGGCATGGAGGAGATTAAATGAAAACAGAAGTTATTCACAGCTCTGAGATGCTCTGTGAAGTATCGGTAAGTGGATCATGATCTTGTTGAAGCTCAGATGTTTAAAAGATCTTGGAAAGCTCGAATATTTCCTAGGAGTTGATGTTGTCAAATTAAAGGCAACTTGCAAAAAGAACTGCATTGGGTTGCTAGTGAATAACAGTATGTTAGGCTATGCACTACCGACACTTATACCATCAAGTAATACTCATATTGCACAATTTTCAGACAAAAAGTCACAGAAGCTCATCGAGCAAATCTGACACTAGTCAGTAGTCACAAATGTCGCAACTAAAATGTCCTCTTATGCACTAACTCTCTCGTGTGGGAACACGGTACCAATTATAATTGAAAGGTTTTGAGAAAGTTGTATTTTCATTAATGAGTAGTTCAAGTATGTATAATACAAGGAAAGCTGGAAGATAATAATAGATGGTCTCAGATAACAAACTTAGTCTACAAGAGATAAGGTAGAATAACAAAAAAATAAATATCCTAACTACATATATTAACAACTAGAATATTGTTACAACAACCTACGAAATAAAGGCAAGATTAAATCTTGGCTTTATCTTCCACATGCCCCCGCAAGATGGACGTCCTATCAGATAGGCCAATCTTGGATATCAAGATTTCAAACCGAGATCAAGTCAACGGCTTCGTAAGAAAATCTGCTAGTTGGACGTCCGTTGGGACATGAGTGACACGAAAAGTATCATTTTGAACTTGTTCACGAATGAAGTAATAGGCAAGTGCGAGATGCTTCATGCGAGAATGAAAAACCGGATTAGCACTAAGATGCGTGGCACCTAAGTTGTCACAATAAATGGTCGTAGTACGAGTGAGCTGAATACCATGTTCGCTAAGGAGATTTAGAACTCACATGAGTTCGGCAATGGTAGAGGCAACAACCTTATACTCGGCTTCTGTAGATGACTGTGCTAGATACTTTTGCTTTTTGGTGTTGGGATTGGGGCGTCAACAAGCGCCTCTGGTCGCAGCGGAACTAATTAGAGCAATGAAGAAGTCGAAGAGATGAGACGAATCAATTGAGCAAGCAAGTAGATCCACCAATCCAAACACAAACACAACGAGGTTTATCCCGGTTAGATTTTGCTTAATCCGTGGGAAAATATAGGGAGATCTGATATCCAACTAGAAGAGATTACAAGAAGTTACTGATTCACTCAATACAAGGAATTAAACTCACCTACCAAGAACTATCTCTCAAGTCTCTCTTTGCAATGGAGAAAAGAATCTATGAAGTATTCTCTCTCATATTGAAGGAGTTCACAATATATATAGAAGAATAGAGAGAAACCTAGGTCTAATCTTAATTCTCAGTCGTCCGATATAACCTGAAAAAGAAGTAACTGAATAGGAGTCGTACAATCTAACTTGGAGTTGAAGATTGTGCTGAAACGACCTAACAAATCGAGGCCCAAAACGAATACAGCGCCGCGGTCGGTCAACCGTCCAACAAGACCGGTCGACTGTCCCTCTCTCGAACAATCCCTGTACTACGAGTGGTCGGGGGTGCGGTCAACCGCAACTTGGGAAAGTCGACTGCAACTATGCCTGCACCTTGCTGCGGCTGTTTTCTTTTTCTACTCACTTCGATGCTTCGACCTCCGTACTTCATCTTATCTTCTTCTAATCTGAACCACGAGTATACAAGACACAATCCTAACAAACTCCACGTTGGATTGCATATGAGTGCTATCACATGATGTGTCACTCATCTCCAAACTCTAATAAATTTCACTTGCAAAGAAAACTTAGAACAATAACTTCTTCTAGTTGAACTGTTCTCTATCCAATTTCACTGATTCCAGTATACCCCTTCAAAGGTACACCTCTGTAGATGTACTCACAAAGTTGCAAACTCCGCACAAACTCCACCTACCCTTAGGCTTTCTCCACCTCTCGACGATATTCGAACGTCGTGGTTTCGTCTCGATGTATCTAGTTGCAGCAAACTAGCTGAGCTTGCGGGAATAACAGGAAAAGAACTAGCACCCCCTGCGCAGGATTTTCGAATTCTCCAAAGCTTGTAGAGATTGTGTTGGCTTGGCCCAACCACTCTCATACCTCTAATCACCTTACGACGACCCTGAAAAACGGACAGAACTCCACCTCGAGCTGTGTCTTTATAACCCCGTGCATCCCGAGTTCCCAAGGAAATTAGATTCCATTTCAACAGAGGAACATGCAAAACATCCCTTAAAGTGAACAAATTTAGACCTGGCATCTTCAACTCAGCTGTCCCCTCACCCACTACTTCACAAATCTTCCCAGTTCCTGTTGTCACACAATGCCTTGTAGTAGACTTATAAGTAGAAAACAACTCCCTCTCGGAGCAAATATGAGAAGAACTCCCTGAGTCAAGAAGCCAACTAGAATCCACTTCTAAAGAATTTGAAACAAGAAGACACAAATCACCTGAATCAAAGGCACTAACCACATTAGCGACTGAACTCCCGTTCTTTGCGCTCTCCTGATTCAGCAATTTCCAACAATCTTTCTTGATATGCTCTGGCCTCTTACAATAACGGCAACGGATCGAATCCTTTTGCAAAGCACTTTGTCTTCCCCCTAAGGACCATCCACTGCTAGACAACTTGTAGGAATAGATGATGATGATTTATGGGTCTCCTTCCTAAGTTGATATTCCTTCAATGCTTTAATTTCACCTTCTACCGAAATACTCTCCTTGGCAGATTTACCGTGTAGCATAGTAGTTATCAAAAGCTCGTACGAATCTGGCAGTGAATATATTAGGTTGAAAGCATTATCTTTTTCACACACAACCGCGTTAATCGCCTTAAGTTCAGATAATATCTTTTTGAACTTAGTAATGTGGTCTTGGAGATCGGTACCTTCCGTCATAGATAAACGGAACAACTTCCTCTTCCAATGCATCCAATCTAATAACGACGAACCAGAGTAGTCAGCTATGAGTTTTTTCCACAAACTCACCGCGTCAGTTTCTTCCAGAAATCTGCACTTGACCTCGTCTGCCAAGGATAGTCAGATCATACTTATGGATCTTTCATGAATATCTCCCCAAACATCCTCCTTCATGTCGAATGGCCTTTCATTGATCTTTCCATCGAACTGCTTGATCTTTAAAAGACTGTGACCTGTCATCTTAACCAAGCGACTCGGCAACCTGAAGCTCTGATACCAGTTGTTAGGATTGGGGCGTCAACAAACGCCTCTAGTCGCAGCGGAACTAATTAGAGCAATGAAGAAGTCGAAGAGATGAGACGAATTAATTGAGCAAGCAAGTAGATCCACCAATCCAAACACAAACACAATGATGATTTATCCCGGTTAGCTTTTTCTAAATCCGGGGGAAAATATAAGGAAATCTAATATTCAACTAGAAGAGATTACAAGGAGTTACTGATTCACTCAAAACAAGGAATTAAACTCACCCCCAAGAACTATCTCTCTCGAGCCCCTCTTTGCAATGGAGAGAAGAATCTATGAAGTACTCTCTCATATTGGAGGAATTTACAATATATATAGAAAAAAAAAGAGAAACTTAGGTCTAATCTTAATTCTCAGTCGTTCGATATAACCTAGAAAAGAAGTAACTAAATAGGAGCCGTACGATCTAACTTGGAGTTGAAGATTGGGCTAAAACGACCTAACAAATTGAGGCCCAAAATGAACACAGTGCCGCGGTCGGTCAACCATCCAACAAGACCGGTCGACCATCCCTCTCTCGAACAATCCCTGTACTACGAGCAGTCAGGGGGTGCGATCGACCGCAACTTGGGACAGTCGACCGCAACTATTCCTACACCTTGCTGCTGCTGTTTTCTTCTTCTACTCACTTCGACGCTTCGACCTCCGTGCTTCATCTTACCTTCTTCTAATCTGAACTACGAGTATACAAGACACAATCCTAACACTTGGAGCTCCAAGTAATCGGGGTGCGACCAAGAAAGACTATGTGACCCATTGTAGAAGTGTAGTCATCCTTGTTTCCGGCCCAACCAGCATCTGATAAAGCATGAAGATTGAGTGGCGAGTGAATAAAAATTGTGAAGCCTTTGTTGAGAGTGCCACACAAGTATCTAAGGAGCCGTTTGAGAACATCCCAATGAGCACTTCTTGGCTTGTGCATGAACTGAGATAGCTTATTTACCACAAATGCAACATCGGGACGGGTGAGCGTTAGGTATTGGATTATTGGAGTCCCCCAACTGCTGCTCTATAATCTGTAGGAGTGTCAAGTAATTTGCCAGAAGTGAGAGTAAAAGCATTGTTGACCACTATAGGAGTCGCAACCGGCTTTGCATGGAGCATATGCATGCGCTCAAGAAGATCAACAATATACTTGTTTTGACTGAGGAAGAGACCATGAGAAATAGGCGTGACTTTTACTCCCAAGAAATAAGAGTGTACCAAGGTCTTTCAAGGAGAACCTGATAGCCAATCTTTTAATGAAAGAATTTAAGTTAGTAGCATTAGGACCAGTTACTATAATATCATTCACATACACAATAAGATAAATGGGTGAAGTGGAATGATGCATGATAAATAATGAAACATTAGCAACCGATCGCTTGAAACCTGAACCAAGAAGGAAGTTGGCTAGCTCTGTGTACCATGCTCGAGGTGCCTGCTTGAGCCCGTAAATTGCCTTGCGCAATTTGCAAACATGAGTAGAGCATCCACAAAACCAGGGGGTTGTGACATATATACCTCCTCATAAAGTATGTCATAAAGAAATGCATTATTAATATCAAGTTGCTGAAGATTCCATTTGTTTGTAACTGCAAGACTAAAAAGAGTACGGATGGTGGCCGATTTTACA
This sequence comes from Hemerocallis citrina, assembly GCA_017893485.1. Taxonomy (NCBI): domain Eukaryota; kingdom Viridiplantae; phylum Streptophyta; class Magnoliopsida; order Asparagales; family Asphodelaceae; genus Hemerocallis; species Hemerocallis citrina. The sequence goes on along the minus strand of JACEHZ010000220.1, from coordinate 384,193 downwards.
ACCGAACTGAAGGTTTCGGTATAATCAATACCGGGACGTTGTTGGATTCCTTTTGCAACAAGACGAGCACGATAACGTTCTATACTCCCATCAGCTTTGTATTTGATACAAAATACTCATTTGCATTTAACAAGGTTACGACCAATTTCGGGAGACACCAAGTCCCAAGTACCAAGCTTATGTAATGTTGAGATCTCAGTAATCATTGCTTGTCACCAAAGAGGATCTTTAAGAGCTTGGGCTATGGTAGTAGGTTCGGTTGGTTTAGGTTGTATAGTGGTATGATGGTTGTACTTGGTGTTGGGCTTGTGAATGTTATTTCTGGAGTGAGTGACAATGCCGGGAGGTGGAGGAGGAGGTCGAGAGGGTGGTAGAATAGTTGGAAGGGATGGATTGCTGGGCTGGGGTGTAATGACCGGCTGTGGGGAGTTGGGTTGGACATCGGTTGGGGTTAGCTGGACCGAGGAGGTGTTTGGCACTGTGACATTGGCTAGACTATTATCATTGTCCAGGAGATTATGAACTGGTACTGGCTGAATTATGGGCAGCAAAAAGGGATTCCAATGGTCCAGATTGGGTATGGGAGTGGATGAGTGCGGGTGCTAAGATGAGTATAAGAAAATTCGGTTTCTATAAACCGAACGTGCCTAGATGTGTAGACTTTGTGGGTTGTGGTGTAGTACCCGTATTTTTAAATATTATTTTAAAAGATTTATAAATGAATTAAAATGATTTTTTGGAGATTTAATAAATATTTTCATAAGATTTATCTTTTTTACACGTGCAAATATTTTCTTAAGAAGTTCAAAAGCCAAAATTACTTTTATGAAAAATCATCATTTATTATGCGGGATTTATTTGTAATTTTTCTAGATTTTTCTGATATTTATTGGACCTACTTGCAAATATTACGAAAAAGAATGATCTTTTTGCAAAATTGTTATTTTGAACGATGAAAGTGCAAAACTAATTTCTGGACTTTTCAAGCAATACCGGCTGGAAATAAAGATTTTATTTTGCTTTTAAATCTCAATTTAATTGGTTTTATCAAGTTTCCAAGTATAGGGATTTATTTATGTAAAGTTATATTTAAAGGGGTTATTTTGCAAATGTGTTTAAAAACCCTAATTCTCCTATTCCGGCTATTTAAAAGAAGTGGAGTGCAGCCGTCTTTTGCTGCACAACACAAAGGTTTTATTGTTTTCTTGGAGAATTAAGGAGGGAATCTTGGATTTCGCAGAATAGGACTTTGCTTGTTCTCCATTAATTCGGTTGGACTTCTTCATTTAGGTAAGTGCTTGTTTTGTTTCATTTTATTTTGTGTATGTTGTATGTGGTATTTTATCTACTAGAAAGCATGTTAGGGTTTGAGCATGAATATGTACATGATGGATTGGATAGATTGATGAATTAAAATTGGATCTTCTGAAACCCTAGTCGTTTATGAATTAAATTGTATGTGGGTAATTCGAGATTGATGAGCGACTTATTGGAGATCATGGGTAGGCTATTTCTTTTGGATTAATGTTGGATTTATTGAACATAGTGGACATTTTTATGCATAACCTAATAAAGATGAGACTTTTATTACTTTTGAGTATTGGTTGAATGAAACTTGATATGGTGATGATATAAATGGATCATGGTTGTGAGTTATAATGGTAACTCAGTTTTGAGAAATTTGAATGGAAAAGTATGAATCAATAGATCATGTCATGGAAATCGAAATTGAGAATTTAGTTGAGTTTGAGGAAATATATCCAAATTGGGGATTTCTTTGGATTTTGATATTGATATGGTTCGGATCTGAATACGAAGCTATTTCAGTGAACAATTAATTTTTAAGAAACTCCATTTTTGATTATATGCACAATTTATATTTTATTTGAAAGAAATTAACAAATCGCTATTTTTATAAATTCAAGTAGTTTTGATTTAGTTTTTATGGACTATTATATATCCTACAAGTTGTATTTGATCAAATAAGAAATATGCTTTTTTGTAGAAATCGTTTTCATAAAGTAAAATTATGTATCGGTTCAAATATGCACAACCAAAATCTGCAGTCTGCAGGTCGACAGTCGACTGGTGTGACTTTACAGTCGACCGTCGCGACCCGGCTGCTGTGATTTCTAATTTTTCTTAAAATTTCGTTCTGGACAGTCGACTGCTATACTTAGAATTATTTTCTTAAAGATTATTGGGTTTATCGCTCTGGATAGTCGACCTATGACCTTTTTGAGTCGACTTATACTACTTAGAATTATTTCCTCAAAGCTGTTAGATTTTCTCTCTGGACAGTCTACCGATAGCTTTTGTAGTCGAATGATACTGATATATCTATACATATTTTAATGTTCTTTAGAATGATTTATTCTCTAAATGTTTTAATCTATAACCTACTATTCTCTACTTTATCTGCTACTGAATATAAGTTTTCAAGTGGTTTAACTGAGCAATTTATATTGGAAGATTAGTTTGGATAGTGGGTGTGTCTCTAGAGGATGTGTGTGACACTAGTATACTAGCAGTTGAGATATTTATGTTTGGGCCTGTTGAGATAATTTTAGTTGATCGGTTGTTGAGTTAATTCCGGTATGGTACACCAACTCTAGGAGATTCGTAAAGTAATCAAATAACCTAAATGATAAGGACATGCACTAGTGGTGATATGATGAACGAGAACATGGATTATGGATCTCAGTATGGCTTGCGGTGTGAGATAATCCCCGGAATTATCCAGGTGTGAGTGAAATATTCTCCGGAATTACCTGTAGTGTGGGATTGATCTCCGAAATTATTGAGATCGAGGCGACGCACATGTGGTATTTGTGTAATGAGGTGCCATTGCTTGCGCTGTGGGGTATTCTCGAAGATTCCCAGGTGTGAGTGAAAGTCTCCGGAATTATCTGTGGATAGAGATTGACCTCCGGAATTATCGGGGCATGGGCTAATACTCGCAGTTTATCTTTATCTCGTGGTAGTTATCGTAGTAGAATTAGTTGCATAGCGGGGGATTAAATCCTACAATGTGGAAACGTTAAGGGCTTGCACCGGATCTATGTAGAGTGAGATGCATAGACTCCGACAAGTACGCATTCGAGAGTCAGCATATAGAATTGTGTTTTCTTGACTTGGTTTCATGCATGTGTTTTCCTGTTTTCTACACTTGACACTTAGTCTAGTTTCACTTGATGTTTCGTGTTTTCTTGCTATGTCATATCTTATGTATTCTTGTTTATTTCATGTCATTTATGATTCTATATTTTACTTATGTTGTTTGTTTTTATGTCACTCACACCATTATGGCTGACCCTTTTAGTTTTGGGGGTTAGGGTTATCTCTAGCCTCATATTTTACAGGTGATTACTTGTAGCTTGGGATTTGGATGCATGAGTTAAAGTGGTGTAATAGGTTATGTAATTTGTAAAAGAAATTTTTGTAAGGAAAGAAAATTTGTAATTTAAGGTGTATTGTATTCCGCTGTGGTATGTAAAGATTAATGTAATGAAAGTTGAAAAAGTTTTATTGGTATTTGGTTGTGTTTAATATTACCTTGGAAGTTGATGTTGGGAATTGTGCCACGTATTTCTACGATATCATATTGGAAATTCGGGGCGCTACAGGTGGGATCTGGACAATGATAAGCACTTTTGAGTCTTAGAATACCCAATGAAGATACAAGGAATGGACTTGGGATCCAATTTGTGTGTGGCATAAGATCGTAACCAAGGGTAACACAAACAACCGAAACTTCTTAACTTGAGATAGTTAGGAGTACCAAGGAGACGATGATAAGGAGATGAGTTTGAGAGAGTGGGCGTGAGAAGCTTATTAATAAGATAGGCGGCTGTGGCAAAGACATGATACCAAAACTCGAGAGGAAGTTGAGCATGGGCAAGAAAAGATAAGCCCGTTTCAACAATGTGGCGATGCCTTCTTTCGGCATATCCATTTTGTTCAGGAGTATGAGGTGGAGAAGTGAGATGGGAAACACCATCAATTGTTAGGAAGGTTGCTAAGGCTTGATATCCCCCCCCCCAGTCGGAATATATAACTTTGATATTTTTCCACTAAAGCTTTGAATCTAATAAACACTGCTTTTGTATCAAATTTATTTTTGAGATGATAGAACCAAATGTACTTTGTAAAGTGATCAACAAAAATAACATAATATTTGTAACCATCAATAGAGTATAATGGGGAAGTCCATAAATCAGTGTAAATAAGATCAAGGGAGCATTTAATATCAAGGTTGATTGACTGAATGGGAGCTTATGACTCTTGTTACATTGACATGAATTGCAATTAAAGGAGAAATCACGAGAAACATCAAGCCTAAAATTTGAAACTATACTTTTGAAGATAGATAAAGAGGGATGGCCAAGACGATGATGCCAATCTATAGCCGACGCTTTGACACTACAAAGAGCTAGAGTAGGTGCAGGAGATGGCCACTCATAAATGTCGTTCCTAGTTGGACCCTGAATGAGTTGTGCCCTCGTGAGACGATCCTTCACAACAAAAGAATTAGAAGTTAATTCAATGATGAGGTTATTGTCTGAGCAAAGTTGTGAAATGGAAATAATATTACGTGTCATAGTGGGTGCACATAAAATATTAGACAAGAACAAAAATTTGGAGAGGGGGAGTAGCAAAGAAAGTGAACCAATATGAGTGATAGGAACACCCGTGCCGTCCCCAATGACAATCCCTTCAGTGCCATCGTAGGGGTGATGGAGGGATAGGTTTGCTAGGTCATGAGTAACATGAAGGGATGCATGTTGAAATATAGTAATTGTATATTCTGTTTCCTAATCTATAGGAGGCAGATTCCCCAAATCTCTCTTCTCCCCAATCTTCTCTCAATCTCCTTTCTTCTTCTCCAAGAATGTAACTCTTATATATAGATGTATACAGTAGAGAAATAAATATAAGAAAAAATTTATTTTCCCAAAATCTGTTTTCAACATGGTATCAGAGCCTAAAATACCCTAGGCTATGTGAAGAAGAGGAAGAAGAAAGGCGTGTTCAGCCTCACCGATCACCAATCTCAGATTCGAACCTGAACCCCAAAACCCTGACTTCCTCTTTCCTTTCTCCTCTTTCCCTCTCCTCCCGCTTTCTCTCTCCCCGGTCAAAACCAACCCACCAACTGTTCATCTTCTCTGGTGACCCCCCGACCTCCCTCCGGCCAACCCGTTGACCACTTCCTTCCCCGTTGACAACCCTCTCGTCACCCAGAATAGCCGCAACCCCACCTCGAAACCCCCTTGCTTCCCTCTCCCGATCGATGAGCAGGCCGCCTCTCCGACAGACCCCCCCGCTCTGTCCTCCTCCTTCCCGAACCTCTACCCAAATCCCCACGCCACCGTCGATGCCCCCGTTGTCGACCCTATCGTCCTCCGCCAGCCAGACCCGAGTACCCCCTTGGCTGCTCCTCCCTCCCATCCACACCCTGATCCGACCTTACTACACCTCAGCCTCCCCCAACCGACCAAAGCTCAGATCCAAGAAAGGGTGCATCTTCGATTGCTATCTGTTTTTCACTTGGTGGTTGTTGATCAAATTTGTGTTACTGTTGTGCTCTTTTCGTGTGTGCTATTTTGGGCAGAGTGCTGCTTGCTGTTTTTGATCCCGTCTACTGTTTAGTGTTTGGATCATTGGTTCTGCTTGCTGTGCGGTTTGTTGTATTGCTATGGGACAATATCCGTATGAGTCAAAGAAGTGTACTCATTGTGGCAAGATCGGTCACACGAAATCTCGTTGTTATAAGATTATCGGCTATCCGGAGATCTGGGAGCATAGCAGGGATATTCAGGAGAAGACTTGTAATCAACCCACTGTCGCAGTTGGAGTTGCTGATCATGCTGCTGCAGGTAATGATGGTAAGGCTTTTAATATTTCTAGCTCTGTTATGAAAAATACATGGATAATTGATTCCGGTGCTACCGACCATATGACTTTTGATTCTAGACAAGTTCAAAATTTTCAACCTTCCACCAAATCAACTGTGTCCACTGCCATTGGTGATCCTGCCACTGTTACTGGCGAGGGTACCATACCTCTCACAAACAACCTAACCTTAGATACTGCCCTAGTTGTGCCATCCTTAAATTTCAACCTATTATCTGTTGCTCAAATAACTACTACCTTACATTGTATTGTAGTCTTTTGGCTTTCACATTGTGTGTTTAAGGATATTCGGACTCGCAAGACGATTGGTTATGGGGTTAGACACGGAAAGCTCTATTACCTGGATTTAGTTACTGAAAGTTCAAGCAAGTTGACTCAAGCTCTAAGTGTGGAATAATCCGAAGATGAGAAGAAGAAATCAGATATTTGGCTTTGGCATCGACGTCTAGGGCATGCTTCTTTTGGTTATTTGAAGAAATTTTTTCCAAGTTTATTTTTGAAATTTGATATTTTTACCTTTCGGTGTGATGTGTGTGAACTCGCAAAAAGTCACCGTGTCTCTTTTCCTCCAAGTCTAAGTAGAAGCTCTCTTCCATTTATGATTATCCATTCTGATGTTTGGGATCCATCCAAAACTACACATTTGGAGGAGCCAAATGGTTTGTGACATTTATTGATGACTGTACTCGTATGACCTGGATTTGTTTGAAGAAGTCGAAAAGTGAAGTTAGTGGCTTGTTTCAAAACTTTCACAAGCATGTTATGATTCAGTATAAATCACAGATTCAAGTTCTTAGGAGTGATAATGGCGGAGAGTACCTGAGTTCGAATCTGCAACAATATTTGGTGGAACACGGTATTGTTCACCAGACTAAATGCTCATATACACCTCAACAGAATGGGGTTGCAGAAAAAAAAATAGACACTTGCTCGAGGTGGTCCGTGCTTCTCTTATTCATGGAAATATGCCACTCATTTATTGGGGGGAAACCCTTACTTCTGCTGCATACTTAATCAACCGAGTTCGCTCTAGTATCCTAAACTTTCTCACACCATTTCAAGCATTAACTAAAGCTGTGAATGCACCAAAAGTTATCAACTTGCCACCTCTTGTATTTGGGTGTGTTGCATTTGTTCATCTTCATCAACACGAACGCAATAAGTTAACTTCTCGAGCTGTCCGCTATATTTTCGTGGGATATGCACAGGATAAGAAAGGGTACCGGTGTTATCACCCACTAACTCAAAGGATATTTGTGACTATGGATGTTGTGTTCCATAAAGATGAGATATATTTTTCTTCTTCTACGACTGAACTTCAGGGGGAGTACCGAAGTGAAGTTCAGACTCTTGGATATGATGAAGGGGTTAGTGAAGTTCAGACTCTTGGGTATGATGAAGTAATTACCAGTCAGAACGAACAACTGGATACAAATAATGGCGAACACTTGAATGAAGACCTTGCAAGGGAGGAAGACCCTCACGAAGAAGTGCAACCAAGGGAAGAAGCCCCTTTTGAAGAAGACCCTCTTGAAGAATTACAACCAGTACCGAATCTCAGTGAGAGTGAACAGTCAGAACCCCAAAATCAATCGTCATCGTTGTTCGAAGCTCCTAGAAGAGAACTCCCGCACCGTACTAATAGAGGTATTCCAAAACCCACTTATCCACTAGTAACGTCAAATATCCCATTAGTAATTATGTATCCACTCACCGCTTGTCGGAATCAAATAAGTAATTTGTAAATCAATTATCTATTGTATCTATTCCTAACAGTGTGCAGGAAGCTCTTACTGATCCAAGGTGGAAAGCAGCTATGGATGAGGAGATAAAGTCCTTGAAAAAGAATGAGTCTTGGGAGATAGTCGAGCTGCCAGCAGGGAAGAAGCCAGTAGGATGCAGATAGATTTATACGGTGAAGTATAAGTCCGATGGTTCAATAGAGCGATACAAAGCAAGGTTGGTTGCCAAAGGATACACTCAAATGTATGGAATAGATTATGAAGATACATTCGCACCTGTGGCAAAATTCAATACCGTTCGAGTCCTACTGTCACTTGCTGTAAATCTTGACTGGTCGTTGGAGCAATTTGATGTGAAGAATGCATTTTTGCATGGGGAATTGATAGAAGAGGTTTATATGGATCTTCCATCAGGGTCGAACAGACCAGTCCAACACAGAAATAAAGTATGTCGTTTGAAGAAAGCATTGTATGGACTTAAGCAGTCGCCAAAAACTTGGTTTAGGAGATTTATAAAATCAATGAGGACATTCGGATACTATCAGAGTAATTCAGATTATACTCTGTTCCTAAAAAAGGAAAGAAGGTAAAATTACTGCTCTCATTATTTATGTGGATGATATGATAGTAACTGGTGATGATCATATGGAGAGGAAGGCATTAAAGAACTACTTGTCACAAGAGTTCGAAATAAAAGATCTTGGCGCTTTGAGATACTTCCTTGGTATTGAAGTTTCTCGCTCAAGAAATGGGATATTTTTGTCTCAAAGAAAGTATGCTCTTGATTTATTAAAGGAAACTTGAATGTTCGCTTGTCAGGTGATTAGTACACCGTTAGAAGAAGGACTGAAACTGTGCAACGAAGCTGATCATGTACCTTGTGATAAGGAAAGATATCAGAAATTGGTTGGACTGCTGATGTATTTTGCACATACACAGCCAGATTTATCATATGCTTTAAGTGTTGTAAGTCAGTTTATGTATGCGCCTCGGGAACAGCATATGGATACGGTGATGAGAATTATGAGATATATTAAGTCTGCTTCCGGAAAAGGGGTCTTATTTGTGAAACATGATCACTTGAAGGTTGAGGCATATACTGATGCTGATTGGACAGGATCTATAATTGATAGGCGCTATACTTCAGGATACTTCACCTTTGTTGGAAAAAATTTAGTTACATGGAGGAGCAAGAAGCAAAATGTTGTTGCACGCTTTAGTACAGAGGCTGAGTATCGCAGAGTAGCTTTAAGTATAGCAGAAGCTTTATGACTGAAACTCTTGTTGCAGGACTTAGGCTATGGTCCGAATGAACCTATGAAAGTATATTGTGATAGCCAAGCAGTGTTTGATATTGCTGCTAACCCGATTCAGTATGATAGAACGAAACATGTAGAGGTGGACAGATTCTTCATCAAAGAAAAAATAGATGAGAAAGTCAATGAGATATCGAAAGTGAAGTTAGAAGATCAGCTCGCAGATATCATAACCAAGGCAGTTTTGAATCAGCTCCTTTTGAAATTTGTTGACAAGTTGGGCATATTCAATATCTATGCACCAACTTGAGGGAGAGTGTTGAAATATAGTAATTGTATATTATGTTTCCTAATCTATAGGAGACAGGTTTCTCAAATCTCCCATCTTCCCAATCTTCTCTCAATCTCTTTTCTTCTTCTCCAAGAATGTAACTCATATATAGAGGTATACAATAGAGAGATAAATATAAGAAAAAAAAATGATTTCCCCAAAATCTGTTTTCAACAATGCGGCGGTATCCAAGAGCCAAGGAGAGGGATGGGAGAAGGTAGAAGCAGTAGCTACATGCGCTTGGGGTTGCGATTGGTTGTAGGTGGGGCGAGGTGGTGGGCGAATGGCGGGGTATTCTCCTGGAAGATGGGGCATAAATGGAGTGAATGCCCGGTTGTGTGACACCATTGGCATTTGCCTTGGTAGCCACGAGATCCAGTTTGGTTGGGACGTTTGGAGTTGGAGTAATTGGTCTTATGGTTTGAGTTGGGGCGGAAGTTGTTGGTAGGAGTGGGATGGTTGTTGTAGTTGGGGCGGGTGGTGGTGGCGTGTGCGGAAACAGGTAAGGTTGGTAGTATGGGTTGTGACTTGGTCGTAAAGTTCACGGTTGAGTAGCTTCTCATGAAGCTCATCGAATGATATGGGCGTATCACGAGCATGAACAACGTCAACGACTCTTTGGAATGTGGAGTCAAGAGATTCGAGAACCTTGTCAATGATGTCTTCGGGATTTATAGGGTTACCAAGGAGGGCCAATTGGTCAGTACATGCTTTAATTGAGTGCATGTACTCGGTAATGGATTGAGGACCTTTTGTGAGAGCCTTAAAGGTGGTTTTCAACTGCTTGATATGACCACAGGTGGGGTGAGCAAAGGGGTGAGCAAGGATATCCCAGACTTCTTTGGTGGTGCAAGATCGAGAGATGAGCGGAACAAGAGTAGGTTCCAAGGTACCAATGAGAGCGCCAAAGAGGAGTTTGTCTTGGAGAACCCATGTGAGGTAAGCCAGATTGGGTTAGGAGACTGTTTCCTTGGTGATGGTGGTAAGAGGTGCAGGGTAGGTGCCATCCAAGAATTTGAAGAGACCATACCGAATAAGAGTGGCCTCAATTTGAAGCTTCCATGAGAGATAATTTGTGGAGGTGAGCTTGAGGATATTGGAGAGTGTAACAACGATGAGTGGGTATTTGGGATCGACGTCGTTAGGAATGGTGTCAGGGAAAGACATGGTAGGCAATTAGTATGCATGAATATATATATATATATATATATATATTGATGAGGATCAAGCCCGCTCTGATACCATAAAAGATTTTGGGAAAGTTGTATTTTCATTAATGAGTAGTACAAATATATATAATACAAGGAAAGTTGGAAGATAGTCTCAGCTTAACAAATTTAGTCTACAAGAGATAAGGTAGAATAACAAAAATAAATATCCTAACTAAAGATATTAATAGCTATAATATTATTACAACAACCTATGAGATAATGGCAAGACTAGGTCTTGGCTTTATCTTCAACAATAATATCCTTTAGAATATATTTCAATGCAAGTGACAAGATACACTATATATTCTAAAGTGACTGAGGCAAATTAAACTCCCCATACTTTTCAAATGTGTGAAATGTTAGAATTGGTGCACGAGTCCATCTATGTACGTTTTCTCTCTCTCTGTATATATATACTTTTGTGGGCTTCCCATACCCCCATACCTTATTTTGTAGAGATCTAATTTGTCAATGTGTTCATGTCATGTGATTCATGTCACATTCAGGCTTCGTGTTCACGGGGCCGACCCTGGCCCAGGACAGGCTGGGTGACCGCCCAGGGCCCAATTCAAAAGAGGTGGCCCAAAATTTTGTTAAGTATTATGGGTTTGTAAGTAGAATGGGTTTGTAATTAATATTTGAATAGGAAGTCCAAAGGTTTCCTCTTTTAATTAATATATTTTCAAGTTCCAACTAACCCATTCCACATTTCCGGTCTGTACAGTACTCTCCCCCCCCCTCCTTCTCGCTTCACTTCATCTTCTTCAAAAAAAATTTGTTTGAACGTTCATCTTCTTCAATCTTCAATTCCCACTGTAAGTCTATAAGTATATTTGTTTGTTTGAATGAGACTAAAAGCTTTTGAGCAAATCTGGTCCATATTATACCATTGTCTCTCTAATTTTACTAGAGTTATTGTAACAAATTAATTAGCTGATTGTTATATATAAACCATCTAAGTATTGTCAATTGTGTTTTGTGTTGATGCTTGAGTTTAAAATTTGTGATGGGAAAAAGATGTAGGTACATATTGTTTCTAGAGAACAACAATATATACACAATTAGCATTTTCTATAAAAATTCATGATTATGATTCAAAAGCAATTAAGCATTACATGAACTCTCCTAAAGAAGTAAATGAGCACGAGCAGAGCACCAAATTTGAGATACTGTATTCCTAAATTTCTTAGAATTTCCTATCTTCCTGGATTGAAATGAGACATATATACTTAAAAAATCATATATTGATACATGGTGAATGATTTCAATCTTTCACTATTGTTTTTCAATTCTCATGTTGGAATGTTCAGCGCTACAGACCAATCACATACATGACAAAGATATATTAGTTTGCAAAACCCCTTAATAATTAATCGGCTGAGAAGACAGGGGTGTTCTGTTATCAATACAATGAAACAATATAGTTATACTGGTTCTGATTAAAAGTAATATGTATAAATCAACAACGTATAACTGTTTAGTCTGTTGACCTGTAATCACTATGAAAAAAAGTGACACAATTGAGAAAATTTGAGGTTCTCAATTAAGTGAACAAATTTTTAGTTTCTTTGTTTCTCCACAAGTTAAAGACATCCAATTATAATTATATTAAGAAAATATTAGTCAAATGGGGGAGAATTCATCAAATTAATTGTAGTATGCAATATAGGCTGACTATATATATCACACTTGCTTCCTGAGCATCTTCAGCATCTTTGTATGCATATCACTATATCAGCAACACTAGAATAATACTGATATATGTATTTTTCGATCTAAAGGAACATCCAGTTGCATTCTATACATGATTGATTAGTCTAAAGGAGGAATACATATGTGTGCGCATATTGAATATGTGTTTTCTCCATTTCTTTCATCACGGAATATCACCAAACTAACTGAAAGATGGATAATTTATACTGAAAACAAACAATCTGATTAACATACTGGATGCCTATGAACTTGGAATACTAAATCTGCAATTATTTAAATACTGTTTCGAAAGTACAAAGAAACCGTGCAGAACCCACCAACACTTGTTCTTCTAAAATAAGAAATTCAAGACTCATGCTATTGTTTCCAATTATACCTCACCATCAATTCTTCCCTAAAAGAAGATAAAATGCTCATTCTCTTTGGTTTTTTTTAAAAAAAATTTTATAGGCATTAGAAGTCTAATTTTGGGAATTTCAATTTTCAGACGATTGATTTGAATGCAGAGTTGTTAGATGAGAGTTTCGAATTGCAAGTCTATATTTACTATTCAGATTCTATTTTCTATACTACTATACTTTATTAATTTTATTTTAATTTCTAGATTAAAGAATGTTTTCTAAGAAATCATTTTAGATGAGATGTGGTTGATTTTTATTTTTATTTTTTATTTTTTTTAATTAAAAAAAATAACTTTTTTTTGTAGATGCAAGAGTTGTTGTTACTATTCTTAATGGAAAATATGAAGTATTTGATGTCATATAACAAAACAAGGTAATCTGTATTTTTTGGGTATTAATTGTATGTTACCCCGCTGTTATATCATATTTTATTAATATATATAAAAATACAGGCGTATCTATAAAGGGCACAATATTATTTTTTGTCCAAGGTCTTAAATATCTCAGAACTGGCCCTGTGTGTTCATGTTTGTAACTGTACTTGTGTTCATGCTTGAGATCGATTGATACAACCATCAAACCTAATAGAACATTAGGGAAAATAGATGGGCAACTCTCCCACGAGAGATAACATTTTGAACCTGCTACCTTTGGCAATTGAAGGATTCAACCATGCTCAATCGAGACAAATAAGGAGACAAAAGCAAATCCCCTGTATAATCCCTCGCTTATACACAATCTCCAAATGAAATTATTAACAGATACTTGTCCCAATATCACGAAACCTGTGTTTCGTGAATAGTCACAAATGTGTGATAAGAAAAAAAGAAATCCAAGCTCCAATCAAGCATGGAACAACACTAAAACAGGCCAACACAAATGAGCAATATGACAATATTCTTACACTGAGAAATAGCATTCAACTAAAATTTGGCATTCGAGGGAAAATATTCAGTAATTAGTTAACCATTATGTTTGATATTAGTTAGGGGTGGCAACTGGGCCGGGTCGGCCCGCAGCCCGCTCGGACCGACCCGTCTTGGTCCCAAAACCAGCCTGGACCGGTGTGAACCAATTCAGGCCCGGACTCAGACCGCCAAACCCGTTCACACAATGGCCCAAAGTGGCCCGGTTTGTACCGTACCACTTTGGGCCCAAAACTATTGAAATACAGCCCAACACGGACCGAACGGTCCGGGTCTGTTAAGCCCGAGCGGGCCCAACAGTCGGCCCACCCAAGCCAGACGTTGAGTTAATTTATTATTATTATTTATTTTTTTGTTGTTGTTTTGTGCTTACGTTCCCCCCCCCCCCCCAATGGCTAATTTTTTGGGCCAAAATTAGAAAACCGAAAAATAAAGAAAATCTATAAATTGCCACCCCGCCCCTCCCATTCCATTTTCTTAACTCAAAAATCTCCAAACAATTCTCTCAACTCTCTTTATTCATTCCAAAAAATTTCCAACAACCTACAATTCATTCTAAATCAAATCAAGTCTCAAGTTCTTAACACTTGCAATCTTAGGAAGAAAAAAAAACGATTCAAGTGAAGAAACCACAAGACACCGATCTCCCCACTTATTCTTCTACCCGAAAACATATAGGCGAAACCTCCAAAGTCCACACATATTTCGCTTTTGTTCCATCTTAGTCGAATCTGAACGAGGGGCATAAGGTATGCAACACGTGTAAAACCGCATACAAATAAAAAGTGAGTGAAGGGACGACACATAGGCGACACTTAGCTAAAGCACACCTGGACTTATTAGAAGATACTCTAACCCAACAAAAGATCCATCCTAAGTCCGACCATATAGTTATGACCATGGTGTAGTACCTACGAAAATTGCTAAACTCATTATTAAGGATGAGTTAACATTTTCTTATTCCGATAATAAGAACCTAGACACTTTTAACCAAACTGCCCTAAACCCTCATTACAAACGGATTCCTAGCAACACCGTTAAACTCAATTGTTTTAAAGTCAATTGTTTTAAGAGGCTAAAGATTTGTTAATTGGTATGTTCATATGTTGTATTTGTTAACTTGTAGAATTTCGGCCTGGCCCAAACCGCCCAACCCGAATGCCACCATTACCATTCGCATGCAGAATATGCTAACATAAGATGAATAATGGGAGCAACATTTCAAACCTCTTCAAAATCGGCAGGTGTACCACGCGGCCTCCCTCCTCCTCGCATATAACGAAGTTGCCAAGAGTTTACCATCTCTGATCCAAAATGTGGTGCCTCCATAGCAGAAGAGAAGTTCAACAAGGACGAAACTTCTTCGTTGCCTCCATATCTCGCAACGGAAGGTCTCTGCCAACCAAAACACCCAAATTAAACAAAACCAAGGTTAAAAATACATGACCACATAACAACATCAACAAAGTTCCTACGCGATCTTGGAACATTAACAAGACTCTAGCCTTACGAGTTACGACCACATATAATGCACTTGTTTTACCTCCATAATTTTCATTTTCCAGATACTTATTATTCTAGCTTGTTTAGTTCTACCACAGTATATCACTCCCTCCCCCTCATTTCAAGCCTTAATCGGTGCTTACCTTTAACTTCTCAATAGAACAAATATCTTTTTAATCAATAAATAAACAATAAATCTAATGTAGCATACTAGGATTAAATGATTTCAAGAAATAGAATTTAAAATCAAATCATTTAAAATAAATAAATAAATGTAACCTCTCGATTGGGCCGGCTGCCTCTCCGGTGGGCTACCACACAGTCCACAGACGCGCCGGTCGGAGCGCACCACACGTCGCTGATGTCAGCGACGCCATCCAGTGATGTCGCCTGCTGCCCTTTGTCCCTCCTCTGCATCTTCTTCTTCTTCTTCTTCTTCGTATTCTTTTTCCTCCCTACTCTCCCATTCCTCGACCACTCCGCCGACGACCGTACGGCCTCACCGACAGCAGCATGTTTTGGCACGTGCGGTGCACGTGGAGGAGAGGAGGCGCAGCCGAGGCCGCGTAACAAGAAGCCTTTTTTCTTGCTGTTCCTGATTTTGGTGGGGCCCACTGCATTGGAGGTGGACGAGGTTGGGATGAGCGGGTGTGGGGAAAGTGGGTCCCTTTTGCGGCGGTGGTGGTGGTGGCAGAGGAGGAGGCGCTTGCAGATGCTCTTCATCTTCTTCGTGTCGGTGCTGTTGGATGCCATTGTCTTCTTTCCTTTTTTTGGATTTTTTGTTGTTTTTTCTTTTGGGGAGGGGGTGGTTTTGTTTGTGAATAGTGGGGAGTTTTTTTTTTTTTTTGTTGATTGTTTGTTTGTGATTTGTAGTGAGGGAGGGAAAAAGGGGAGAGAGAGAGTGAATGGGAGTTGGATGAAGAATTTTTTTTTATGAATCTAATGTTATAGGATTTTCTATGGACCACGTGTTTGGATCGTATGCCTTGGATGTGATCCTGCGCATCTTAATGTGGTACTTGGTGTTATCTTTCACATGTGAGATATCCCATAAGGTGGCCTACTGGTCATAATTTATTGAGCCATCCAATTAAACCCAAAAGAGTAAAGCGCATACTAGTAATTTTCACTTGTGTTGCACATTAGAGCATCTGTAGTCGTTGTCTATATATCGATAATATCGATATATAGCTTAAAAAGTAGCTGCAGTCGTTTGCTATATATCGATATTATCGATAAATCGCTACAGTCGATTGCTATATATGAGAGACGAAATAGCTTTATCGATAAGTCAGCGACGGTGGTCGAAGAGCCGTCCCACGCGGAAAACTACTATTCTAAGCGTCGGACGGCATTCGAAATGCCGTCCGTTTCAAAAATTCCGCAATTAACCCGATTAATTAAATCCCAAAATCCCAATATTTCCCACCGTCGGACGGCACTCGGTGTTGCGTCTGAGAAGTTGCCACCTTTCCCGGACGGCACTCGATGTGCCGTCCGTTGGGATTTTATTAAAAAAAAAAATGCCGAATAGGTGATATTTGGTTTGGTTTGGTTTGGTTTTTAGTTGGAAACCGGGTGTGAAGGGGGATAGTAGCTCACGGTAGGGTGTAGGTTTAATTAGGTAATAGGTGATAGTTTAGTGGTTTGAGGAATTGGTGGTAGGTAATGGTAAGGAATGATCCAAAAGATTATGGGGAAAATAATTAGGCATGGTTTGGTAAAATCAGAAGTGTGCCGGACGGCACTTCATGTGCCGTCCTAGACACCCGGAATCCTTTTTTTTTGTTTTTTTTTGTTTTTAAACGGACGGCACTTCGTGTGCCGTCCGACGATTCTGCATGCATTTTTTCACTTTTCGGCCTCCGACGGCATACGAAATGCCGTCCCTTAATATTAAATAATTGTTTGCTATAATATAGCTTACGACGAGTGCAGCGAAATCCTAATATCTATTTCTATTTATCGATATATGGATAAATTTATAGAAAACGACTAGAGATGCTCTTACAATTTAAAAAAATATATATAGAGCAATAATAATATGTAATCTAGTCTCGAACCTGAGACATCTCTTCACTCATACATACTCTTTATAAATTACCCATAGTGACACAAACTTTTTATTTTATATGAGTGACACATTTGTAAATAATTATGTCGTAAATAATTTTAAATTTTGAGGGTATTATGGTAACTAACAATAGTTGAGTAAATAAATGGTTAATATAACTCTCACTTAAAAATAAATAGTGGAGATTAGATGGTTAATTGTTTACAAATTACAGGTTGTCTACAAATGACAACCTCAACTCTCCCATTATAGAATCACAGATGGACAGTTATTTCTACCCATGATGGAACGGTTATCTCAACTAGTAGGGAATATGGTCCTCTTCTCTCCTCTATAAAAGACTCAAAACTTTCCCTTGAATAGATAATCCATAAATTAAAGTCATTTGGTTTTGGGTATATTGAGAGACAGAAAGAAGAATGAGTAGTCAGTTTCTTAAGTGTTGATTAAGGGGTTTCCCATCATTGTTTCTTAAGATGTGTTATATTCAAGATCTTGTCATACAAAGTTATTTCCGCATGATTATTTTATTTATTGTAGTCTTACAATTGGTATCAGAGCAAGATTTAGAATCAATACATTTTAGATTAAACCCAAAAGAGTAAAGTTGTATGCGCTGCCGTACATAAGTTTCAATTCTGACCAAAACTATATTTTCATGTATGCATTTGTTTATTTCTACCATTCATATTTTTTGTGATAAGGTCAAACATGGAATAAAACCACAATTTCTAAACTAAGGCTAAGTCTACATAGATCCAGTACTTGTGTAAACTAAAATTGTTTTGAAAATTTATGCATACGGGAAAATCTCATATCAGTGAAATCCTCTAGAATTTTGTTCATATTTATATTTGATCGACTTGCAATCAGTGTTAATTCTTGGTCATTGAAAATGTGTTCAATCACATAAAAGAAAGTTAAATTTCATTTTTCACTTTATGAAAGTGATTGTTAATAAACGGGAATATTGTTGAATGGTTTTATAATTATAGGATTTATTAATTTAGTAGTTACCAAAAAGTGACCTAGGTTAATAATCCTTATAAATATAGAACTACATGAAAGACTAATCATAAAGGGTGACATATAAAAGACAACAATATTCTTGATGGCAGTCTTAGTTAGGAGATTGGGATTAGCAGTCACTTTCAACTAACTATGAACTGGATAGGGTAATGAAATTTGTAACATTTAATAGTGTAGAATTGGATACCCAAAGGTAACACGACTAAGTAGTAAGTGGCATAAATTACATTAGACCTATAAGGTGATAATATTTTACACCTATAGAGTGAACACTATGTATGCTGAGGTTTCTCTAGGGATGGCAACTGGGCCGAGTTGACCCGCGACCTGCCCACGCGAACCCGGCCCGCACGTAGGTGGTTCAGGTCCGGGCCGAACCCGCAGGTCGATCCGAGTAAACCCAGGTCGCCAAAATCCTAACCCACCCGCTCGACCCGACCTGCGAACCCGTTGACCTAGTCAAACACGCCTACAACCCGCCTACTCGACTCGCAGGTTCAGACCCGTTTGACCCGAACGGGTCAACCGTTCAGTCGTTTTGGGCAGAAAAAGAGTCGTTGGCTCTGTTTTTTGCTTCTTTTTTTGTTTTTTTTTTTTGGGGGGGGGGGGGGGGGGGGGGGTTCCCTATTAATACTCCCTTAATACAATTTAAAATTTTCCACACCTTACTCTCTTACTCTCTTTACTACTACTACTCAATTCAATCTCAATTTAATCAAGTTTTTTTAAACAAAGAAGTTAAAATTTTCGATCGTACCGAATTGTGTTGATTCAACTCTCAACTGTGTCTACTTCAGCTCCTCCAACAAAGAAGCTCTCTCTCTCTCTCTTTTTCAACGACTATCGGACTACATGTCTATGTGTCTACGTCTACTACATTTCTCATTTGACTACTTCTACTTTTATTTTCTCTCTCATTTCTGTATACGATTATCCGCGAAGTACGGTATCAAAATTTTGCAACCCTCTTATTGTCTTGATTTTTGTTGTAGTTATAAATTTTTGTATCTTATTTGTTTGCTGGTTTTTTGCTTTTCTCTCTCTCATCCCTTCTATTATTTTTTAGAATATATACCTCGTAGACTTTTTTGTATTATTTCACATAAACTAGTAAAACACTATAAATCATTTTTTGTACACATACACTATTACCATCTCTAGATCAAGATGTAGTGGCCGTAGCCAAAGTGGACAAGATTCCACCAGCTCTTCACGCCGGCCTCCAATAGCCCTACAAATTGAACCCAAATTTACACCGAATCCTTTGGTAGGAACTCACGATATCCCTACACACGAAATAGAAGAAGAAATACATGATGTTGACACACAAACACAACAAACCGAACTCCCTAGTAGTAGAAAAACTAGGAAAAAATAAGTGATTGACATAAATATAATGACTATATCCCCGTAGAGGAAGATCCGGGTGTACGACATAAGGTTTGTAAAACTTATTTTAAGAGTTACAAATGGAGAAAGGGTGAAAAAACGGGTACAATTAAACGACACATACAAAATATACATAATGATCTATTAGAAAACCAACCCGGCCAACAAAAAATCCACCCTAAGACCAGACATTTAGATAGCTACCCATATAATCCCAAAAATGTTCGACGAGAAATGGCATATCTAGTTATTAATGAGAAGTTACATTTTTCCTATTCCGAGAGTAGAAACGGAAAGGAATTTATCAAAATGCACTAAATCCACATTTTAGAAGAATTCCTAGAAATACACTCAAATCCGATTGTTTTAAACTTTACAACGGAATGAGAGATGCTTTAATTGCACTTTTGTATAGTTTAACTTGTACAGTATTGTTAACTTCCGATTGTTGGAAAAATTGTAACAATGTTCCAATGATGGACATAACTTATCATTGGACCGATAGTGATTGGATGATTCAACATAGAATCATATCACTTGCGGCTTTTCCAGATCCCCATTGTGGTTTAGTAACTGCACATCGTATCTTAGAAGTTTGTGATATCTTTCATATTCGTGATAAAATATTTTGTATTAGTTTTGATAATGTATCTAACAACAATACTTCGATTAGCATATTAGAAACACAATTAGTTCCTCCATGTTTAGAAATTTTTCACATTAGATGTGCATGTCATATTTTAAATTTATGTGTTCAAGATGCATTAAAAATAGCCGAACCATTTGTGTATAACATTAAAAATTGTATACATTTTATTGCATTAAGTAGTCCTATGCTTCAACAGTTTAAAGAATGGTGTAAGCTTAAGGGTGTTAATTATAGAAAATTTTCTAAGAATGTTAAACACCGATGTAACTCTACTTTTGATTTATTAAATGTTGTTACTCAATATAAAGCTTGTATAAATGATTTTTGTATTGCAAAAAATATGATTTTTTTTCAAATGAATGAACAATCATTGTATTATGCTGAATCTTTTTTACGATTTTTAGAATCTTTTAAAACCGCAACTTTAAAAATTTTAAATTATTATGATTCTACTTCTAGTAGTATTTTTATTTCATTAATTACTATGATGCAAACTTTTCAAGAAATGATTGTTGATATTTACATTGGTCATATTGTTAAACCCGCATACACTAAATTTTTGAAGTATTTTAGTCATTCTCCAATGTTGTATTGTATTGCTACAGTTATGGATCCTCGTATCAAATTATAGGGTACAAGGAGTTTCATTAAAATGTATTATACTTGGAGATGAATCTGAAATTGATTGCGATTAATTTTTAGCTTGCTCTGAATCGACATTGAATAACTTGTATGATTATTATGATAGAACTTTTGTATCTAGTAGTACAACTAGTATAATTACTTCTTCTTCTTCTACTTCTAGAGGTAAAAGTTAAGAGTAAATTAGACGATGTCATTTTTAATTTACTTGCTCAAATTCAATAAAAAAACCTAGTACTAATCAACCGAATGAATTAAATTGGTATAATCAACAAGTTAGTAAGAGTTCTAGTACTAAGATTGAAGTGCTACAATGGTGGAAAGAACATGAAAATCTTTTTCCTATTCTTTCACATATGATTAGAGATCTACTAACTTCTTCTGTCTCCATAGTTTCTTCAGAAAGTATTTTTTCTACAAGTGGCAGAGTTCTCACAGATTACAGTGTCGCTTGAAGCATGATTCTTTGGAGATACTCGTGTGCACAGAAAATTGGATGAAGGCTGAAGACAGGACTCAAGGGAAAGCGACATCTACATCAAAAAATGGAAGCAACTTGTCTGAAGTCCAACAACAAGATTAGAAAATTTAGGGCGATGAGATCCTAGGTTTGGTTAAGTAGAGGTGCACACAGTAGTCCAATGCCCTCTCTTCAATCTAACTCTAGGCTATCTCGAACTCTAAATTCTGATTATCCGCTCAAACATGTAAATAAGTAAATGTAAATCACGAAATATTGTAGGTTCTTTATGAGTTTCTATTACTTGTATTTGTATGTAAAAAACTTTTAAAAAATTCATACAAGTTGAAATGAATAATATATGCATTTTTTCATCCTTATACAGTTATACTTGTTGTAAAATTTTTTAAAGTTTTTGTAAGTGTAAAAAATTTAAATTAAAAAAAAAAAAAACTAGGCCAAACCGCGACCCGACTCGACCCAAAACGGGGTCGACCCTAATGGGTTCGCAAGTCGTCCGGGTTAAATTTTTGCATTTCGAACCCGGTCCGACCCGGTTAAAATGGCAACCCGACGCGAACCCGCCCGATTAACGGGTCCGACCCGACCCGACTCTACCCGAATGACCCGATTGCCACCCCTAAGTTTCTCCCAAAGGAGAATCTGATGTGATATTAATAGTTCATCTGCGTAGAATCAATTTCTATATTAAAAGAGACATAAGGCCTTAACGTGAGCATTGTCATATTTTATTTCAGTGACTATTACCACTTCGTTGCATTCACATGCATCATGCATTCCAACTCTCAATGGGTCAAACTTATCAGAATGGTATGAACAAGTCCAATTCACACTGGGTGTGTTAGATCTCACATGGCACTTTTGGTTGAACAACCTGATGAGTTATTGCTGATAGTACTGCAGAACAGGTTGACACTTTCAAAGTCTGGGAGAGATCAAACAAACTTAGTCTTATATTTATGAAGATGACCATGGCTAATAACATCCAGATCTCCCTATCTCAAACTAATAGTGCATTAGAACTATTGGCTGTTGTCAAAAAGCATTTCAGATCAGCAGATAAGTCACTTGCGGGGACACTTATGGCAGAGTTAACTATTGTGAAATATGATGGTAATAGAGGAGTTCAGAAACATATCCTCTATATGACTGACAAACCTGCAAAACTAGGACCACTAGAAATGCAGGTGGATTAATCCTTTTTTGTGCAGTTTATTCTCAACTCACTTCCTCCTCAGTTAGGGCCATTTAAAACCCACTATGACACTCACATGGATAAGTGGAATTTGAATGAGCTGACTGGTATGTGCATTCAAGAGGAAGTGAGATTGAGGTAGGAAGGACACCACTCTGTGCTAGCTGTAACTCAAGAAGCTAAAAAGAAAGGAAAGTTTGTGAAAGGAAAGAGATTTCCGCCAAAGAAAGGATATGGACCTGGGATAATTAGTCAAGGTAGTGAAAGTAACTTCACTGTCAAATGTTACTTCTATGGCAAGAAATGACATGTGAAGAAGGCTGCAGCAAGCGTAGAGCTTGGTTCGAAAAGAGAGGTATGAATCTTTCTTTTGAATGGCATGAATCAGATATGGCTAAAGTTCCTTCTAATACTTGGTGGATTGACTTTGAGGCCACAACTCATATAAAAAATTCAATGCAGTGGTTCCTTTCCACCCGAAACCCGAAGGAAAGTGAAATATTTGTCTATATAGGAACCATCTCAAAGCGGAAGTGATAACTGTTTGAAATTATTGCCTTGTCTTAGAGATAGGTCATCAGTTGGATCTTTTGGACCCTTTTTATGTACCTTCAATTTCTAGGATTTTGGTTTCTCTATCTAGATTAGATGTTGCTGGATATTCAGTTCTATTTGGTTGTGGAAAACTTAATTTGATGTTTAATTCATTTATAGTTGGTTCTAATATTTTATATGATGGTTTGTATAAAATTGCTTTGAATCATGAGTTTGCACAATCTCTAGTAACCCTGCATGCGAATGTTGGTTCAAAACATTGACCAATTAATGAGAAATCATCAATCTTGTGGCATAGGCGACTGGGGCATATCTTCTGGGATAGAATTGTGAGATTGGTGAAGAGTGGGATTTTGGATAACCTAGAATTCACTGATTTTGATGTGTGTGTGGATTGCATTAAGGGAAAACAAACCAAACACACTAAGAAAGGTGCTACAAGGAGCACTAAGCTTCTTGAGATAATTCATACAGAAATTTGTGGACCAATTTACATTCCATGTTAGTTGGAGAGAGGTACTTTATCACCTTTAAAGATGATCTTTCTTGCTATAGCTATATATATCTGATACATGAAAATTCTTCGGTCGTTGACATCTTTGAGGTGTTCATTACTGAGGTCGAGAGACAGTTAGATGAAAGGGTTTAAATAGTGAGGTCTGGTATAGGTGGTGCGTTATATGGTAGATATGATGAGACGGGCCAAAATCCTGGCCCATTTACCATATTTCTTTAAAAGCGTGGCATTTGTGCTCAATACTCAATGTCAGGTAAGCCACACCATAATGGATTTTCTGAAAGGCATAATCGTACTCTTTTGGATATGGTTAGGAGTATGATGAGTTTTTCAGCTGTATCGAATTCATTGTGGGGCGAAGCATTAAAAATTGCGATGTATATCTTGAACAGGGTTCCTAGCAAGGCGATCCCAACAACTCCCTTCGAGTTATGGACCGGTAGGAAACCTTGATTGAGATATTTACATATTTGGGGTTTCCCAGCTGAGGAAATGATATTCAATCCACATGAGAAAATATTAGATTCGAGGACAATATGTGGATATTTCATAGTTATCCGGATAAGTCAAAAGGGTACATATTTTATTGTACGAGGATAGTGGAAACTGGAAATTTCAGATTCATAGAGAATGGTGAAATTAGTAGGAGTGATGAATCAAGAAAGGTAAATCTCGACGAAATAAGAGTGGATATCCCACCACCATTTCCAACTAGAGATATTGTTTTTCCGCTGCCTATTCAACAAGTTGAGGTAAATGAATGACATAATGGAAATGATTCACCACTTCATGAGGATGTTTCCATTGAGAATAATGTAGAACCAGCGCAACCGACACTTTTAAGAGGATATTAGAAGAGACCTGCCATTTCAGATGATTATGTGGTGTGTCTACAAGAATTTGATTTTTATATTGGGATTAACAAGGATCCAATTTCATTTTCACAAGCTATAGAAAGTGATAATTCTAGTAAATGGATCGATGCTATGAATGAATAGTTGAAATCGATGGACCAGAACGATGACTGGGATCTCGCTGAATTGCCTAATAATTGTAAGAAAATCGGGTGTAAATGGGTCTTTAAGACCAAGCATGATGCTAAAGGCAATATCGAACGACATAAGGCCAAAATTGTGGCCAAAGGTTTCACTCAGAAAGAAGGCATTGATTATAGAAAGACTTTCTCTCCCGTATTTAAGAAAGACTCTTTGAGAATTATCATGGCACTTGTAGCTCATTATGATTTAGAGTTACATTAAATGAATGTAAAAATCGCTTTTTTTAATGGAAATTTATATGAAGATATCTTCATGGAGCAACCTGAAGGGTTCACAAAGAAAGGGAAAGAACATTTGGCTTGCAAATTAAAGAAATCCATTTACGGTCATAAACAAGCTTCCAGAAAATGGTGCATAAGGTTCAATGATATCAATACTGCTCTTGGATTTAAGGAAAACACTATTGATCAATGTATATATCTAAAAATCAGCGGGAGCAAGTTTATCTTTTTGTTTCTGTACGTGAAAGACATTTTGTTAGCCAGTAGTGATCTTCGTTTATTGAATGAAATCAAGGATTATCTAGCCAAGAGTTTTAAAATGCTTGATATGGGTGAGGCAGACTGTCATTGTCATAGAGATCTTTAGGGATCAATCTCAAAGATTGCTAGGACTGTCTCAGAAAGGTTATATAAATCAAGTATTGGAAAGATTTAATATGCAAATGTGTTCAATCAGTAATGCGCCAATCATAAAAGGTGATAAGTTAAATGAAAGTCAGTGCCCTAGGAATGATTTAGAAAAGGAACAAATGAAGAAAGCTTCATTTGCATTAGTTGTGGGAAGCTTAATGTATGTTCAAACTTGTACCAGCCCGGATATTAGCTTTGCTGGAATGTTAGGTAGATATCAAAGTAACCCAGAGATGGAATACTAGAAAGCAGCAAAGAAGGTTATGAGATAGTTTCAAGGAACGAAGGATTATATGCTCACATATGGGAGATCAGATCAGTTACAAGTGATCGGGTACTTAGACTCAGATTTTTTCGATTGCTTAGATAGTATAAAGTCCACATCAAGATTTGTGTTTCTACTAGCTAGTGGAACAATCTCATGGAAGAGTGTTAAACAGTCTATTATTGCTTCATCCACAATCGAGACCGAGTTTATGGCATGTTTTGAGGCCACGAGTCATGCTCTATGGTTGCGGAATTTCATTTCAGGACTTGATGTTGTTGACTCCATTGCCAGGATGGTGAAACTTTATTGTGACAATACCGCAGCAGTTTTCTTCTCTAAGAATGGAAAATATTGTAGTGGTTCTAAATACATAGAACTTAAGTACTTGGTTGTTAGAGAAAGAGTCCAAAAACAACAAGTGTCAATTGAGAATTTGAGCATAACTCTTATGATTGCCGATCCATTAACTAAAAGATTATCTCCAAAGACGTATAAGGAACATGTTATTAGGATGGGTCATTTGAGTAATCCTTGATATGTATAATGATGGATATTTCAGTTGTTGTGTACTTGAAACTTTTTTAGACAATAATAAATTGTTCCTATTTTGTTCTTTGTTTTCAATTATTTGTGCCCATATTATGCTTGAAAAACTAGAAAATGTGTTGACAAGACAAATTACAAGAACCGTTTTGGTATAGAGGATTGAGTTAGTGAGAGGTTGTCAGTGACATGGTACATAGAAGGGAGTGTGACAAAAAAATGGTATATAACTGTTATGACTGACACTGATGATCTAAGCCAATTACAGTATTACAATAACTTATTATTTATTTGGATTTATTGGTTGTTTTTTCGCGATCACGTGTCAAAGTTTTTATTTTTTATTTTTTTATTTTTATTGTATGAAGTCCAAAAAAAGTCAAAAGCTTTAAACAAACATGCATATTTTATTGTAGTCATAGCCTGCATCAAAATTGGCTTAGTGGACCAAGTGGGAGAATTTTATCTCACACACGTGAGATATCCCATAAGGTGGCCCGCTAGCTATAATTTGTGGAACTGGCCAATTAGAGAATATGTTCATTTATCCCACTATGAGATATGAACAGTCATTTTCACCCATGATGGAACGATTATCTCAACTAGTGGGAAACATGACCATCTTCCCTCCTCTATAAAAGACTCAAAACTTTTCCTTGAATAGATCATCTATCAATTAAAGTAATTTGGTTTTGGGTATATTGAGAGACAGAGAGAAGGAGTACCGGAGTACCCAGTTACTTAAGTGTTGATTAAAGAGTTTTCTATCACTGTTTCTATCAATTTCACTGGCTAACAATTGTATGCATTTATCGGTTTTGTTTCATAAATAATTTCTTAAGATGTGTTGTATTCAAAATCTTGTCATATAAAGTTATATCCACATGATTATTTTATTTATTATAGTCTTACACTTGCATGATCTTCTTTCGGTTCAAGGAGATTATGTTGGTGAATTGCCTATGCTTAACATATTCACATATTCATCGCGAATTTAAATGTTTGAGTTAAACTCCTACTAGTAGTATCTGATATTGTGAAACCACAGATAAGGTAATGAGCCGTAATTTGTAGAAAATTTCATAAGGGAGTAGCTCATAAGTTTCGGTTTATTTCTTCCCAAGTTATAGGAAACACATTGATAGTCAAATATTTCTCAAGAACCCCAAAATTAAAAAGATGATACTTTTTGTGTTTTTTTTTCCTTTTCTTTTTTTTAGCCAAAATAAAAGAAAAAGAAGAAGAAGGTAGCCTCTGTCTTTAACTTAAATCCTATGATTGGCTTTGAATTAACTGGCTACCTAGAAAGGAGGAAACGACCCAACACTTTTCCTTTTTGTTTTCATCCCATCTAATTAACCATTGGATTCCTTTATATCTCCCACTTTTTTTAAAACCAAAGTCGACATTGAATACATAGCATTCTACAACCTACTTGGCAATAGCACTCTACACAATCTACTATATGTATACCATAAAATGTAAGAATGCATAACTATGGAGTATTGACGAAGAATTAATAAGAGCAAAAAAAATAGGATTAGTAAAGTTTGTTTAAGATATTATAGCCTATGTATCAGAATAAAATACCCAGACTACTATACCTCTCTAGTATATATAAAGGGAGCTATACTTTGCTTTAGGTATTAGACTTTATGCGAATTGTTTACCAAACTATCCCACTTTTTATACGCCAACTGTCTCTATTTGAAAATTTAATACCAAAACATTTCTGTCGCTAACTGAGTTAGCGCGCCTAGTAATTTTCTTCGCGCTAACTCGGTTAGCGTGCTGCAGGGGATGCAACTTTTTTCCTCTTGTTTGGGTGTGGCAAAAAACTCATCCAATATAGACACGCTAACTCCGTTAGCGCGCCTCTTTATATCAAGGCTGTTAACTGGGTTAGCGTGTGTCGATTGGGATCATAGGTAATAATAGACACATTAACTGAGTTAACGTGTCTATACTTAGTGATTTTTTATCCACACCTCTCTTTGAGGTAGTGCCCCATACTGTCCCATCTACGAACGCTAACCCCATTAGCACGAGTGGTTTAAAGACGCACGCTAACAGAGTTAGCGTGTCTATATTGGGTGAGTTTTTTCGCACACCCAAACTAAAGGGAAAAAATTGTATCTCCTGCAGCACCCTAACTAAGTTAGTGCAAAGAAAATTACTAGGTGCGCTAATTCTGTTAGGGGCAGTGATATTTTGGTATTAAATTTTCAAACAGGAATAATTTGGTACATACTTACAAAAAGTGGGATAGTTCGGTGAAAAATTCACTTTATGCTCAATAACCTAAAACCTATGTATGCTCAATAACCTAAAACCTATGTATTAATATATATATATATATATATATATATATATATATATATATATATATATATATATATATATATATAAATATATATGAGAATATGCATATATATTTTTTTTGAGGGAAAATGTGGAATAAGGCCACCCTGTTTCATTAATAAGAAATTAACAAAACAACCCCAGCATGCTGGAGCAAGATACAACCTACAGACACGAAAAAAAAATGAAGCGACATGACCAGCACACATAATCAGCTCTCACTCTAACCTACGAGGATCAACTAATTGTATGTCCGTCAAGCAAGCTTCGAGCACCCACCTCCACGGCACGCGCTCACCCACCTGAAGCAAATCCTGTGGGATTTGAAAATTTGCCGCTCCCCTCCTTCTACCTCATCAACGCCACTTCAAACATGGCCCAATCGGAGTCGCTCCCAAAAGGAGAGTCGTCGCAAAAAACTCTCTCTAACCCTAATCACGGACACAATCTAGCACAAACAGACACCTGCATAGAGTAGTGAGAAGCAACTTCTTCACTCTCCCACTCTCTCATTCTTTCTCACGTAAAACCCAACCAAATCACAACCAATTTGAAGAATTACCTTCACCTCTCGTCCCTGCGGGCGGTGGACGTTGTAGATTTCAGGGTCAATGATGAGGGCGTAGTGGCGGTGTTGTTGCAAAGTCTGTGGCATTGGGTTAAGGAAGGTCGAGTACAGTGTGTGCCTCCTCTACTGCTGACCAAGAAGACAAACATCTCCCCTCTGTGCACCTCATGGGGAGACCCCTTCTGCGGGCCCAAACCCCATCCTGTGCAGTAACGATCATGTGAGGACCTCGTCTTCGGGCCCTAGTCCCACAACTATACACCTCAATCTTCACACCGAATCAAATTTTCCTCCACTTCCTTCTTCACATCCGGACGCTCCGCGACAGTTGAGACCACTACCCCGAAAGCTGCGACAAGTGAGCACCCATTACGGAGGGACCCCGTCTTGGGCCCAAGCTCCACAATCGATCTCATGGGGGTAAAATACTAGTATGTAATAAGCAGTCTCATGGGGGACCCCGTCATCGAACCCTAGCCCCACAACCGACCTATATCACAAACATCACGTACTATCTGCTCTTTCATGTTTCATGTTTGGGCAAGCTATATATTAGAAGAGGCTTGGAAAAGCTGAAGTGTAACCCTAAAGAAGAGACACTTGGTAGTACATGGAATCCACTGGATTCACCTTGTAGGGTTTATAGCAAAGGGACAGGACTAGTTTGCAGTTAAAACTTAAAAGTAGAAAAAAGACAGTAAACAAACTTGCATCCTATTAATAGAGCTTTTTCATTCGGAATTTTTTTCAACAATATACATTTTATTTTACATTTTGGCAAATCCTACTTAACATCACAAGAATCTTAGCTTTATAATTGACACTAAACTTTTATGATATTTTCTACTGCAAATATATTTAAAATTATTGGAATATCCTAAATCCTAATGAGATTTTGGTATCAAAATATTTAAACACCAACTTTTATTCAGAAATCTTTGTAGAAAAAATATTTACAGAATATGTCACCTTAGTAAAATTCCGCTTTGACCCGATTAGGTTTAAATTTTCTAAGGGCAAAAACAACCTGTCATCATTAAAAAATTGTATTTGAATCAGAAGATTATCCTCGAGAAATTTGGTGTCATTTTAAAACACAAAATTTTAATTGCAAAAACGTGAAACATTGACGGGGTTTACGGTAAGGATGGTAACGGACTGGGTTCGGGCAGAACCCATATAGGCCTGGACCCGATCCCGAAGTTTAGACATGGGTCCAAGCCTAGTCCGACTTTTCTTCGGGCTCAAATAATTAGGCCCAAACCCGTGTCCAAATTAGGCTTGAAAAATAGGTTCAAGTCTAGGCCCGAACTAGTTATGCATATTTTAATGTATAACTTTTCAATAAAAGAAAACTATATCGAGAATAATATGAGATAAAAAATAACAATAATATGATTACAACTACAAATATTGGTATAGTTCATATCTAATTTAATTAATTTCATTTTAACTATATATATAACTTATAATTACTCTCCGTGTAACCTTTAATAATTATTTCAACCTACATAGAGATGAATATTCTCTTTTAAATTAAATAAAAACGCATATATAAATATACATGATATATATATAAATACACACATGCACATACAGAAATTTGATGCATGACTATCCGGCCTAAGTATTTGAGCTCAAGTCTGAGTCTAACCTGAAATGAAAATTATTTGTGCAAGCCCACTAATAACTGGGTCTGATATATGCGTGTCCGGGGTTAAGTTAGGATCAATTGTCACCTATAGTTCCCCAGTAAAATTTACATTTTTTTTAATTTGAAAAGAAAAAGAAATGGTCCGATAATCCCGACCAAAGTGCACTGTTTTAAAGGGCCATGTTCATGTATTCATGGAAGAGCGTAAAAGCTAAACTGCCTTTTTGACTCGGTTTTTGTTTCGTGAATTTTCTATAGTATCACAAGTTTCTTCTTGTCTTCTTGTCGTCTTGTCTCTCTATCATATCAGTTGCTGTAATTACTACATTTTCCCCTTTTTCTAATCATAATTAATTATACTTGTTTATATCCTTTTCTTTTTATTATTTCTTTGTTTTATAATCTTAGTATTGTCATGAAATAAGTGGGCATATTTTCATATTTTTTAAGTAGTTGCTTAGAGCTTAATTATTTTACGATATAGAATTTTCTTATACAATCATCATCTTTGATGTTCCAACAAAGTTTATCGAGTGCACAATAAAGTTGTCTATTTTGTTTTTTTGAGGGAAAAAGTGGAATAAAGTCACCCTGTTTCATTAATAAGACGTTGATAAAACAATCCCGACGTACCGGGCGAAAACAACAGTACAAAACAAGATACAATGCAGGAAAAAATACGAGAAAACAAACATACACCCCCAACAAACCCTGGGGGGTGGGTCTAACTACTCAACCTCCAGCGACCAGAGAGTACAGTATAGAGAAACAAAACCCCAGCTGGCAAGCACTGTCATGACTGGTGCAGCCAGTCCCTCAATCCAGCGTTGGCCCGAACTCTACCTCCTCATCGTCAAACTCCTCTACCTAGAATACTTTGGCTATCCTCCCTCTTGCCCCGGTGGCCGCAGCTGTAGCCCAAAAGAAGATTAGATGCATTATGTGAGTCAGATTACCAGAAATATTATTACATGAAGCACGAAAATAAAAATTATTTCTGTCAAGCCATAACACCCATGTTGTCACCGCTATTGCAATGTACCACGCATCCTTCATCTCGTGGCAAATCGTTGCAAATTTTGGACCAATCCACAAGTCCTCATAAACACATGGGTAGTCACCTGTACCTAAGGCTCGGAGTACCTCAACCATAGTTGCCTTACTTCTAGGGCAGTGAATAAAAAGGTGATTTAAATCTTCCACCTGTGAGACGCAGAATCCACAATTGGTCGCCACCTGTGGTTGCCTTTTGGCCAGGTTTTGCCTAGTGAGAATGGCATTATTGAGTACTAGCCATAAGAAAACTCTGACTTTAAGGGGTGTTTTCACCTTCCACAACACCTGTGCCCAGCTGGGTCTGCACCCTCGAAAGTGAATCCGGTGATACAGAGATCTCACCGAGAAAGCTCCCTTACTCTCGAGTCCCCATCGCTTCTGGTCTGGGCCTTGAGTGCACCTTGTGCCTGCCCGTGCGATGTGTGCTTGCATGTCTAGCAGTTGCTGATGAAGATTTGGAGTGAGCACACCTCGGAGCGCCGGTCTCCAACCTCCCCTTTTCCAACCGTCGGCCACGGACATATTCGGTCGAGTCGACCTCTTATACAGCTCTGGGAACGTATCCTTCAAAGTATGGTCTCCACACCACCTATCCCACCAGAATCTGGTAGACCGGCCATTGCCGATGTTCGACGTGACTGCCGAATTAAAGGGGCCGCTAACCTTGGCAATTCCTTTCTAGAGACGCGAGACTTTAGCCCCTACTCGGAATCCCAGGTCTCTCGTGCCTTTCCCCCTAAGATACGGTTGGATGAAGTCCTGCCAGCCTTCCCCGCTGTTGTGGAAAACCTTCCGCCACCATTTCCCCAGTAGGGCCAAGTTCATATCTCTGAGGTCTATGATGCCTAGCCCTCCATGCCTTTTTTTCATGCAAGCAATACTCCATTTGATGAGGTGATAACCTCCTTTATTCGAATCTGCCCCTTCTAAAGGAATCGTTTTCGAATCCTGTCAATCCTATTGATTACCCATTTCGGAAGCTCGAAAAATGACATGTAGTAGATAGGCAGGTTAGACAGCACTGAGTTGATGAGTACCACTCTGCCCCCGAGGGACAAAGATTTTTCTTTCCAACCCGACAGTCTGTCCTCCACCCTGTCAATGATAGGTAACCAGTCTGCTTTAGTTAATTTCCCGAGCTTGAGTGGTAACCCTAGATACTTGATAGGGAAGCCACTCGTCGTGCAATTCAAAATGGTCACGTGTTCCCCTGCTTCATCATCGGATAGAGAGACTGGAGTCAGCGCACTCTTGTGAAAATTAATCCTCAGGCCTGACCAGGCCTCAAAACAATATAGGGCCCCTTTAAAACAGACAGTTTCTCGTCTAGACCCATTCCCAAAGAGTAGGGTGTCATCTGCGTATTGTAGGATCGAACACCCTTGAGTAGACGCGTTGCTGGCCACTGACGTGATCCAACCTTTTTCTTGGCATTTCTCCAACATAACCCTCAGCACATCCGCTACGATAGTAAATAAGAGCGGTGATAGCGGGTCCCCTTGTCTGAGCCCTTTCCTGCAAGGGAACGGCTGGCCTGACCTACCATTCACAGATATGGCCGTTTTGCTAGTCTGCAAGCACTGTCTGATCTAGCAGATCAATTTATTCCCGAAACCCCTACCTCTGAGAGCCTCCATCAAGCACTCCCAATCGACCGAGTCATAAGCTTAGAGTTGGTCGTATGGCAACGGTGGATAACTTGTTCCGCCGTTGCCACACAATCTAAGATATTTCTGCCCTTAATGAAGCCCGATTGAGCTTTGTTGATAAGGCTGTCCATAATACTCCCCAGGCGGATGGCTAGGATTTTTGAGATAATCTTCGCCGAGCAATTTATGGGCTGATTGGCCTAAAATCGCCCACTCTGGACGCCTCTTCCCGTTTGGGAATTAGGACTATATCCGCAAAATTGAGCATACCCAATCTGAGCTTGTTGTTGAAGAAGTCATCCAGCAGTGCCATATAGTCCCCTTTAATTTTTTCCCAGAAAATTTCGAAGAACATCATTGGGAAACCGTCTGGCCCTGGCGACTTGTCTGCTCCCATGTGACAGATAGCATTTTTAACTTCCTCCTCCGAAAACGGTGATTCTAGACAGTCTAGTGAAGGCGCTGACTCATTCTGATAGGACTGCCAGAAATCATACCTGAGTGGGACCCTGAAGTCATCCTTCTTCCCCAAAAGGTCCTTGTAATATCCTTGGAAGGCTGTGGAGATCACTTGCTCATCTTGTATCGTCCCCGAGCTAGTATCTAAGGATAAAATAAGATTAGACCTGCGCCTTGCACTTGCTACTCGGTGGAAGAAGGCCGTGTTTGCGTCTCCCTCTTTGAGCCACGAAATTCTAGATCTTTGTTGCCATTTAATTTCTTCCATCTTATAGAGATTGGCAATATTCTCACGGAGCTCCAGAAGTTTATTTCTTTCCTCCTGTGACAGATCTCTCAACTCCTCCACTCTTTCAAGTTCATCAATTCCTTCCAACAAGGAATCTTTAGCACGCCAGATGGTCGAGAACCTAGATCGGTTCCATTTACGAAGCCGCTTTCTATGTCTGTGAATTTTTTCACACCATCTACCTGCCGCGCTGTGCCCGACACTGGGAGCGCCCAGTTTTCCATTACCAGATGGTGAAACCCCTGAATCTCCAGCCAGGACTTCTCAAATCTGAATTTTCTATATCTTTTGGCTCCCTGAAGCCCAACATCAAGAAGGATTGGGGTATGATCTGACGTAGGTCTAGGGATCGATCTAGCAGATGCAAGGGGGAACTTAGCCTCCCAGTCCATAGATATAGGAATCCGGTCCAATTTTGCCAAAATCGGAGTAGACTGCATATTAGACCATGTAAATAGTCCATCATTAATAGGGATATCGATCAACTCAAGATCCGTAATCACCCTATTGAACTATGCTCTGTGCCTGTCACTGGAACCTCTACCCTTGTGTTCGAGCGCAAATCGAGTAATATTGAAGTCCCCCCGACAATCCAAGCCCCTGGCCAACGGAGTCGAATGTTGACCAGTTCTTGCCAGAAGGCGTCACGCTCTGAAGCCACGTTTGGCCCATAAACAACCGTGATTGTCTGCATATACTTATCCGATCATCGTTCCAGCCGTGCAGTCAGGGAGAATGTACCATTATGGACCTCGGAACAGGTGAGTAGGTCCGAGTTGAAGCCAATGGCAATTCCCCCTGAAGCTCCCACGGATGGGCGTAAAACCCATTCCTTAATTCTGTTCCCCCCTACTCTCTTGAGTTTGGTCCCATGACTTAGTTTGGTCTCCTGAAGCCTAACCACCTCCGCCTTGGACTTCGTGATAACGTCTCTAACCATATCTCTTTTACCTTTATCCCCCAGACCCCGAACGTTCCAGAATAGCGTATTCATTGGAGAACCATGTCCGAGGTTACAGTGTGCGAGGGAATCGGGCAGGACTCGCCCTCAGAGATGGTAATCCCCCCGGAGTTATTTCCTAGTTCCTTAAGGTCACTAGATTTTGCCCTCTCAGATTCCCAACCCCTCATTTTGTTAAGAAGAAACG
This sequence comes from Hemerocallis citrina, assembly GCA_017893485.1. Lineage (NCBI taxonomy): Eukaryota > Viridiplantae > Streptophyta > Magnoliopsida > Asparagales > Asphodelaceae > Hemerocallis > Hemerocallis citrina. The sequence continues at coordinate 348,978 of JACEHZ010000220.1, read as the reverse complement.
CGTTGCGTTCTTTATCGCAGACTTCCAAACCACAGGTAATAGCTAATAGAAAAACTTCAGAGTCTGACATGAACTTTAAAATATTAGCAAGAAAAGTTTTTGTACCTCCACTGACGTGTTTAACCGCTTTAGCGGCCGTAGCTCTCTCCAGAAAGTCATCCAAGGATTCCGCATGAGCCCTCTTAGGTGACCGCTGCACCCTAAAACCTGCCTTCCCCTGAGATGAACCACGGCTGTATCGTGGGGCCGACTCAGGCAAAGTGGCCATCACCATCTCTGGCGAGACCTCAATTTGTGTATCTGCAATAAAATCCGAATCCTCCGAGTCCTCATCTGTGACGTCAAAATCAACATCAAGGTTTAGGCACTCGTCACAGTCGCTATCTAATTGCTGTTTTCCTTGTGAAAGCTGCTGCTCGCCTATTGTAGACTCCTCATTGAGCCCGCCATCTGGCGCTCCAAAGGTAATGACTGTACTCTCCTCAACGGTCCCCTCATCGGGCCCGTTCCTCGAATGAGAATATGTCTGAGTGCCTATTTTTAGCGAAAAACACATTTTAGCGGTAGAAAAGAGCATTGTGGACCCCTCTTTGGGCCCACCCATACCAATAAAAGAAGAGGGGAATAAAGACATACTCCCCGCCTTGTCAGATTGCTGAGCTAAAGTGTTCCGCAAGTCTAGCGTACTGCGTGCCTCGTTAATAGTGCATGCATTAATAGTGGGGGCAGCAGTGAACCCACCCCCCATGCCAGGTGTCACCATTTGATACGAAGCTGCAGCGGTGGCATTGGAGTTTGATAGGCACACAGTACCGTTTGATATCCCCAAATCGCCATTTAATCTGTCTTCACCCTCCTCTTCGAAATCCTTACTCTCTCCAACAACCCTACCTTTGTCCCCCAAATATCTACTCTGTAAAGGTTCCTCTATCCCACCCACTCCCTCTGCAACAACAGTTACCTTTGATAACGCCTCCTCCACTCCGAGGCCTCTGCCTTCTATCACGCCCTCTTCCAAAAGTCTCTGCATCCCACCCACTCCCTCAGCATTCTCCTCCTTTGAGCTCTTTTTACTGAGGTTGGACAGCTCTGAGAGCGCATCTTTTCCCTGGGTTGTTTCTGGCAACTGTCGCAACTGCTCCTCCTCAGCATCTTTATCTTTATCTGGCGCAAACCATAGTTTTTCGACCCACTCCTTGGTCAATAACTTCCCTCCGGTTGTCGCCTTCCCCACAGCTGTCGCCTTTCCATCGTTTGTCGCCTTCTGCAAGTAATGGCAGAGCACAGGGTTGCCCTTTTTGGGGCCTGTCCTTGCTCCCCCCCTCTGTGCCAAGTGGTCCTCCAGTGATGGGTCGTCGATAGGTTCCACCGTTTGGTCCGGCGAGTTGAGGGTCCCACTGGACTTTTGACCGTTGGATCTGACTGGTTGGTCCCTTCGTCGTACCGCACAATTGAGTGGGCCCTGATCTGGCAGCTGTAGTCGTCCCTGTCCCCTCGCCGCCATAAGGATCTCCCGGTGAGCTCGTACCACTTCAGGAGGACCATTAATAGAGAGGTGCTCCGGTGTCGAGCAATCCGCCTTGGAAGCTTGAATGGTCTCACGGTGAGCTCTCTCAACTTCACGAGACCCATCAATTGTAAGGTCCAATCTAGGTGCTACCACTTCTCTATAAGACCGATCATCCCTTAGGGTGGAGGCCGGGGCAGGGACCGGACTGCCGGTAGCTCCTTCGCTGGCTCAACCTTTTTGTCGAGGACAAATCTGATAAGATAGGAGTCTTCAAAGGAGAAGACCATAGCAAAGCACGACATCCTAGCAATGTCGATACTTCGAATGAGGATTCTTGCGGAGACAATATCAGATCGTCTCACAGTTTTCTCATCAATTTCTTCAACAGCTCTAAAATCCGCAATAATCTCTTGTAGCGCTTCATGTTTCCAGAAGTGGAGTGGGATATTGTGTACCCAGACCCAAAACAAATCTCCTTGTGGGCGTTCAGCTCCAAACGCCGGAGTCCATGAGCTGAACTCGAGCTTGAAGTGCCCAAAATCCATGATCCCTGAGGCCACCACCTCAGTGACCTTTGCCGGAGAGGGGAAGGAGATGAAGAACTGCAAGTGGCACATTTTTTTGGCCACCCAGTCTCGATGAGCACGCATCGGCCACTTATGGGCTAGCACTTGCATGATATGATCCTCCGACGGCCTCCCCGCTCTAACAGTGGCAATTGCACACCACTGCCGCAACCACCGTTCCTTGTTCTTGATCAAATCCAGACTCCTTACTAGCCGAATAACAGTTGGGGTATCGGGAGATTTACCCCTCTCCACTGGCCTACCATCATCACTGACGCTTTGCACCACATTGGTGCAAACATATGATAAATGTCCCCATTTCGAACAATTGAGGCAGCGAACTTCTTTGGTGCATTCGCTTCTGAAATGTCCCAAATCACCGCAATTAAAGCATGGTAAAGGTTTCCTTTTCCCCTTCCTCTGTTTCTTCTTGATTTGAACTTGGTCAATCAGTGGTTTTGGTGGTGAACAATGCCTTTTGGAATTTTTTCGACCCACTTCAACCCACCTCTCCTCCCCCTCACCCTCGACTGGACTCTTCTCCGCCGAGGTCCCGTTGTGCACACTCCCCTGGGGTGCTAGCTCAACGGTTGATTTCGGCCTGAGGACCTCCCATGGAGGGGGGTTGGAGCGGTGCGCGCTGTCGTGGCGTAGGTGAATGGCATGGTTAGATGACGGTGGGTTCTGTTGTGGAGCAACTGAATTATTGTGGTGGGTTCTCTGATGTTGTATTTGTTCAGGGCCCTTGTTGATTCCTTCATGATGGTGCATCTGGTATCTTTCTTTGGGTTGGCAGTATTGCTTGTTGTGCTTCGGAGGTTGACAGTGTGCCTCGACCTTACGTTCCCTTTGCTGATGGTCCCCCTCATGGTGTTGACGCCGGCCCGAGGATGGCACCATCCGCTCATGCCCAATGTGGCCTGTGGGTGGACCCCATCTTTGGGCCCATCCCCCACTCTTCCGGCGATGATGATGGAAGCTCCTCTCACCTAAGAGCCGATGCACCCCCAGGGGTGCACGCGTCGGGGAGCGAGCTCGGCTGAGCCGTCGACCATGTCCACTCTCCGCTAAGGGATTCGTAGGGATTGTAGAGTCACGATGCACCTGCAACTCACCCGAGGGTATAGGTGCAGCTGCTGTATCCGCAAGTGTCGACATCTTTATAGGTGGGTGGCGGACCTCATCATCAGGCCCACACCCACTAAGCTCAATGAGCGTAAGCATAGTATTTGGCAGCTAAGTAGTAGTATAGATAATTGCTGTATTGAAAGAGGTGAAAGAGAAAGATGGGGGGGAGGTGCCAGAGGGGACAGCAAAAAGGAGAGAAAGGGAGAGAAGGCCGGGGTAAGGAGGGGGGGAGAAGACACCACCACCCAGAGCTGGCTGAGAGGGGATGGGGGTGAGTCTGCAGAAGAGATTAGAGATGGTTGGAGCTGCTATAGGTTAGAGGTTGAACACCACCGGGAGAGAAGGACGGAGGGAGGAGAAGGGGGGTTTGGGAGTTGATGAGAGCTCATTTCGAACTTATTAAAGGTATTATAAGTTGTCTATTTTGTTCATGGGCTTCTTCCACCAATTCATCAAATTTCATTTTGAAGTCATCAAGTTCAGTAGTAAGGTTAGGAACATGAGTAGCTTTCTCATGGATCACTTTTAGATTCTCATTATATGTCGATATAGACTTTTAAATATGTTCTTTCAAATGTTCATTTTTCTTTTATAAAAAAATCATGATCTTTTCTAAATGACTCAAGTTTTTCAATAACTAAAATTTCCTCATTTGTCAATTTCTCGTTTTTAGCAATGCATGAGTCATGTGATCCATTAGACATTCGTTTATATTGTTTAAGTTCACGTCATAAGTGAGTTTTTCGATTACTTCTTCTTGAAGTGATGATTTCCCCTCATCATCTCCATAAATACCAATCCCATGTTTACTCACTCATATTGATCATCTTCATTATCGCTTGAATCGGAGTCAGGCCAAGTTGCATTCAATGAATTCTTTTTGTAGTTTGAGTTTGCATTATGGGACTTGTTTCTCTCTTGATTGAGTGGACAAGTTGCACAAATGTGTCATAGCTTCTTTCATCTGTAACATGCTTCATCTTTGGCTTTGTCTCTGTTGGGTTTATGTCTTGCATACTAGGTTCGATGTGAGAAGTGAGAAGACGTTTAAAGCGAATAGTGAAGATGAAAGGAGGATCAACAACAGTAGGAAGAAGCAATATCACATTGTAGTCGACTGCATAGAGTTGCAGTCGACCGCAATTGTTTGGTCTGCATTCCACCAAGAGAGAAATTGACCGATAGCGAGGCTGATGCAGATTGGGCTTGGTTATGGGGCGATTCTGTTTGATCCGAATATACTCCCCCAGTTAGATCGTATGGCTTCTATCATGTGACTTTATCTTCAGGATATATCATACGGTGATTGTATCACGATTACAACCTAGGGTTTCTTTAGATCTCTATATAATATTATAATGACCTCCATTGAGAGGTATGCTAAAAGCATCATGTACTTCATGTGAGAGTTTTTCATTATAAACAACATAGTATTTTCTAGTGAAGCTTAAGAGATAGATAGGTTCTTAGTGAGTGTGATTGTAACTCTTATATCTTCTCTAGTTGAATAATATATGAGTTATTTCTCCCCCGGATTAGGCAAAGCCGAACCAAGACAAAATTGTGTGCTTGTGTGTTTGGTTTGGTCTACTATTACTTGGTTGTTCATTGGATCATTTGTCGCATAACTTAGCAAATCCCTAACGGTCTCCTTCTCCTTGATACATACCATTTTTTGGTTTTTTAGAAACTTACTGAAGTTCATGGTTAGGATCTCGATATCTTCGCTGGATGAGTCATTGCCTGAATCTGAGATTGAGTAATGTGGTGCAGCAGCTTTCAAAGCGATGGTATTCTCTTGAATTTTGCGAATGATCCCAATAATTTTTCTATACCTTTTCATCTCCGCCATCTCAATTTCATAGGTCTTGAATTTAGTCTGAAAGGTATAATAATTGAAACATTTTTCTTCATGTGTTTCCCTTATGGTAGAAGCTTTGACATCCCATTCTGTTGAGAGGCAGCTTATGATTTTTCCCACATTCCTGTCATTTTCTATGCACTTACCCAAGCTTTCAAGTTCATGGGTGAGTGCATCAAAGCGAGCCAAAGTCTGTTCTATACATTCACCTAGAAGCATGTGATACACAATAAACTTATAATAACATAAATTAACTTTTTCTTTTACCGCCTATGATGTTCCCTCATGGTGCCTTTGTAAATTGTTCCATATTTCATATGCAGTTTTGCAGACATGTGCACATCACTTTAGTTCTTTATGATTCAATCCCTGCATATAGTGCAGTCATGACTGTGGATTTGGCATTCTTTAGTGCAAGTTCTTATTCTGTTAAAGACTTCTTTCCATCACTAACTGGAATAGCTATTTTATTGACACATGCATTTCATATTTCTTCTCCATGCAGCTACAAAAAATGAGACATATGATCTTTCCACACATCAAGCATTTTTCATCAAAGTAAGGTGAGCGTGTAATACTTGGCCCATTAGAGTTGAATGACTCCGATGAGCACATGTCATCAGGAGTAGGGATTTCGGCAATTGAACCTTTTACTTTAGATTTTAAGCTAATAATGAGCATATTCATTTGCAAAAAAATAAAACATACGATCCTTTCACAAATCATAGCATTTGCCATCAAAGTAAGGTGAGCATGTAATGCTTGTATCATTAGAGTTGGATGACTCTAATGAGCACAAGCCACCGGGACGAGGGATTTTGGCAATTGGCCTTTTGTTATAGCTTTTAAGCTAACACTGAGTATCATGCAAAGATACCACTGCAAATCACCCTCGAGGGGTGGAGGGGGATGAATAGGGTGCTTGTGCTAAAATTAAAAACATAAAATAAGTGTGTAAAGTAAAAAGATAGAGTTAGAGAAAGTAAACACAGCAAGCAGGCGAGACACAACAATTTAGAGTGGTTGGGACCCAGGCTTAATCAACTGTCAAACCATACGGTCGACCGTTAGTTCAGAAGTGGCAATTTTTCGGGGAATCAATAATATGTCTATCCGAACATATCATTTGTCAGGGATCTGTTTACATAATAATTCTTACCAAAATAAGAATAAAAAAGATTCATTATTAATAAGTTTGATTCTTGAAAATTTGCACACTTCTTTCTCTTGTAGAGTTTTTTTTAGGTTAAAGGTGGAATAACGCCACCCTGTTTCATTAATAAGAAATTAATAAAACAACCCCAGTGAACCGAGGGAAATACAAAAGTACAGTACAAAAAATAAAACATAACCCCCCAACAAAACCCTGGAGGGTGGGTCTAACTATCCATACAAAGTACGACCAAAAGTACAGTAGTTGAAATCAGAAAGCAAAGTAGAGGTAGTTGCGGCCTGTGGGGATCCGATGTATCCTATGAGCAAAAGGGGGCGCCTCCCCATCAATCCAGTGTCGGTCCAAACTCGACCTCCTCATCATCAAATTCTTCCACTTGGAAGACTCTGGCAATCCTCCCTCTTGCCCCTATGGCAGCAGCTGTGGCCCAAAAAGAAATAAGATGCATGATATGAGTAAGATTACCAGAAATACTATTACATGAAGCACGAAAATAGAAATTATTTATGTCTAGACATAACACCAAAGTAGTTGCCGCAATGGCAATGTACCAAGTATCCTTCATTTCATGGCGTACCGAGGCAAACTTTGGGCTAATCCACAAATCCTCATATACGCTGGGGTAGTCACTTGTCCCTAAGGCCCGTAATACCTCTACCATAGTTGCCTTAATCCTTTGACAGTGAATAAAAAGGTAATTCAGATTCTCCGTATGCGTGTTACAGAATCCGCAGTTGGTTGCTATCTGGGGTTGTCTTTTGGCAAGGTTCTCTCTGGTGAGTTGCATTATTGAGCACTAGCCAAAGGAAGATCCTAACTTTAAGGGGGGTTTTGGCCTTCCATAACACCTGTGCCCAACTAGGTCTGTACCCTCGGTTGTGAATTCGATGATACAGAGATATAACAGTAAAAGCTCCCTTGGTCTCTAGTCCCCAATGCATATGATCTGGGCCTTGCGCGCACATCGCACCGGCCCGTGTAATGTGTGTTTGCAGTTCAAGCAGTTGCTGATGTAACTCTGGTGAAAGAGATCCTCGGAAAGGCGGTCTCCAATTGCCCCTCTTCCAGGTCTCGTCCACAGATAGATTCGATCGAGTCGTTTTCTCATAAAGCTCTGGGAAAGTCTCCTTGAGGGTATGGGCACCACACCATTTGTCCCACCAGAATTTGGTGGACCGTCCATTACCAATAGTAGACGTAACAGCTGATTGGAAAGGTCCGCTTGCTTTAGTAATTCCTTTCCAAAAGCGAGACACTCTAGACCCTACTCGGAAGCCTAAACTTCTCGTACATTTTCCCCGAAGGTATGGTTGAATGAAGTCCTTCCATCCTTCCACCACCATTTCCCCAAAAGGGCATGGTTCATGTCTCTAAGGTTGATGATGCCTAACCCTCCATGTTTCTTCTTCATGCATGCAATAATCCACTTGATTAGGTGGTACCCCCCCTGTTCGAGTCCGCCCCTTTCCAGAGGAAATGTTTACAGATTCGGTCAATCCTTTGGATAACCTATTTAGGGAGCTCAAAAAATAACATGTAGTAAATGGGCAGATTAGACAACACCGAATTGATGAGTACCACTTTGCCACCGAGGAACATCGATTTTCCTTTCCAGCCTGACAATCTGTCCTCCACCCTATCTATGATAGGAAGCCAGTCCGTCTTAGTAAGCTTCCCTAGCCTGAGTGGGAGCCCTAAATATTTGATTGGAAACTCGTCTGTCAAACAATTTAGTATGGTCGCATGTTCCTGTGCATCAACATCAGAAAGTGCAATTAGGATCAAAGCGCTCTTGTGCAAGTTAATCCTGAGACCTGACCAGACTTCAAAACAGTAGATGGCCCCTTTAAAGCAAATAGATTCTGACCTATCCCCGTTACCAAAGAGTAGGGTATCATCAGCATACTGAAGAATCGTGCACCCTTGGTTAGAATTGCTGCAAGCCACAGGTGTTATCCAGCCTTTCCTCCTGCAGTTGTCAAGCATGCCCCTCAGCACATCTGCTACGATAGTGAATAGCAGAGGTGACAGCAGATCCCCCTGCCGGAGTCCCTTCATACAAGAAAACGGTAGCCCTGGCCGGCCATTAACCGAGATTGCCGTTTTACTAGTGCATAAACACTGCTTGATCCACCTCATCCATTTAATCCTGAAGCCTCTCCCTCTTAGAGCTTCCAGCAAGCACTCCCAGTCGACGGAGTCATATGCTTTTTCAAAGTCCAGTTTAAGGAGGAAGTTCTTAGACTGGCCCGTATGGCAGTGGTGGATAACTTGTTCTGCGGTAGCCACACAGTCTAAGATACATCTTCCCTTGATGAAACCGGTTTGTGTTTTGCTAATTAAACTGTCCATTATGCTTCCCAGGCGTATGGCCAAAACTTTGGTGATGATCTTAACCGAGCAGTTTATGAGGCTAATTGGTCTAAAATCCCCTACCCTCATAGATTCCGCCCGCTTAGGAATCAGGACAACTTCCGCAAAGTTGAACATGCCCAATCTAAGATTGTTGTGGAAGAATTCATCCATCAGTGCCATAATGTCCCCTTTTATCTCTTTCCAGAACACCTTGAAGAACATCATTGGGAATCCGTCTGGCCCAGACGACTTGTCTGATCCCATTTGACTGATGGCCTCTTCCACTTCCACTTTCGAGAATGGTGCCTCCAAATTGGATAACGTTTGCTCTGACTCATTTTGACAGGCCTGCCAGAAGTCATCTCTGAGTAGGACCCTGAAGTCATTCTTCTTCCCAAAGAGGCCCTTGTAGTAATCTTGAAAGGTTTTGGAAATCACATTTTCATCTTGCGATGTTCCCGTGTCTGTCTGTAGTCACAGGATAAGATTGGATTTACGCCTTGCGCTTGCCACTCGGTGGAAGTAGGCCGTGTTCGCTTCTCCCTCTTTGAGCCACAAAATCCTCGACCTTTGTTGCCATTTGTTCTCCTTCAGCTTATAAATATTGGCAATATTTTGTCGGAGCTCTAGTAGCCTGATTCTTTCTTCTTGGGACAGGACTCCCGTTTCTTCCAATATCTCTAGCTCATTAATTTCTTCCAAAAAGGAATCTTTAGCAGGCCAGATGGTCGAGAACCTGGACCGATTCCATCTACGCAGCCGCTTTCTCAATCTGCGGATTTTTTCACACCATCGGAAAGCTGCATCCGGATCAGTAGTAGGAAGTGCCTAGTTTTCCATCACCATGTGGTGAAATCCCTGGACTTCTAACCAAGCCTTCTCAAATCTGAACTTTCTTGGTCTTTGAGATCCCTGTACCCCAACATCAAGAAGGACCGGGGAATGATCTGACATATGCCTAGGGATAGACTTAGCGCTCGCTAATGGAAATTTAGCCTCCCAATCCACCGAAACTAGTATCCTCTCCAGTTTTTCCATAATCGGAAGTGCTTGCATGTTGGACCATGTAAATAGTCGGTCATTGATTGGGATATCGATCAGCTCTAGTTCTGTGGTCACCCTATTAAACTCTTCTCTGTGTCTGTCACTATACCCTCTTCCCTTGTGCTCGAAAGCGAATATGGTGATAATGAAATCTCCCCCAACTATCCAGGGTCCCGACCATCATTTTCGGATACCGATAAGCTCTTTCCAAAATGCATCTCGATCTGTAGCCACGTTTGGGCCATATACGACAGTTATTGTCTCCATCCAATTATCAGATCATTGCTTTAGTCGGATAGTCAGGGAAAACGTTCCATTGTACTTGTCAGTGCAGGTGATGATATCCGGGTTGAACCCAACAACAATCCCCCCCGATGCTCCTGCGGATGGGCGTAGCACCCATTCCTTGATCCTGTTGCCCCCTACTCTTTTTAGTTTAAACCCGTTCGCAAGTTTGGTTTCTTGTAACCCTACCACTTCTGCCTTGGAGCTCTTAATAACGTCCCGAACCATATCTCTCTTCCCCCTATCCCCCAGCCCCCTAACATTCCAGAATAAAGTATTCATTGAGGCACTATGTCTAGGTTGATCGTGGGTGGATGACGGGTGTCTTCCTCCAAGACCTCCGTCAACCCAGAGTTGGATCGTTGGTCTTTCTGAGAGCTTGTCGTAGCTCATTCAGTTTTCCAACCCCTAATTTTGTTAAGTAGGAGAGCATTACGTTCTAGGTCACAAACTACTAAGCCAGACATTTGAGCTAGGCTAAAAACATCAGAATCTGACATGAAATTTAATATAGATGCTAAAAAATCTTCGTACCTCCGTCATCAAACTTAGTTGCCTTGGCCGCCGCAACTACCTCCAGAGTTCTTCTTGATTTGATGTCTTGTTATATCGAGCATGATTCTTTCTCCTTGAGTTCTCATTTGTTATTTTATCATTAAAAATTAAAATATCTTTGTTTTGAACTTTGAATTATATATGTATACTAGATTTGCCCGTGGGCACGTGCCTACGGTACATCTTCAGAATGATACAACACAGGAAAAGCCCTATAAACCGTAAAATAACAATTACGTAGTTCAAGTTTGAATAGTAAGATAATAATTAGTTGTAAATAAAAATCAATGTTATCTATTAGTATATGTTGAAAAATAATTATAAATGAGAGTGTAAAATCCAACTTCTTAAAACTTTAAGTGTGGAAAATGATGAAATTTAAATGTTGAAGAGATATTTGCTATTTTCAATATAACATGTGCAATAAAAAAAAAACATAAAAATTTTGAAAATTTACAAACCTGAAATCTTAAAATTTAAATTTCTAAGTAAATAAAGAAAGAATGGGAGAGAGAGAGAGGGAAAGAGAGAAAGAGAAAAATATGAAAAAGTGAAGAGAGAAGAGAGGGATAGTAATTAAGTAATGAGTTTTTTAGTTTTGGGGGGAAAATTTTAATTTTGGGGTTTGAAACTTTGGGCGGAAAAATATGTTTTGTGAGAATCAATCTAGGCCGTTGATTTTATGAGAGATTGAATGAGAGCCACTTGATAGCTTTCTTTGTAATTTATTATTTATTATTATTTATTATATAGATTGTGCTAATAGGAGAGAGAATGTACCCCCTCTCTCCTTTCTCCATTTTGAAATAGAGAAAGGAGAGCAAAAGTAGGAACTCACACCTACCTTAACGCGTGCACCTCACATCTTTTCATTAACGAAATAAAATAAATATAAAAAAAACATCTTCTCCTTCCAAACCAAAACCGTGAACCCTAACCCTCCCTCGTCTAAATCCCCCCTAACTCCCGATCTTTTCCGCCGTCACAACAACTGCTGGCTTCGCGACCTCCGCCCCTTCGCGAAACCACCACCCCCAATAACGTCAACCCTAACCCTCTCTCACCTAAATCGCCCCCTACGCCCGATCTTCACCTTCTGCCCCTCCGCCGCAGCAACCGCTCACTTTGCGTCCACATCGGCAGAACCCTCCGTCGCCCCTTCTCGAAACCAAAAGGTACATGGTACTGCAATATCTATAACATAGGCATAGCTAAATTGCTATTGTCTAATGATTATCCAAGGGTTATGTGTGTTTCTTATTTAATCATATACCCTAATTTTTGCTAATTATTGCTTTGAATAAAGACTGATGAGCATCAATTTATGAAATTTCATACATTCATACTGCAATTATATCTATAACACAGGCATAGCTAAATTGCTATTGTCTAATGTTTATCCAAGGGTTATGTGTGTTTATGATTTAATCATATACCCTATTTTTTGCTAATCATTGCATTGAATAGAGATTGATAAGTTATGTTTAATTATATTTTCCGTGTCAGATTTTATAGTATAGCAATTTGATAGGTCATCATTATTCATCCTATTAATGAATGCAAGGTGCTCGACAGATTGACGGAAAGAGTTATAAATGTGATAATTTTGAATTTTGAGATTCAGTATCGAGTAATTCGTGATGAATGGTGGTAATGTCGTAGTCATAGACTAAGTACTAGAAGAAAATTGACTAGAGAAGATTTATCATTTCTTTTACTTCCCACCATCAGTGTATGAAATTTCATAGGCATAGCTAAATTGCTATTGTCTATGAAATTTCATATACTGATGGTGGGAAATTTCATACACTCATACTGCAATATCTATAACATAGGCATAGCTAAATTGCTATTGTCTAATGTTTATCCAAGGGTTATGTGTGTTTCTGATTTAATCATAAATCCTAATTTTTGCTAATTATTGCTTTGAATAGAAATTGATAAGCATCAATCTATGAAATTTCATACACTCATACTGTAATTATATCTATAACATAGGCATAGCTAGATTGCTATTGTCTAATGTTTATCCAAGGGTTATGTGTGTTTCTGATTTAATCATATACCCTATTTTTTTTGCTAATTATTGCTTTGAATAGAAATTGATAAGTTATTCATTTATGTTTAATTATATTTTCCGTGTCAAATTTTATAGTATAGCAATTTGGTAGGTCATCATTATTCACCCTATTAATGAATGCAAGGTGCTCGACAGATTGACGGAAAGAGTTATAAATGTGATAATTTTGAATTTTGAGATTCAGTAGCAAGTAATTCATAATGAATGGTGGTAATGTCGTAGTCATAGACTAAGTACTAGAAGAAAATTGACTAGAGAAGATATATCACTTCTTTTACTTCCCACCATCAGTGTATGAAATTTCATTACAGTGTATTACGCTAGATAGCATGACACGTGCACTGCATTGTGTAAAAATTATTTATGTGTAAAAATTATTTATGTATAAAAAAAATGAGTAGGCTTTCCCTTACCTTATGGGTTAGTATATTAGAGATGAGACAGCCTCCATGTATTCAAACAACTCCTTTTATAAAGGGGTCTGTGCATTCTAACTTCGAAAGATGCAAGCGAAGTTGATCACTACAAGGAATTTGACATATAGTGACAGCAAAATTTCGTGGGTAAAAGGCAAAAAACCGTAGGTATAGCCCGTAAAATCTATACCAACGGACATATTTTTCTGTCGTTTTTATTTAGCTATACCCACGGCAAAATGCCGTCACTATAGCCTATAGCGACGATTTTTTCACCCGTTGGAAAAACCTCGGTGTTATACTCACGGTTTCGTATCCGTTGGTATAGGTTTTAAAGACACCTTTTGCTTTCCTATACCCACGGTTGAAACTCTATTGCTATAGATTTTAGCGATGGTTTTCGCATCCAATTATTTGAATATATACCCACCGTGTTTATTCGGTTGGTATAGTTCTTTTTGTGTATTTTAGGCTGATTGAGATGTTCAAGCCTCATTATTGTGTTTGTTTAGTTCTTCATCATCAGATATAATCATTACAAGAGATCAACATCGATCATGTTAATCACAGATTCATAACCATTACAATAATCAACTCAGAATTGAAAATATTGGGATATTGTTTCATACAGGTAATCAAATTTACAACTTGTTACATTCTGATACTGATCGATCAACTAAAACTTTGACACAAACAAAGAATGCCAAATTTACAGCTTATTACATCTTCTCATCCCTTCCTATTAGGATAGTAGTGTATTTAGCCACACAAAAAAAAATGAATCAATCAGACTCTAATCTCAAAGCAGAGTAGTGCATCCTTGATTATCGCTGTTCATTGTCCTGCAAATTAAAGACATCACATTACTAATCAAGAAAACTTCGTAAGTGTGGCTTGTCGATCTAATCACTGTTCATGTGATAATCACTGTTCACTAATTAAAGACATCACATTACTAATCACTGTTCATGTGATAATCAATGTTTTCATCAGGCTCATCGATCATAACATAGACAAGATCAAATCTCGAGAGGATAGCAGGAGGAAGTGCTTCATTATACAAGGAGATACAATCATCATGTTTCTCGCATTCCAATCTAAGAAATCTTAACCAATTACAGTGATGTTGTCTCATTTATAAACATGGAGTAATAGGTATGTTGAATAAATAAAATTCGGTGTTGTCGGAGAATGTCCTAGTAAGGATGCAAACCTTCAGTTGCTTTGACTTATCATAGCGTCCACCAGTAGGATTTGCTGCTGCCAAACTAGCGGTTATGGCATTAAGTGTGGCTTGTATACCTGCTTTTGTGATACTAATAGTTTGTTGTTCCATAGCTTCGTGGATGGCAACCTTCAGACAGGATACATAATGTTTAGCACTCCAGGTATGCTTACGCATACAGTAAATTCACTGACAATTTTTACCTGGTCTATAATGTCCATTTTCTCAAACTCATCGATGCAACATATTCCGTTATCAACAAGCATCAGTGCACCGGCCTGGAAAACCAAAAAGTCAATGCTAATGATTTTACAAGATGAATAATTTGATAGATAAATTTTCTAATAAATAAGAATTGCATCATTCAAATCATTGAATGCAAGCTCAATTGTGATACTAATAAATTTTCTTATCAACCTCTGCACAGAGAACCAATTATGTTTTCAGTTTCAATGACCGAATCATTGAATGCACGCTCAATGTCCATCCTTACAAATTGTAGGAACCAATATTATATGTACCTCTATTATGGCCCTAATGCATTTGACCTCTTAGTGCACTTCTTCAGTGGAACTGTATGCCCCTTGGGCATTCTGCTTCTCAACATACCAAACAATAAGATCCCCTTGTTTCATACCAGTCAAACCACTGCCTGCAAAAATTAGGAAATTGTACATCAGTTCAAAACCAAAAAACTATGGTTGTAACGTGAGTTTGAGTCTGGATCTAATTGCCGGTGGCACACATAACGAACTACTTATAGATAGATAACTAAATTAACATATTGTGAAATATAGACTAGCATCTGGAATATACAAGCATTTTAGCACATAACTGATTTTGTAACTCTACTTGCGATAGTTATGATAAAATGGAATAAGGCATTCATATATGCCAAGGTGAGAATTTTTATCCATTAGACCGGCTATGTATGTCCTTCACAATGTCAGGGAAGTGATGGGGTCCTGTATTACTTTGATTCTTACATTTGTTTGAGAAGTTACTTAGATTCATACACGAACCAAACGAGACACCCCATTTGCTAGCAAAAGTCAACCACTTTGATCTCTACTTACATTAAGGTTAACATAGGAAACACACCTTAGCGAAAACTACTTCACTCGCACATCTCACTCAAAAGATATAGCAAACCTATTTAATTTCTTATTAATTTCTTAGTCTCTACAACTTGCACAAAAGTATGAAAAATTATTTATTTTATTTTAGGAGTATCATAGACTTCAGGCATTTATTCACAATCACGATTTGCAGGAGCTTCACAGTTTCACTATCTTTTTTTTAAATTCTCAACAGAATTAATGCACCCATAAATCGTCCTTTGTATAATAGTATATATATTGTTTAGGAAGTTGAGACTTAAGAGAAGTTGTGAGTTCAATTTGGAACCAAAGTAGGAGGATAATAGGAGGAATCATATTCATGTATTAATCCAACAATTAAGAGTATTATACAGACCCCATCTGGAGGCAAAGGAAAATGCAAAAAAATTCTGTAAAGTGCATTTCCAGATTAGTCAAAATTTGAATCTTATAAGAATTTCTAAGCTGATCTATTAGTGAACGGCTTGAAGCTTTATAATAACCTGCTTTTGAATATGCCGATTTAAAGAGTGTTTATGGGTTAAGCCAATACAAAATGAACCCTTTGAGTTATACCTACAGCTAACAGCAGGTTCTAACCACCTTCACCATAAATTTTCATATACATAATGACAATTAACATTCAGCTTAGAACCTGAAGCATATAATATGATGACAATGACTAACATAACCTGAGCAGCCAACATGAAACCATTAGTCTTTGTGTGAAATATAATGCTTAAATATGTCTGACAGTCTAAGCATGAGATTACAAGATATGAAGATTACCAACTTCTCAAATTATCCGAAATCAAGATGCATAGAAGTATTGACTAATTTCCCATCTACAGTATACGTTGTTATGTACAAGTGATTGCATACAAAAGAAAAGTCATGTTGAAGATGTGAATTAATATTGTTTCCCCCTGAATCAACACTCATTCAGAGTAATATATATATGATCACAGTTTGTATAACTAGGAAACATACTATTCAAAATAATATGTATGTACTGTTATATTTATATACATACATATCTTGGCTTATGCAAAATTTATATAATTTATATCAGCTCAGTCATTACAGTTGCAATTTCAATAATTAAATCGATTCAAGATAATGACAACGACAATGACAACAAACGAGACAAAAAATATATCAAGCAAGAGAAACGAACACAAGCCAAATAAACGAGAAAAAAAATTTGAAAATGCATGATTTAGCATGTAACTATATATTATATATAGCACTAGATAAAGGACAGACAACAGAGCATGGAATAACTGTTATAAAATCACATTAAATATCGTCTTTTGCAATAAGTACATACCTATAGTAGGAAGGTCCTTAGCCATTTCCAGAAACCTTAAGCTTCCATGAGTATTAATAGTAGTCACCTACAAGACAATCAATGTTGTGTAAGAAGAGATAAATTCAAGATACAATGACACTTACTCATGTAAACATTATCACGATTGCACTTTATTTAAAGCTTTCATGCATTACCTCCACAACTGCTACATGAAAACTCTCAGTCTTCCTTGAAATTGCATCTGAGGCATCCTTCTCATTGAAGTACAAAGAAACTGGACATGTTACACTTACACAGGAAAAATTAGTGCATCATATGAAGTGTCAAAAGTAGAAAATTGCAACAAGTTTCGGCAAAGGTTTTAATGAATTATCTATACAAGAGAACAGAAAATTAGAAAAAGGAGACTCATAGAAATTATGTATTCATTGCTAATAGCAGAGTGGTAAGCTTAAAGTGGCTTTTTTTTCAGGGATGGATATAAGCTTACGCTTTTCCCCCTGTATCCTAGATATGGAAAGTAATTTCTCTCAGTATTGTGACTGGTAAAAAAATTTGAGATGCTGTGATCTGCTAGGATTCTATGGTTTGTAGCAAGGCCGCAAGGGCAAAATGGCCAACGACTACAGATGCTCTAAGTATTACATACCAGTACATCATTTACCATGTCATAGACTAAAAATGAACAAATCAACCTACAAATATTTAATTTCAGATTAAGTACCACATGTACAAAGTAACCGAGTCATCAATTTGTTCAAAATTGAGTCAAACAAGACGCTTAATTGCAATGGCTAATTTTTTCCAACACTCCACTAGCAGATCAGCGAATTCAAAGATAAAATTACCTAGACACTAACAACGTATTAATAGATGGTTAAATATATTATAAATAATCATATAAGAAAATTGTAGAAAAACGCATTTACACAATACACTAAGATCAGCTACAACTATAATACATTTTATTATACTTGGGAATCTAGAATGATTCAAATCACTACTCCAGGAAGTTTTCACATAATAATTTTTAAAATATCAATCTATTACAAAAAGTACTCAAAATTTTCTCTAAAAACAAATAAACAATAATTAATGTAAAAAAAAAGATATTAGGTCAACAATTACGATTCAATAAATAATAACACAGTTTAAAATCAGAGATCTACTACTAAACAACGAATCAAACGAATCTGATGATTTCAAACCTAACTTCAAAGTTCGATCAAGATTACAAACTAACTAAAATTCATAAAATTAATTAAAAGTCATAGATCCACAGATTTGAGAGTTATACCATGTAATCGGTGGTGATGAACAGATCGTTGACTGCGACGAGCTTAACATCCTTGCTCTGCAAAATCACTCTAGCAACCAATCGCCCGATCCTTCCGAATCCTATTAAAGTAATCAAAACCCTCAGATCTACTCAACGACAACAAAAATCCCAAAATCCAACTAGCAGCGAAATCAGTGAGGAAGATGGGGCGACGGTAGCGGTAAGAGGGGGGTGACGACAGCGGGAAGAGGGGTCTGTGACGGCAGCGGGGAGAGGGGGGCGACGGTAGCGGGAAGAGGAGGATTTAGAGATTGGGTTCAGGAGAGAGGGATTTAAAAGTATAAATGAAATATATATATATTTTTTGGAGGGGAGAGGGAAAATGAAAAAATTGGGGGGAAAATAAATTGCGGACTATACCCACAGTGTTTAAAAGCTCTAAAGCTATAGGATACCTATACCCACAGTTTACTATACGTCTGTAGGTATATAATGTCTATACCCACGGTTTTAGAGATCCGTCACTATAGGTGTCTGTTGGTATATGGCAAATTCCTTGTAGTGATCTGAGTCTTGCAAGTCCATTCCATACCATCTCCCAAACCTAGCTAGCATCTCTCTGTCGTCAACCAGTGACTTGACAGGTTTGGAGGCTTTGTTGTGATTTTGTTATTCCATGATAGATTTGAAACATAGGAGAGCTGTTAACTTGGCAGTGCTGTAACCATAGGAATTGTACACATTGATAAAGAACAAATGGCACAACACAAGGATGACTTAAACTTGGACCCTTTTGTCTATGGTTCCTGGACAGACGATCAACTACTTAAGTGCAGATTCAGTCGATCATACCCCGAATGGTAAAACTGAGCAAGATATGCATCCGTCTGAATTTCTACATACAATTAAGATGAATTTCTATATACAATTAATTTATGCAATTCATTGTATATATAATTAGGATTAAAGTATTTGAATAATTGCATAATTATTGTGATTGAGTTTGGAAGTGTCATATTGCATCAAATGCTCAAGCTTGAAGATTGTGTTTTTTGTAAGATTTTTACTACATAATTGTTGAATGTTCATAGATTGAATTATAATTATATAGGGAAAAAGTTGTATATATGGGTATGTTCTGCCGAATTTTTCATTGAATGATATTGATGTTTTAATATATCTTTTGATAAAGTCTGTGCAATATAAGTTGATACTAGTATACCCCCTGTGCAATATTGCACTGTGCAATATTGCAATATTGTACAGGGGGTATACTAGTATCAACTTATTTCTTTCTATATTTTCCTGTAAAAATTCATAGATGAAAATGTTAAATATTATGTGCACATTTTGTACTCACTAAACTTAGGGTCAATAAATTTAAGTAATTCTTGACAAGCAAGCAGCACTCTGTAGGAGTTTTCTTCCATGTTGTATAGATGGATCTGGGTGGAGTTATACAAGTTTTCACCATACTATAAAAAGAAGCGCTTTGTGATGGAAAGGTTGCTTCAGTAGTACCAAGGAACGTTTATTGTGATTTTGAGATGTGAGTAGCTCGAAGAGAACATGTTGGTGCACTTCTGTTCAACTAGAGGCTGACATTGATTTTGTTACAAGGGTTGGAATCATCAAATATGAATTAGAAGCAACAGATGACTATGCATGGTAGACCATGCAAGTTTGATGGTTTTTGGGTTTCAACTATTAGCTTGTAGAAAATGTTGATAATTATGATACAATAACAAAAGAGAAATTAGGATTATAGTTTAATATCCATACTGTTTGAGATATTATAACCTGATTATCAGAATTAGAATAATCTCATATACTACCACAAGACCAATATATATGGGATAAGACTGAGTTTTGGGTACTGGGCTATTGGCCCACTCAACCCAGTCCAATAACTTGCAGATAACACGTGCAAATCACGTGTTTTTTCATACAATATTATACACAATAATATTCTATATATATTGAGAATATACATATATATATCCAACAATTTTCTTCTATATTCTTAATATATCAAGCAAGACCTGGTTATCTCATCAGTTCCACATGGTGTGGACTGAATCACAACAAATTCAAATAAATATTGAATCACAAGGGAATATAGTTAACAAAGACTAAATCAATTATAGACCTGAATAGTTCAAATAAGATTAAACCAAAATAATCAAATTGTTTCATGATTATATCAAAATAGAATAGTTCACAATGACTTAAACAACTGGAAATCTGTCGTAGTTTCAAAATCAACAAAATAGATAAACTTTAAGAACAAAACAAGAGTTTTAATCTCAATGAACACAAGAGTCTTAAACTTAAAAGAAGTTTCACCAAGCAAGTGACAAATTTATTCTCGAGAGAAAAAAACCGAAACTCGATCCTTGCACATTGCTTTATGTTTACTCATCCATTTTGAGCAAATCATTATTTTGAAATTTATATTGACAGATTCAACTCCTTCATCTTTACTAGAATATTGCAAACATGAATATCATGAGACACATCTCTATGAATTCTAGCGACTTTTCATAAAGTATGTAGTTCCACAAGAGAAGTTAGTACGATTCAAAAAATTAGCTTAGAAAAAAATGTAATACATGTATACAATCGAATTTCTTTAACAAATAAAGAACAAGAATTATTATAGTTTCTACACAAGAACAAACTATGTTTTATTTTGGAATGATAGTACCATCAAATCAATTATGGTTAAATTCTGAATAATCAAAATTGGAATAAAACATAAATTCTCAAAGGAGATATATCATCAAAATTTGAATGATATAACAGCAATTATAAATATCAGAAATACATCGACAAGTTTTAACGCTTTATTTTAGAATAATGAGATGATTCTATGTAAGTCATAAGAATATATAGCATTATCAAATTTTGAATGAAGTTATATATTAACAAAATTTACATATAACTATTCAAATTATCTAAAGCATGCAAACTGCTTAAAATTGACGCTTAAGTTTGAACTTCTCTATGGCTCGAATTAGATTTTAAATTTCAAAATAAATAGGACATTAAAGCTTTGGCTAAATAGCTTTTAACCCCATTTCCTCCAAAGTTTTGATAATTAGACCACTTTCAAGTTCCTCAGCAAGAGCATTAACCATACTTTGTCTTAATTTCACTTTATCTATGAGAAAGTTTAACTAGACTTCTTTCAGCCTTAATGTACTCTTTTTACCATAATAGAATGAGTTATAAGCTACAGTGCATTGTAGCTTGATAGTCGCATAACATAATTAGAGAGTTTACTTAAAAATTCTCAATGGATGACTATAGCAACAAGTCTTTCAATCCACTCAGCCTCTTTCCCTGGAGAAGATAACACATATAGGTCTGATTTTATGGATGGAAGTGCAATGCATGTTTGCCTTTTGATCTCCATAATACATCTGCTTCCTTTGTGTAAACACATGTCCATTAGTTGATCAACTTTCACTGAATTCTGAGCACCATAATACACTAGATCATCCCTTCAATCCTAAAGGATGACTAAAGTAGCACAAAGCAAACTCTTAAGTACTTCCTAGGTATCTCATTAGCCTCTTAAGGGCATTCAATGTGTATTAATAGGATTACTAGTGAACTGCAGATCATACTCATCTCAAAGGCTATGTCTGGTGTACTGCAGATTATTGTATACATGAGACTTTAAATAATTTTAGAATGATCTAACTGTTTCATAGTTGCACCATCATTAGGTGTCAACTTTTTATTATAATCATAAGGTGTTTCAAAACACACTTTCAATCACTATATCCCCACTTTTGGAACACATAATTGATTTAGTGAGTTTGACTAAGGGTATCCCTTACTTATCGAAACTCACCCTTATACCTAATATGGTGTACATAACATCTAGGTGTTCATGCAAAATTCTTTGGATAAAATAGTTTTAATTTCATTTATAATAGAGATGTCACTTCCAACAATAAGTATCTCAACAATAAACAAGTAAAGGATACCTAGTATATTTGATACACTACAAAGTTAAAGGCATTGATCTGAATTACCTTATTCAAATGCTCCGCTCTTTAAGAAAATTTTCAAATTATTTATGCATCAGCTTTAATACATATTTTAAAACATACAATGATTTTAGCAATTTGTAAATCTTGTTCACTAAACCTTTTAGTACAAAACTCTTAGTACAAAATATTTTGGTCATTACAAAAACTATTTAAAACATCTTTGGTGAATAACAAAATTTTCAATAGATGTAAGGACATAAAGAATCCTTATTATAGTAAGATGAAAAATATGTGAATAGAAATCAACCAATCTACCCCACTTAATCATTTATCCACTAAACGTGCATTAAGTATGCTACCGAACGATCAAAATTAAGTTTCTTCTTCAAAACCCAATTTACTTCCTATAGTTTTTGCCCTTTTCGGAAAATCAACTAGAGCTAAGTATTATTGTATAACAATAAATCTATTTCATCATCTACTAAAGAGTCTTCTTGACTCATTTGCCATTGAAGTTTAAGTGTCAATAAGGCTTGGCATAGATTTTCACTGTGAATTATTGACCGTGTCTGTAGGACTGAATAACTTTATGCGTTTTTCTTTGATGAACACATCTTCAAAGAACTCTACATGTCAAGATTCTATCATCACATATTAGATCTAAAATCTTTCCACAACGCTATACTCTACACTTTCTAAATACCCACAAATATATGTTCTAAGTCTTACCTTAGGCCTTTTAGGGTCAGGTGTTGTAACAAATGCATTACATCCTATTTTCACTTAAACAAAATTGTGTGTGTTTTTATACCATAATTTTGAAGGTGTAGATAATTTAGAGTGTTGTAGCATATTAAGAATATGATTAACAATGCAACTCATCCACAATTACACAAAGTCAAACTAACAAGTCAATAACATAGAATTCAACATTTCACTAAGTGTTTGATTCTAACTTTATCCATACCATTTTGACTGCGGTAAACAGACTGCACTAGAGATTATGTCAAATGTAAACTTCTCTAAAAATTTTAAAACATATTCACCACTTCTATCAAATCTGAACCATTTTCATATATATGAAAAACCTTCAATAATCACATACTAAAGTGATTAAATACTTTTGAACAACCATTGTCCCATATAATCACAAAACTACTGAGATCACAAATATCAGAATGTTTTGACTCAAGAAGTTGTGTACTCCTAGAGACCATACTAAATGATTTTCGAGTGATCATAATCTAAGCACAAGTTTTACATGTTTCATACTTTAATGAAGTGTCATTTGACAGAGTTATGAGTTTTGATAAGAGCAAATAATTTAATATATAGTTCACATGTCTTAGCATATTATGTCGTGTTCATGGACTACACAAATTAGAACTACCATTATCAATTGCTTCGTTTGTTAAACTCAACTTACACATGCCATTAAAAATATAGGCACATTATAAAATAATAATAATAGGAGTTAATACAGAATTACTCTACCACATTTCACAAAATTGTTTCCTTTATCTCGTGCTCTAACAAAGTCCAAGTGCTCATACACTTTGAGCGAAGAGTTCTTTCCTTGATTTGTTCTTCATCAGCTTTGATACTCTAAACGAGATAATGACTAATATGTTATAATTCAACTTTGCAAATACAATACAATGAATGAGAAAGAACAAAACGTAATTAATGTAGTCACATCGTCCATTACGGGATGCTCCCACCTAAGTTGTAGACATTTATCACAGAACTTATACATCAATCTTTATTAGGAAATTAAATATATGATTTCACACAAATTGCAAATGGAGGATTGACACACTTAAGAACCCCAGACATGCTAGTTATAAAACAAGATTAATTATGATCAAAATTTCTAAATATGTGATCGCTCCCACAAGCATAGGTCATTTAATCGAAGTTGGAATAGCTCATTTGATACATGAAAAATACTAATAGGAATTATAGTAGATCATACCAACATTTCACGTTAAAAGTGTTTTCCAAATTTGGTGGGGAAGTTTGCCATGTGTAGACTTATTTAACCTTCAATTGCTCTGTCAGAGTCAAGAGGATTCCACAGTCTCTAACAAAAATTGTTTCAAACAACTGTTCAAGGTTCCTACAAACATTATAGAAGATAGTCAATATGTAATCATTTATTTCAAAATATACCTATGTCTCAAAATAATTTTTAAATTTTAGCGCACAACAATAAATTCAAACTCATAAGAATAAGCAATGCTTAACAATGTTTTGAACTTTGGCACTTAGAGAAAATGCGTTGAGGTCGGTCAAAGTTCCGTTCACAGAAAAGGTGGGCAAGCAAGTGATATCTCAGATGGGGAGAGAGAAAGCTCATGTCCTGGGCGGGTTTCCGCTTAAGATTTACTGACTGTACTGGCGGAGTTCTATGACCATAGGTTGAAGTTCGGCGGACAACGTAGAAGTAATCCTTATTCCCAAAAAAGAAGAAGAAGTTAGGGTGAGTGACTTCCGTCCTATTAGTCTGCTTAACTGTTCGGTTAAGATTAACATCAAAATCCTCACTAAATGTTTAAGGCAGGTGATGGACAGGTTGATCAGTAGGGACAAATTGGATTCATTAATGACCGATGTATCTTGGATTGTGTTTCTACGACAGAAGAAACATTTCACCAGTGCCACATCTCAATTGTAAAGAGTTATTTGCTGAAATTAGATTTCAAGAAAGCGTATGATTCAGTGGAATGTGAGTGTTTATTGGAAGCTCTTAAAGCCCGAGGCTTCGGGGAAGATGGATCCGATGGATCCGACACTGTCTTAATATCAGTAGAATGGCCATCGCTGTGAACGGAACTTCAGGGCAACCAGAGGACTGTGACAGAGGGATCCCTTATCTCCCCTCTTATTCACCACTCTGGCAGATGGACTAAAAGTCATGCTAGACAACTATAGGCAAGCGGGTTGGATCACCCTGGTGGCCAGTGGAAGAAACCGCCCAGGATGCACTATTTTACAATACGCGGATGATACACTACTATTTGGCATGGAGATATGGGAGAGATCACCGTTTTCAAAGGGATACTTTATAGCTTCGAGGCTTGGTCTGGGCTGAAGGTCAACTTTCACAAGAGTGCACTTGTACCCATTGCCATGAGCGATGAGGAGGCCAAGGTTCATGCAACCATCGTAAACTGCCGGGTTGGCAGATTCCCCATCAAGTACCTAATCTAATCAATTAGGCCAGGCAAGTTGAAGAAGGCCTATTGGTTCCCAATCATCGACCAGGTTGAGAGTAGGCTCGCCGGTTGGAAATGAAAATACCTATCTCTGGGTGGGAAAGTAATCATCATCAACTCGGTTATGTCCAATCTAACGACTTATTATTTGTCTTTCTTTGAAATGCCAAGATTGGTTATTAACAGGATAGATTAGATCAGGAAGCGTTTCCTTTGGAAGGGAGCTAATTATGATAAGGGAGGATGTCACCTCATCAGATGGGAAAGAGTTTGCATAAAGAAAATCCATGTAGGAATCATTGGCCTAAGAGTTATGAACCTGACCCTTCTCGGTAAATGGTGGTGGAAAGTGTTACATCTTAATGGCGAGGGTTGGCAGGACTTCGTTCAATCATATTTGCAATGGAAGAGGACACGACTCCTGGGTTTCCTAGTGGGACCCAGGGTTTCTTTGTTCCAGAGAGGCGTTTCTAAGGCTTTTGAACTGTTTAATTGCGGGGTGGCGTTATTCATTGGCAATGGTCAGCTGACAAAATTTTGGTGGGACAAATGGTGTGGTGCACATTAACTCCGTTTCCGATTGTACAAAAAATTTCTACGTATTTTGATTATTATAATTTCTTTTATCCTCTTAAATTTATTTTTGTATTAAATTCATTTTTTTGCATTTCCTATTTGATTGAACTCAAGCCCACTTTTAAATTCCAATTCAATTCCAACCCGAAACCTATTCATCCTAGCTCTGTAACACCCCGAATTCTAAATAAGACTGAATTTGAAGTTCCACATGATCTTTACACTTTACTTCGTACAATTTTACAAGGAAATTAAAACTTTATTTACAACAATGATTACATTAACGCAACGGAATTATAAATTACAACATGGTACATAAATTAAACAACAACTTGAACATTTCTTTAAGCAGCATTCATTCTTTAGTCTTATCAATCACTTTATCATGCATAGAAACTGTGGGCACGTCAGTTGCATACGACTGATGCTAGGATATAATATATCAATTTCTCTTACTTAGATAGCACACACTTGTCACAAGCAAAGCTAAGGGGGACTATCCTATATATTGATGTCATGTGTGAATGTGTACTTAGTCCTTAATACAGTTATTTATATTACATGACACTAATGCGCACTTGTTCGGATTCTATGCATCCCATACTACATAGGTCCGAGGGCAAGCCCTTAATCGTTCTTCATCTTGTAGGGTTGGATCCCTTGCTATGACTTAAACTACTACGGTAACTATGGTAAGTATCTTAGATGTCTTATGAGTTATGAGCTCATGCCCAAACAGTCTGGAGGGGAATCCCACATCGTGACATGATGTATCATGCAGAGCCTATGGACAATTCGCCTTCGTCATGGAACGATGGCACTACGTAGTCGCCAAAAATCCCACAAGCGTCGCCACGGTCCCAATAATTCCGGAGATGTATCCACGCCATGACATGACGCATCAAGCAGGAAACCTATGAATAATCTCACATCGTAGATCCGAGGCCCTCATACTTGTGTTTTTCTCTTACTTTCATCACATCTCCACTATGTGTCTAATCCTTAGATAATAGAATCATGAATAAAATTAATACTCTAGAATTAGCGTCACATCTACATCGGTCTTAAACATCAATCATTAACCATGACCCAAACTTGGTCTCTTATCATCACATTTCTCATTCAAAAATTTCATTTATGCTGATGAGAGGATTTAGCTAAACTCTAGTGTCAAACTCATTTCATGTTCATCAAAAGAGAGTTCATATTCACAAATTCCATGTTTCATTATGTTCTTTTACTTCATTTTTCCTTGCACAATTTACATAATTTTAAACAATCTCATATTTAGTCTTCATCAATTTTTCCATGTCACAAATCTCATTTTTAATCTTTACACCAAAAAAATAATTCTTTCAAAAGGAAAATATTTGTTTTCTTTAATTAATAAAGATTATATTCTAATAAATTTTATTAATTTCTTCTCCAAATATACTTTTAATTTCCATTATACTAAGTCAAATATTGTAGAAATAATTCTCATGAAGTCTAGGTATTTTTAGAAGAATTCTAATATTTTTTCTCAATTTTTTATACACTTAAAAAAACTACTTTAAAAATCAAAATAGAAAAAAAAATCATATTTTCCAAAAAGTGGCCAAGGCCGGATTCAAACCCACACACAAACCTCCCGCCAATGAACAGTGACAGCCCCAAATCGCACCCGCCGGCCAGTAAGGCAGAGTGACTAACTGTTATATAGGGAAGTTAAATTATACTTAAGTTTTGGCTCTCGGTATCGATTAGTATTACACAGAGGAAATCAATTATAGAAACTAATACAATTATATCAGCTCTTCATAGAAAAACTTGGGATTTGCAATGCCAATTCCAGGTAAGATCGGTTCAGGATCATGGGATCTTTTTCTATCAGATAGGAAGGGCTGTTGCACAAAATGTACTTCTAATTTTTAGAAAACAGAGTCTCTTGAGAGACTCAAACCTAGGACCAAAGGCTCCGCTGAGCTACAATAAAGCTCCCAAAATGCACCCAATGACCAGTAAGTCTGAGTGACTAACCAGTATGAGAATTTATTAAAATGTTTTTATATAAACTTCACTGAAACTAGTTCTTCTTTTAGCAAACTCGATTTTTCTCAATTTATTTGCACTTATAAAATCTAGATTTTTTTCAGAATAATATTTCTTTGTAAAAACAGTAACTTATACTTTATTAGATTATCAAAAATCTCATTTTTACACATAATGGACTATTTTTCTTTAATTCTTTGAAAAAGTGAATCATGAATACATTTTCGACATAGATATATTTCTTTTTAGTGGAGTATCTTATCAACATGTTCCCTTTTCATTCACAATGTGTCCATACAATTATTCTTTTTCATTCTTTAACAAATCAAGTTCTTAATTTAGTCATATCTTACAAACAAATCATTTTCTTATGTTTCAAGAGGCAAAATGGATGATAATTCTAGTGAATACAATATTACTCACATATGGAAATTAAAAACACACTTTTACCACAAATCAATCTATTTCGTAATCCATGAATACTAGTTTGAAATCTATAATTCATTCATGGGCACAATTTTTCACATATTGCATTCTACAATTCATTCATAAGCAAATTTTTCACAAAATCATAATTTTATCAATTCTAGCATGCAAATATACTAACAAACTATTATAACACATCTTGATTAATGCATTCCAATTCATTTTACTAACTTTTCATGTAGATTAATTTGAGTTTCTTTTCTTATTAGTATCTTCAAACAAATGTATGGCAATTCTTCCTACTTATTTCTAACCAGGGCCGACCCTGAGTTCCCGGGGGCCTGAGGCGAACTTCTGAAATGGGGCCCCCTGCCCCCATACATTAAAAAAAAACATGTTTAAAAAAAATTTGCACATTGTTCAGAGCAAAATATGCAAAATATATATATCATTGAAAAACAAGTTTATTCATAAGCATCAAACATATATGCAAAGTAGAGTCAAAACATATAATCAAAAATGCAAAACCTGTCAATGGAAAGCTCTGATTCTATCTCATTTAACGCATGAAGCTGCCTCAACAATTCACCTCCCCATCTACATAGATAAAATGAAAATTATGAAATAGAAACAGAAAATTATGACATAAAAATGAAATAGCACCGAAGTGAAGAAATTAACAAATGTATTTTAAATTGAATGTGAGTTTTGGGTTTTATATCCATTTAAATGTGGATTTGTTTTACTTCACGCAAATTTAAAACCTCAAATTCAATCAATCCTTCCAACATAAACCCAAATAATTTTTTTATAAAAATTTTAAAGGATCAAATTATTATTTTGGGGGTCCTTAATAACAAAATTTTTTTACGCACAAAATACGTGCCTATATTTACAAGGGAAGTTCAAATTTGGGGGGCCCTAAAATCGCGAGATCTCCGGGGGGCCTAAGGTGGCCACCTTACCCGCCTCTAGGGTAGGGCCGGCCCTGTTTCTAACATATTCACAATTTCAAATCCTAGCATGGTATCTATGTTGGAAGTTTGAGAAATTGCCCACCTTATTGAAGAAACAATTTTGAAAACTCCTAAGAAGCTCCTTGAACGCACGAATGGTCCCCTTCTCCTCCTAGTTGTGCTACCAACATGAGCCTTCTCCTACTTGTTGTGTGGAACCCGAGCTCTACTTCTCTCCTTGACGTATGGCCGGCCTCCCAAGTAGCAAGAACACACAACTCTCAATCTTTTTACTCCTCGTACTGCTCTTTCTTTTTCTCACAATTTGATTCTTTTCTTTTCTTTTCTCTTGTAAATTTTTCTAGTGTAAGCCATGAAAAAGATAGGGTAAGGGTATTTATACACAACTCAAGCTCAAATGGAGGGTTGAGATGAGTTTAGATGAGTTTAGATGAGAGGTTAGGATGCATTTAGGAGTTAGAACAACTACCCATGATCACACAACCCCCTCACCACTCTCTTCATCTCTCCCACCCTCCATGCATAATTCAGCTGTGCAAAGCACGTGTCACACTAAGCACACTACAAAATTAGTTGTTCATTAAATTGTTAATTTAATTGCTACTTGATCAAGTCTACACTACAAGTTGTATTAATTCTAATTAAAAATAACTAATGGGCTAATTAGAAGGGCTAGAATCCATGGGCTCACTAATTAAAATTAATTAATTTAATTAAGTGGTCTAGAATAAGGCTATTAGGCCTAGAGATTAAAATAGGCTTTAAATTAAAGGAGAAGAAATGTTTATTCCTGTTTAAGAAATCTTTTTAAAACTAAAATACACATTAAATTGCACGTGCAAGATACGTGAAAAATGAAAGAAACTTTACATTAATTGAAAATTTTAGGATGTTACAAACCCATACTCCTATCCCATTCTATTTAGTATTACCGATTATTTATCTATAATGTGAAAGCCATAACCCAAGTCCAAAATCTCCTAATCAACAGCCAACATACACCCAAACTCCAATCTCTTCATCTCTATAACCGACATCCCCACTAAAACCCCTAATTACTACCTCCATTAATGTAACACCCCGTGTTAAAAAAAATATAATATATATATATAAAAATATATATGTTTAAGTATGTGTGCTGTTTGTATAAGGAACTAACTTATGATGGCAATTATGTGCATATATGGAATTAATGAATGGTAGGTGGGGGCCACGTGAAGCATGTTGCTTCTTTGGTTGTGACGTGGCCATTTCCAAGGGGGCCCACTGTGTACTCATGGCAAATGAGAGGAGTGGGAGAAGGTAAGTGTGTTTAGTACCATATCGGTAAGATAAAGTAATAAAATAATATATAAATATAATAGCCTATGATCAAGAGTCACAAATCTGATTAACCACCTTTTGAGAGACAGCCTGTGGTGGACAGTTGTACTACATAGTATCTAATTTGTCCTATAAATTGTATAAATTGTCTGAGCTAGGGGCAGGGGTGTTACAAATGGTATCAGAGCCGACTTTCGACACCGGGGTGTGGAGATGTCTATATAGTCGGGCAGAGGATTCCGGAACTATAGACCCAGTCAGGCGGTGTACTCCGGGACTGTTGATCGGGCAGTGGATCTGGGATCATGAATAATCGGGCGGATAGAGAGCAGATGCTCCACAACGGCTAGAAAGTAGATCCTGCACTAGATTGTGCATGCCCTGTGCTCAACGAGGATGCTGATTTATGAAGGGGATTGTCTGTAACACCCTGTGTTAAAAAAAATATAATATATATATATATATATATATATATATATATATATATATATATATATATATATATATATATATGTTGAAGTATATGTGCTGCTTGTATAAGGAATTAACTTATGATGGCAATTATGTGCATATATGGAATTAATGAATGGTAGGTGGGGGCCACGTGAAGCATGTTGCTTCTTTGGTTGTGACGTGGCCATTTCCAAGGGGGCCCACTGTGTACTCACGGCAGATGAGAGGAGAGGGAGAAGGTAAGTGTGTTTAGTACCATATCAGTAAGATAAAGTAATAAAATAATATATAAATATAATAGTCTATGATCAAGAGTCACCAATCCGGTTAACCACATTTTGAGAGGCAGCCTGTGGTGGGCAGTTCTAATACATAGTATCTAATTTGTCCTATAAATTGTATGAATTATCTGAGCTAGGGGCAGGGGCGTTACAATTAAAACCCCTTAATCACCATTAATCTCCCTCTTAACCCCTCCCTTCATAAACAGTTCACCTTATCCCCTTTACTGCCTCCTCTCTCTCCTGAGCTTTTCTTCTTCACCATCTTCATCCTGAGCTGCACACCAACTCCCCCCTAAGCTTCAAACCGATCTCCTTACTTTACCACATCCGGCAATCGCCACCTTCTCACCTCCCTCTTTTGATGTTCTCATCCCGAGCACCCACACCACCATCTCCTTCCTCTTCACCCTCCATTAAAAATCTTCATCCTTTCCACTGAACCCCATCACCACCCGCAAACAAACTCCAACTCCACTGCATCCAAACCCGTTCTCCTTCACCTCCCGATTGTAACGCTCCTGCCCCAAGCTCAGACAATTTATACAATTTATCAGACAAATTATTTATAGTATAGTACAACTGCCTACCACAGGTTGCCTCTCAAAAGGTGGTTAACCGGATTGGTGACTCTTGATCATATGCTATATTATTTATTATTAATTATATCATTTTTATTCCTAATATGGGATTATTATAACTCAACTCTTTACCTCTTCTCCGTGTATAAAGTAACCATGTGGTCCCCAGTCCACGTCACACACAGAGACACAGCAGTGCCTCCAACCTCAAATCGGGTGGACCCTCGCTGATGTCATCATGACGTCAGCACTACAGCACGCCTGCTGCTGCTGCAGCTCTCTGTGGGCCCCCCTCTTTCGCCTTATTTACAATACTGCCACTCCATATATATTATTTGGAGTGGTGGATTATATATATATATATATATATATATATATATATATATATATATATATAGGGTAAAAGGGATATGAGCAAGTGATTATGTGGCATGCATGTGATACATTGAACAACTAACCCTTTTAAGGATTTTCCAATCACAGCATGCCACATCATCAATTTCTTATTTACTAAATAAGCAAGTTGCTCATACCCCTTTTCCCCATTTATATATATATATATATATATATATATATATATATATATGGAATCCACCACTCCATATAATATAGGTGAAAGAGGTATATATATATATATATATATATATATATATATATATATATATAGGTTAAAAGGGATATGAGCAATTTGCTCATTTAGTAATTGAGCAATTGATTATGTGGCATGCATGTGATACATTGGATAACTAACTCTTTTAAAAAATTTTCAATCACATGTATGCCATATCATCAATTGCTTATATGGAGTGGTGGATTCCATATATATATATATATATATATATATATATATATATTAAAAGGGATATGAGCAACTTGCTTAATTAGTAAATGAGCAATTGATTATGTGGCATGCATGTGATACATTGGATAACTAACTCTTTTAAAGTTTTTTCAATCACATGTGTGCTTCATCATCAATTGCTTATTTACTAAATGAGCAAGTTGCTCATACCCCTTTTTTCCATATATATATATGAGAAAAGTGGGCCTTATATAAAGTATGAGGAAATTTTTCTCATACAAAGTGATTATACTCACTTGATGGGGCAATTATGGAAGATCCACTCCGTCCATCATGTTAATCATGCTAATAGATGTATGTGTAGAAAAAATCAAGTGGTTTGGAGGTAATTCACCCATGCATCATGTGGTTGAAAAATGAACGATTTCAACAGTAATATAAATCGAACTACAAATTAGACCCACATGATGCATGAGTGAATGACCTCCAAATAATATGATTTTTTGTACACTTACATCTATTAGCATGATAAACATGATGGACGGAGTGGATCTTCCATAATAGTCCTACCAAGTGAGTATAATCACTTTATATGAGGAAAATTTTCTGATACAAATATGAGGCTCACATTACTATATATATATATATATATATATGAAATTTACGGGATGTTACATACACCCCCTTTAGAAATCAGTGTCCTCGCTGAGCACGGGGCTTGCACGATCTAGTGCAGGATCTACTTTCTAGCCGATGTGGAGTATCTGCTCTTCTATCTCCCGATTAATCATGATCCCGGAATCCACCGCTCGATCAATCATAATTCCGGATTTAATTGAGCTGCCTTCCTATCCGCCCGACTAATCATGATCTCGGAATCCACCGCCCGATCAATCACAGTCTTGGATTTAATTGAGGGCTCATCACAGTTTCGAAATTCGCCGCCCGACTGGGTCTATAGTCTCGGAATCCACTGTCCAACTATATTGACATGCCCCACACTCGGTGTCGAAAGTCGGCTCTGATACCATTTTGTAACGCCTCTGCCCCAAGCTCAGACAATTTATACAATTTATCAGATAAATTATTTATAGTATAGTACAACTGCCCACTACAGGCTGCCTCTCAAAAGGTGGTTAACCGGATTGGTGACTCTTGATCATAGGCTATATTATTTATTATTAATTATATCATTTGTATTCCCAATATGGGATTATTATAACTCAACTCTTTACCTCTTCTCCATGTACAGAGTAACCCCGTGGGCCCCTGTCCACGTCACACACAGAGACACAGCGGTGCCTCCAACCACAAATCGGGTGGACCCTCGCTGATGTCAACATGACGTCAGTGCTACAACATGCTTGCTGCTGCTGCTGCTCTCTGTGGCCCCCCCACTTTCACCTTATTTACAATGCTACCACTATATATATATATATATATTTGAAATTTATGGGATGTTACATCGATCATCTCCTCCACCCAAGCCAGCACCACCCTGCATGCCACTTCATCTCCATTGTGCCATATCCTTGCTGCCTCCTCACCTCGCACCCTGCACCACCACCGATTGCAACACACACCCTCTCTCTTGCAAATCCCAATCACTCCAACCCAAACAATAACTCATCACTGCCTTGCTACTCCATTACACCCGACAACAAATCCGAACCCTTAACACGACTGTGCTCGCCGACTTTTGTTTCCTTCGATCAACTAGACACTGTTGCTGACCTTGGTACTCTCGCTGACTGCTATTCCTATCGTCGTCACTGTTGCTGTTGTCGCTTGTGGTTGTCGTTCTTGCTATCGTGTCACGGCTGTAGGACTCGCCACTCTCTACTCATTTTATATAGGCAATTACTCCTTTGACTCCCACAAGTAGCTCTTTTATTTGATCCATCGTATTATCGATCTCGCTTAATTCCTTCATACATTATTGAACTTGATCCATTTGTTATATTCCGTTCTACTTGGTTTCTGTCAATTCAATACTCATGGAAGGACCGTAAAACAAAAATCATTGTCATTGCATACACCACACGAGTACGAATTAAAGATGTTTATACATATAGATACGTATTACGATTCAAGCTTTATATGTTTGTGAATCACGATTTAGATAAATGAAAATATTAGATCTATGCCCTACTGTTTGGCTAACTTGGTACGGATATTTGAACTAGCTCCCCATAATAAAATTTATAATGTTATACATGTGAAATGTGGCCTTCTGAGTGTAGAATCTAGAATATCTTTTGGTTTTACAAATCGATTTACAGATTGTGAGATATTAAGTTTTTAGTACTTTGACGTCTAAATTCCCAGAATACTGTGTGGGAATGTATCGTCCTGATTAATGAATTGAAATAATAGGTTGTCAGCAGAATAAAGATCTGAGATTAACTAGAATATCACTAGACATTGTTAGGATTTCATTTATAATTTTTGTAAGATTTATTAATGACCTTTCAGTGAAATTATATGTACGAGAACTTGATCCTATACTGTTGCCTTAATATTTTACACATAAAGATGTAACTGTTAGACCTAGCTGTTGAACTTTGAATGTGTCGTGTGAATAGACGTTGATTTCGATAGGGAGTCTATTTTCTAGAACCCCTGACTGAATTGATATCACTTTCATGTAGCAGCGGAAAAGTGTGTTTTTGTATAGTGGTGTAAGATTGTCCAGAATTGCATCTTTATGTTCTTAACCATAAACATGTTATTATTTCATACTTAATGAATTTAACTAATATAGTAGATCGATAGATCAACTCTATATCATGCATTGCATAGCTCTTGATACTCCCTTGACACCTTCTTGATATTTTTTTGATATTTTCTTGATACCCGGTTTCCATTAGTTGCATGTTCAAGATTGATCATAGTAAAAGAATAACAGGCTGGGGTAATAAGGGTAGACTTAGTAGTGGACTGTACATGAAAGGAGGCCCGTGTTTTCCGTATTATTCATTGTTATCGGTCATTGTTATGTTTATAGGTCATCAATTGATTGTAGATTACTGACTACAGTATCCCGATTATCGTGTATTGTTTATCGATTATTGTTTATTGTTATTGGAAAACCCAAGTACATGATACTGTAGACATCACCACTCAAGTCCAAATGTTCTCTTGATTGTTATGCACCCGAACCTGTGGTATGGGTCACAAGATTGCATGCATTAGATCGGTTAATAAAAGACTGATAGACCTAAGATTGACATTGAGTATCGACACATGCATTATTGATTATTGACTATTGTTTATCGACCATTGATTATCGACTATGAATCCTATCACCGACTACTATTTGTTGGCCAATACATGTCGATTGATTATACCTCACAGTTGTGATTGTTTATGTCGTTACTTGTATTGTACATGATCATATCTTCTCGATATTCGTATTATTTTTTCTTGCTTTCTTATGTATTGTATTTTACTGTTTGTTACTATTTATCGTCTGCAACTTGCTCTAAAGGGACCCCCCCCCCCCCCCCCACACACACCCACCCACCCACCCATCCACACACACACCCCTTAGATGATGTTTATGCCGGAACTGATGATGAAACACCAAAAGTACTCGGTGAGCAGACCTTCTAGCCGACCATGATGGGATTGCTATATTATCTTATTTCATTCTAGTTGCTATTTTATCTAGTTAGTCATAGCAAACTAGTTATCGTTTTATCTTCATTGCAATACATTGTATTCCCAAGTATTTTGACCCGAAGTTTATATGTTCCCAGATGATGGTTATGTTTGAGGATTATTCATTCTATTTCTTATTTATGTGATTATTTCTATTGCATGCGTGGTTGTGTTCATAATTATCTTGTTGAGTTATATCTGTACAACTTATGAATGATGTGAGTTGGAATACTTTCATCATTTGCTGGGCCTTGGTTGCGTGCCCATAATTCCGTATTTTAATTAGGAAGCGGGGTGTGACATGCACACCAGCTCAAAGAGTTGTTCCCGGATCTCTACGAACAAACGTTGCAACCACACTTTATAGTACTAAAGCATTGAAGTGGAAAGCTTAGAAACCTGCTTTCAAACGAAGATTGAACTAGGCATCCCAAGCAAGGCTGACGGACTTACAAACACATATAGCCCATTCTAGGGTAAAATGCTCACATGGCCCGGATCGAAAAGCTTGAGGTTCGAAAAATAGTGGGTAATTTATGGTGCGGTCAATGTACATTCGCTTACATTTTCAAGGATGTAGTCCGAAGTGGTCGACCGTGTTTAGAAAGCCAAGGCCTTAAAGTTAAAATTTTCTTTTGGCTAGTCATGATGCTATTTTGACTAGGAAAATCTAACTAAACGAAAACCCAACATGAACACCTTGTGTGGTTTTTGTAACTTACACGTAGAATCTAGATAGCACATTTTCCTTGAGTGTCATAGGAGAAAAACTGTCCTAGTGGAGGTTTTAAGAGCACTAGGCATGAATGCGTACCCCATAATATATGAAGACCTGTGGATTGGTCCCAAGTTCTTTGCGAAAAGAAAGAAAATGAGGGAAGCTTGGTGCATCGCTATAACCACCACGACCTGGGTCCTTTGGCTTGATAGAAATAAATTCTACTTTCGTGAGACTAGTAATAGTATTTTTGACATTTTAACTCATATTATGCATCTCAATTTTTTTTTGGCCTACAACAGCTGCATCGGGACCGAGATGAAGGATTGCCGAGCCTTCCAGGTGGAGGAGTACGATGATGAAGATATTGAGACTCTACAGTGAGTTTCATCCATCCACTGACTAAAGATCTTACCTTCTTGGGCCTTGTTGGAGGGACCTCATATGTTATGGTTGTACTCCTTTTACTTTATGTTGCTTTATTTCGATCTCACCTCCTATGTTAGTTGGAGGTACTCTGTTTTATTTTCTGTCTTTATTTTTGTTTACTGTACTTTACCTAGTCCTCTGGGTTGTTTTGTTAACTTCATATTAATGAAATAGAGTGGCTATAATCCACATTTTCCTTAAAATTAAAAAGTTAAAAAAAAAACTTAACAAACAATTATGCAACAACTGAAATATAGATATGGAAGATGACTTATCTTCATATTTTGATTCATCAAATCAACATCCCCACTGCCCTACAAATTTCAACAATTGCATCCACATTCATATCTCTCAACGCGATCATCATAATTTGTTGAAAATATCAAATATTTTCATAAACTTCATCCTATTTTGTGCTTTCCTCTTCTAACTTTTAAATGGAAAACTACTGAATCCCTCCAGTCTAGGAACCTCGTACATACGATCTTGTTTTTCCCACTCAGAGGAATAAACAGTAAATTCATAGAGTAGAGGATTTATTCTGAATAATTACTACTCACGTAATTTCAGAAAAATATGAGGGGTTTTCTATAATTAAGCCACAAAAGCAATAAAAAAAACAAAGCTGGTACGATCCGGCACGGATCTTGAAGCACAAGAAAAACAGATTTGGGTTGATGGTTGTAGGTCGGGTTGGACGAGATTGGATCTAGCAACACATGCGGGTTGGGCTAGAGTTGCCTGCGGGTTGGGTCCAGTCGGGTTTGCGAGTCTTGTTTGACAAACAAACCAAATAGCAATAGACCCAAACAGTAAACACACAAACCTACCCAACACCAAATCCAAACAGCCAACTACAAATCAAAACCACCCCAAACAATCACCCAATGCCAAATCCTACACCACATCAAATCGAACAAAATCAGAGATGGGGGATTTCTTGATGTGGCGGCGGGGCAAGGAACTTGCAGCCGCAGGTGGCTTGGCAGCGGTAGTAGGTAGCAATGGCGGCACCGGTAGCCACGATGTCGAACATCAATGACAGCCACGGAGCTGAACGATGGCGACGACAGTGAGATCCCGCCGAACGGAGATCTCGACGACCAGATTCAACAATCTCTTCTTTTCTTAATCTCAAAAATAAATAAATATATTTAATATCTCTATATTGTTGTTAATTATGAGACAATAAGAAAAGAGAAATTAGGGTTAGAGTTTATTATCCCTACTGCTTGAGATATTATACCCTGATGATCAGAATTGGAATAATCTCACTTACTACTACAAGACCAATATATATGAGATAAGAATGGTTTTTGGTATTGGGCTCTTAGCCCACTCAAGCGGTCCAATAACTTAAGATAACACGTGCAACTCATGTGTTGTCCTATACAATGTTATGCACAATAATTTGTATATATATATATGGAGAATATCTCTAATATTATAATGGGAGAGTTGAAGTTGTCGTTTGTAAGCATACCAACTTACGTGCATTGTCCGTGCATAACAAATATAAAGGAGGTCTCAGATTCGAGACCATACTACGTTGAAAATTTTACTTTTAAAAAATTATATTTATTATGACGTACAAGCACGTGTAAATTATTAGTAGCTATATATCCAACAGAAAATACATACTGTGTTATTCTCACCGATATGTTGCGGCAGCTAACATAAAAAATTTCTTTCGATTCTCTACAAAATTGGTGCAACTATCTCATGATATTCCCCTTTCAGTTTGATTGGCCTAACCAGAAAACCAACTTGATGCAATATGCTATATTTGTCTATTGATGTAAGAGAACCGTTTATATGAGCTCCTTGAAAAATCTTGTTGGTGAGGAAATAATAATACTCGGAGATTATCCTACTAGGTTTTATATTCTTCTTCATCTTTTGTTCAAATCCATTTTGTATTTACCCTATGAATGTGCAGTCAATATTGTTGATTCATTAAATTTAAGTTAGTGATTTCATGATAAAGTACCTAAAATGTATTTATGTTCCTCTATTCCGAGAGCGCATTATAAACTTTACTAGTAATCTGCACGTGCGATGCAAGTTCTAATTAAAATATATTTTTTGGATAGTAAATAATAAAACGTAATTTTGGTCTGAACCTGAGACCTCCCTTTACTTATCATATACTCTTTACAAATTATCCATAGTGACACAAATTTTTATTTTATATGAGTGATACTTTTATAAATAATTATGTCATAAATAAATTTGCAGTTTGAGGGTATTATGCTAACTAACAACAGTTGAGTAAATGAATGGTTAATATAATTCTCACTTTAAAATGCATTGTTGAGATTTAGATGGTTGAATGTCTATAAATGATAACCTCAACTCTCCTATTATAATATTAGAGATTTGACACTCGTAGCTTTAGGAGTGTTGGGGATTTTGACACTTGTAGATGTATTTTGTCCACTTGTTGGAGTACGAGTGTCGTGGGTGTGGAGTTTGTAACTTTTATTTCTGCGCTTGTAGATGTATTTTGTCCACTTGTGGGAGTACAAGTGTGGTGGGTGTTGTTGGGAATGGGGCGTCAACCAACGCCCTCTGGTCGCAGCGGAACTAATTAGAGCAATAAGGAAGTCGAAGTAGACAAGGTGAATAAATTGAGCAAGCAAGTAGATCCACAAAACTAACACAAATACAACAACGATAACTTATTCCGGTTAGCTTTTGCTTAATCCGGGGGAAAATATAGGGAGATCTGATATTCAACTAGAAGAGATTACAAGGAGTTACTGATTTACTTGATACAAGGAATTAAACTCACCCACCAAGAACTATCTCTCTCTTGAGCCTCTCTTTGCAATAGAGAAAAGAATCTATGAAGTACTCCCTCTCATATTGGAGGAGTTTACAATGTATATAGAAGAATAGAGAGAAACCTAGGTCTAATCTTGATCCTCAGTCGTCTGATAAAACCTGAAAAATAAGTAACTGAATAGGACCGAACGATCTAATTTGGAGTTGAAGATTGGGCTGAATCGACCTAACAAATCGAAGCCCAAAAACGAACACAGCGCTGCGGGCGGTCGACCATCCAACAAGACCAGTCGACCGTACCACTCTCTGACATTCCCTGTACTATGAGCGGTCGGGGGTGCGGTCGACTGTCACCAAGACCGGTCGACCGCAACTAGCCTTCACCCTACTGTATTTGTTTCTCCTTCTACTCACTTCGACGCTTCGACCCTTGTGCTTCATATTACATTCTTTTAATCAGAACAACGAGTATTCAAGACACAATCCTAACAAACTCCACATTGGATTGCATATGAGTGCTATCACATGATGTGTTACTCATATCCAAACTTTAAATAAATTCCATTTGCAAAGAAAACTTAGAACAATAGTTTATTCTTCTAGTTGAACTGATCTCTACCCAATCTCACCAAATCTAGTATACCCCTTTAAGGATACACCTCCGTAGATGTACTCACGAAGTTGCCAAACTCCGCACGAACTCCACCTACCCGTAGGCTTTCTCCACCTCTCGATGATATTCGAACGTTGTGGTCTCGTCTCGATGAATCTAGTTGCGGCAAACTAGCTGATCTTGTGGGAATAACGGGAAAAGGAACAACACTTGCGCAAGTATTTCGAATTCCCCAAAAACTTGTAGAGATTGTGTTGGCTTGGCCCAACCACTCTCATACCTCTAATCACCTTACTACGACCCTGAAAAATAGACAGAACTCCACCTCGAGCTGTGTACCTGCAGTCCCGTGCATCAAGAGTTCCCAAGGAAATCAGATTCCGTTTCAGTAGAGGAATATGCAAAACATCCCTTAAAGTGAACATATTTAGATCTGGCATCTTCAACTCAAATGTCCTCTCACCCACTACTTCACAAATCTCCCCAGTTCTCGTTGTCACACAACGCCCCGTAGTAGACTTATAAGTAGAAAACAACTCTCTCTTGGAGCAAATATGAGAAAAACTCACTGAGTCAAGAAACCAACTACAATCCACTTCTAAAGAATTTGAAACAAGAAGACACGAACCACCTGAATCAAAGGCACCAAAGGCACTAACTACATTAGCGGCTGAACACCCGTTCTTGGCGCTCTCTTGATTCTGTAATTTCCAACAGTATTTCTTGATATACCCTAACCTCTTGCAATATCGGCAACGGATTGAATCCTCTTGCAAAACACTTTGTCTTCCCCCCGAAAGACCATCCACTGCTAGACAACTTGTAGGAATAGACGATGATGACTTACGAGGCTCCTTCCTAAGTTGATTTTTCTTCAATGCTTTGATTACACCATCTACCAAAATACTCTCCTTGACAGATTTACCGTGAAGCAAGGTAATGATCAAAGACTCGTATGAATCTAGCAGTGAATATATCGGGTTGAAAGCTTTATCTTCCTCACCCACATCTGCGTTGATCGCCTTAAGTTCAGAAAATACCTTATTGAACTCTGTAATATGGTCTTGGAGATCAGTACCTTCCTTCATAGATAAACGGAACAACATTCTCTTCCAATGCATCCGATCTAATAATGACGAACCGGAGTAGTCAGCTATGAGTCTTTCCCACAAACTCGCCGTGTCAGTTTCTTCAAGAAATCTGGACTTGATCTCGTCCGCCAAGGATAGTCAGATCAGACTTATGTGTAATACCCCGCAAAAATAGCATATGGATATTTTGCATCGTAATCTGTGCGCAATTGAGAATTGCACACGATTATGTATTTTCTAATAACAATTGATTGTTATTGAGAAGTATCGGATTTATTGTCTACTTTATTGTATAATTTTGAAGGATTATTACGAGGTAGTTTTAATATATTTTTATATTGTTTATATTGTTAAAGTAGAGTTTTGGGATTTATTTGAAAAAAAATTTGAGATTGGGGGGCTTATAGACAATTATCCCTTACATTATTTATTTATCTATTTATTTATTCATACTTTTACAAAACCCCACCTCACCTTTTTCCTTCTCCTTCTTCTTTCCTTCCCCTTCCCGTTTCTTCCCAGCCGAAAGAAGGAAACCCCCGGCCTCCTCTTCTCCTCCCCTCCTCCCGTTCGCGCCCAGCCGAAGGAAACGAAACCGCCCCTCAATCTTCTTCCTTCTCCATCTTCTTCCCATCCCGTTCCCTTCCCGACCCCCAAAACCGAGAACCCACCTTGGCGATCATTCCCCCGCTCGATTCTCCACCATTTCTTCGTTATTTCCGAATTAAAGTGAGGGGTAGACTAAGTGAGGGATTCTCTACATGGTGGTAGCGTCGGATTTTCGAATGGATTCAGAAAGGTAAAATCCTAATTATTTTATTGTATAAAATTTAGTTGGATTAATTTTTATTGAGTAGGAATATTAGGGTAGAGAGATTTAGAGATATTAGAAATTGTAGATGTGAGAAATTTGCAGATTTTTAGAGAGATTTCAAGTTGTTAGTAAAATAGGTTTTGGGTTTGTAAAAGAGAATCATATGGATATGAATTAATTCTTGTATAGTAATAGAAATTGTAGTTGGGCTATTAGAATATTTTGGGGGGTGATTTAATAAATGTTTGGAAATAAGAATCTCGTCGGCATTAGTTATTACGTGCATCGCACGTGTATATCCCAAGCGTTCAATAAACGCTTATGTGATATTTGGGATGTTGTTGTTAGCTTTTATAATTGGTTTGGACGATTTGAGTGATTACGTGCAAAGCGCGTGTGCATCCTAGGCATTCAATAGAATGCCTGTGTGATATTGGAGTTAGTATTATTATTTTCCCGTAACTGTTTTTGGATGCTTGAGCCTTGATTGCTTTGAACTCTGATGATAGGATATACTGGCGGCTTTGGAGGCGTGATGGCGCTTCGAGTTTTTGCGGGACAATTTGTGAGTATGATATCTTTCATTTTACGCACATGGCGCGTTGTGAAAATTTTAAATTATGAATTGCTGTGTATTTCTGTTTTTGTATCTTAGTGTAGCATGGATGTTTTGAGTTAAGGATTGGTGTGGACACTCTTGTATGTGTCCACAACTACAGGCTAAATTTCATAAATTATCGAGGTTGGTTGATACTCCAAAATAAATTGTGGAGTGCAGCTGGTCTGAAAAGACAGAGCTGAAGCCGAATGCTTTTGGACCAAAGTCCGAAAGGTCATAACCAATTTTATTCGTATGATCTTGCTATGAACATTGAGAGAAGTTGTTGATATGGGTTTATTTAATGATTCTCAAGTTTAGAAATTCTAGAGTTCGTTTGGTAAAGGGTAGTAAACGCTCTGCTAAAGGAGTGATTGAATTGGTGTGCTATGTTGGAAGAGTCGTAGCTCATGGTGTGAAATGAATCTAAATGTGAATTGGGGACTTGAGCTCTTAAATATTGAGAGAGTCGCCCACTAGGGGATTGTTGTGGATCTCCCTACCCTTCTAGAAGTCTGAGTGTGTTGAATTCCGATGAGCGTAGCTTGGGTCACAGCTACTGCTAATTCTTGAGTTATTTTATCGGACAATTGATGAGGAGCCCTCTGCATACCGCAGTATGGTGATCATAAGCTATCGGGTTTTAATGATGTCTTAGCATTCATTTAGGACTTAGATAAGTTCATGTGCATAGTACTCATCGTGGACACGAACGGGTCGTACGGGCTGTGGTCCGGTGAAAGACGATGCTATAGGTATACTGCGG
The DNA here is from genome assembly GCA_017893485.1 of Hemerocallis citrina. Classification (NCBI taxonomy): domain Eukaryota; kingdom Viridiplantae; phylum Streptophyta; class Magnoliopsida; order Asparagales; family Asphodelaceae; genus Hemerocallis; species Hemerocallis citrina. The sequence continues at coordinate 304,937 of JACEHZ010000220.1, read as the reverse complement.
TATATCTTTAAGTTCGTCACGACTGTTGAATAGGATCCAGGTATATGCTAGTGGATACGAACGGGTCGTACGGGCTGCGGTCCGGCGAAATACGATGCTATAGGTATACTGCGGTATATCTTTAAGTTCGTCACGGCTGTTGAATGGGATCCAGGTATATGCTAGTGGACACGAACGGGTCGTACGGGCTGCGGTTCGGTGAAATACGATGATATAGGTATACTGCGGTATATCTTTAAGTTCGTCACAACTGTTGAATGGGATCCAGGTATATGCTAGTGGACACGAACGGGTCGTACGGATTGCGGCCCGGTGAAATACGATGCTATAGGTATACTGCGGTATATCTTTAAGTTCGTCACGACTGTTGAATGGGATCCAGGTATATGCTAGTGGACACGAACGGGTCGTACGGACTGCGGTCTGGTGAAATACGATGCTATAGGTATACTGCGGTATATCTTTAAGTTCGTCACGACTGTTAAATGGGATCCAGGTATATGCTAGTGGACACGAACGGGTCGTACGGGCTGCGGTCCGGTAAAATACGATGCTATAGGTATACTGCGGTATATGTTTAAGTTCGTTACGACTATTGAACGGGATCCAGGTATATGCTAGTGGACACGAACGGGTCGTACGGGTTGCGGTCCGGCGAAATACGATGCTATAGGTATACTGCGGTATATCTTTAAGTTCATCACGGCTCTTGAATGGGATCCAGGTATATACTAGTGGACACGAACGGGTCGTACGGGCTGCAGTCCGGCGAAATACGATGCTATAGATATATTGTGGTATATCTTTAAGTTCGTCACTATCAGGAACAGAAAGTATACCAAATTAGAACGCATTGCATAGCGAGGGTTCGAATCCCTAAACTTAGAGACAACGGCTTGATTTGGAAAGTATGTAGTATGAGATGCATACATTTCCAAAGTCTTGCTTGCATTAGACTAAGTACGTTGGCTTGACCTGGGTCACATGTACTATGGGATGCATGTGCGTCCAGAATCTTACTGACATTAGATTAAGTGCATCTGTTCTATATTCTGTATTGTTGCATTAGACTCAGGTCATGACATACACAAACACTAGGAAATTAGGATACACGTTTATTGTCCATTTAAGATGAAGTATGAGTGTGGAAGTGATGTATTGCGAGACGTGATGATATATGTTGTAAGAATGAATGAATGTGATGTTATGTGATATGAGATCGCGAAGGAAGATAAGTCGTGAGTCTGTAATTGCAATGAATGGTAAATATGGTGCAGTTATGCGATAGTAGAGTATTTGTGCATGTAAAGCTTTATGGAAAAATAAAGCTATAGGAATGGTTGCTTAAGGCGTAAAGTGATAGGCCTTAAGCGACAAATTGGAATGATTTCCAAACTTATGATAAGTATGCTGTGAGCAGGTATGGATATGCATACAGGAAGTGATGCAGTGAGTATTTGATAGGAATTTCCATTTATGATATTTACATGTTCAGGTTTACCTTGGTATTCATAAGTTCATTCTGTTTCACTTATAAGATTAATTTATTTGCTTATTAATAGATTATACTCACACCAGAAATGGGTACCCCTTAGTGTTTGGGGGGTTAGGGAGTCTCTGGACTACCTAGGCCCCTACTGTTACAGGTCCTCAGCGGTGCAGAGGTGAGGTGTTGATTCATGGTTCTGTGGATGGAGCTTCATTTTACTATTTGTTGCTTAAAGGTTTAATTGGGTGAATAGTGAATTTTATGCTTTAAACTATAATTGTGATGTATAAGTATGTGGATAATGATGATGAGTATAGTGTGGGGTGGTATGCTATGTTGTTGACCCGTACTCATCTCGTTGTGGAGTATCGGGCCCTGTGGTATGTTTTATGAATTATTTTCTAAAAACCTTACTATATTTTCAAAGGAATTTATGGTTTTTAATTGATATTTGATATTCTATTATGAGTTTGGCCCCCAGAGCATATATATACATTGCCTGTGTGATTCTGCTCATTTTGGCATGGGGAGCCCGTGATATAATTGCCTGTGATGTGAGCTACGGAATTTAGAGCAGAATTCCGTAAGCTTTTTGTGTTTCGGGGCAGAATTTCAGGGGGGACTGCTCAATTTTTCTTTGAAATATAACTATCTTAGTTTATGATTAAAGTGATATAGAAATTGAAAGAATTGGGTTTGTAGTCAAAATGGGGGCTTTACAGTTCGATATGATAAATTGATATTCGTAAGTGTTAATGTATTAACTCTTATGGCAATAAAAGTGTTTTAAATTTCCGTACTATTTACTGTGTTGAGATGCATTTGAAGGCAAAGATTCTGGTTGTGTCACAGATGTTCTATGACGGGGATCCGGGGCATTACAGTTGGTATCAGAGCTGACTTCAAATTGCAGTCTAACACAGTAGGAAATTAAAATCTTAAAGTGTCAGGTTAGAGGCAGGATTGTGATCAGATAGTTCGAGCAATCAATATATATCTGAGATTCCTCTCTAACCAAGACTGAACTCATTTGCATTTTTACAGAGAATGGTGTTTGAAGATATCTTCGTCATTGATGTGTCAGTGGCAGCAGATGAACCAATACCCACGAATGGACCAAGGTCAGTGGAGGAAGAGATAATGGAAGTCCTACAACCGATCTAGAAGGTAGGGGGCTCACTCCCACCATCATCAAGCCCAACCGTGGAGCAACAGATAAAAGCTGACATATATCTAGGAGTGAAAATGTTAACGAAAAGTAAGGACAAGGAGGTTCGCCAGGCCGACAGCAGATTGCACACCTAAGGAAAGAGCAAATGCAACTTCAAGCCTGTAGGACCCACTTACAGAATCATTGGTGTGAAATCCAGGAAGACACCCCGCCAAGAACTGCTAAGATGATTACCAAACCAGGGGGAACTGGGAAAAGAACCAAACATTCTAAAAGAGAACGCTCCCAGAAGTCAAAATGCCCGACAATTATAGCCAAGAATTGTTACAACTGTGGGAAATTTGGACATGTCAAAGCCAATTTGCCCACAACTACAGGGAGGATGCTCATCAAGCAAGAAACAGAACGTCAGTAACAAAGATTAAGATCATGCGGACCGACCATATTTTGAAATGTTTTGAAGGTTGAAGGAAGATGAAATCTACTTTGTACTATGAGTGTTCAACTCAGTTATGAATGATATGACATTTTGGAAGGCCTTTTCATTGTGCTACTTCTTAGATGAGTGACTTTTCTTCTAATTGAAGCTTAGTTCGGCAGATATGATGATCATAAATCATATGGTAGCGCTTTACAACTTATGATTATGATCTTTCATATATCTGAACCAGTCTCAGCATACGTCATTTTACTAAATGAGCTTGGTGCAGTTGTGCTCAGTAGTGGCTAGTCTGTAACCAGATGTCAATGGAGGCAAACCTGCAACTGGATATCGGAAGGTAAATCTGCAACCGAATGTCCAGAGGGCAAATCTGCAACCAGATGTCGGGAAAAGCCAATTCGTAACTTGATGTGCAGGTAACAAGTCTGCAGTCAAATGACAAGTGAGGGCGAGTGGTATCACAAAAGTTGGAAAAGAATGATAACGCCACACCGACAAGCTCAATACCGAGGCTAGAATTCGAGACATACCAAGAAAGGCCCTGGTAGAGATTAGCGTAAACTAGACGCCATCACCAGGAACCAATCAAGATGGAGCTCGAGGAAGGATCTGTCAATGATCAACCCAATCATTCTCAGAAGCGACAGAGTTCTCCAAGATCAGCTTATGATTAAACAGCCACCAGGAGCACGCCAAGGAGAAAATCTCGCTCAGATAGAGGGCAATCGTGTTAACATTTCAGTCAGGTCACCAAGAGGAGCTGCTCAGGGGCTGAAGCGGCAATGTGTGACTTCGTCCTTTCTAAGGAGGGAGTGGTCACCAACCAATAGGAATCGTAATCAAGGAGTAAACCAACGTCGCTCGTAGACAAGAATAAAGCAAGGTAATGCAGCCATTGTCTACTCCAGAGCAGGAGCAGAAGAATGTCAACATCATATTCATGATGGGTCTGTCCAGAAGGCTGAATGACAACAGTTCAACCTGGTAGAAGACCAGTTTTTCGAGAATATCACTCGAGAAACTGGAGATGGCTCAGGAAATATCTCGCGAACCATTGATGTTCGTATTTTGTTTTCCTCTCCACAAGCAGCGTTCTGAGGACAGAACGATTCTAAGGAGGGAGTGGTGTAATACCCCGCAAAAATAGCATATGGCTATTTTGCATCGTAATCTGTGCGCAATTGAGAATTGCACACGATTATGTATTTTCTAATAACAATTGATTGTTATTGAGAAGTATCGGATTTACTGTCTACTTTAGTCTATAATTTTGAAGGATTATTACGAGGTAGTTTTAATATATTTTTGTCTTGTTTATATTGTTAAAGTAGAGTTTGGGGTTTATTTGAAAAAAAATTTGAGATTGGGGGGCATATAGACAATTATCCCTTACATTATTTATTTATCTATTTATTTATTCATACTTTTACAAAACCCCACCTCACCTTTTTCCTTCTCCTTCTTCTTTCCTTCCCCTTCCCGTTTCTTCCCAGCCGAAAGAAGGAAACCCCCGGCCTCCTCTTCTCCTCCCCTCCTCCTCCCGTTCGCGCCCAGCCGAAGGAAACGAAACTGCCCCTCAATCTTCTTCCTTCTCCATCTTCTTCCTATCTCGTTCCCTTCCCAACCCCCAAAACCGAGAACCCACTTTGGCGATCATTCCCCCGCTCGATTCCCCACCATTTCTTCGTTATTTCCGAATTAAAGTGAGGGGTAGACTAAGTGAGGGATTCTCTACATGGTGGTAGCGTCGAATTTTCGAATGAATTCAGGAAGGTAAAAACCTAATTATTTTATTGTATAAAATTTAGTTGGGTTAATTTTTATTGAGTAGGAATATTAGGGTAGAGAGATTTAGAGATATTAGAAATTGTAGATGTGAGAAATTAGCGGATTTTTAGAGAGATTTCAAGTTGTTAGTAAAATAGGGTTTTGGGTTTGTAAAAGAGAATCATATGGATATGAATTAATTCTCGTATAGTAATAGAAATTGTAGTTGGGCTATTAGAATATTTTGGGGGGTGATTTAGTAATTGTTTGGAAATAAGAATCTCGTCGGCATTAGTTATTACGTGCATCGCACGTGTATATCCCAAGCATTCAATAAACGCTTGTGTGATATTTGGGATGTTGTTGTTAGCTTTTATAATTGGTTTGGAAGATTTGAGTGATTACGTGCAAAGCGCGTGTGCATCCTAGGCGTTCAATAGAATGCATGTGTGATATTGGAGTTAGTATTATTATTTTCCCGTAACTGTTTTTGGATGCTTGAGCCTTGATTGCTTTGAACTCTGATGATAGGATATACTGGCGGCTTTGGAGGCGTGATGGTGCTTCGAGTCTTTGCGGGACAATTTGTGAGTATGATATCTTTTATTTTACGCACATGGCGCGTTGTGAAAATTTTAAATTATGAATTGCTGTGTATTTCCGTTTTTGTATCTTAGTGTAGCATGGATGTTTTGAGTTAAGGATTGGTGTGGACACTCTTGTATGTGTCCACAACTACAGGCTAAATTTCATAAATTATCGAGGTTGGTTGATACCCCAAAATAAATTGTGGAGTGCAGCTGGTCTGAAAAGACAGAGCTGAAGCCGATTGCTTTTGGACCAAAGTCCGAAAGGTCATAACCAATTGTATACGTATGATCTGCTATGAACATTGAGAGAAGTTGTTGATATGGGTTTATTTGATGATTCTCAAGTTTAGAAATTCTAGAGTTCGTTTGGTAAAGGGTAGTAAACGCTCTGCTAACGGAGTGATTGAATTGGTGTGCTATGTTGGAAGAGTCGTAGCTCATGGTGTGAAATGATCTAAATGTGAATTGGGAACTTGAGATCTTAAATATTGAGAGAGTCGCCCACTAGGGGATTGTTGTGGATCTCCCTACCCTTCTAGAAGTCTGAGTCTGTTGAATTCCGATGAGCGTAGCTTGGGTCACAGCTACTGCTAATTCTTGAGTTATTTTATCGGACAATTGATGAGGAGCCCTCTGTATACCGCAGTGTGGTGATCATAAGCTATCGGGTTTTAATGATGTCTTAGCATTCATTTAGGACTTAGATAAGTTCCTGTGCATAGTACTCATCGTGGACACGAACGGGTCGTACGGGCTGCGGTCCGGTGAAATACGATGCTATAGGTATACTGCGGTATATCTTTAAGTTCGTCACGACTGTTGAATAGGATCCAGGTATATGCTAGTGGATACGAACGGGTCGTACGGGCTGCGGTCCGGCGAAATACGATGCTATAGGTATACTGCGGTATATCTTTAAGTTCGTCACGGCTGTTGAATGGGATCCAGGTATATGCTAATGGACACGAACGGGTCGTACGGGCTGCGGTCCGGTGAAATACGATGCTATAGGTATACTGCGGTATATCTTTAAGTTCGTCACGACTGTTTAATGGGATCCAGGTATATGCTAGTGGACACGAACGGGTCGTACGGGCTGCGATCCGGTGAAATACAATGCTATAGGTATACTGCGGTATATCTTTAAGTTCGTCACGACTGTTGAACGGGATCCAGGTATATGCTAGTGGACACGAACGGGTCGTACGGGCTGCGATCCGGTGAAATACAATGCTATAGGTATACTGCGGTATATCTTTATGTTCGTCACGGCTGTTGAACGGGATCCAGGTATATGCTAGTGGACACAAACGGGTCGTACAGGCTGCGGTTCGGCGAAATACGATGCTACAGGTATATTGTGGTATATCTTTAAGTTCGTCACGGCTGTTGAATGGGATCCAGGTATATGCTAGTGGACACGAACGGGTTGTACGGGCTGCGGTCCGGCGAAATACGATCCTATAGGTATACTGCAGTATATCTTTATGTTCGTCACTATCAGGAACATGAAGTAGACCAAATTAGAATGCATTGCATAGCGAGGGTTCGAATCCCTAAACTTAGAGACAACGGCTTGATTTGGAAAGTATGTAGTATGTGATGCATACATTTCCAAAGTCTTGCTTGCATTAGACTAAGTACGTTGACTTGACCTGGGTCACATGTACTATGGGATGCATGTGCATCCAGAATCTTGTTGACATTAGATTAAGTGCATCTGTTCTATATTCTGTATTGTTGCATTAGACTCAGGTCATGACATACACAAACACTAGGTAATTAGGATACACGTTTATTGTCCATTTAAGATGAAGTTTGAGTGTGGAAGTGATGTATTGCGAGACGTGATGATATATGTTGTAAGAATGAATGAATGTGATGTTATGTGATATGAGATCGCGAAGGAAGATAAGTCGTGAGTCTGTAATTGCAATGAATGGTAAATATGGTGCAGTTATGCGATAGTAGAGTATTTGTGCATGTAAAGCTTTATGGAAAAATAAAGCTATAGGAATGGTTGCTTAAGGCGTAAAGTGATAGGCCTTAAGCGACAAATTGGAATGATTTCCAAACTTATGATAAGTATGCTGTGAGCAGGTATGGATATGCATACAGGAAGTGATGCAGTGAGTATTTGATAGGAATTTCCATTTATGATATTTACATGTTCAGGTTTACCTTGGTATTCATAAGTTCATTCTGTTTCACTTATAAGATTAATTTATTTGCTTATTAATAGATTATACTCACACCAGAAATGGGTACCCCTTAGTGTTTGGGGGGTTAGGGAGTCTCTGGACTACCTAGGCCCCTACTGTTACAGGTCCTCAGCGGTGCAGAGGTGAGGTGTTGATTCATGGTTCTGTGGATGGAGCTTCATTTTACTATTTGTTGCTTAATGGTTTAATTGGGTGAATTGTGAATTTTATGCTTTAAACTATAATTGTGATGTATAAGTATGTGGATAATGATGATGAGTATAGTGTGGGGTGGTATGCTATGTTGTTGACCCGTACCCATCTCGTTGTGGAGTATCGGGCCCTGTGGTATGTTTTATGAATTATTTTCTAAAAACCTTACTATATTTTCAAAGGAATTTATGGTTTTTAATTGATATTTGATATTCTATTATGAGTTTGGCCCCCAGAGCATATATATACATTGCCTGTGTGATTCTGCTCATTTTGGCCTGGGGAGCCCGTGATATAATTGCCTGTGATGTGAGCTACGGAATTTAGAGCAGAATTCCGTAAGCTTTTTGTGTTTCGGGGCAGAATTTCAGGGGAGACTCTGCCCGATTTTTCTTTGAAATATAACTATCTTAATTTATGATTAAAGTGATATAGAAATTGAAAGAATTGGGTTTGGAGTCAAAATGGGGGTGTTACAGTTCGATATGATAAATTGATATTCGTAAGTATTAATGTATTAACTCTGATGGCAATAAAAGTGTTTTAAATTTCCGTACTATTTACTGTGTTGAGATGCATTTGAAGGCAAAGATTCTGGTTGTGTCACGGATGTCCTATGACGGGGATCCGGGGCGTTACATTATGACTCTTTTACGAATATCTTCCCAATTATCATTCTTCATATCAGTTGGCTTTTCTTTCTTCTTGACTACTAACTGCAAACGTTCTTGAACAAGAACATCATACATATCAGTCTTCCAAAGATTGAAATTGATCTTTCCATCGAACTGCTTAATCTTCAAAATACTATGGCCTGTCATCTTAATCAAGGAACTCGGCAACCTGAAGCTCTGATACCAGTTGTTGGGATTGGAGCGTCAACCAATGCCCTCTGGTCGCAGCGGAACTAATTAGAGCAATATGGAAGTCAAAGTAGACGAGGCAAATAAATTGAGCAATCAAGTAGATCCACCAAACTAATACAAACACAACAACGATGACTTATCCCGGTTAGCTTTTGCTTAATCCGAGGAGAAATATAGGGAGATCTGATATTCAACTAAAAGAGATTATAAGGAGTTACTGATTCACTTGATACAAGGAATTAAACTCACCCACCAAGAACTATCTCTCTCTCTAGCTTCTCTTTGCAATGAAGAAAAGAATCTATGAAGTACTCCCTCTCATATTGGAGGAGTTTACAATATATATAGAAGAATAGAGAGAAACCTATGTCTAATCTTGATCCTCAGTTGTCCGATAAAATCTGGAAAATAAGTAATTGAATAGGAGCCACATGATCTAACTTGGAGTTGAAGATTGGGCTCAACCGACCTAACAAATCGAAACCCAAAAATGAACACAACGCCGCGGGCGGTCGACCGTCCAACAAGACCGGTCGACCGTACCACTCTATGACATTCCCTGTACTATGAGTGGTCGGGGGGTGCGGTCGACTGTCACCAAAACCTGTCGACCACAACTAGCCTGCACCCTACTGTTGCTGTTTTTTCTTCTACTTACTTCGACGCTTCGACCTGTGTGCTTTATATTACATTCTTTTAATCAGAACAACGAGTATTCAAGACACAATCCTAACATGTGTGAAGTTTGTAACTTTTATTTAACGTTTCATTTATATATATATATATATATATATATATATATATATATATATATATATATATATATATATATATATATATATTAGAGATTAGAGATTATGTGGTACCTCTTTTGAATATTATGGTTACAGTTTTGGATAGAATACCCAAATTGAAACAACATTTCTTCACAGCTTGTTATGTAAGTTTGATCTGAGATATCGAGATTAAGAGAATTCTTTTTTACTATTTTTAGTAGTAACTTCTATTATGGGAAGTATTAATATTGGACTATGATCCTACTCTTTCTCTACAAGAAAAAAAACCCAAATTCCATCTAATTTTAACAAAACTTTTTATTAGTTTTTTTTATTTTATTTTTATTTTTTATTTTTTTATTTTTTTATTTTTTTATTTTTTTTGAGGAATAGAGTCTTGCGACTCCAGCCAAATACTTTTTATTAGTTTTAATCCCCATTTTCTTTACAAATCTGACAAATATTTTTACAAAAATTAAACTTTGCCGTTTTGCATTTTCTTTTCTACATGCATTCCACGGGTGCTTTTTCCTAGTAACTATGTAGACTAATGATATCATTGTGACTATTACCATAATGTTGCTTCTCTTTTTTCCTCTTTTTTTTTACCAGATATCATTGTGTTGTTAAATTAAATATCATTAGCCTTTTACCCATTTTTATTCACTTTTTTTCATGATTGTCATTTCCTATACTATTTGATTTCCCCGTCTGGTTTAATGTTTTGATTTTACACTCCCATAAAGCACCCGAAATAATTGAACACATCATGAAGAGAGTTTGGTCAAATGTTCAAGGTAAATGTGGTACTTAAAAAATGCCCAAACTTGCAGTGCAAAACTGGAGCCAAACATCAGAGATGGGACATGAAGGGTCTCCAGTTCAACCTCTTTGTAGCAAATGTTCTTTCGAAAAAATTATGTCACTAGGCAATAACCAGATATAATCTTTGATTTTAAGGGGAACAGGACCAGCAAAGTGAACGTACTTGTCAATTTATGGCTGTAATCTGAACACTCTTAGTTTGCCATTTTGGTATTTTGCCATTTTATAGCAAATCATGCTCTGTAGTGGTTTGCTATTTTGCAATTTTTTGACAAAATAGCTACAGTATAATATTATATTTGGCAAACAATTTGGCAAAATGAATATTACAGAGGTCGAAACATGATATTTCTTCCGTAATATGTTATTATATTTTGATGAAATTAGAGGATTTTTTTTTAAAAACACCGTTAAAAAAATTTCTTCACGGATGAAACATCATGTTTCGGAGCTTTTTTTTTTTTGCAAAATTTTTGGGCTTTTTTGAATTCTATGGGGCCATATCTATATGATTTTGTATGGAGTAAATGGATGAACGGTTAGATGAGTACTGAGATGAGTGTGGGGTATTTAGTTTAGCAAAAAAACTTTTTAAATTAAATCTTTTAGTCATGTTTTGTCCTTTTTTTTCTTCTCTCCGACGAAACATCTACGCAAAAAAATAATAAAACATGCTTTAACGACAAAAAAAATTATAAAATTATAATTAAAAAAATTCGGACGAAACATCCGTTCAATTTTTTTTCTCCTTTGCTATTTTTTAGCAATTCACCACTGCAGCAAGTAAATGAATTGTTATTTCTATTTTACCATTTTACATTTTTTTAGCATGCACCACAGTGCATGCTCTATGGAGATCAATATCAATTGATTCTGGCATAAATTTATGGTTACATTCAGTGTATGAAGCATATATATATATATACTAGGTATGCCCGTGTGCACGTGCCTACGACACATATTCGGAATGATACAACATATGAAAAACCATATAAACAGTAAGGGATGATTTATATAGATGTTTATTTGCTAGTAAACGTTGATGTATTGATGTACTATGAAGTAGGGTTATGGAGTGACCTTGATATTATTGGTTTGTATATTGCAGGATCATTTGTCAGCAGCTCAGAATTCAAAAATAGTACTGTAAATATACAAAGGTAGTAGATCGGAAATTCCTTACTATGTGTGACTTGAGTATTAGATTTTTTTTTTTTTTTTTGATTTAGAGTCTGACATAAGTAGCAATTCATTTTCTAATATGGTTGGCGCTTCAAACTGCATAAGCTAGGTCGCCATTGTTTGTTTTTTTATGTAGTTAACCATGTATGAATTTAAAATAAAAAATTGTTGTGATGTATATTTGAAGTGAAATTGTAGCAAAGCCGATCAATTTTGCAGCTACTAAACCCGAAATATAGGGATTAAGCATGGATTTGTCCATAAAAATACGATCAAGCGAGTCAATTAAAGAATTTGCAACGATCTTTAAATGCAGCAAATGCCCAAATATTCAAAAAAAACATAATCCGAAGTTGCATAATAAAAAAAGCATTCAAATCAAAATTAACTCAGTGAAGTATTCTAATCTAAAACAATTGCCAAGTAAAGTATTCTACAATCAGATCAAATATGGTAATTCAAAAACAATTAAATGGAAGTGAATGTTATTGAGTTACGAAAGCATAATCCAAAGGAAAAAAAACATAATTAAAAATTTGAAATAAAAAAAAACATAATCCGAAATTGTATAACTAAAATGGAAGTGAACGTTTTTTTTTTGTGTGACATACCTGGATAAAAAAAAATAGAACAAAGAGAGAAAGAATTAGGAAAAATGAGAAAAGAGGGGGGAAGAGAGAGAGAGTAATAAATGACTGAGCTGTTTTGTTTTGGGGGGAGAAATTTGAGTTTTGGGGTTCAAATTTTGGAGAAAAATGTCTTTTGTGAGGTTAGATCTGAACAATTAATTTACTTCCAAATGAATGAGAGCCACTTGATAGGTTTCTTTGTGTTTTATTATATAGAGATATAATATTTATTAGCACAATAAATGAAGCATAATTATGAGATATTAAAATTTGAAAAAAAAAAAAAAACATTTCCGTTAATTTGCATACAAAATATCGAACTTGAACTCTTCTATAAAAAATGGCAAAAAAAATTGAACTAAACTAGAAACATTTTTATTCCAACTTAACGTAATATGCTATACTTGTCTTCAACTTTTTTAAGGAAAAGAAATTCAAAAGACAGAAATGCAAAATTCAGCATACTAGCTACTTGCAAGCCGGCAATGGAGGTCCACAAAGCCCCGGATTCCCTTGAAACCCCTCAGCCCCCAACTTTGCCGAATGCATTGGAATTCTCCCACTCAACTTATTGTCTGAAACATCAAACACTGTCAGTGACCCCAAATTCAGTAACTCAGCAGGTATCCCACCCGTTAGCCCGTTACTCGCCATCCTCACCTCCGACAAGCTCCCCAACTTCCCCATAGACACCGGTATCCTGCCACCCAACGGATTACCCGACACCACAAACCTATCAATTGTATCACCCATTGCCCGCATTTCTCCAATGTCTCCATCAATCCCACCCGTAAACTTATTTTTGGACAGGTCTATACTCTCATAGTGGCCTAGTGGCTCATCAGTATCTTTCTCGATCACTGTCCTTATCGAACCATTCAACATATTCGAATGCAAGTCCACAACACCAAGTTGCGACAGATGCTTGAACTCATCTGGGATTTCAGACCATAACCCATTGTTCGAGAGGTTCAGAAAGTAGAGGTTTGTTAAGTTTCCAATCCAAGTTGGAATATTCCCGACAATTTTGTTGCTTGAAAGGTCGAGATAAGAGAGGGAGGAAGCCGAGGAGAGCCACGTGGGCAAGGGGCCCACAATGCCGGTGTTGGCTAACATGAGCCTAAAGAGTTTCATCTTGCCGAGCCAACTCGGGGGGCGAGTCAGTTCGAGGGGATTGTATGAAAGTAGAAGGTATTGGAGGTTCTTCAAGTGGGAGAGTTGAGTAGGGATTGGGCCTGACAGTTTGTTGTTTGATAGGTCTAGAGTTTGTAAGTTGGTCATTTGGCCAATAGTGGCAGGAATTTTTCCAATGAGCTGATTGTTTGCGATGTAGAAATCAGTGAGGTTGATGAGTTGGGCGATCGAGTATGGTATCGAGCCAGTTATCTGATTGTTCTCTAACACTACCCGCTCGAGGTTGTGAAGGTTCCCAAATGAATTGGGTAATGGGCCAGTTAGGCGATTATCGGATAATCGGCAAAATCTGAGAGAGACCATGTTGGAGATGGTAGATGGGATGTATCCACTTATTTTGTTTTGATCTAGATGCAGAAGCTGGAGTTTAGTGAGGTTACCGATTGACCGAGGAATGTTACCCGAAATTAGATTGACTGAAAAATCGAGGTAAGTCAGCTCACTCAGCTTCCCAATCTCGAACGGTATGCTTCCAGTGAGTTTGTTCGTGTTGAGATCAATTGTTTGGAGGCTTTTTAGTCGTCCAATTGACGTGGGAATAGGACCAGTGAGTTCATTATTTGATAGGCCGAGTTCCATCATATTTGCTGACGTGAAGATTGGGGATGGAATTGAACCGGAGAGACGGTTTGAACTAAGATAGAGCTTTTGGAGGCGAACAAGGTTTCCTAAAGTAGAAGGAATTTGACCAGTAAGGTTGTTGGTATCGAGAAAAAGATGAGTGAGCAGAGAGAGACGACCTATAGATAGAGGAATGGGGCCCACCAGTTGTTTGAGGTTGCTAAGATCGAGATAATTTAGATGGGTGAGGTTACCGAGTGATGGGGAGATAGTGCCGGCCATTGAGGTGTCCGTAATGAAGTCCGGTCCAGAGAAAAGGCCTGGACGTATTAGAGAAATAACCCAGCCCGTGGAGTTGTGACAGGTAATGCCGGCCCAATGGCAGCAATCCGGCGTGGTGGTGGTGTTCCATGTGTCGAGGAGGCCAGACGGGTCAGAGTGGATGCCGGATTTGAATGAGAGGAGGGAGAAGAGGTCTGTCGGTTGGCAAGCAGATGAGAGTTGGAAGAACAAGAGGAGGGGAAAAAGGAAGGTGAGGATTGAAGAAGACATTGGAAGTTAAGGTGTATTACGATGGAGACAACTCAGACAAGGGATGAAAACTGTTGTTGAGTTTTATGGTGCGAAGAATGATGTTATATATTGAGAGGAAGTGAGTGGGAGTAAATGGAGGAGAAATTGGAGCAATGACATGATAGGATTCACACTTTCCGTGTTTTCTACCTTTTTTGGGTCTGGCATTGGAGTCAACAAACTCGGCTCTATTGTACTGACTACAATCTTAGAAGAAGAAAAAAAAAATTGTCCATAACTGTACTAATTATAGTGATTGATACCCATTTCATGTACCACTTTTATTAAATTAAGAGTAATGCTTCATCCATTATCAATTTATTATCATTCTCTTTATTATCTTAGATGGTATATTTTTATTGGAGAGTTCCCCCACCTACTATCTCTTCCTCCATCTATTGAAGTGTATCACCTAAGATAATGAAGAGAAATATAGTAAAATTGGTAGTGGATGCAGCGTTACTCTTAAATTAAAGCCTGCACTTGAAATCAACCTTGAAAACAGTTGCTCTTTATTAGTTGCAAGTGGGGATTCAACTTCAATGAAGTCTTTGACAAGAAAGCAACACTAACTGGAGTTATCCTCCACATAATGTATGAATGGGTCCTTCAGCTTAGCTGGAAGAAGTTATTCAAGGTTTAGCTTTGCTATAAAAAACAGCACTGTATGAGAAGGAGAGGTTGCTTCAGTGACATCCATAGACCCTACTTCCTTGCTTGCTCTGTAAATATATTACACTGACCAGATTTATCTTTCATGATTAATCCTGTACAATATCATTGCTTTTAATTGATTATGCCTATGTTTTAAGATTAGTTATTAGCACATCTAATTCAAATATAACCTCCCCCGAACCATAGTTAATACATTTTAAGTTATGTTTGTAACAAAATGCAGCAAAAGTTATGGACTGAAAATTGTTTTGGAAGTAAAGCATACTCAGTTCAATGGTCAAAAAAGGATGGATTAATAAATAGCATGAATGGGGGATCATGTTAACCTGATAATGAACACAAGTACCTTCATGAATGCACTCAAAATCCACATGTATAATGAAATAAAATGAGAGTCTGCATTAACTTTACCAATTGGTCTTCATACAGTATTTGTAAGCATGGAAGTATATGACCTATTAGATGATGTTATTATGATGATTATACTGAATTATCCCAAACAAAAAAAAGGGTAGTTTATTCAGAATGGTCTACCTGATTATATGAAAGGGTAGTTTATTCAGAATGGTCTACCTGATTATATGATATATGTTTCTTCTATCTGCAAGAAGGACGTATGAATCAGGTTGACTAAGTCAGAAAATATCGGGTCTATATTATTGCGTAGTCAGCAACCTAACATGCACTAAAAAACTTAAGTTTCAATTACAATTATACATAATTATGATTAATGTACAATGTTCTGTATCCCCCCCACCCCCCAGAGGAGCGGGTTCAGGTCCGATTAGTTTATGACCCGACCCAATACCATTGCTACTCATGTTTCACAAATTTGCATATAACTATGCCTGTATCTTTATTTTCTGTATCGATGTACTATACAGGTAAGCTTTTTTGCAATTCACTACTTTAGCGCTAACTACATCAACTTTTTATCAGATTGACCATTATACCCTTTGTTTTGACCGGTCTAAGCACCCTCTCTACCTCTCTTAAAGCTGAAATTCCTTTCCATTTTTTAAAATAATTAACATATACTTACCCAAAATAAATCTTCACATTCTCTCTATCTTATTTTCTATTTCTTAAATAGGGAAATGAGGTAATAAGCACATTTAGTCATGAAAATAACCGTATTAAACACTAATAGCAGCCAAGGGTATGTTAAGTAGAAATGAGCAAAAAAAAAAAGGCCAAAAGTCATCACCTGGTACCTGAAATTGACGGAGTACACCGATTGACACAAAAAATATGGAAGAAGTACATCAATCCGCAAAAAAAGAAATGGGTATAGCTATCTGCAAATTGGGAAAACATTTGTATAGTTCAGTAAAATTTACCCTTGATTTTGATGGACTAGCACAAGTAGGGATGATAATGGGATAACCATAAGCCTTAACCTGACCCTAAAATCTTTAGGGCCTAAAACTTTTACCCGGCCCTGGCCTCGGATTTTCTGATCAAAGCCCTGTCCCTACCCACCAGTTCTAGGGCTAGATTTTGGGCTTTTGGGCTAGCTCTAAGTTCTAATTTCCAATTATTAATATCTCGTTGTAGTCTATAGATGCTTAGATTACCACAGAATAGATTACATTTTTAAATAAGATGAGGAGTATAGAAATAGAATACCTTCTTTAGCTTCAATAAAAGTGATTTAGTAAAACAAGTAACAATATCGTGAATATATATATTGAGGCCATTTGTATAAAGTTTTGGAATGCACTGAGAGATTTCCATGATCTTTTTCTAATTGCTCAACATTCTGTTGTTCCCGGCTCTTCTACCATGAGAATCAACAAATCTAAATTGATCTGGCAAGCTAGTAGGAAAAAGATTTGTTTTTTTTTCTTTCTTGGTTTAGTTTGTTCCTGAACTGAAGATAATCATTTCAATTTTAAGTCCTGTAACTTACAGAATTGGTTCCGATTAATATAAAATGAGTATGTTGAGTTTAAACCATTTGGATTTACATGAACTTAGTGTTAGGGTTTATGTCTTACATACTATGTTGGAAGTGAAGAGAAAATGCTGAAGCGAGATGAAGTTTTTAGATGAAGAAAGGAGGCGAAAGGAGGTGCTGGTTTGGCTGTGTAGAAGATGTAAATTGATTGTTAAAATAGAGGTTGACCGCAATGAGAGCCAACTGCTATTTTAGTAGTCGACCGCAGCCTAGTCGATAGCTCTTTGCTTGCTCATGACATCAAAGCAGTAGACTGCCATTTTGGGTAGTTGACTGCAAGTGGCAGACAACAGCATATAAGTGTATTCTTTGGAGATCTATTTGAGCTCAGTTTCTTCTTCAAGTTATATCGTATGACTCCCATTACTTTCTCTTCAGAGTTTATCGGACGGCGAATGATCAAGACTACAACTTAGGATTTTCTAGATCTCTATAAATAGTTGTAATGACCTCCATTGAGAGAATTACTTCATCTAAGAGTTTTCCACTGTAAAAGGTAGACTATCATCTAAAGAGACTTGAGAGAAAGATAGATTCTTGGTGATAGTATTGTAACTCTTGTGTCATCTCTAATTGAATAATATCTCAGTTATTTCTCCCTCTTATTATGTTCGTGAACTGGGACTGTAGCGCCTCGAATTTCCAATATAATAAACTCAAAAATACGTGGCACAATTACCAGCATCTACCTCAATGTAATAGTAAATATAGCCAAACACAGATAATTTTTTCAACTTTCATTACATCAATTCTTTACATAGCACAACGAAAAATTAAACACCTTGAATTACAGTTCATTTTTTTCACAACAAATTCTTTCACAATTTGCATAAGCCACCTTATCATTCTACCACATGCATCCAAATTCAAAGCCGTAGGTACCTACCTGTAAACATTAGGCTAGAGATAACCCTAACCCCCAAAACTACAGGGATCAGCCATAACGGTGTGAGTGACATCAAAAGAAAATAAAATATAAATGAAACATGAAGAATAAGTTCATAATCAACATATTCCCACAGTAGTAACAAAGAAATAAGAATTAACGATAAATGAAGCATAAAATATCAAGTTAAACTAAGCTAAGTGTCAAGTGTAGGAGAACAGAAAACATCATGCATAATACAAGTCAAGATAACACAAATGTGGTATGATGACTCTTTAATGCATACTTGTCGGATTCAATGCATTCCATACTACATAGGTCCGGTGCAAGCCCTTATCGTTCTCCACTTTATAGAGTTAAATCCCTCGTCATGCAACTAATCCTACTACGTTGATTGAAACAAGATCTAAAATACTTCGCGAATAGGCCTGACAAGCCTCGACGCGCAAGCATCATGTAAGTATAGCTCAAAAATCGGAGAATCACCTTCCTGCCGTGTACCCCACGAATAGGCCTGCCGACTCTCGACGTGCAGATACACTGTACAATCCGTGAATAGGTCCCCTGACCCTCGACATGCGAATGCATCGCATATTCGGTGAATAAGCCTGCCGATCCTCGACACGCAAACATACCAACTGTCCTATTGGAACATAACAACACACAGTCCTGGAACGCATCCGTCGGACTAACAACATAGCATATACTTACGTTTCCCAAGTTTTATCACATCTCCACTAGTGCTTGTCCTTAGGTTGATTATTATTAATTAAAACACAACTTCCCCTTCTCTAGAGTTGCCATACCCTGTCGGATTTAATTTCACCAAAACAACCCCAAGGCCCAAACTGGCCAATATCCACAAAATTTCATCTACCAGTTTACAGGAATCCCACTCAACCTCTAGAGACTCACAAATCGAATATCAACATAAAACTCTTCATTAAAACTCTTAATTCCATCACCAAATCGTTTATATTAAGAAAACTTCTTTAAATCAAACAAATCTAAATTTATCCAAATACCCACAAATTTTCAGAAGTAAAAAGCTGAGATTAAATATCTTTAAACAACTGAGTTTCACATTTTGAAATCATAAAAAAATCACAAAACATCATTCCCTTCGAAAACCATATAAAATCTGCTTTCTAAAGCCATAGAGATTCAAATTAAGTTCTATTATAACCAAAATATAACTCTAGCGCCCCGAATTTCTAATATAATATCTCAGAAATACGTGGTACAATTCTCTGCATCTACCTCAATGTAATAGTAAACATAGGCAAACACAGATAAAATTTTCAACTTTTATTACAATATTTCTTTACAAAGCATAGCGGAAAATTAAATACCTTGAATTACAATTTCTTTTACAACACTTTCTTTTACAATTTGCATAAGCCACATTATCATTCTACCACATACATCCAAATCCCAAGCTATAGGTACCTATCTGTAAAACATGAGGCTAGAGAAAACCTTAACCTCCAAAACTACAAGGGTCAGTCATAACAGTGTGAGTGACATCAAAGAAATGCAACATAAATAAAACATAAAGAATAAAATCATAATCAACACATACCAATAGTAGTAACCAGTGGAAATGAAATAACAATAAATAAAGCATGAAAACATTTAGTGAAACTAGACTAAGTAAACAAACATGCATAAAACCAAGTAAAGAAAACACAAATACAATATAATGACTCTCTACTGCATACTTATCGGATTCTGTGCATTCCATAATACATAGGTCCGGTGCAAGCCCTTATCGTTCTCCACTTTATAGGGTTAGATCCCTCGTTATGCAACTAATCCTACTATGGTGATAGAAACAAGACCCAGATTACTCCGCGAATAGGCCTGACAACCCTCGATGCACAAGCAACATGTAAGAATAGCTCTAACCCCCTAGAAAATTGCCTCCCTGCCGTGTACCCGACGAATAGGCTGGCCGACCCTCGACGTGTAGATACACAAGTACATCTCGTGAATAGGCCTGCCAACCCTCGACACGCGAATACACCTGTATGTTTCGTGAATAGGCATACAGACCATCGACACGCAAACATATCAATGTCCTCTCGAGACAAAACAACACAAGTCCTGGAACGCATCCGTTGGACTAGACCCCTAAAGCATATACTTACGTTTCCCAAGTTCTATCACATCTCCATTAGTTCCTATCCTTAGGTTGATTATTAATAATACATAAATTCTCCCTCTCTAGAGTTAGTGTATCCTGCCGGACTTAATTCCACAAAACAATCCCAAGACCCCAACAGGTTAAAATCCACAAAATCTCATTTACCGATTGACAGGAATCCCACTCAACTCCTTGAGACTTACAATTCGAATATCAATAAAACTCTTAATTCCATCATCAAAATGTTTATATCAAGAAAACTTCTTTAATCAACAAAAATCCAAATTCATCCAAACACTCACAAAATTTTCAGAACTGGAATAAGATATTAAATCCATTAAATAACTGAGAATTATATTTTGAAGTTGTAAAAAATCACATAACATCAATTCCTTCGAAAACTGTATATATTTCACTTTATAAAGTCATAGAAATAAAATTTAAATTCTATTATAATCAAAATATAACTCTCTGTAAAATACAGTAATCTGTAGAAAAAACTTTATCTAAAACAGTAGATTAATAATCCATAAGTTCGAAGAAATAACCGTTCAACAAAACGACAAAAAACCCAACAAAACAATCAGCAAAACCACTGACGGTCGACTATCAAAAGTAGTTCAAAACGCGACGATCGACTGTCGAGTAAAAATCCAAAAGTAAAGAATTGACAGTCGACCGACATCTTTAGTTCAAAATCAAGCGGTCGACTGACATGTCAAGAAAAACATCGCTTTAATATTCGTGCACTTTTTAACTAATACTTCGTTTAACCTTTGTAAAATCATAAATTTGTAAAACAAAATTTCTGAGATGATCAAATACAACTTATCTAACATACTGGACCATATCAAAACCTCATCAATTTCATAAAAGAGACTTTTTTCATTAAAAACTTCTTCAACATTAGAACTATATATATATATGTGTTCATGCATAAGTTAAGGTATTAAAATCCATCAAATATGAGTAGTATAATTTTTATTTCAATCTCAGTATGAAAATAAATCAAAACCCAATCGAAAACTTCCCAAAAATACAAAAAATCAAGTTTCGGCTGTACATCAACATACCTGAAATAAAAAACCCCCCTTTTCACTTCAATATTTAATATTTTGATTCCAAAAGCCCCTATTGCAATTCATTAAACACACATACAACTTCTAACATTAGTTTGCCCATGAATATATGCCATCACAACATGTATTAGTCTTGTAACGCCCCAAATTCCAAATAAGACCGAATTCGAGATTTCACAGGATCTTTACTTCACTTCGTACAATTTTACAAGGAAATAAAACTATTTCAATAACATCAGAGTTCATTACACTTTTGTTTACACAGCGGAAGAATAAAAAGATTACAACATTGAAAACAAAATACAACTTATACAACTTTATCAAAATAAGTCATCGACTGCATTACAATATCTTAATTTCTTCATGAGTAATCCATTACCTGTAAATTAAGCTGTGGGCACGTCAGTCACTTACAACTGACGAAAATGTTATACTCGGCTATCCTCTCTATGTCGTACATATAACGATCTCATTACTTTAACAAATCATAAAAGTTGAATGAACAATAAAGTGTTAAATTGTGACTATGCTAAACATATAAGTGTATACCATGTCTTAATGCCTAATGCATACAATTTTATACTAGGATGACACTAATGCATACCTGTTCAGATTCTATGCATCCCATACTACATAGGTCTGAGGGCAAGTACCTACGTACACCACAATAAAGGGCTCGATCCCTCGCTATGACAACTACCCAGTAATGAAGCAAGATTTAGATCATTCTACGAATATGGATTCCAGTCATGGAGATCCACCGTCGACTGTTATAACAGATCCCACATTGTGCGAATCATCCCACAAGTGCCCTTCTAACTCGGTATATGTATATACATAGGAGTATGACAAACTAGCTGCCCGACTATGCTAAGTTCCGGATTAAAAGCCCATCTCCTACGGAGCAACCACAGTCACGGAGATCCACCGCCGACTGGATCTATAGCCACGCCGATCCGCCGCCGACTATATAGAAGCAACCCACTTACGTTTGCCTAGGTTCACTACATATTCACTTATGTGCCTAATTATATGGTTCAAGACATGAATAGATTTCCAAGCCTAGAATTAGTTTTACCTCTTTACCGGACTTAATCAACTTTTACCGAGATAGCTCCATAGCCATATTTCAAAGTTACATCTCAAAAATCTTTTATTTCAATAGTGTCGGTACCCAAGGTCTTACTAACTCTAAATCACAATTTCTCATGTACAATAGTCATGGGTACACATACCCTTCAATAAACATGTCTTAAACCTAGATATTTTTATCTTCAACTTATTCACAATTGATCAATAACTTGTCTTAGCATTTATTCACAAAGTAATCATTTCTTAGTCTTGAAACTAATCATGATCTAGCTATTCATTCACAATCTCTATAAGCAAATAATTTCTTTCAACAACACATCTTTATCACATGAAAATCTTATTAACAAATTTAGGCTCATACAATGTATCCCAATCACATCAAAAAAATTATTAAATCAAGTATAATCTTTTCAAAATAATTCACCTCGCACATCCATATTTTTCTCTTCTTCAAAATATAAATATCATACTCTTTACCAATTAAATCTTAAATTAGAATTTGCTTTTCTATTTCATTTCTCTCCTTTGTACTTCTCAAATATACTTCAAAATCTCTACAACTATTTTTAATAAAAATCTATTTCATTTTATAAGTATTCTGAAGTATTTCCCAAATTTTCTTATGATATCAAATTTCCATTCTGACTTAAAAACCCAACCAAAAAAATGAGGAGATCATAATTTAAACCTACTGAGAAATGATATCATAATTAAAAACAACCAAAAAAAATGAGGAGCTCATCAGGTTTCGAACCTGAGCTCCATCCCACTCTCTCAGCTATAGTGAAATGCCCAAAGACCCCCCGTTAGCGAATAAGTCTATATGGACTTAGCGTCAACTTTCTAGGCTAAAGGGTTCATATTTTGACTCTCGGCTTTCGGGATTTTATTTAAAAGAGTTAAAAATAAAAGTGACTATCGAGTTTCGAACCCAAGATCTCTTATACCTAATACACTGTATTGCACTAGCTAACCAGTAAGTCCAAGTGTATTTTCTGTTTAGAAATTGTACTGGTGTACTTTTGTTTAACAATTCAAAAAGTGATTCTTTTTCATGCAACTTGTTTATCCAAGATCAAGTCTTTCTAATAATTTGAAATAAACTTTTTCTTGATGTTAGATTTTAAAAAAAGAGTAAACAACAATTTTAAATTCTTTTAAGCCCTATTTCCATTTTTCTTAGACAATTCTTCTTTTCAATTTACACATAGACTTGCATTTCTCAATACTTGAAATTAAGAAAATATTTTTCATAAAAAAAAAAGTTTATATTCCTCTTATACAAATTGGGAATTTATAGCATGCCAACATGTCTGAATCATGAGAATTTCATAAAAATCTCCTTCAAGAAAAATTATTATTTTTCAAATGCGACAATGCAAAATATACATATGTCAACTCTAACAAAATTTACTTTCTTCTTTCTTAGTCAATAGATCCTAAAGCATGGTTTGCATATGATATTTATAAATAAAATTTCCACGTACTTAACAAGTACAAAAATTTGCAAGCACATTAACATGATTCATGGAATAAAGAATTTCTTCTTTTTAATTAGCATGATATCTATAATCACAACAAAATCATCCTCATTCATAGCATGATACACTAGCATGAATTTTATCTTATAATTTTTCATATCAATATCTTCTTACACTACTTATTTTAGCATGCATATTCTACACTAGAAAATAATGAAACCACCTACCTTAATTGAAGTTTGAACAATGAAAGGAAAGATGGAACACAACTTCTTGTTCCAAAGTAACTCCTAGCTCCTAGCAAGAGCTCCTCCTCCTAGCAATAGCTTCTCCCAGCACAAAAACTCTCTTACTCTCTTTCTTTTTCTTTCTTTTATTTTGATTTTGTTTTGGTGCACAAGAGAAAGAGAAATGAGGGTGCTATTTATAGGATTTTGTTAGGGTCTAAACTGTAAAATTCTCAACCTAATAACTCTCTTTTAATTCTTTCAACCCTTCTTTTTCTCAATTCCTAAAAACCCTCAACTCTTCATTTTTCCACCTCTTCAAAACCCAAACTCTCTAACTCTCTCTCTCTCCCCCACTACCAAAACCGGCCACGTCATTATGATCAAACAGCACTTCTGCCATTTCTTTCACAGCACGTAGGCCATCCATCATCAAATCACTAGTATAATGCACGTGCGATGCACGTGCGATGTATTTTTTAAAAATATGTATAATACACGTGCGTTGCACGTGGAAAAAATGGGGAGGGGGAATGAAAAGGACAAAAAAAAAATCTACGTATTATACACGTGCGTTGCACATGGGAAAAATGGGGAGGGAGAATGAAAAGGACAAAAAAAATCTACCAACACGTGCGCTGCACGTGTTGACACACACACTAAAAAATAATAAAAAATTGTTTATTTGTTTACAACCCCAACTCTCCCATTAATATAGTAGAGATGTCATTTACACATTATTACACACATATATGCCATTCTCCCATATATTTACTAATCAGTTTTATAACAATGCCTATTACCATATAGACATACATTTATCATATATACATACTCTTTCCCTCTAAAAATCGGCCACCCCTAGTTGCATTAATGTACACATGCATATGTACAAAAATAAATACAATTCTTGTAGTTCTAAATGTGTACTAAAAATTGTAACTTGTCATGTATTAGTCCAAGCTCAACTTAATTTGTGATTTTACTAATGGGCTTGATTTATGGGCTCTCTCCTAATTTTATTAACTTAATTACTCTAGTGGGCTTCCCTTAATCAACTAATTAATTTGTCTATTGGGTTAGATTTCATTTTTGGGTCCATGGGTTAAAAGAAAACTAATCAAGATAATGAGAGTAATAAAATGAGAATAAAAATTTGCACGTGCATCATACGTGCAAAAATCGAAAAATACATTTTTAATTAAAAATAAAAATGTGGGGTGTTACAAGTCTAGTTCTTTTCATCAAAATACCCAAAACAGATCATATATATACATACACTGTGAAGAATCATCTTTTATCCATTTCATGCATTATACATCATACAACTCATTATGCATACCAAAATCAGGAAGAATATGAAACAAAACAACATACCACTGATTTCTATTAGGTTCTTTAACAAGCTCAAGTTATCTATGTAGGGTTTTAATCATCAATAGCATAGTTTTCATGAAAAGATTCAATTTTTATTCATCCATCCATCAACAATTCATTATATCATCATACAATCCTCTAACATTCTTTCTAATAGAAAAACCATCACATACAACATGCATAGAATAGTAAGAAAGCAAATATATGTCACTCACCTTATTGAAGAATCAACCGAAATAATAAAGAGAATAAGAAAAGTCATTCCTTTTGCAAGAAATCCAAGATCCTCGCTTCGAAACTCCAAGAAATTAAAAATAAAGAATACCCTTTGTTTTGTGCATCAGAGAGACGGCTACTACCTCTCTTTTAATAGGCCAAAATTCAGGGTATTAGGGTTTCGAGAAGATTTTGCAAAATATCCATTTAGAATATATCTTTACATTTATAAATCTTTATACTAGGAAATTAGATTAACCAATTCAATTGGGATTTAAAATATAAAATAATTACTCTAATCTGGTTGGCATTATGTTCAAACCCAGAAAAATGAATTTTGTAATTTTTTCCTCTAAGTGACAAATTTGCAAAAAGACCCTTCTTTAACAAATTTGCGAAATAAACCAAACATATTAGAAAAAAAGTAAAATCTTTAACTCTGATTTGTATAGCCATCATGCTCATCCCAGAAAACTAAAATTTTTGAGTTCTTACTCCAAGTGGTAATTTTGCACAAAACCCCATTTTTTTGTAATATTTGCAAATAAGCCAAATAAATATCAGAAAAATTTAAAAAATTCATAAGTAATACCTAATAATAAATATTAGGTTTTCCAAAAATAATTTCTGACTTTGAACTTTCAAGAAAATATTTATACGTGTTTTGCACTTGTAAAAGATAAATTTCAGAAAAATGTTCATTAAATCACCAAAAATTATTTTAATTCATTTATTAACCTCAAAAAAATTATTTAAAAATCTAGGGTATTACAAACTCTCTGTAAAATATAGTAATCTGTAGTAAAAACTTCATCCAAAATAGTGGATCAATAATCCATAAGTTCGAAGAAATAATTGTTCAAGAAAAACAGCAAAAACTTAACAAAACAATCAGTACTACAGCTGACGGTCGACTGTCATACTGAATTTGCAAAACCCAAGAACTGAAAGTCGACCGACATTTCATGTGTAAAATTCGTGCGGTCGACCGACATGTTCGAAAATTAACAGCTTTAATATTTGTGTACTTTTTAACTGATACTTCGATTATAATCTTTAAAAACATAAATTTGTAAATTTAAAACTGTTGTTGGTAATCTAGCTACCTAAATATATAGATAAAACTAGACACAAATTATAAAAACCTCGCAAGTGCACGAATCGTTTATAGAATCGTAGTAATAGCAAGGGTCGATCCCACAGAGATTGTAGACTTCAACTTACTAATCAATAAAACTAATAATAAAAATGAAGAAGAGTTATTGTAATATTCTAAAAGAATTAAAAGATTAAAACTAAGATGAGAGGTGTTGAATCACAAATATCTCTTGAATAGTTGGGTTGTTGATCTCCACCAATAGTTAGTAATGCTAAGTTGCCTTCTGAATTTACTTCTAATTACTCATGTTTGTTCACTTCAAGGGCATGGTATCTACTCCTTAAAGTATTGTTTCCCTAGGCCAAGAATTAGGCATGGTATCTACTCTAATTCGTTTCTTTCCGTAAGTATCTAGCATGGTATCTACTAAGTTATACTTAGAGAAAACATAAGAACAGTGGAAACGAACAAACACTTAAAGTTCTAGAAATTGGTATCAGATCTAGATCCTCTAAGTTGATTGAACCAAGAACCCCTAAAGATTCCTTTGTTACAAATTATGAGCACGAGATTCGGTCGTCTCAATATGCTCATATAACAGATTCAGATAAATGATATCCAAACTTGAGCTTCCTAAGTTCTGTACGTCAGTCGACTGGCTCTCACCTCAGTCGACTGCTCTCAGTCTTGAGAACTAGTTTGACTATCATAAACCTATACCAATTCAATTAGATTCAATCAATACGTAACATAAAAGAGTTCAGAAGAAGATAGCATTACATAACTACGGTTTCGATCTACCCAACTATGAAATTAGTTCCACATAATAATAACTTTATTGCTTAACAAGTTTGAATACATGATCAACATAAAAGAATAAAGAGAGAATAAGAAATAAACTAATGGATTCCGGCAATATGGTCGACTGGCTGTCACACAGTCGACTGCCTTCTGGTTGCTGGATCTTCTCTCTCCTTCTTCGATGTTGATGGAGTGATGCTCTCGATGTTGTTCAGGAACTTGGTGATTGAGTTGCTTCCCAGAGATATATGATCGTCCCCCTCCAAGTTGATCTCTTCTGATATTTATAGAGTACGGCTGAGAATTAGGGTTTCCACTTTTTCAGGAAAATCCTTCTTTATTTTATTTGATGATTAATATCTTTCTCTTTTCTCCTTTCCTTCCTTATCTGTTCACCACGTCCACTTGGAAATACCCTGTCTTTAGATTTGATTCTTTGTATAAAATCTTGATCCAAGTAGATTTGAAATTAGATGCAGGTGTATCTTTGAAGATCTTATCTGTTTACTCCGCCGCAGACCAGTCGACTTGTCTTCGAACCAGTCGACTGAGTCGAGACTTCTGAAGATTTTATCTTTGATCAGGCCAGTCGACTGCTCTTGGGAATAAGTCGACTGTTCCTCTGTATTTTTCTGTGTATCATCTTTGAAGTCCTGAATCTGCTTCGTTTTGCTGTTTTACGCTGTTTCCTATGGAAAAGAGAGAATAAGAGTTAAATACCATATATAGAGCTTTTAAATGTCTAATTATATTAAGATTATTGCTCTAAAAAGTGAATAATAATGTGTTCATCAAAAACCTTGAGTTTGGTAATTTGGCGCAGAATCAGAACCAGAATTAGAATCACGGGACTAGACCAGGATTGGTTAACGCTGATCCTATCAAGAAGATTGAGTCCTTCAAGAGGATGAGGCCACCAGTATTTGAGGGGAAGTCTGATCCAAATGAGGCTGATGATTGGATTAAACGGATGAAGACAATCTTCGAGGTCTCGGAAACTCCGGCAGCTAACAAGGTAAAGTTGGTCACTATGCAGTTGGAAAAGGACGCTGGTGTTTGGTGGCAAACGGTAAAGAGGACTTTGGGGGACCAGCAAATGACTTGGGAGGCTTTTCTTGAAGAATTCATAGATCATTTCTTTTCCCCTGGATATTCAGGAGAAAAAGGCAACAGAGTTCTTGAATCTACAGTAGGGCAGCATGACCGTGCGAGAGTATGAGACTAAGTTCGCTCAGCTTTCAAGGTATGCACCAGAGCTGATAGTTGATAAGGCGAAGAAGGCCAAGAAGTTTGAGCAGGGCTTGAGACCAAACTTAAGGTCGAGAATGATTCCGTTGGGCATAAGGAGGTTCGATAAGCTGGTCAAGAGAGCAGCTATAACAGAGGAAGACATTGACCAGTTCCAGAAGAAGCAAGAGACCTGGAACAGGAATAAGAGGCCAGTATCAGGTCAGAGTGGGAAGGGATTCCCAGCGAAGCAAGTCAAGTTCAGTGGTCCAGTACAGAAGGCACCTGCAACTCAGGAAGTGACTTGTTATTACTGCAAGGAGGCAGGTCATTACAGGTCAGCATATCCTAAGTTGGCAAAGAAGACTTGTTTCTAGTGTGGGCAGGCGGGACATTCTAAGCCTCATTGTCCACAGTTGAGGAAGGATGGTCCAGGTGGAGGTAAATTCCAGAGGCAAGGGAGAGTGTTCGCATTAACCGAGGAGGATGCGAGTAACTCGGAAAATGTGATCCAGGGTATGCAAGAGTTTTGATTTGATTTTTATTTCAATGTAATAAGTAAAACTTTTATTTTAAGGATAATTGGAGATTGAGTATCATTCTTCATGTAACAGGGATTGATTTAATTAATGGAATTAAGGCAAAAGTTTTATTTGATACTGGTTCTTCGCATACTTTTGTGTCGCCCAACTTTGCAAAGGTCTTAGGTATGGAGCCTAAGTTGTTTCCAGGCAAGGTTTTGTCTGTGGTAACACCGTCAAGTGAAGAATTGATCGCTGAACGATATTACGAGGGCTGTGATATCGAAATTGGCAGGAGATTATTTGGCATTGATCTAATTGAGTTGCAAGTCTTAGGAGTGGATGTGATCGTAGGCATTTATTGGATAGCAATATATGATGTCACGATTGAATGCAAGCAGAAAGAGGTGTTAGTGAAAGCACCAGGTGGTCCCGCAGTGACTTTCCAAGGGAAGAAGAAGGTTCTGAAGGTGGCTACAATGGTATCCAAGATGGCAATTCCAGATGAAGTCAAAGGCATTCCAGTTGTCAGAGATTTTCCTAAGGTGTTCTTGGAAGATTTGCCAGGATTACCACTGCAGAGAGATATGGAGTTTTGCATCAATGTTCAGCCGGGGAGTGCTCCGATTTCTAAGGCTCCGTACAGAATGGCACCTTAGAACAAGACGAAGTGAAGAAGCAGATTGATGAGTTATTAGGCAAGGGACTTGTTAGGCCAAGTTCCTTACCGTGGGGTGCGCCAGTGTTGTTAGTCAAGAAGAAGGATGGGTCAATGAGGATGTGCATTGACTACCGGGAGTTAATAGGGTGACTATTCAGAACAAGTATCCACTTCTGCGGATTGATGATTTGTTCGACAGGCTTTAGGGAGCAGCTGTGTTTTCAAAGATTGATTTGAGATCAGGGTATCATCAGGTTCGAGTCAAAGAGGAAGATGTGAATAAGACAGCTTTCAGGACTCGTCATGGACTATGAGTTTTTGGTGATGCCATTCGGGTTGACGAATGCGCCGGTCGTGTTTATGGATATGATGAACAGGGTTTTGAGGCCATTTATTGACTCCTTCTTAGTGGTTTTTATTGATGATATTTTGGTGTATTCGAAGTCGGAGGAGGAGCATTCTATGCACTTGACAGCGGTATTACAGAAATTACAGGAGCATAGCTTGTATGCCAAGTTGTCGAAGTGTGAGTTTTGGAAGTTTGAGGTAGCTTTCCTTGGTCATATCCTTTCTAAGGAGGGAGTGAACACTGATCCTTAGAAGGTTGAAGCAGTAAAGGATTGGCCCAGACCAACGTCTGTGAAGGAAGTCCGCAATTTCTTGGGTTTGGCTGGTTACTACAGGTGATTCATCCAAGGTTATTCTCAGATTGCAGTTCCTTTGACAGGTTTGATCCGAAAGAATGTGGCATTTTCATGGACTGATAAGTGTGAGGCGAGTTTCCTTGAGTTAAAGGAGAGGTTGACTACTGCACCTATCTTAGCTTTGCCTCAAGCTGGGAAGGATTTTGATATCTTCAGTGATGCATCTCTCAGAGGTTTGGATTGTATCTTGATGCAAGAAGGCAAGGTTATTGCTTATGGTTCGAGGCAATTGCGTCCACATGAGAAGAATTACCCGACGCATGATTTGGAGCTAGCAACTATTATCTTTGCCTTGAAGCAGTGGAGGCATTATGTTTATGGTGAGAAGGTCAGCATGTACACTGACCACAAGAGCCTAAAGTACATTTATCAACAAAAGGATCTAAATCTTCGACAGAGAAGATGGTTGGAAGTATTGGAAGACATTCGTCCTGAGATCAAGTATCATCCGGGTAAGGAGAATGTGGTAGCTGATGGACATGGTAGGAAGAGTAGTTTATCAAGTTTGATCACTACTCAAAGTGAGTTGGCAGTAGAGATTGATCAGGCAGGTATCGAGGTGGTGCTGCAAGGTTTGGGGGCGTCTTTGGCTCAGTTGAGGCTGCAACCTTCCTTGAGAGAGGATTGTGGAAGGTCAGAGATCAGATTCAGAGATTCAGAAGATGTTGCAACAGGTTTCAAAGGCAGGCTATCAGAGTTTCGTGTCCAAGATGAAGTTCTATGGATGGGTGAGAGGTTGTGTGTTCCGGATAATGCAGATTTGAGAGAGAGTATCTTGCAGGAAGCACACAGTACCTTGTTGTCAGTACATCCTGGAGGCACAAAGATGTACAAGGACATCAAACAGTACTTTTGGTGGTCTGGTATGAAGAGGGATGTGGCAGATTTCGTGGCAAGGTGTCTGACTTGTTAGCAGATCAAAGCAGAAAATCAGAGACCTGGAGGTTTGTTGCAGCCGTTGCCCATTTCGGAGTGGAAATGGGAGAATATCAGTATGGATTTCATCACGAGTTTGCCGAGGAGTTCGAAGGGCAATAACTCGATTTGGGTTATTGTGGATCGTATGACTAAGTCGGCTCACTTTCTGGCCATGAAGATTACTTGGTCGTTGGAGAAATTGGCTGAGTTGTACATTGGTGAGATTATGAGACTTCATAGAGTTCCTGTGTCGATTGTTTCTAATAGGGATGCAAGGTTCACTTCAAGGTTTTGGAAGTGCCTATAAGCAGCTTTGGGCACCAGAACTGAATTCAGTACCGCTTTTCATCCACAGACCGATGGTCAGACCGAGAGGGTGAATCGAGTGCTGGATAATATGCTGAGGGCTTGTGTTATGGGTTTCGGTGGTAGCTGGGAGAGATACTTGGCATTTGTTGAGTTTGCTTATAACAACAGTTACCATGCGAGTATCAGGATGGCGCCGTATAAGGCTTTGTACGGGCGGAGGTACAGGACACCTGTTTGTTGGTACGAGGTTGGTGAGAGGCAGATATTCGGTCCTGAGATCGTGCAGCAGACGTCAGAGTAGATTGAACTGATTCGCAAGAGGTTGGTTGAGGCTCAGAGTCGGCAGAAGAGTTATGCTGATACTCGAAGAAGAGACTTGGAGTTTGAGTTTGGGGATGTAGTTTTCCTCAGGGTGTCTCCGACCAAAGGAGTGATCAGGTTTGGTAAGGAAGGCAAGTTGGCACCAAGGTATATTGGGGCATACAGGATTGTGGAGCAGATTGGCAAGACAACATAGAGGTTGGAGCTTCCAGAGGAGTTGGCACAAGTGCATGATGTGTTCCATGTGTCGTTGTTGAGGAAGTATGTGTCGGATCAGAATCATCAGTTGGTAGAGGTTCCTGAAGGTCTACAGGTGAATTTGAGTTACAAGGAACAGTCTGTGGAGATCGTTGACCGTAGGGAGAAATTCTTAGGAGTAAAGTAATACCTGGGGTCAAGGTGCTGTGGAGGAATCAGCAGTTCGAGGAAGCTACTTGGGAGCCAGAGGATCGCATGCAGAAGGATTTCCTGAGCTTTTTATATGATTGTATCTTATTTATGTGATGGTATTTCGTTGGATGATTGTACTATTGAATTGAGTTGCATTTTTTTTATTTGATTAAGTCCTTCTATGTGAATGTTTTGAATAATGGTTTATTTATGAAATTTCAATTTCTTTGTTTATTCTTATTTTAGACCCCATTAGCAGTAGTTCTGAGGACATAACACTTCTAAGGAGGGAGTGATGTAGTACCCCGTAATTTTAAATATTATTTTTAAAGATTTATAAATAAATTAAAATGATTTTTTTGGGGATTTAGTAAATATTTTTTGAAAATTTATATTTACACGTGCAAAACACGTGCAAATATTTTCTTGGAAGGTTCAAAAGGCAAAATTATTTTGTGGAAAATCATTATTTATTGTTTGAGATTATTTATAATTTTTCTAGATTTTTCTGATATTTATTAAACCTATTTGCAAATATTACGAAAAGACGGATCTTTTTGCAAAATTGTCATTTTGAAAAATGAAAGTGCAAAACTATTTTTTGGACTTTCGAAACAGTGCCGGCTGGAAATAAAGAGTATATTTTTCTTTTAAATCTTAATTTAATTGGTTTTATCAAGTTTCAAAGTATAGGGATTTATTTATGTAAAGTTATATTTAAAGGGGTTATTTTGCAAATATTTTTTAAAACCCTAATTCTCCTATTCCGGCTATTTAAAAGAAGTGGAGTGCAGCTGTCTTTCGCTGCACAACACAAAGGTTTTATTTTTTTCATGGAGAATTAAGGAGGGGATCTTGGATTTCACAAAAGAAAGGCTTTTCTTGTTAGATTTCGTCATTTGAGGTGAGTGACTTGTTTGTTTTATTTTATTTTGTGTCTGTTGTATGTAGTATTTCATCTACTAGAAAGCATGTTAGGGTTTGAGTATGAATATGCACATGATGGATTGAATGGAGGGATGAATTGAAAATTTGATCTTTTATGAACCCTAATTATCTTTAGATAGATTTGCATGTGGATGATTTGAGTTTTTATTATCGTTGAGTTTGGATGAACACAACTTGACTATAGAAATGTTAGATCTGTTCATGTGTATGAGTTCATAATGGTGATTGAAATTGAGGAAATATTGAGAATGACTGATGAGTTAGGAGATCATGTCTTGAGAACTGGATTTGAGATAAATTGGATTGAGTTGATGAACACAACTAAATTGGGGATCTTTTGAAAATTCGGTATTGATATCGTTTGGATCTGAATATGAAACTATTTCAATGATCAATAACTTTTTTATGAAACTATATTTTTGACTATATGCACAATCTATGTTTTAATCGAAAGAAATCAAAAAATCACTACTTTTATGAATTCAAGTAACTTTGAATTAGTTTGGTGGGTTATTATAAACCCTACAGGTTGTAATTGATCATATAAGAAATATATTTTTTGTAGAAATTGTTTTCATAAAGTAAAACTACGTATCGGTTGAAATGTGCACAACCAAAAGTCTGTAGTCTATAGGTCGACAGTCGACTGGTGTGACTTTACAGTCGACCGTCGCTACCCGACTGCTGTGATTTCTAATTTTTCTTAAAATTTTGTTCTGGACAGTCGACCTATGACCTTTTACAGTTGACTGCCATACTTAGAATTATTTTCTTAAAGATTTTTGGATTTATCACTCTGGACAGTCGACCTATGACCTGTTAGAGTCGACTTATAATACTTAGAATTATTTTCTCAAAGCTATTGTATTTTCTCTCTGGACAGTTGACCGATGGCTTTTGTAGTCGACTGATACAGATATATCTATACATATTTTAATGTTCTTTTAAATAATTTATTCTCTAAATGTTCTTAATCAATAACTGACTACCTATACTTTATCTTCTACTGAACATGTGTTTTCAAGTGGTTTAACTGAGCAATTTATATTGGAAGATTCGTTTGGATATTGGGTGTGAGTCTCTAGAGGGTGTGTGCGACCCTAGTATACCGGCAGTTGAGATATTTATGTTTGGGCCTGTTGAGGTAATTTTAGTTGATCAGTTGTGGAGTTAAGTCCGGTAGGGTACACCAACTCTAGGAGATTCGTAAAGTAATTAAATATCCTAAAATGATAAGGACAAACACTAGTGGTGATATGATGAACGAAAACATGGGTTATGGACCTCAGTATGGCTTGCGGTGTGAGATAATCCCCGGAATTATCTAGGTGTGAGTGAAATAGTCTTCAGAATTACCTGTCGTGTGAGATTGATTTTCGGAATTATCGGGGTCGAGGCGACGCACATGTGGTATTCGTGTGATGAGGTGCCATCGCTTGCGGTGTGGGGTATTCTCGAAGATTCCCAGGTGTGAGTGAAATAGTCTCCCTAATTATCTGTGGATAGAGATTGACCTCCGGAATTATCGGGGTATGGACTAATACTCACAGTTATCTTTATCTCGTAGTAGTCATCGTGTTAGGATTAGTTGCATAGTGGGGGATTAAACCCTACAATGTGGAGACGTTAAGGGCTTGCACCGGACCTATGTAGAGTGAGATGCATAGACTCCGACAAGTACGCATAAGAGAGTCAGCTTATAGAATTGTGTTTTCTTGACTTGGTTTCATGCATGTAGTTTCCTGTTTTCTACACTTGACACTTAGTCTAGTTTCACTTGATGTCTATGTTTCCTCACTATGTCATATCTTATGTAATCTTGTTTATTTCATGTCATTTATGATTCTACACTTTACTTATGTTGTTGTTTTATGTCACTCACACCTTTATGGCTGACCCCTTTAGTTTTGGGTGTTAGGGTTATCTCTAGCCTCATATTTTTACAGGTGATTACTTGTAGCTTGGGATTTGGATGCATGAGTTAAAGTGGTGCAATGGGTTATGTAATTTGTAAAAGAAATTGTTGTAAGGAAAGAAATTCGTAATTTAAGGTGTATTGTTCCGATGTGCTATGTAAACATTAATGTAATGAAAGTTGAAAATTTTTATTGATATTTGGTTGTGTTTAATATTACATTTAAATTTGATGCTGGGAATTGTTCCACGTATTTCTAAGATATCATATTGGAAATTCGGGGCGCTACATCACGCCCCGCTTCCCAAAATACGGAATACGAGTATGAAACGTTGGCCCAGCAAATGATGTAAACACCATCCATAAGTTCTACCAAACTAACTCAGCAATATGAACAATAAACACAGCCACACAAGAAAGAAATAATCACATGAATCAAAGATAAACTTCAATAATAATGAAATAATCCAAATAGTTATATCCAACATAATGTCCAATATTTGGAAAATATAAAAAAATGATGGGAACAAAAGCCCAAAACAAAGTATAATATCTAAGTCAAAGTTCAGAAGACATAAATCTAGCAACAAAGTAAACTAATCAGCTCAATCTTTAGTTTCTTCTTCTAGAATCGTTGCTCACCAATTCCTGCTGGTATTATTCCTCCAGTACCTGTAAATTTTTGATCTAAAAAGAAAGAAAATAATGTCCTTAGAGCAAGTCATGGACAACAAGTAGAGGGAAACAGAAAATAATTGGAAGCATGCATATCAAAGAAAAGGGACGAGATCAAAGTCTAACAAAATCAAAGATTTGCAATAATATCAAAGGTCTGTATTTAAGCATGCATGTAAAGAATGTTGTCAATTTAAACTCTATCTTGGTGATGATATACAGGATCAAGCATGGAATATCAAATGCAGGTTTTTAATCATTTTATTAATCTATCTAGTGCACGTACTACTATGTCCCATATGTTCCATACCACAGGTTCGGCGCAAGCACACAGTGAACGCTTTAGACTGATGGTGAATTCACGGATCGTGTAATCGGTAACAAGATGACAAGATATCATGATAGTATGATCACACAATGACAAGCAATTCTCCACCTTCCATGTAATAAATCATGTAAGCAAGAAGGCCTTTATCAAGTACATTTTCCGATCGTTCACTACCAAGTCATCCCGTTATACCCTGGCTTGTTAATAGTTTATTTTTATCCTATGTGAGCATGGAAGAAGGTGTCAAGGTTGTATTTTGCTAGGTCCGACTAATTCTACTCGTTACATACAAAGCAAGAAGCAAACGCATCAATTAAACACAAATCACACAATCTGGACAGCATGACGTTGCTGTACAAAAACACAGGTTACCGCTACTACATAAAAGCAAATCTAGATCCGTCAGAAATTCTAGAAACTAGACTCTCTGCCGGTTCCAGCGAATATATGCACAACATATAAAAGTTACAGACACTAGGTTGAAACTCCTATTCTTTTTATATTTAATGTTCAGGTGGCAAGTTATGAATTGTGTTCAAACATATGAATTAGGTCTAAAAACTTTTCAATTAAATCTACAAAAATTCAGGGTTATTCCTACACATATCTAGTCTCAGCCAAATTAATTTCATCTTTTTATTTTACTTTTAACGTGTTCTATTTAATTATGAAACAGAAAGATATGCATGAATTTGTGAATCTGAAAATTCAGACACAGTTGTACTAAAAATAAGATATCTCACATATTATAACTCGAAATTCATATCCGTTAAATTTTATGGAAAATAGACTCATGGGGCTATAAATCATATTCAGAAAGTTATTTCAAATTACAACAGTAACAGGGTTGAACATCTGATACAAAAAGATACAAACAGCAGTCCAAACAATAGTTTGATTTGAGTAGGCAACAACTTTATCATACAACCATATAGTTCATGATAATTAATAATCAAAAGTAATGCTAGATGTTTAACATGCAGATTTCTATATTTAAGATGCAATTTTACAGGCATGGTAATCAATTCATTAAGTCAAATTCAATGTAATGTATTCCATTCATCAAACAATTCTATAATATGGTTCTAGTTATTTTTCATGTAAATGTGCATATGAAATATGCAAGAGGGACTAGGGTTTAGATCAAAGATGTAGGCACTATGTTAATCATATATTGTTTTAGCTCGTGTAAACCCTCAGTATACTTAACGGAATTCAAATAGCAATATGATAAAAAGATTTGGATCTCTTGCAGAGATCAAAGAATCTTGAACAAAATAATAAACTAGTTCAAGAAGAGACTTGCCTTTTAGTTGTTAATTTCGAATATTTAGAATAACAGGATGAGAATCACGGACGACGAATCCACGAACGGGAACACGTGCAACTACGTGCAAAACAGAAAAACAACGATCTAAGGAACTAACATCAAACTCCCATAGTGGATCCCCTACCCCACAACACCAAACAGCAACTCAACTCCCTTTCTCTCCAAACACCACACAGCGGGGGGAGAGAGAGAGAGAGAGAGAGAGCGGCGGGGAATGGCAGGAGCAGCGCTCGCGTTCGAGAAGCGACGACAGCGACGAGATCAAGGGCGAAGGCAGCGGGATGCTGGCGATCGGGCAGCGACGCAGCGACGAGGGACGGCGGGCTCGAATGGTGCTCTATTTCTCCACCGAAACAGAGGATGGAGCGGAGATGGTCGGGGGTTCGGGCTCTGGACGATGACGACAAGGGTGACGGGTGAAGGGGTCTTCGGTGGTTGTGGGGGACAACAGAGGGGATCGGCGAGGTTGTGGGTTCATGAAGATGAGGGGATGAAGGGGTGAACTTCGGTCGTTGGGTGAGATGGTGAAGACGATAGCTAGGGGAGTAGTGGGGGGGTCGACGAGTGGGATGGAGGTGGTGGTGGTCGTAGCGATGGGAAGGCGAGGACGGGATGAGGGGTTCGTTTGGAAAACAAAACAGAGAGGGAGGGTGAGCGGCGGAAGAGAGAGGATTAGAATAATTAGGGTTACTTAATAGTTTAGGGTTAATGGGTATTTATAGGGTAATTAAGAAGTTGAGGTTTTGGGTTGCAGGTTAATGGGTTTAGGATATAGGTTTAAGCTCCAAAAAGAGAGAAATAAATATAAATCAATGAGATGAACATATAGCGGATCAATTCAAACTCAAAACACAAGGAGGAAAATTTGCAATGAGCCAAAAAAAATAGCAGGAGTCAAGCCAATTATAGGGTAATTAAGAAGTTGAGGTTTTGGGTTGCAGGTTAATGGGTTTAGGATACAGGTTTAAGCTCCAAAAAGAGAGAAATAAATATAAATCAATGAGATGAACATATAGCGGATCAATTCAAACTCAAAACACAAGGAGGAAAATTTGCAATGAGCCAAAAAAAATAGCAGGAGTCAAGCCAAAAATTGCACGGAATGATCGAAAAAGAATAAAAGAGCCCAAGAAAAACAAAAACTTATTATTAAAAGGAATTCAGATACAATCATCAAGAAAAATAAAATAAAATACAATAAAATCCAAAACAGAATAATAGGGGTTACAATCTAATAATTTTGATTGTCTTCTTGTTTCAAGTTCTAAAGATGTTGATTTTGACTGATTTCTTAATTCAGGTGTTTTTCTTATATTTTCTCCGAGAAGGAGATGCTTTTTACTTACAAATGTACAACAGATTATTATGTAGGATGGTGACTGGTGATAATTATGACGTAGTGGGTGAAGGAATAATTGAGTTGGAGATGCCAGATGGAAATGTTTTCACACTGGAGAATGTCATGCATATTCTGATATTGAAACAGAATCTAATATCCTTGGAAACTCTGGAAGCATGGGGAATTAGGTACACAACTTGGGGTAGAGTTCTATCAGTTTAGCAAGGTTGTCGCAAGGTGATGAGGGGAATGAAAGGTGTCAGCACAACCTCTACAAACTTTGTGGGCATAGAAAATCTTGGCCAAGTGTTTCTATGCTCTACATTCCTAAAGTGTCTAGACCGCCATCACTACAATCATTGAAGCGAGATCACGACGTTCGAATACCGTGGAGAAGTGGAGGATGCCTCGAGGTATATGGAGTTTGTGCAGAGGATAGCGTCTCCATGTTAACATCTAGTGGAGTTTGCCCTTGAGGAGACATACAATTGGATAAATAACAGGTTGAGGTAAAATCTACTAGAAAATTAAGCCATTGAATTGTGTTGGTTACAAGAGGAGAAAAGAAAAGGTCTAGAAGCAATACATCACACATGTATGGAAGCAGTTTGAATACAATCCAATGTGAAGATTTTTATGTTTTATGTCTCGCATACTAGGTTTGATTTTAAGAGAAAAGGGCAAACGAATATGAGGTTTTGAAGCGAAAAAGGAGGCGAAAGAAAATGTTGGATTGGCTGCCTTGGAGATGCAAGTCGACTGCTAAAATAGAGGTCATCCGCAATGAGAGTCTATTGCTATTTTAGCAGTCAACCGCAGACTAGCCGATAGCTCTCGGTTTTGCTTTCGACATCAAAGCAGACGAATGTGATTTCGGGCAATCGATTACGACTTGTGCCGGACAACAACTTATGGGCCGATTCTTTTGGGATCTGTTTGAGTTCAGTTTCTTCTTCAAGTCATTTCAGATAGCTTCAACCACATTGCTTTCTCTTCAGGGTTTATCGCACGATGAAGGATCAAGACTACAACCTAGGGTTGTTTAGATCTCTTTAATGGTGATTGCCTCCATTGAGAGTGAGTACTTCATTTGAGAATTTCTCATTATAAACAACGGAGTATTTTCTAGTGAGACTTGACAAAGATAGATTATTGGTAAGAGTATTGTAACTCATGTCATCTCTAGTTAAATAATATTTCGGTTATTTCTCTCTCGGATTATGTTGTCCGAACCGGAACAAATTGTGTGCTTTTGTGTTTAGCGTGATCTACTATTGTTTGGTTGTTCATTGTGACTGGTGGTCGCATATCTCACCACATAAAACTTCTACGACACCAATTAGATTGTTCTAGTTTTAGTTGGGTTATATACTTAATTTATGTACATGAACTTTGCTAAGCTTTCACAAAGGAATCCATGAGCGAGTAACACTATCTCTCCTTCTTTACTCGTTTCTCTTCTATTCTTCAATTTTTTTTGCCCCCTTCCTTATTTTTTGTCATAATTTTACACTGAAACGAAAGATTGTCTTCGCATGATGATTAGAATTTTGACTAGACATAATTAAATCTTGTTTTTGTAAGACAAATAAGATTGTTGTTCATGGGGAAGTGATACAGATTATGTATTTTATCTCTTTTTAGATAGAGCTATGAAATACTCCATCTGTTTCAAACTATAAGTCATTCTAGCCTTTTTTTTGTTTCAAAATATAAATTATTTTAGATTTTTTAGGTAAATGTTTTGTCATTATTAATTGTCTGTCAAATACTTTTTTATGAGATTTTTAATTTTACCCTTATCTTCTTTATAAAAGTAGTAATATTAAAAGGCATAATTTAGCAAATGCCCACATTCAAAATGTGGAAACTAGCATATACCTCCACTATTTTAAAAAACAAAGAACTACCCCAAGTTTGGATGGAACCGTTAAAATATATGTTAAGTGAACCCACATGCGTCACACGTGATAAGTAAAATGACCTAAATCCTTACGATAAAATATATTTTAGTAAATGCCCCCAATCAGAATGTGAAAACTAGTATATAACTTCACTATTTAAAAAAATGATATTTGGGATATTTCAGCAAATGTCCACATTCAAAGTGCAGAAACTAGCATCTATCCCCACTATTTAAAAAAAATGATATTTGAGAAAATGCTCTCATTCAAAATACATTTTATGATGAGTATTTAGGTCATTTTACATATTACGTATGACGCACTTGAGTTCACTTAACATAGGTTTTAATGGTTCCGTCCAAACTGAGGATATTTCTTAGTTTTTTAAAATAGTGGGGATATATACTAATTTCTGTATTTTGAATCGGGGCATTTGCTAAATTATTCCATATTAAAATTTTAGAGGATGACAAATTGGACATTTTACAATTAATAGCTCATTTATGAGCTTCAAAAATTAAGAATATT
Source organism: Hemerocallis citrina (assembly GCA_017893485.1). Lineage (NCBI taxonomy): Eukaryota > Viridiplantae > Streptophyta > Magnoliopsida > Asparagales > Asphodelaceae > Hemerocallis > Hemerocallis citrina. The sequence goes on along the minus strand of JACEHZ010000220.1, from coordinate 263,401 downwards.
AGTACTTTTTATCATTTCTAGATTATTTTTTGAGTAGAGGCTGAGAAATTTAGAATCATTTCTAGATTATTTTTTAAGTAGAGGTTGAGAAATTTAGAATGACTTAAATATTTTGAAAGGAAGAGAGTATAGCAGAGAGATTTTAGTGTAGGATTAGCCATACCCTTTATTTAATGGTGTTGGAGGGAAGCTATTTTCATCCACTTGGTGCAGTATATTTGGACCGTCTATTATACTTAGCTTTTTGTTCTCAATTTGGTGCATACATTTGGCTAATGTTTCTTTATTATCTCTTTGATGATATAGGATAATACGTCATTACTACATGTCGTGGATACAATTTTTCGGCCCCGTCCACAATAAATATGCCTTTAGATGTTGGTTGAAGTTCACACATTTTCAAGTTGTTTTCAACACCATTTCAAGTTAGACAATAAAGCTGGCATTAAATGAGTTTTATACATGGATGGCAATAGTGAAGGTAATATCTCTAGAATTTAGGGTTATGAGCAGTGTGTTGCTTTCATTTATGTAAAACTCTTCGATTAAATAATGCTATAGCACTAATTAGTTCACTACCAGATTCTTCACTATCTGATGTGGGAGTCTAGTCAGCAATGCCACATCAGCAGCTCACTTAAAATATTTTATTCATTAATTAATTCTAAACATATCAATTAACTCTTCATCTTCCACTCCCACCCTTCCCCTTCCCATCTACAGCATCCCTCTTCTCAGTTTAAAATTTTGAGAAGTCGCTTCTTCCCGCTGCCTCCTCCCACTGCCGTCGCCCGCTGCCACCACGCACCGCAGCGCCGTCGCAGCTGCCTCTCGCCCGCTGCCCCCACGCGCCGCAGCGCCGTCGCCGTTGCCTCCGCCGTTGTCACTGCCTCTCACCGTCTCTTCGTCTCTTTTGATCTTATTTGCATGATAGAAGGTACAATCAAAGATTTAATTTTGATTAGCAACAGTTGAGAATTTTAGGATTATCTAGTGAACTTGCATGCATTTGTTGAGTTTCTTCTAGCATCAGGGTCTGTCAAATTGGCATGTTGAATTATCTTACTTTAGTTAGTTGAGGTTTTTTGGGCAGTTTTGGGCATTGTCTGTTTGAAAACTTTTAGGTACAATCAAAGATTTTATTTTTAATCAGCATGTTTTTTCATCAATGTTTTTGGGATGATGATTATCAAATCTTAGACAACTCGATCTTTACATTTTTTTTTTTGGAAATTATGCTAGTGTTTTGCCTCCAGAACTTTGTTTGCAATAGTTAATAGAAAGATAATCCAAATCCTCAAATGCAATGAACAAACCAGTCTACAGATTACACACAATCCTCAAATTCAAAAATGACTACTATTAGTTTAACTACTTCTCATGCCTTATTTCTGTGAGCTTTTATCCACTAGTTATAAGTATAGCTCTTTCTAGCCTAATATATACAACAGTTTGTGTTCTCTTGAGATTATTGCATCATATAGTCTGAACGATTATTTTACTAAAGTATGATATCCTTGATATTTAACAGGCATGGAGAACCCCCCCCCCCCCCCCCCCCCCCCCCCCCCACACACACACACACCCCAATGTTTCACCTTCAATTCAAAATTCAAGTGAGCATGGTCACAATGAAATAGAGAATGTAGAGAAAAAGGGAAAGGAAATGGTTGAGGAACCAAAACTTAATATGGTATTCAATTCAAATGAGGAGGCGTTTGAATATTACGTAACATATGCTAATCATTTGGGGTTTGAAATAAGCATAAAAACATCTAGAAAGAATGTAGATGGTGAGTTGTGTTTTGTCACATCTGCATGTCATCGATATGGTTTTCCCAAACGTACATTTCAAAACACTTTGAAGCCACATCCAATACAGGAGACTAATTGTGAGGCAAAAATGAACATTGTGTTGTGTATAAATAAGAAGTGGTGTGTGAGCCACTATGTGCCACATCACAATCATCCACTTGCCAGCCCAAGTCACACTCGTTACTTTCAATTCAATAGGGTAATAAAGCCGTATGTGAGAAGAAAGCTTGAAATTAATGATAAAGCTGGAATCAGAATGAACGAAAGCTATAATTCTCTTGTAGTTGAAGCAGGTGGATATGATAATGCGACTTTTCTAGAAAAAGATTGTAGAAATTATATTGAGAAAGTAAGACGGTTGAAGCTCGAGGAAGGTGATGCTATTGCAGTTCAAAACTATTTCATAAAAATGCAAGGAAAAAATTCAAATTTCTTTTACAGTATGGATATGGATGATGAAGGTCGTCTACGAAATATATTTTGGGCAAATGGTCGATGTAGAGAGGCATACAAAGAATTTGGAGATGTCATTACGTTTGATACAACGTATCTGACAAATAAATATAAAATTCCATTTGCTCCATTTGTTGGTGTCAACCACCCCATATGCAATCTATTCTTCTTGGATGTGGACTAATTTCAGGTGAAGATACAAAGACGTTTGTGTGGTTGTTTAGAATGTGGCTCACGTGTATGTTGGAACGTGCTCCTGAAGGTATAATTACTGATCAATATAAAGCAATGAAAAATGCCATTGAAATAGTTTTTCCAAATACTCATCATAGATGGTGCTTATGGCATATCTTGAAGAAACTCCCAGAGAAGTTGAAAGGATACAACAATTATGAATCGATAAAGAGTTCCCTCCAAAATGCAGTGTACGATTCCTTAAGTCCAATTGAATTTGAGGCAAATTGGTTTCAAATGATTAAGCAGCATAAGCTTAATAAAAATGATTAGTTACGTGAGCTGTATGATTCCAGACATCGTTGGGTTCCTGCTTTTGTAAGAAATAGCTTTTGGGCGGGAATGTCTACTACCCAACGAAGTGAAAGTCTAAATGTGTTCTTTGATAGGTATGTCAATATCCGTACTACCTGAAAGATTTTTGTTGATCAATATGAAAATTCCTTGAAAGACAAAGCTGAGAAAGAAAAAATATGCAGATTATAAGTCTTTTAATTCAAGGGTGTCATGTATTACTCATTATAAGATGGAGGTACAGTTCCAGAAAGTGTACACTACTGCAAAGTTCCAGGAGTTCCAGCAGGAGTTGACAGGGAAAATGTACTGTGAGATATCTTCATCCAATGCAAACGGTATAGTTTCAGAATATGAAGTGTATGAGGATGTCAAAGTTGGATTGGGGTCAAAGTGTGTAACTTTGAAAGTTGTATTAAATGAAATACATTCTAATGAAGATTGTGAAGTCAAATGCAACTGTTGTTTATTTGAGTTTAGGGGCATCTTATGCAGGCGAGCAATTTAAATTCTCATATCAATGTTACCATTCATTAGTCGCGTACTTCTTTATTATATCATAACTAAACCATTTTTACATGTTTCTTCTTTTTCCTTATATAGGCATGCAGTTATGGTTCTTATCCATAAAAAAAAAATCCAAATTCCGAAAACATACATAATATCAAGTGGAGGAAAGATATAAAACGTCAACATAGAAGAGTGGTTGTCAGTTATGATGACTGAAGTTGCAAGCCTGAAGGAAAGAGATTTGACAAGATGTGCAGTGCATTTCATGAAGTTGCAGACTTAGCTATCGAGTCTGAGAAGAAATGCAATGGTTATTGACTAGATAAAAGACTTTAAGGAAAAACTGTTGGTGACTGCAGACATTGTTAACGGTTCTCAACCTACACAAGAATCCAACCTTAGCGAGGCAAATGGAGCCGACAATAAATGTACGATAAAGGAGAGGCAAAAACCACATGATCCATTCACAATTCCATGTAAGGGCCGTCCACCTACTAAAAGAAAAGAATCTACAATGGAGAAAATTGTGAAAAAGAAACCAACAAAGAATAAGGCTGTAAAAGGAAAAACAAGTCCAGGTAATTAAGGCTTAACTTCATATGTTCAAATATTTAACATTGTAGGTTTTTAAGTAGAAGAAACATTGATACCAATTATTGTTGTCCTAGCTAATGCATTGATTCAACAACCACCCAACAAAAATTTGGCATGCTTTAGTTCACCATTTGATCATTTCTCAGTTGACGCGAGTGCAAGTTCACAATTCTTTCCTCCATATTAGGTACACCAAGTTCAGTCAGTTATTGTAAGCTATGTTATTTAGTATTCTATCATTTAGTTCTAATAGTTTGTATTTTTCACATTAATTCTTGTAGGTAGTCCTTCAGTTTGGTGGCCAAAGCATTGTTTCAGTAAATCAATTTGGTGGAGAAAACGTATCGGTTAGGAACGATATTAGTACCTCTACATGGCAGAAACTTAGTCAAATAGTAGGATTTTCATATGGTAGTGGAATACCCACCCTAAGAACACCTACATGGTTAGCATTATTCACACTTCAAACGACTTTAACAAGTTGTATTTTGACTTAAAATGTGTGCTAATTGAGCACAAGATTATTTCCTATGAGTTAATTGCTTTTAATTGTGTATATAGATCGCTTCTGCCAACGTGAGGTCATCTGGGATGAGCACTCATTTGATACCCAACCAAAATGTTTCAAATGCAACTAATCGTGATGGTCAATAAGGCTGCAAATGAGGTTACATTTTGCATGTAATTGCTGAGAATACAGGTGCTAGGTTATTAGCTGATGAAAGTGGAGAAGTGAACGGTTGATTTCTAGAGTGTAAAGGGGGATGGACATGAAATATTTATTATTTATTAGTTGATAGTGTTGTTGCTGACTATTTTGTTTTGGGGCTTCTAATTGTCGGAAATCAGGAAGTTTGTTTCAGTAGTTTGTTTGAGGGGAGTTTTCAAATGTGTTACAGTAGTTTGTTTGAGGGGAGTTTTCAAATGTGTGGTACCCTTATTACCTGTTGTTTCCTTTATGTAACTTCAGTTTAAATTTATTTCTTAGTTGCTGCAGTAGTTACAAAATTTGTCTAATAGTAGAGTGTTTTCTGTGTGGTACCTGAGGAAGTTTGTTTCATGGTTTTATTGTAGTCTGTAGTCTCCTGGTTGAAGCTAAGGTTAGCTACTGGTTGAATTCTGGTTACTTGCGTAAATGTTTCAGCACATGGTTTGCTGAGCCTTCAGTGTATCATGTCTTTCACATGATCATGTGATTCAGTGCTTGTTATCTCACAATATCAGAACTTCTGTAAATCTTTTATATTTCTAGTTAATGTATTGAAAGTTTTGTGTTTTAATCTGTTTCTTATCAGTTTTGCTATTGTCTAAGAAGAGCCGCAAGGCTTGATCTCGCTCCTTTTGATGCTACAGTTGCAGCAGCACAGTCCAGAAGCTGCTTCAGCAACTCATCTGATGATTCAAGAGCTTTGGTGGTGATTAACCAGTGATGCTGCTATTGTTGCCCTACTATATTCGAACTTCAGGGGTCCTTTTTTTGTTAAATGATATTCGAACTTCAGGGGTCCTTCTTGTTGTTGTTTGTTGGACACTGATGCAGTTTTTGTAAAACTTTCTAGACTATTGTATATTTTGAATCTGCTAGCTGCAGATACGATTTGTGCAATCTGATATGAGTAATTGTTGATGTTGATGCTGCAAGCCTTTCTTTCCTTGTAATTGTCTCTTTCATAAACAATCCTGATGTTGAGATGGCATGCTCTCGTTGCTTTAAACTGGGATCTATTGCGAAGTAGCACATCAGAGAGGAACTAGGATTTGGTATTTCTTTCCTTGTCTGTGAAGGGGAAGTATTCCACGCAGAACTTTTGCCCGGAACATTGTAAAACAAAGTTTTATACAGAGAGAAGCATTTGAGACAATCATACTAGATATTCAATACATGATGCAAAAGAAGGATCCAAGCATGAAAGATAAACAAAGGGAAAACGAGTTTGTTGAAAACAAGAATTTGGTATTTGCAGTTGCTTGTCAGTTTTCATACTGGTTGGGGGGAAAGTAACATTCATGACATCTTAACTTAATACTATCTGATTTGTAAGTCAAAATGTAGATTCAAATCATAGTATAATATTCCTTCAGTTTTATAGATATCAGCATGTCCTTGTACCTCTTTTGACTTGTAAATTCAAACATGCATTTGACAAGAGCATAACATGATGTAAAAAAATTTAGCAGTCAATGTTAAAAAAAAATAATTAAAAGAACCAGCTTGCTAATCTGAATGCTATTTGCAACTTCTCGAAAGCATGACTGAGCCATAGCTTTCCCAGTTGTCCTACGTACTGCTTCTCTTTTATCCATGCTTGTTCCTTTAATTCACAGCTGCTTACGGAACAGAAAACACAGAACAACTGGGAACATAACTGGTGACAGGTTTCAAGCTTGTTGCTCCTCCTCTTCCCTTAGTAAGCTGCAGAAGAACATATATATGCACAAAACTCAAAGCCACATTAACCAACTCCTCTATCATATACTAGTTTTGAAGACCAAATACAAAGTCCACTAACTCATTCAGCAATACAAAGGCAATCCAGCAGAAATCCAACCATATATCAAAGAAGAGAAACAGCAAACCGAAAGTATTTGAGTGAGTTCCACAAACACCAAATTAACCAAATGAAATACGACGATAAGTTTTACCACTTCTAAAACAAACTAAGCCACAAACCCATGTTAAATGATAATCAAATGAAACACGACGACAAATAAATTTTGCTTATCATGGTACTTCTCGAGCACATTCACAGTCACCAAATGTTAAATGATAATACATTATCCAAACAAAGAATGACAAAATGTGGTAGAAATTAGCTTCGATCAACTATTTAATGATAGAAAATAACAACAGGAAGTGCGACGAATTAATGCTCAAGAGTACTGCTTCTATAATCTGGCCTTGTTCTCTTCCCACCACACTCTTGCCCTCACCTCGCCGAACCTCTCCCGACTGTCTAGTCAGCAACATTTACACAAGTTAATCATTATGCCGCAAATCCTTATCGGAACAAATACACTAGATTTCAATAATAACTAAATAAGTAAAGCTTGAATTGAATGTAATTTTTAGGTATGACAAAATTAGATCAAAATGCGATTCGCTTACCTGAGTTCAACTCGTAGTAGTTCTCAGAGAACCAAAACGCGATAGGCAAAATACTAGCATAATTCCCAAAAAAAAAATGTAAAGATCGGGTGTCTAAGATCTGATAATCATCATCCCAAAAACATTCAAGAAAAAACATGCTGATCAAAATAAGAATACAAGTCACTCAAAAATCAATCCCGTAAAGAGTAATGAACACAATTTCTACATGGATTGTACCTAAAAGTTTTCAAACAGACAATGCCCAAAACTACCCAAAAAACCTCAACTAACTAAAGTAAGATAATTCAACATGCCAATTTGACAGACCCTGATGCTAGAAGAAACTCAACAAATGCATGCAAGTTCACTAGATAATCCTAAAATTCTCAACTGTTGCTAATCAAAATTAAATCTTTGATTGTACCTTCTATCATGAAAATAAGATCAAAAGAGATGAAGAGACGGTGAGAGGCAGCGGCGATGGCGGAGGCAGCAGCGATGGCGCTGCGGCGTGTGGTGACAGCGGGCGATGGCAGTGGGAGGAGGCAGCAGGAAGAAGAGACTTCTCAGAATTTTAAACTGAGAAGAGGGATACTGTAGATGGGAAGGGGAAGGGTTGGAGTGGAAGATGAAGAGTTAATTGATATGTTTAGAATTAATTAATGAATAATATATTTTAAGGGAGCTGCTGATGTGGCATTGCTGACTAGACTGCCACATCAGGTAGTGAAGAATCTAGTAGTGAACTAAGTAGTGGCTATAACATTACTCATCTACCCCCTTTCTCGAGTCTCTCCTCCCTCTATTTTGAAATAGAGAAAGGTGAACAAAAGGAGTAATTCACATTTATTAATACATGCAGTACGCACATTTTCATAAAAAAACAAAACAAAACAAAATAAAAGACTCAAACCTATAAATCTAGTACTTAATTTCTAGAATTATGCTTTGCTCGTTAAGTGCTCGATGAAATGCCTATATTGCATGCAAGGTGTTTGTGAAAAATGGATCTGATAAATTATTCTTAACTAAATCAATTATATCTATGTGTGGTATATGTATTAATTTCTGAAACCCTAATTTATTACCTCATGTTATTTTCAATTTCTAATTTGTGTTTTTTAAATCCCGAAATAAAGATTTGGAGAAGAGTACGGGTTGAAGATGAGGATGACTGCGGTATTTGGTCAAAAAGTGAGATTTGGTAAGGAGGTAGGTGGCGGAGAGTAGGGTGAGACAGACAGAAAGGTGGAGGGGGTGTTGGAGAAGAGAACGTCGTTGCGGTCGAGGATGGCGAAAACGAGAGAGATGAGGGAGAAGGCGTCAGATAGAGTGTGGATTTTGGATTTGGGGGGAGGGGGGGGGGTCGAGATGAGGTGGGCTAAGGCCTAGGTGTTGCCGATCCAGATGTATATAAAGCTGTAAACGCATTTTTTGGGGTAAATTTTACTAAACTATAAGCTTGAAGAGCTCAATTCTCTCAATTCTCTCACACTTTTTTTAAAGTTCAATACAATTTTATGATTCCATTAAAATTATTTTAGTATGTGCAATTTGCACATGGTAACACTAGTATCAAATCAAAGCTTAAGGTTGTGTTTGGTTCGTTGTTTTGAAAATTCATTTTAAACATAGTTTTTGAAAAAAAATTATAAAATTGTTTTTTGTGATTTTCGAAAACAGAGTATTGTTTGATAAATTTTTTTCATAAAATAGTTTTTTCAAAGTTAAAGTATAAAAGGCGTTTGGTAAACTGTATACAGTATGTATGTATATATATAATCTGTATTAATGTATATATGTATACATAAATACTCTATATTGTATACTATGATATATAATGTATGTATGGATTTTGTTGTATGTATATACAGTATACCTACTCTGATACATACATGCTGAATACATATACATACATACATATTGATACATACATACTGATATCTATATAATAAAACACAAAGAAAGCTATCAAGTGGCTCTCCTTCAATCCCCCCAAAAATCAAAGGCCCAAATCAAACCCCAAAAAACACATTTTCCCTCCCAAAAGTTTCCCCCAAAAGTTTCCCCCAAAACTCAAATTCAAATCCCCCCAAAACAACTCCTTTATTTATTTAATTATTTCTCTCTCTCTCTCTCTCTCTCTCTCTCTCTCTCTCTCTCCATATAAAATATATGGAAACATGGAATTTTATTTACAACTAATTATTGTCATACTATTTAAACTTGAGCTACATAATTGTTGATTAACTGTTTACAAAGCTTTTCAATGTTCTGAAGACGTGCCGAAGGCACGTGCCAACGGGCAAATCTAGTATAATAATATAAAATAATTATAATAATATATATGTAATAATAATATATATATAACAATTAATAATAATAATAATAATAATAATAATAATAATAATAATAATAATAATAATAATAATAATAATAATAATAAATATAATAATTTTATATATAATAATGTATAATATATTATGTAATAATTATATATATATATATATATATATATATATATATATATATATATATATATATATATATATATATATATATATATAGGGAAAAGGGGATATGAGCAACTTGCTCATTTAGTAAATAAGCAATTGATGATGTGGCATACATGTGATTGGACAATCTTTAAAAGGGTTAGTTGTCCAATGTATTACATGCATGCCACATAATCAATTGCTCATTTACTAAATGAGCAAGTTGCTCATATCCCTTTTACCCATATATATATTATTATAGAAATAATAATAATAATAATAATAATAATAATAATAATAATATACATACATACTATTATATATACATCATATACATACATACATACTGTATACATACTATATACATACATACTGTGTACGTACATAATGTATACATATATACATATACATCTATATAATAAATTACAAAGAAAGCTATCAAGTGACTCTCATTCAATCTCCCCTAAAATCAATGGCCTAGATTGATTCTCACAAAATATATTTTCCCACCTAAAATTTCAAACCCTAAAATTAAATTTTTTTTCCCCAAAACTAAAAAACCCATTACTTTATTACTATCTCTCTCATCTCTCTTCACTTTTTCATATTTCTCTCTTTCTCTCTCTCCTTCTATCTCCCATTCTTTCCTTATCTATATATATATATAATAAATTACAAAGAAAGTTATCAAGTGGCTCTCATTCAATCTCCCCTAAAACCAGTGGTCTAGATTGATTCTCACAAAACATATTTTTCCGCCTAAAATTTCAAACCCTAAAATTAAATTTTTCCCCCCAAAACTAAAAAACTCATTACTTTATTACTATTTCTCTCATCTCTCTTCACTTTTTCATATTTCTCTCTTTCTCTCTCTCCCTCTCTCTCCCATTCTTTTTTTATTTACTTATAAATTTAGATTTTAAGATTTCAAGTTTGTAAAATTTTCAGAATTTATATGTTTTTTTTATTGCACATGTTATATTGAAAATAGCAAATACCTTTTCAACAGTTAAGTTTCATCATTTTCCACACTTAAAGTTCTAAGAAGTTTGATTTTACACCCTCATTTATAATTTTTTTCGACATTTACTAATAGAAACATGGACTTTTATTTACAACTAACTATTATCATACTATTCAAACTTGAACTACATAATTGTTGTTTTACTGTTTACAGAGCTTTTCATGTGTTGTATCGTTCCGAAGACGTGCCGTAGGCACGTGCCCACGGGCAAATCTAGTATATATATATATAGTATGTTGGTTGGGAAATGAAAAAAACTTATCTTAGAAAACTGGTTTTTTCTGTTTTCAAAAAACTCATTTTGAACATAGGTTTTGAGTGTGAAATTTTAAAATGAGTTTTCCAAAAATTTATATCCAAACAAAATTATCGTATGTTTTAATTTTAAAAACTGAAAACTATTTTTAAAACCCGATCTCATCAATTTAGCACAAAGTTTGTGAATTCAGGTTTAGGGTTTTTTAAGAGAGTCAAAGGAGGGAGTAAAAGATATGTTTAGAGTCTACATTGTATTCTCTTTCTTTCAAATCTCTATATTTATTGTGCAACGCCACAAATATTGAGCATCATCTCAATTATTATAACCTAGCCTAATTCAAATTTCATTTCTGACATAATATATATCGGGGAAAGGATAAAATTGTTCCCGAAGTTTACCTTAGTTCTCAAATAGCACTCAGAGTTTTTAAAATATCTAAATAATACCCAAAATTTTTCAAATACGTATGATGAACCAAATATTATTCACTTTTAGGAGCAATAATCTTAAGGCAATTAGACATTTAAATGCTCTATATGTGGTATTTATGCTTCTTTTCTCTTTTTCCATAGGAAACAACCAAAAGCAGCAAAACGAAGCAGATTCCAGACTAACACAGACTGAGAGGATGATATACAGGGAACAGCAGAGATCAGTCGACTGACTCTTCAACCAGGCGACTGGGCAGAGAGTTTGACAAGGCTCGGCACAGTCGACTGTGTCCCAAGACAGTCGACTGGTATGCGGCGAGTCAGAAGATAAGAACAGATGCATCCTCATCCAAATCCGAATCAAAATTAAGTTATCCAAACCCAGGTGTTTTCTGCGAATAACAACTTCTCAAACAATCAAAGCAAGAAGCACGTGGTGAGCAGATAAGGAAGGAAAGAAGAAAAAGAGAAAGAAATAAACGGCTGATGAAGATAAGGAAAGAAATAACAAAAGAAGAGGACTTCTCTGCAAAAAGTACAAACCCTAATTCTCTTCTCTTGTCCTATAAATACCAACCAAGAAAGAAGCGGCTGAATCTCTCTATCTCTCTCTCGAGAAGGCCGGATCCATCATCAAGACTGATCGTCGACAGCAAGCATCAAAGGAGGAGAACTAGACGACTGCTGATTGGGCTAAAGTGCAACATCATACAAATCAGTGTTCTTCTGTTCTTTCTCTTAGTTTTTATTTCTATTGTAGTCATGAACTCTATTATATTAATCAATAAAAGTGTTACTATGTGGAACTAACTTTCATGGTTGGGTAGATTGAAACCGTAGTTGTGTAATGCTATAGTCTTCTCTCTTACTTATTGATTGAACCTGAGTGAATTGGAATAGATTTGTGATAATCAAATTTGCTCAGAATTCTTAGGAGCAGTCGACTGTGGTGACAGCCAGTCGACTGACATACGGAATCTGAGTTTATCAAGTTTGGGTATTATAAATCTGAATACGTTACATGAGCATATTGAGACGACCCGTATCTCGTGTTCATAACTTGTAACAAGGGAATCTTTAAGGGTTCTTGGTTCAATCAACTTAAGGGATCTAGATCTGATACCAATTTCTAGGACCTTGAGTGTTTGTTCGTTTCCACTGATCTTATGTTTTCTTTAAGTGCAACTTAGTAGATACCATGCTAAAGACTTAATGAAAGAAACGAATTAGAGTAGATACCATGCCTAATTCTTGGCCTAGGGAAATAGTACTTTAAGGAGTAGATACCATGCCCTTAAGGAGAACAAACATGAGTAATGGATGTAGTATATGACTTAGCATTACTGGCTATTGGTGGAAGTCAAAACCCAACTACTTTGATAGAGATTTGTGACTCAACTTGTGATGCTACTTATTTAGATTTTTATCTTTTCATTTCTTTTAGATTTTAGAACGACGCTTCAATATTCTGTTTTCTATTTTATTGATTAGTAAGTTAGAATCTACAATCTCTGTGGGATCGACCCTTGCTCGTCACTACGCTTTTCCAAACGATTCGTGCACTTGCGAGGTTTATAATTTCTGTCTAGTTTATCTGTTTATTTAGGTAGCTAGATTGCACAACAAGTTTTTGGCGCCGCTGCCGGGGATTGTTAGCATTTTAACTTACAAATCAGTAAAATATTTTTTTCTGTTTACTTTATTTTATTTCTTCTTTTTCTTTTCTAACATTTTCTTTTAGTTTACTTTCTGCACAAACAGACTCTGACCAGTCGACTGTCCCAAGGACCGATCGACTGTACAGCGAAGAATTCCAGAAGCAACAATGGGTGAAAATGTATTAAATCGAGTACCAATGCAAGACAAATTCATTCCAAAGAATATTGAGCAACCGTCTTGCATAGCTTTTCAACCCAAAGTCACAGGAAACATGCATTTATCTCCTCAGTTACTTAGCATGGTTCCCCACTTCAATGGTAGACTAGATGAAGATCCGCATCTACATCTACAAGACTTCTTTGATCTTTGCAGGACACAAAGCATCCAAGGGCTTACCCCCGAACAAATCAGGTTAATCTTGTTTCCTTTTTCCTTAAAAGTTAACGCTAAACTATGGTATAATTCTTTGGAACCAGGATCAATAAACTCATGGGAGCAATTGGCGATAAAATTCTTAAAAGAATTCTTTCCAGCTCAAAAAACCAGACAACTAAAAAGGGAAATTCTACTTTTCCAACAAAAAGATGGTGATTTATTTTTCGAGGCATGGAAGGACTTTAAGAACAAGCTTTTCAAGTGTCCTACGCATAACATACCTAAGGATGATCAGGTACAATCATTTTATGAGGGCTTAAATGACGCTAACAAAGCAATTGTAGATGCAGGTTGCAATGGAATGTTGATGAGGAAGAGTGCTGAGGAGGCAATAGAGTTATTTGAAGAACTCAGCAAGAACTCACAACAATTCTCCACAAGGAGGGGTCTTTCGAAAAAACAGGGAGTATACGAAATTTCTCATAATAATAACATGCAATTAGAAATGAAAACCATGAACAAAAAGATTGATATGCTTGTAAATTCAACGTTGGGTGGCGTAAAAAACCAACCAAAAGAAATTTGTGCAATTTGTTTTCATTCTAATCATACAACTAATTCATGTCCCATGTTTTCTTTCGCAGATCAGGAGCACACAAACTACGAAGAACAGGGAATGTACCCGCCCCAGAACAATTTTTTTTTTCAAACCCGTATAACCCAGGGTGGCAAAGCCATCAAGACAATCAATTCGCACCAGGGCATACGCAGCAATTCCAGGGTGGGAATGGGTATGATAGGCCAGGACAAGAACAGACAAAGTTGGATTTCGAATCCACCATTCTTCAATTACTCCAACAGCAACAGCAAACAAGCAAGCAACAAGGACAAGTCATTCAAAAATTGGAATTTCAAATTGGTCAAATTGCTACGGAGTTAAGTGAAAGAAAGGCAGGAGAGTTTCCATCACAAACCATACCCAACCCTAGAGGACAAGAACAGCTCCAATTAAGGACAACACTAGAGGAAGAGATTGAGTTTAAAATGTTTGATGCACCACAAATTCCACACGATGATCATGAATGTTATAATGTTGATGTGGTTCAGGAAATTTGTGACCAAACATTGCAGGAACATAGTGCTGATCCATTACAAGAAACAATTACACACCCTCTAACATTATCTCATGTTGAACAGGAATATGATGATCGGAGGATTGCAGAGACAGTACATCACCTTGAAACTCCAAAGTCATATACAGGTAAGCTTGCACCTGCAGTTAAAAATTTTGAGTCTGATAAAACTTGTGTCTCTGCAGACCAGTCGACTGGTAGACGGGCTAAGTCGACTGTCCCGACTGCTACTAGAATCCTAGACATGGAACTGAAGCCACTACATGAACACCAGCAGTATGAATCTTTGGGGGGGAACCAGACATTACCTGTGACAGTTGCTACAAATTTTAGGGTGCGAAAAGAGGAGAGGCTGTAGGGAGTCTTTCAAAAGCACAATGGTGCATTAAGATGGACCATTGCTGATAAACTAATGTCAAGATGGTACGGTCCATGAATTGTTGCACAGGTTTTCCCCACATAGAGCGTTGGCAGCAGCTTAACGTTCGAGGAGAATGGGCAGAGGGGGGAAACCTTATAAGAAGATGAGTTTTGAGCCGCGAGCCATTCAATACATTGCACAAACTCATCAAGTCTAGCTGAAGACAGAAAACACAGCGCTTATTGGGAGGCAACCCAATTTTTCAGGCGAGTACTTACACTCTCTTCCTTTATTTATATTTCTTAGTCATTGCTTTATTTCTTTATTTTATTTTTCCTTCAAACTGGGTGGTAACACATGCCTATTTATTTTAAATTTTGTGCGAACATTGAGGACAATGTTCCATCTAAGTTTGGGGGTATTAGGGGTATTTAGTTATGTGGAGTCTTTTGAATTTTTCTTTTAGGATAAACAATTTCTTATAAAGTAAGAAGAATGATACTTATTTACTTTAGGATTGTTGAGTTTCATAAATTCCTTACAAAATTGTATGAGTCATGCGATTGTACATAAAAAACAAATGTGATGCTTTT
The DNA here is from genome assembly GCA_017893485.1 of Hemerocallis citrina. Taxonomy (NCBI): domain Eukaryota; kingdom Viridiplantae; phylum Streptophyta; class Magnoliopsida; order Asparagales; family Asphodelaceae; genus Hemerocallis; species Hemerocallis citrina. The sequence goes on along the minus strand of JACEHZ010000220.1, from coordinate 248,083 downwards.
TCTGTTGATTATTCCCTTTGATCTAGTCCTAACAGAGTTTAAGTAAATAGAGTAATAAAAAAAATAAAAATAAAATAAAAAAAAAGAATAAATAAATAAAGTCAATCTACTCCAATGTTTTAAGTTGCTTAGTAACTAGGGGTATTCATCACCAATGTTTACTTTTACGTCAAACGGCAACTTGAAATATGAGTATGCAAAGCACTTTAAAGTTTGTGACTTGTTGAGTAACCGGGTGGATTCATCACAAATGTTTTGCATTCGCGTCAAAAGGCAAGTGACAACTTAAAGAAGAGACTATAAAAAAAAATAAAAAAAAAATAAATAAATAAATAAAAAAACTTTAGTTTGCTACTCGGTTTGTAGTAGAAAAAGGGGATAATCACAGATTGAGTAGTTGCATACTATAACTACATTAGTTGCATGACAAATATGATTGAGTTTGGGGATTATGAACAAATAATTGCACTGGAGAAAGTGAGTATGTTTAATTTTACTTTATCTGAAATTGTTTATATTTTTATATTTTGATGCTTGCATAATAAAAATTCTTGGTGGTTGAGTCTATTATTATTATTTTCCCCTTGTTCATAATTCTAGTTTGCTTGAGGACAAGCAAAATCTAAGTTTGGGGGTATTTGATGAACCAAATATTATTCACTTTTAGGAGCAATAATCTTAAGGCAATTAGACATTTAAATGCTCTATATGTGGTATTTATGCTTCTTTTCTCTTTTTCCATAGGAAACAACCAAAAGCAGCAAAACGAAGCAGATTCCAGACTAACACAGACTTTGAGGATGAACTCAGAATATTACAGAGAACAGTCGATTGACTCTTCAACCAGGCGACTGGGCAGAGAGTTTGACAAGGCTCGGCACAGTCGACTGCTCCCCAAGACAGTCGACTGGTATGCGGCGAGTCAGAAGATAAGAACAGATGCATCCTCATCCAAATCCAAATCAAAATTAAGTTATCCAAACCCAGGTGTTTTCTGCGAATAACAACTTCTCAAACAATCAAAGCAAGAAGCACGTGGTGAGCAGATAAGGAAGAAAAGAAGAAAAAGAGAAAGAAATAAACGACTGATGAAGATAAGGAAAGAAATAACAAAAGAAGAGGACTTCTCTGCAAAAAGTACAAACCCTAATTATCTTCTCTTGTTCTATAAATACCAATCAAGAAAGAAGCGGAAAAATTCTCTCGAGAAGGCCGGATCCATCATCAAGACTGATCGTCGACAGCAACCATCAAAGGAGGAGAACTAGACGACTGCTGATTGGGCTAAAGTGCAACATCATACAAATAAGTGTTCTTCTGTTCTTTCTCTTAGTTTTTATTTCTATTGTAGTCATGAACTCTATTATATTAATCAATAAAAGTTTTACTATGTGGAACTAACTTCCATCGTTGGGTAGATTGAAACCGTAGTTGTGTAATGCTATAGTCTTCTCTCTTACTTATTGATTAAACCTGAGTGAATTGGAATAGATTTATAATAATCAAACTAATTCAGAATCCTAAGAACAGTCGACTGAAGTGACAGCCAGTCGACTGGTCCGAATCTGAGTTATCAAGTTTGGGTATTATAAATCTAAATCTGTTATATGGGCATATTGAGACGACCCGTATCTCGTGTTCATATCTTGTAACAAGGGAATCTTTAGGGGTTCTTGGTTTAATCAACTTAAGGGATCTAGATCTGATACCAATTTCTAGAACCTTGAGTGTTTGTTCGTTTCCACTGATCTTATGTTTTCTTTAAGTGCAACTTAGTAGATACCATGCTAAATACTTAATGAAAGAAACGAATTAGAGTAGATACCATGCCTAATTCTTGGCCTAGGGAAACATTACTTTAAGGAGTAGATACCATGCCCTTGAAGAGAACAAACATGAGTAATGGATGTAGTATATGACTTAGCATTACTGACTCTTGGTGGAAATCAATACCCAACTACTTTAATAGAGATTTGTGACTGAACTTGTGATGCTACTTATTTAGATTTTTATCTTTTCATTTCTTTTAGACTTTTAGAACGACGCTTCAATATTCTGTTTTCTATTTTATTGATTAGTAAGTTAGAATCTACAATCTCTGTGGGATCGACCCTTGCTCGTCACTACGCTTTTCCAAACGATTCGTGCACTTGCGAGGTTTATAATTTGTGTCTAGTTTTATCTATTTATTTAGGTAACTAGATTGCACAACAAGTTTTTGGTAATAGAGTAATATTCTAGTTTTTATTTGAGAACTAGAAGAAGGATACTTGAGGCAAACATCAAATACGTACGAAAAGTACATGCTGTTAATTTTTTAGCAGAAATAATGTAAAATTACAGAAATACCCTCATTATCTTCTTCTTCTCTTTTCAGTTCAGATTTTTTTTTCATTTTTTCAATGTTTTTTCAGGTTTTCTAAGTGGCGGAGGAGATGGTGGTGGAGGTGGCGGTCGGCAATGGAGATGGTGGTCGGTGGTGGTGAAGGACAATTTTGAACCCATTAAGAGGTGAGGACAATTTTGACATTTCACAGTATTCTTAATGGGTTTAACCCCGTTAAAAGGTATATTTGGAGAATATTTCATTGACCTAACGGAAATCTTAACGACATGTGTTTTTTCGTTCATATTTAAAATCTTAGGATATTATTTGAGTATTTTGAAAACTTTGAATACTATTTGAAAATTGATATGGGTCAGATGACGTGGCTCCTCCTGGGCCACAGGATCCCCTCAAAAAGCATTCACTCCCGATCATCATATCTGCCACGTTAGCTCTAAACCGCCTATGTTCCCGCCACGTCAGCCCTAAACCGCTTGGACTTCCGCCATGTCAGGCCCATGGGCAACCGGGTCCAGGTCCGGCCCCAAACGGGTCCAGACCCGGTTCACACTTCCTATAAATACCAGGCCCTTTACCCCTTCAATAGGTAATCAATCTTTTCCCTCTCAAAACCCTAGTTACTGTTACTCTTCAGTGACTGACTAGACTGTTGGAGGACCTACCACCGGGATCAACCCCGGTGTTCCTAGGCTTAGTGCAGGTACTCGAGACTTCCGGATCCGAACTTCAAGATCCGAGCCGAGCCTCCAACTCTGAGCCAGGCATCCGACCTCCACCTCACTCCCACCTACTCCCGAGCCTTTTCCTCGACTGAGGATCGGGCGTACCATCCAGTACCGAAGCTTCCGCAAAAATACAAATTGAGAAGAACTCACACCTGGTGCAGCCACTCCCCCAAAAAAAACTGCATTAGGTTGGCACTATCTGTGGGAACCTCGGTACGGACACCAGTCCAAACCCAGCCATCAACGGAATCCCATCAATCCGAGCTCAAATGGCACCCAAGCCCCGGAAAGCTGTCACCTCTACACGTCGCCAGGATGTTCCTCCTCAAGACGTCCCCATCGACACTCATGAATCCAACAATCCGAGGGTCAGCCTCGGACACCAGACAGGCACCTCTCGCTCGGTCGTACCCAACCTGCATCAGGTCATCCAGAACCGACAAACAAGTCGAACTAGGGAAAGGGCCGCTTCCAACTCGGTCCCGAACCGTCCCAGACCTTCTCCCCGAGAGCAGGAGCCAGCACTCAGCCGTATCGATCGGAGGCCGCCGCCCCAATGCAACCCGACTGAACAGGCTCCAGTCACCCAACGGGAGTTCCAAGACTTCCGGAAAGAAATCATGGAGGCTATCCTAGGGACCCCTGTCAACGAGACGCTCCACTGCTCTCACTCGCGATTGGATGTTGGGGCAAGCGCGTCCCGCGTCCCGACAGTCCCGTCGGAGTATGACGAGGATATCCTAAAACACCTTCAGGAAATGGAGAACAAGCAGAAATACCCCAGAATTTCCGACCTCCCCAATTCGAGACCTATGACGGCGATGGTGATCCTGCTGATCACATGGAGGGTTTCAAGACTCTTATGATGATTCACAGTGCTTCGGATCCCCTCCTGTGTCGCGCTTTTCCTGCTACCCTCCGGGGCCCAGCCCGGAAATGGTTCTCCAAGCTCATCCCCGGCTCGGTCTACTCGTTCGATCAACTGGAGGCCAATTTCCTAGCCCACTTCGTGACCTGCAGGAAAGCTGAGAAGACGAGCGCGTCCCTACTGGACCTCCGATAGAAGGAAGGAGAGTCACTCTGGCAGTTCGTCTAGAGGTTCACCACGGAGGCAAGGTCGGTCTCCTCCCTTGATGCCGAGGTCGTATCAGCAGCATTCCGGCACAACTTCCAGCACGGTCAGCTGAAGGCATCCCTGGCAAAGAAGCCTCCCCTCGATTTTCCTGACCTTCTCAGTCGGGTCGAAAAGTACATTCAGACAGAAGAGGCCCTAAATCCAGAAAGCGCCAAAGAAGTCTCGGGGAAGGGGAAGCGAAAGGCCGACGAGGCAGAGCCGGCTAAGATGGTCCCAAAAGACGGGACCATCATAAAGAGGGTCCCTCCGGTCCCACACTTCGAGAGGTACACACCGCTGACACAAAATGTGTCGACTATCCTCTTAGCAATTGAAGACAGGGACCTCGTCCAGTTCCCCCCTCGACCGGCCAACAACAAGAAAAGGGATCAGCAGTCTACTGCCGCTTTCACCGAGACAACGGGCACGACACCGACCACTACCGCACCCTAAAAGACAAAATCGAGGCCCTCATCCAACGAGGGTACCTCTGGGAATTCAAACGAGAAGACTCCGTGATCAAAGGGACATGAGGAACCGGAGGCCTTCCCCTCATCCTCGAACACCCAAACCGCATCCCGAGCGGAACCCCGAGCATGAAGAAACCGAGGGTCAAGCCATCTTGCATTGCATCCATAGAGGGCCCATGGGAGGAGAGTCCAGTACTTCTCGCAAGGCATTCGTCCGATAGGTAAACGCCGTTCAGGGTCTCCCTTCCCCCTCAGGTCCAGTAACTCCCCATCTCCTTCTCGGGGGAAGACCTGGAGGGAGTTCAGCTTTCGCACTGCGATGCGCTCATCATCAGCCTCAGCATGGCAAACTACGAGGCCCGTCGAATCCTCGTAGACAATGGGAGCTCGGTGAACATTCTCTTCCTGGAAGCATTTGAGAACCTCAAACTCTCCTGGGATAAGCTGAAGCTAGCCGGATACACCCTGCACGGGTTCTCTGGCATCCTGGTACCAATAGAGGGGATCGTGACCTTAGACATCACCACCAGTACGACCCCTCACAGACGGACCGAGTCGATCGACTTCATGGTTGTAAACGTTAAGGTAGCTTACAATGCCATCCTCAGCCGACCAGGGCTCTGCTCCCTCCAGCCTGTCCCCTCGGCCTACCGCTAAAAGCTGAAATTCCCCACCAAGTCAGGTGTCGGAGTCGTCCGAGAAAACCAGGAAGCGGCACGATCGTGCTATATGATGGCAGTCGGGGGCGGTGTGTTTCCCCTGGACGCAATCGAGCTGCAGCTCGAAAGAACCCACCAGAACTAGAGCCGGTGGACAAACCAGAGGAAGTCTCGTTCGAGATGGGGGACATGTCGAAGTGGTTCCGCGTGAGCTGCTCCCTCGCTCCAAGCCTCAAGTTCGACCTGATCGACTGCATTCGCCGCAATGTCGACCTCTTCGCCTAGAAGCCCTCCGATATGCCCAGAATCTCCGAAGACCTGATCATGCACAAACTCAGTGTGATCCCCGGCTCGAAGCCGATCGTCTAGAAGTGACGTAAGTTCGTCCCGGAGAGACAGCAGGCAGTGAAAGCAGAGGTGGACAAACTCTTGTCCGCTTGGTTCAAATAGGAGGTCAGCTACCCTGAGTGGCTGGCGAACGTCGTGATGGCAGAAAGGCAAGCGGGAGCTGGAGGATCTGCATAGACTTCACTGACCTCAACAAGGCGTGACCCAAAGATCCGTTCCCTCTCCCCAGCATCGACGCTCTGATCGACGCCACATCGGGTCACGAGCTCCTTTCTTTCATGGACGCCTTCTCAGGCTACAACCAGATCCGAATGTTCCCCCTTGATACAGCCAAGACGTCCTTCATAACGGACCAAGGTCTTTATTGCTACCGGATTATGCTCTTCGGGCTAAAGAATGCCAGTGCTACTTATCAGAGGCTTGTCAACCAAGTCTTCAAGGATCAAATCGGTTGCAACATGGAGGTGTATGTCAACGACATGCTCGTCAAAACCCAGCATGGACAGGACCACGTCGCCGACCTGGAGGAAGCCTTTGGGGTCCTTTGGACCCACAATATGAGACTCAATTCGGCGAAGTGTGCTTTCGGCATCTCCTCAGGGAAATTACTCGAGTTCGTCGTCAGCCAGCGCGGCATCGAGGCGAACCCCGAGAAAATCCAGGCCATAATAGACATGGCCCCTCCTAGAAACGTCAAAGAAGTCCAGAGGCTCACGGGAAGACTATCGGCCATCAGCCTTTTCCTCTCCAAATCCGGAGAGAAGTCCCTCCCATTCTTCAAGGCTTTGCGCGGAACCGGAGGCTTCGAGTGGGGTACTCAGCAGCAAGAAGCGTTCGCCCAATTGAAAGAGTACCTCGCCAACCCTCCTCTCCTTAGCAAGCCCGAACCAGGTGAACCACTCTGGCTTTATCTTTTGGCCTCGGAGAATGTGCTCAGCATTGTTCTCGTCCGAGAAAAAGACGGAGTCCAAAAGCCGCTATACTACGTGAGCAAGGTTCTACTCGCCACCGAGACCAGATACTCAAAAATGGAGAAGGTAGCGTATGTCTTGGTCATGGCCGAGCGGAAGCTCCGTCCCTATTTCCAGGCGCATTCAATTCAGGTGCTCACGGACCAGCCACTGAAGGCCGTGCTTTACAAGCCCGAGAGCTCCGGACGACTGGTTAAATGGTCGATCAAGCTCAGTCAATACGACATCGGCTATCAGCCAAGGAAGACCATCAAAGGGCAGGTCCTCGCCGAGTTCATCACGGAATGCACCATCTCCGAGCAACCCGAAAGCAGGGAGGCCGACCAGACGTGGAAAGTTTATGTCGACGGCTCCTCCTGTGAAGCGGAGAGTGGTGCGGGCATCATTCTGCGAGGTCCTGACAGTTTTCTCCTTCAATATTGCCTTCGCCTCAACTTTCTAGCCTCTAACAACGAGGCTGAGTATGAGGCCATGATTACCGGGCTCACCCTGGCGCATCGAGCAGGTGCCGGACAGATCAGAGCCTTTAGCGACTCTCAGCTCGTGGTGAATCAGATCACCAGAGAGTACGAGGCCCGTGACGATCGGATGATCAGGTACTTGGCCGTGGTCCAGCGGCTATTGGCATCCTTTGACGAATCTGCAGTCTTAAGGGTCCCCAGAGAACAGAATGCCCAGGCCGATGCTCTGTCAAAGTTAGCCTCCTCGTCCTTCGAGGGCGTCGACCGCACCGTCCTGATCGAAGTACTTCTGAAGCCCGAGTACTGACCTCCCCTAGACCCTATGCATCGAAGATGGAGTCCATCTTGACGATTGGACCACTCCCATCAAGAAGTTTCTAATCAAAGGAAAGCTCCCCGAAGACCGAGCCGAGGCAAGGCAGGTCAGGGTCTGGTCATAAAGGTTTGCCATGATCAGCAAGACCCTCTTCAAAAGGTCATACACCACGATGGGCGGAAGAACCTACCTTCGCTGCTTAACCCCCGATGAGGCAAAATACACTCTCAAGGAGCTCCATGAAGGAATCGGCGGGTGCTATATGGAAAGCCGATTGCTTGCACGAAAGGCTTTGAATCATGGGTACTACTGGCCCACAATGCTCCAAGATGCCCTGGCCATGGTAAAGAAGTGTGGCCCCTGTCAAAGGTTCTCTCTGGTGAAAAGAGCTCTGCAAGCAAACCTCCACTCCCTGGCCAGTCCTACTCCCTTTGCTATGTGGGGGATGGATCTGGCAGGCCCATTTCCGAAGACCACGGGCTAAAGAAAGTTTCTTATAGTGGCGATCGACTACTTCAAGAAGTGGATCGAGGCCGAGCCTCTGGCCACGATCACCGAACAGTCGACCCAACAATTTTTCTGGAAGCACATCGTCTGCCGATTTGGGATTCCCCAAATACTCATCACAGATAATGCGACTCAATTTGTGGGCATGAATTTTCGAAAGTTCTGCGAAGATCTCGGGATCCAGCATCGCTTTTCTTCAGTATGCCACCCACAGTCAAATGGGCAGGCCGAGAACGCGAACTGTCAGATCCATGACGGTCTCAAGAAATGACTCGATAACTTTTCCAAGGGGTTATGGGTCGACAAACTGCCAAGCATTCTCTGGGCTCACCGAATGACGAAGAGAATCCCTATGGGAGAGTCGCCATGCAATCAGACATACAGCGTGGAGGCCGTGATCCCCTTATAGATCGGGCTCCCTTCGCCCCGGATCATGGCCTTCGACAAAGCAAGCAACTCGGTATAGCTACGTGCCAACCTGGATCTCATAGACGGGGTCAGGGAGAAGTCTGCCATCAGAAGGAACACCTACCAGCAGAGAATCAAAAGGTTCTACAACAAAAAGGTTCGTCCCACCAACATCAAGCTCGGGGATCTCGTCCTCCGAAAGCTGGCGGTATCCAACCAGGCCAAAAGAGAAAACTGGCCCCAAACTGGGAAGGCCCATACAAGGTATCTGAGGTCGTATGCCCGGGCACATACCGTCTAACCGACCCGGAAGATAATGCTGTCAAGAGGCCCTGAAACGCAGAGCACCACATCAAATTCCTAGAAGGGGAGGGTTAGCCTCTACAGCCAATGTAAATTATGAAAAATGTAATCGGCACTTCGTGTCTTGTTTTTGTAAAGTTCAAGTATGTTGTAATTATGCCAGCTTTCTTAAAACAAGCTTTGGCTTCGTATTAGCTTTCTTTAAAAAACATGTCTAGGGCTCGGTACTCGGAAGAAACCGCGAACCACGAAAAGCTTCTCTTAAAAGCTTAGGGTTCGGCGCTCGGAAGAAACCACGAGCCACAGAAGCTTCTCTTACAAACTTAGGGTTCGACGCTTGGAAAAAACTGCGAACCACAAAAAACCTCACTTACAAGCCTGGGGCTCGGTGCCCAGAAGGCACCTCGAGTCAGAAGAAGTCACCTCCAAGGTACGGGGGCTCGGCATCGGCCTCGAGCACGGTTTGGGTTTGTTCAAACCCATCAACCTATCGCTCGGCGATGACTGCCAGCTACACCCATGCTATCTACCCGAGAACAGGTGTGGGGGCTCGTCGTCGACCTCGAGCAAGGCCTTGGCTTTCTTCAATGCCACGCAACCTTTGCGCTCTGCGGTGACCTTCAGCTACGCCCATCACTACTTCTCTAAGGTATGAGGGCTCGGCATCGGCCTCGAGCACGGTTTAGGTTTATTCAAACCCATCAACCTACATGCTCGGCGATGACCGCCTGCTACACCCGTGCTATCTACCCGAGAATAGGTGTGGGGGCTCATCGTCGACAACGAGCAAGGCCTTGGCTTTCTTCCAAGCCACGTGACCTTTACGCTCGGCGGCGACCTTCAGCTGCGCCTATCACTGGCTTCTCTAAGGTATGGGGGCTCAGCATCGGTCTTGAACACGGTTTGGTTTTGTTCAAACCCATTAACCTATGCACTCGGCGATGACTGCCAGCTACACCCGTGCTATCTACCCGAGAACAGGTGTGGGGGTTCGTCTTTGACCTCGAGCAAGGCCTTGGCTTTCTTCAAAGCCATGCAACCTTTGCGCTCGGTGGTGACCTTCAGCTACACCCATCACTGCTTCTCTAAGGTATGAGGGCTCGGCATCGGCCTCGAGCACGGTTTAGGTTTATTCAAACCCATCAACCTACACGCTTGGCGATGACCGCTAGTTACACCCGTGCTATCTACCCGAGAACAGGTGTGGGGCTCGTCATCGACCTCGAGCAAGGCCTTGGCTTTCTTCAAAGCCACGCGACCTTTACGCTCGGCAGCGACCTTCTGCTACGCCCATCACTGGCTTCTCTAAGGTATGGGGGCTCGGCATTGGCCTCGAGCACGGGTTGGGTTTTTTCAAACCCATCAACCTACGCGCTCGGCGATGACTGCCAGTTACATCCGTGCTATCTACCTGAGAACAGGTTTGGGGGCTCATTGTCGACCTCGAGCAAGGCCTTGGATTTCTTCAAAGCCACGCGACCTTTATGCTCGGCGGCGACCTTCAGCTATACTCATCATTGGCTTCTCTAAGGTATGGGGGCTGGGCATCGGCCTCGAGCACGGTTTGGGTTTGTTCAAACCCATCAACCTATGCACTCGGTGATGACCGCCAGCTACACCCATGCTGTCTACCCGAGAATAGGTGTGGGGGCTCGTTGCCAATCTCGAGCAAGGCCATGGCTTTCTTCAAAGCCATGCGATCTGTACACTCGGCGATGACCCTCAACTACGCCCATCACTGGCATCTCTAAGGTATGGGGGCTCGGCATCGGCCTCGAGCATGGTTTAGGTTTGTTCAAACCCATCAACCTACGCGCTCGGCGATAACCGCTAGCTGCACCCGTACTATCCGTGTGCGTTCGGTTTCGACCTCGAGCAAGACATTGGCTTTTTCAGGCCATCCCTATTACGCTCGGCGACAACCTTCGACCACGCCCATTCCAAATGTTTCCATTAAAGATTTAAGGCGATCGCCTTCGGCAAACACCCCAAGCCCCGGACCGTTGGTTGACCCACCTCTCACCCACGAACAACACAGGGTTTACGGCTGGCAGAGCCAAAATCCCGAATTGTTCGTGGGCGGCAGGGGAGCCACCGAGCCTCCGTACCAATTGGCCGACTCACCAATCACCCACGAGCAACTCGGGGCTTACGGCCCCAAATTGTTCGAGGGTGACAGGTGAGCCGCCAAACCAAAATTCACAGACCAAAATTCCACTTACGGGCGCCCGCCTTTGGCAAGCACCCAAATTGTCAGCAGGTGGCGGATGAGTCACCACCAGTAGCTGATGAAGAAACAGTGAGGAGAAGTGGATTATATAGCCCCCTGAGCAATGCATTTATTACATCGGGAAGTTCAAATGGCAGAAGGCGAAACATCGCCATTAATGTTTATCGGAAGGCGAAACGTCGCTCATTGGGCATTGCTTACAAGAAACTACGGTGCGACCTTTTGCCTTAGCGGCGACCCCCTGCAAGACCGAGCTCAACAACAATATCAAACTACACTCCTGCCCTTGCTCATTGAATCGTCAAAACTAATGAAGTCGGAAGTTTTTATTACTCATAGAGCGCCAGAAACGGTGCCCAATACAATGAAAAGCTTACAACTCAGTCATCGCTCGGCTTGAAACTCAAACTCGATGCTTCCCATGGTTTCCTTCGCACACTCGGCCGGTCCGACCGGAGAAGGCACTCCGGCGACAAAGCTTTCCGCATCGGCAGGCTGGGCTGCTTCCAAGAAGAAGGTCGAAGAAGGTCCTAGTACGGAATTGTTCGCCTCCTCGATTAGACCGGAGCCTAGCATTAGCTTCAGCCTGCGGATCTCCAACTCTTTCTCAACAACGGCCTCACGAAGAAAAGACTCCAAAGCCGACCGCCCACTCGAGGCATCCGAGATCGACCAGTTCGTCTCAACTGCCCACCAGTCCCAGTCGGCTATGGCTTTCTTCAGATGAGTGACCTCCAAGCTGAGCTCCCTAGACTTGTTCATGAAATAATTCACTGCGGCCGCTCGGTCCCGAGCGTGTTTATGTTGGCGGGCCAGAGCACTCTCCATGGCCCCCAGTCCAGCTTGGACTCAGGATACCTCTGCCAAACCAAGGTCGGTGTTGTGATATCTAGATACCTAAATAAATAGATAAAACTAGACACAAATTAAAACCTCGCAAGTGCACGAATCGTTTATAGAAGAGTAGCAATAGCAAGGGTCGATCCCACAGAGATTGTAGACCTTAACTTACTAATCAATAAAGAGAATAAGAATTATAAAGAGTTGTTTTAAAAGCCTAAAAGAAATGAAAAGATAAAAACTAAATTAAGAAGTGTTGAATCACAAATATCTATTAAGTAGTTGGGTTTAGATTTCCACCAATAGTCAATAATGCTAAGGCACCTTCTAAACTTCTTCTTATTACTCATGTTTGTTCTCTTCAAGGGCATGGTATCTACTCCTTAAAGTAATGTTTCCCTAAGCCAAGAATTAGGCATGGTATCTACTCTAATTCGTTTCTTTCATCAAGTATTTAGCATGGTATCTACTAAGTCGCACTTAATGAAAACACAAGAACAATGGAAACGAACAAACACTCAAGGTTCTAGAAATTGGTATCAGATCTAGATCCCTTAAGTTGATCAAACCAAGAACTCCTAAGGATTCCCTTGTTACAAGTTATGAACACGAGATACGGGTCGTCTCAATATGCTTATATAACATATTCAGATAGATGGTAATGCAAACTTGATATTCTCGAGTTCTGTATGTCAGTCAACTGGCTCTCACCTCAGTCGACTGCTCTCAGAACTTGAGAACAAGTTTGATTATCATCAATCTATACCAATTCAATCAGATTCAATCAATAAGTAAAGTAGAAGGATTCAGAAGAATATAGCACTACATAACTACGGCTTCAATCTACCCAACTATGAAATTAGTTCCACATAATAATACTTTTATTAATCAACAAGTTTGAATACATGGTTAACATAAAAGAATTAAAAAGAGAAGGAATAGACTGATGTAGTTCGGCTAGATGGATCAGCTGGCTGTCACACAGTCGACCGGCCGTTCTCTTCTTAATACTTGATCTCCTTTCTCCTCCTTCTATGTTGATGCCATGCTGCTCTTTGTTGATGGCTTGATCGTTCAGGAACTCTTGTGATTCGGCTGATGGTGTGTGCGGAAGAGAGTCAGAGAGAGGATCCCCCAAGTAATGCTTCTTGGTTGGTATTTATAGAACACGACTAGAGAATTAGGGTTTGCACTTTTCTTTTTATAGAAAAGTCCTTTTCTTTTATTTATTTCCTCCCTCGTTGCTCTGCATATTATTTCTTTTTCTTTTCTTCTATTCTTCCTTTTCTGTTCTGATTTTGATTAGATTTGGATGAATCTTCAAATATCTTATCTTTTGACTCTGCCGCCTACCAGTCGACTTGTCTTCGAATCAGTCGACTGTGTCGAGACTTCTGAAGATTTTATAATTGATCATCCAAGTCGGCTGTTGATAATCAACTTCTCTGGGCAGTCGCCTGCTGTAATGGACCAGTCGACTGATGATCTGCAATTTCCTGTGTATCATCCTGAATATGCTTCGTTTCTCTGTTTTAGGCTGTTTCCTATGGAAAAGAGAAAATAAGAGTTAAATACCACATATAGAGCTTTTAAATGTCTAATTGCATTAAGATTATTGCTCCTAAATGTGAATAATATTGTGTTCATCAGTCGGCACCAAGGACCTCATGCGTCTATCAAAAAGAAGAAAAAAACAACAGGTCACAAAAGAGACTAAAAACACAAGTCATGGAGCATCGGCCAAAAAATTATCTTGTATTAGTTCAAAAAAAAATTTCTACTACAAAAGGCGGTGGCCAGTCCGCGTTAGGCAATTACAAAAAAAAAGGAGAGAGAAGGAAAATTCCTAAGGCTACTGTTTAGGAGGGGGACGACACCTCTTCGTCACCTTGGTCGCTCCCGACCTCCAATCGAGCGTCCCCCTGCTCCTCGTCCTCCACTCCGTGTGGCATCAACGGAAGCTTCGGGTCCCACCCATAGTGGAGATGCCCGACCTGAAGGTCCAGATAAATCCGCAGGATATGCTCCCTGGCCTTGTTATAAGCCTCGTCCTACGAGCCGATCAGGGTATCCGCCATGGCAATCGCCGCCTCCTTGCTAGCCTTCTTCGCCTTCTCCTTGAACCGCGCCAGCTCTTTCTCATGATGCTCCTTGTTGGAGACCAGCTGGGCTTGGGCGACAGCAAGGGCAGCCTTCGTCGCCGTCTGCTCATCCTTCAGCTTGGTGGCCTCACGAAAATAGCGTTCAACGTTCTTCTTCTGAATGACAATCTCCTTCTGCAGACACTCGTGAAAGTGCTGCGCGTGTTGCATTGCCTAGTTGAGGAGGATAAAGTTAGGATAATTCTCTGCAAAAGCTAAACCAAAATGCAGAAGGAGGACTTACCGAGAGATGGGCCTAAGCGAACCTCATATAGGACGTATCGACCGTCTCCACCACTAGGGCCATACGATCCCGCTCGGTGGCGAGGTGCTCCACCACCTCTACCGCAATCGGGCCTTCAAGGAGCGTATCCCCAGCCTTGACCCCCCAGTCGGGGGTGTATGGCCTCAGGCCCTGCTGACCCACCATTTCTGCGGCGTCCGGCCGAAGCGGCGGGAGAGGCCCCTTTGCGACCTCAGCAACCCTTTTACTACCGGAGCTCGCCTACGGATCCTTCACCGAACTCGACGGATGGTGATGATGCTTCTTTGCCCTCTTTGGGGTTGACTCCTCGGGCCTTGGAGTCGCTGCCTGTAGTAGGGTGAAAATGGCCTAAGGGGCCCAAACAGGGCCCAACACAACTCTCACTCAAGAAAGGTAAATATAGCAATTTAGTCCGGCTTCGAACCATTGCAGGGTCGGCGCCGAACATCAAGTTCACCCCCGCAGAACTGGCCTCCTCGTATCCGACGAGCCTCAGTGGTCCTCGGCATCCGATCCGTGACAGCCCCACGGGCCGTCCCCCCTTTCTGGCGAAGCATGGGGATGACCTGGCACAGCCTAGGCCCTCCGATTCTCCCAGAAGCACTGGAGACCTACGATCAGCCATGTCAGCTCCAAATACCACCAAGGGTTTTGCCACGTCAGCCCTATACCGCTCCTGGTATTGCCACGTCTGCCCTAAACCCCCTGGGCCTTATGCCATGTCAGGCCCATGGGCTTTCGGGTCCAGACCCGGCCCCCAAGCGGAACCAAACCCGGTTGGGATTCTCTATAAATACTAGGCCCTCACCCACCTTTTGAGGTAATCAATCTTTTACCACTTAAATTCACCTAGTTATTGCTACTCTCTCACAGAGACTGACTAGATCGTCGGAGGGTCCGCCACCGGGACAAACCCCGGTGTTTCAGGACCGTCTGCAGGTACACAAGACCTCGGATCCGAACCCTCTGATCCGAGCCCAGATCTCCGCCTCATTCCGAGGTCGCCGCAGGTTCCGCCCGGTCAGCCGAGGGTCGTCAGACGAGCAGCTTTCTCCTTCAAATACAAATTGAGTCCGAACTCACACCTGGTGCATCCACACGTCTCCCAGAAATAAACCGTATCAGGTTGGCGCCGTCTGTGGGAAAACTGCTTCAGAAGCCGACCCGAGCCCGACCATCGAGCGACCTCGACAGCCGAACCCTCATGGCCTCCAAGGGCAAGGGGGCCGCGTCCTCCGTCAACCGACGGGACACACCCCCACCAAATACCAATGCCGGGCCACGCGCATCAAGACACGGAGATTCCCATCAGGGATCCCGGCGAAGCGCCACCCGTACAGTCCAGCCCGACCTACGGGGAGTAATCGTCAACCGACAGATTAGCCGCAGCAGGGGAAGGGCCGCTTCCAACCCGGCCCCGAACCATCCAAGACCACCGCCCGAAGGACGGAGGCCAGCACTTAGCCGCGTTGGAAGGCAAGCTTCAGACCGACCGAACAGGGTCGAGGGAGCCCCCGTCACTCACAAGGAGTTCCAGGACTTCCGAAGAGAAATCCTTGGGGCTCCCTGACGGGCCCCCAGGGGAGAAACCCTCCATTCCCAAACCAGGTCGGACACAGAGGCCAGCGTGTCCCGACCATCAACAATCCAGCCAGAGGACGATGACATACTCCTAAGGCGCCTCCAAGAAATGGAAGATCGCCTCGATCACATAGGGGACGGCGGCCAAAGAGCGGCTCAGGGGTACAGACCTATCCGTCCTCCCTTCTCCGCCCCCATCCTCCAGGCAGAAATACCCAGGAACTTCCGACCCCCTCAATTCGAGACCTACGACGGCGAGGGAGATCCTGCTGATCACATGGAGGGTTTCAAAACCCTCATGATGATTCACAGCGCCTCAGATCCCCTGCTGTGCCGAGCCTTCCCGGCCACCCTTCGGGGTCCGGCTCGTGAATGGTTCTCGAAGCTCGCCCCCGGCTCCATTTACTCCTTCGACCAACTAGAGGGCAATTTTCTTGCTCACTTTGTCACCAGCCGGAAGGCCGAAAGGACCAGCGCCTCATTACTTGGGCTCAGATAGATAGAGGGGGAGTCACTCAGAGTGTTCGTCCGGAGGTTTACCACAGAGGCAAGATCGGTCTCCTCCCTCGATCCAGGCGTCGCCTCTGCGGCATTTCGGCACAACGTCCGTCATGAATAGCTGAAGGCTTCTCTGGCGAAGAAACCCCCCCTCGACTTTCCCGACCTCCTCAACAGGGTCGAGAAATACATTAGGGCGGAAGAGGCCCTTAACCCCGAAGATACCAAGGAGGCCATCGGGAAGGGAAAGAGGAAGGTCGAAGAGGTCGAACCATCAAACAAAGCTCCGAGGGACGCGGGGGCCTTGAAAAAGGTCCCGCTGGTCCCCCGCTTCGAGAGGTACACTCCCTTGACGCATAACGTATCCGCCATCCTCTTAGAAATCGAAGACAAAGGAATTGTTCGACTACCCCCCCGGCCTAACAACCGCAAGAACTGAGACCAGCGCTTCTACTGTCGCTTCCACAGAGATCACGGGCACGAAACCGACCAGTGCCGAGCCCTGAAAGACGAAATTGAGGAACTCATCTCCAGGGGGTACCTCCGAGAATTCACCCGAGAAGTCCCACGGGATCGACGAGATACTAGGAACCGGAAGACCTCGCCTCCGAACCCTACTCCAAACCGCATCCAGGGTCGGGATCCCGACTCCGAGGGAGCCACGGATACGCCCTTCATCTTGCATTGTGTCCACGGAGGGCCAATGGGAGGAAATTCAAATACTTCCCGAAAAGCCTTCATCCGGGAAGTGAAGGCTGTCCACGACAATCCCTCGCCCAAGCTACAACCGATGCCGGTCTCCTTCTCAAGAGAGGACCTCGAGGGCGTTCGCCTACCCCACTGCGATGCCCTCGTCATTAGTCTCCACATAGCTAATTGTGAAGTTCGCCGAGTTCTCGTCGACAACGGCAGCTCGGTTAATATTCTTTTTCTCGAAGCCTTCGAGAATCTCAAGCTACCTAGAGGCAAGCTCAAGCCGGCCGGATACACCTTGCATGGGTTCTCCGGCGTCCCTGTCGTGATAGAAGGGATTGTCACCCTCGACGTTACCGCAGGATCGGCTCCTGTCAAGAGGACCGAGTCCATGGACTTCATGGTGGTCAACGTCAAGGCGTCTTACAATGCCATACTCGGCCGACCCGGACTATGCTCCCTCCAAGCGCTGCCTTCGGCTTACCATCTGAAACTCAAATTTCCCACCCCGCAAGGGGTTGGCACTGTCCGAGGTAGCCAAGAGGCAGCGCGATCGTGCTACATGACCACCGTCGGGG
Source organism: Hemerocallis citrina (assembly GCA_017893485.1). Taxonomy (NCBI): domain Eukaryota; kingdom Viridiplantae; phylum Streptophyta; class Magnoliopsida; order Asparagales; family Asphodelaceae; genus Hemerocallis; species Hemerocallis citrina. The sequence goes on along the minus strand of JACEHZ010000220.1, from coordinate 230,628 downwards.
GAGGTGTGTTCTCCCTCGACGCCGTCGAGTTCAAACCCGAGAGGGACGGCCCTGCTTCCAAACCTGTCACCAAGCGGGAGAAGACCCCAGTCGAAGCCAAGTACCTAATGAAACTCCTCAAAGGACGAACATAGGCTCTAGCCTGGATAAATGTAAACAGGTTTTTGTGTAAACACTCATGTGTACAGGACCGTCTTAGCGGCCCTCCTTATCTTATACGAAAGAGATCTCTTTTTGTTAAAACCCTAACGCCAGATAATGAGATCGGCGCCTGAGTCCTTACTCCGGTATCGTCCCCAACGCCTCGGTGGGCTCCAACCGAGTCCGGGCTGGGGACTCTCCCTAAGGCCCCACTTCGATCCCTCGCGGATCGGTGGACTCTCCTTAAAACCACCATCGTTCACTACACCACTAGCCGAAGCAAAGAAGGAACAGGATTCTTTATTCGTACCCTTTTTCGTCCTAAGAAAACAAACAAAGACCGTTACAGGACCATTCCACTCATCTCAAACTGGAAGAAGTCGCCATCTTAGAGCCCCTCGGATCCGCTGAAGGGCGGGATTACTCCGAACGAGCGACTAAAATCCCTCTCCTCGTTATGATGGTCCTTAAACTCAGCCACGGTCGACTCCCCAGCCACGGAGCTCTGGGCGTCATCTGGTCGCATACGCTGCAATAGCAGCATCGCTGAGGGAACTCCCTCCGCTTGCCGACCCGCCGCGGAAGAGGCCGAGGCACCCAGCATGATATTGTAGTGGTGTATCTCCATTTCTTTCTCCGCAAAGACCTCGCGAAGTAACCTCCCAGAAGTAGACCGAGGCACCCAACACGGCCCGTCCAAGGCTCGCACCACCGAGTTCCCGATCCACCATCGCCCTCCTCAGACGGCTCGCCTCCTCGCCAAGGGCTTCAGACATGTTCCTGTAATAATTGAAGGCAACATCAGCTTTATGGGCCCTCTCACGGTACCGAGCCAAAGTGGCCTCCGATGCCTCAACCTTGCTCCGGAACCACGCCACATCAGAACAACGGGGGTCCGCCTCGGGAAGGAAAGCCACAACCTGCAAGAGGACCGACTCAACGCACATAAGCAAGGAGGTTCGGACATATCCGAGGTCAAAACACTTGGCCAGTCAAAGATACTTTTTATAGATTGTACTTCTTACAAAAAAGGCGGTGGCCAACCCGCGGGAGGCAAATACAATCGAAGGGGAGAAAAAAGAAAGATAAAACTACACGACTTGATTTCCCACCTCGGCATCGATCGGGTTCGCAGGAGGGTCGACGGCCAGGTTGCCAACGGGCCCTTCCTCGACAGGAGTCTTCGATGTCCCCTCGATCTCCATGTCATACTCAAAGTCAGACAGGTCGACGGACGGGTAGAAGTGCCTCACATGGCTGAGGGCCTTCGCGTAGCACTCATCCTGGGCCTTGATCACCATCCGCTGACCCGCATCCGTCAGCTCTTCCCTCTCCTTGGCGAACGCAGCCGTCAACTCCTCCTTCTCCTTGGCGAACTTCTTCTTCAAGGAGACCACCCTCTTCCCCCACTCGGCATCCTGAGCCTCGAACTCGAGCTTCATCTGCTGCTCCCTCTTATGCGAACCCTCGAGCTCGATCAGCATCTCCTTCATCTCCCGCTCGCTCTTGTCCGCCCGGGCCCGCTCTTGCGACAGGGATGCTTCGTAGAGATTCTTTACATTAGCTCCCTGCATACAAGCCTGCGACCAACAAAACACTAATAAGAAGAGAACTCCCGAAGCAAGATTAACAAGAAAGATGAGATCGACGAGTTTACCAGCACGGTGGCCTGCGCCAGGCATGTAAAGGCCACCTCTACGGGCTCACTCTCCATCGCTTGGCGATCACGAGGGGTCGCCAACTTCTCCACCACCTCAACGGCCTGGGCTTCCTCGGTCAGACAGTCGCCCATCCGAACCGACCAGTCCGGCGCCTACCGTTGCCGCAACATCTCCACCACCGGGTCCTCCTCCTCAACCTCTACCAAGGGACCTTTTACCTTGTCGAGATCGGACGCCCTCGCTGGACCCTTACCCCTCGAAGGGGCCGCCCCCTTGCTCGTCTCCGAGCGAGTCCTCTTAGTCTTCGGCTCGGGCGGGACCTCCGAGATAACCAGGGACGGTTCCCTCGGCCTCTTCGCCTCCTCCCCCTTCTTCTTCTCGGCGTTCTCCTTCTTCATGGCGAGCCTCCTTGCTTTGATCGATGCCTCATCCATATCTGCGGAAAAAACTATTAAGAGCAATGAGCAAGAAAGCACGAAAAGACCAAGAGAAAAGAAACAACTACATACGCAGAACGGCTGGGCTCAGTCCGACGCTCGCCAGGTGGGCCTTCGTCACCTTCGTCCAATCGATACTAGGAGACAAACGGAGGCGCTCGACAAACCCCCACTCCTCGGCCGTCAGATCCCCCGGCCTCGGCGCAGGATAGCTCGGCTTGGAATAGTTCCATCTAGTCAGAATGTCCCAGGGCTCTTCACTCCGGATCACCAGATATTTCTTCTTCCAATCCTTAATGGAGTCCGGGTGGCTGTGAACAACCTTCCTCTTACTCCAGGGGGAGATATAGTAAACGCCCTCAGCCGCCGAACTGATCATCAACATCGCTCGGAACACGTTCAACCGCAGGGGTACATTCTGTCCCTCGCACATCAGTACAAAACAGATTATCTGCTTCCAAGAGTTCGGCCCATACTGCATCGGAGCCAAGGAGGCCCAGTTCAGCACTTCCCGAACAAACGGGTGGACTGGCAGCCTCAGTCCAGAAATGAAGGCGTCCACTGGGAAGACGCAACACCAAGCAGATAGGGGATCGGTTGGGCACAGAGTAGGGCTCGGCAACATCAATTCGTAGCCAGGACCTATGTGGTACGCCAGCTGCAAAACCTCCAAGTCCCCACCCTCCAAGACGGTCAGAATCACGTCCATCGTCCCCCTCTTCGGACTCGGCGAGGAAGCCTGCACACCGAAGAGCTCCTTGTCGGATAGGTCGTCAGGATACTGACGGAAAGGCTTCGGATGCACGGGCGAACCTGTCCACAAGTTACGATATACGGGCGCCTGGCTCGAACCACCAGTCCTTGGTCCTGCCTTCCTCGGAGCCTTCTTCTTCTTCTTCTCGGTTCGCTCCAGCGAGGAAGTGAATAAGGGCCCCAGGACAGTCGGCATGAAACTCGGACCCTCACCCTGAACTGTAGATCTCTTTACAGTGCCACCCTCGCCTCCCTCCTCCTCGAAAGTCAACTCCAAAACACGGACGCTGTCCGAGCCATCATTCGTTTCCTCCGACTCACCACTCTCCACCACAAAGGGACGTCGGGAGCGTAACGGCCTCACACCATGTACCTCCTCCTCCTCACCTACTGGTTCCTCCCACGAAACCGAATCGGAAGACTCCTCAACGTGTACTGACTCCCCCTCAAGTACGGGCTCCTCCCACGAAGTCGAGTTGGAGACAGGTTTCACTTCCCCCCTAGATGTCGACGCTGACGAGCCGGACTGAACCCTATCCATCTGTGCCTAAAACTAAACAGACTTACAAACTCACCTGGGGTCACTTCGGAAGGGCGACTCTAGTACATCAAAAGGCAGGGGCAAGCACTGAAGTGTTGGGAAATTTTTGAAAAAGAAAGCAGCAAGAAAGAAGTGGGATGAAGGGGGAGAGGGGGGAATATTTATAGAAGATAAAAGCGACTCCTCGATTTCCGCAAGTACTGTTCACCTACTGACGTGCAACTGCCGCCTGGGAAATCGCGCCACGTCCTGGAAACGTGCGCTGCTGACGTCATCCAATGCCAGGCTGGCAGCCAGACGTGGGGGACAGTTCGGAGGGAGTATTCGGCGGAGGAAACATTTTGCTTAAGAATTAAGGCGCCGTCCTTAGACAGACGCCCAGGCTCTGAGGCTCGGTCGGTTCTCCTTTCACCCGTGAGCAGCTTGGGACGTACGGCCTCGACGGCCAAAAACCCCGAACTATTCAAGGGTGAGACCAGAAAAAGTTTTTTGATTCAAAGTTTTAAGGTGCCGCCCTCGGCGAGCACCCCCCGGGTCCCATGTTTCGGTCGGTATTCCGCCGACCCACGGGCCCCGGTCGAAAGCAGATCAACACTCAGAGATCGAGAGAAGCACACCATTCCGAGCCAGTTGATTGCAACTGCAAAGGTTCAACCTGCTCTGACAACAGAACCTTCACAGTTGCTAACAACTTGCCCGGAACGCCCTTCATTTCCTCTAGAAGACAAAACCTTCAGCGGCAAACAGCTCACCCCTCGGATTCGGTCGTTACCCCGCTCGCCCCGATCCCCCCTGGATCTGGCTGCCGTATCAGAGCCATCAGATCCAAGAGAAGATCCGGGCGGCAGAGAAACCACCTCTCCGACACGACCGGGGGAAATTTTTTTTTGCAAAAGACAGGCGTCAGCCGGAGCAGACACCTTTGATGATCAGTAGACCACCCTTGCTGTGATCCAACCCGCTGCGGAGAGGGGTACTTATAGCCTCCCCCATAAGCCAGCTTTTATGACATGGGGAAAACCAAACGACGGAAGACCATGCACCATACATTCATTAGGCGGCGCCATTAAGGCCCCTGGGAAATTGGAACATTGCACAGATCCCGGGATGCCTTCAATACTCCGCAAAAGACGGCAGGCCACCCTGCCCAACATTCCTAAGGCACAACGGTTCGCCCCCCACCCTTGTTGGCCTATAAGTCCCTCGCCTGCTCGAGGTCGGGTCTAGCACCAGGATAGCCTTCTCAGGAAGGCTCCACGGCTCGCCATCGCCCTTACCGGCCCGTAATCCCTCGCCAAGCTCGAGGTCAGATCTGGCACCAGGGTAGTCTTCTCAGGAAGGCTCAACGGCTCGCCACCCCCCTTGTTGGCCCATAAGTCCCTCGCCTGCTCGAGGTCGGGTCCAGCACCAGGGTAGTCTTCTCAGGAAGGCTCCACGACTCGCCTTCAACCTTGCCGACCCAGAACCCCTCGCCCGCCCGAGGTTAGGTCTGGCACCAAGGCAATCTCCCCAAGAAGTCTCAGACAATCCGCCATCACCTTTGCCGACCCATGGACTCTCGGCGGCTCGAGGATCGCCCTAAAAAACACTCAGGGCAAACCCCTCATGAAGGCCCAGCGATTTGCCATCCCATTTTCACGACCATGAACACTCCTCCCCGGCTAGCTCCCGCACCCCCGCAGGAGTGGGGGGCTTGTGTAGTAGGGTGAAAATGGCCTGAGGGGCCCAAACAGGGCCCAACACAACTCTCACTCAAGAAAGGTAAATATAGCAATTTAGTCTGGCTTCGAACCATTGCAGGGTCGGCGCCGAACATCAAGTTCACCCCCGCAGAACTGGCCTCCTCGTATCTGACGAGCCTCAGTGGTCCTCGGCATCCGATCCGTGACAGCCCCACGGGCCATCCCCCCTTTCTGGCGAAGCATGGGGATGACCTGGCACAGCCTAGGCCCTCCGATTCTCCCAGAAGCACTGGAGACCTACGATCAGCCATGTCAGCTCCAAATACCACCAAGGGTTTTGCCACGTCAGCCCTATACCGCTCCTGGTATTGCCACGTCTGCCCTAAACCCCCTGGGCCTTATGCCACGTCAGGCCCATGGGCTTTCGGGTCCAGACCCGGCCCCCAAGCGGAACCAAAGCCGGTTGGGATTCTCTATAAATACTAGGCCCTCACCCACCTTTTGAGGTAATCAATCTTTTACCACTTAAATTCACCTAGTTATTGCTACTCTCTCACAGAGACTGACTAGATCGTCGGAGGGTCCGCCACCGGGACAAACCCCGGTGTTTCAGGACCGTCTGCAGGTACACAAGACCTCAGATCCGAACCCTCTGATCCGAGCCCAGATCTCCGCCTCATTCCGAGGTCACCGCAGGTTCCGCCCGGTCAGCCGAGGGTCGTCAGACGAGCAGCTTTCTCCTTCAAATACAAATTGAGTCCGAACTCACACCTGGTGCATCCACACGTCTCCCAGAAATAAACCGCATCACTGCCTGACTAGTCCCCGCCCCCGAGGTGGCCTTATTCGCCATATCGGCCCTCCTCTTGGCGGCCAGGGCCACTACAGCGGTGTGGTTATCCAGCTCCTTGGCAGACATCTTTACAAGAAGAAAAGTTAACATGATTAATGCAAAGGCAGAAAGAAGAACAGAATAGAAACAAAAACATACTAGGGTTGGCCGGCCTCAGTCCGGCTCGGGCGAGGTGCAGCTCCGTGACATGAGGCCACCCAATGCTGTGACCCTCCACGATCTTGTCGACCTTTGCCCACTCCTTCTCCGTCAAGTCCCTTCACTTCGGCAGCTTGTAGTTTGGCTTTCCAAAGTTCCAAACAGTGGGGATATCCTAGGGCTGCTCGCTCTAGACAACGAAGTACTTCTCTTTCCACCCCTTGATGGAGTCCGGATGGCCGTGCATCGCCTTCTTGTGCGGACGGGGCGAAAGATAGAAAATCCCCTCCTAGTCCCCAAGAGAGCTCATCCCCAGGATTGCTCGAAAGTAGGCCAGCCTCGGCGTAATTCCCTTCTCCTGACACTTCAAAATAAAACACACTAAGTGTTTCCAAGAGTTGGGACCATACTACCTCGGGCTCAACTCCTCCCGGTTCAACACCCTTTTGATGAACGGGTGCAATGGAAGCCTCAACCCAAAGATAAAAGCGTCCCCAGGGAACATGCACAAGCTTGGCTCGAGCGCGGTGGTCGGGCGAATTCCTGGGTTCGGCACCGGCGGCTCGAACTCCCGAGGAATGAAGTAAGCCGCCCTCAAGATGGGCAAGTAGTCCCTCGGTAGGGCGCACTTCACACTGTTCATCTTGATTATGGACCGGTCCTCGTCTCTCAACAACGATGTGCATGCCAGAAGATCCTTCACATCGTCAGGATACATCCTGATCGATCCTAGAGTTTTGCCAGAGATAAGGGGGTACATAAACCCAGAGCCATACTCATGCTTATCCTTCTCGGCCGGACTGTCGGGTCTTATCCACTTCCTCTTCCTCCTTCGAGGGTGATCTTTCCTATTAGGGGAAGGGGTCGCTAGGGGTGGCAATGGTGTGAGGTCTGCCTCTTCTTCCCCTACCTCCCCCGCGGTCCCACCGACCTCGCGATGGTCACTACCGCTCTCGGTTCCTTGCTCAGACTCCTCCTGATCATCATGTAACGCCCCGATCTCCCCGTAACTGAGAAACCGTGACACATGCCAAGATCTTTCCTTCAATTAGTCTCGAGACACAGAAAAACTGGAAAATTTAAAAACTTTTCTTCAACACAGAGTTACTACGCAGAAATCACAAATATCAGTTTGTAGTACCAAACTGTACTGCCTGCCCCTTTTCTTTTCCTTTTTGACACCAAAATCAATTCTTCCAATTTTTATATCACTTTAAACATAAACTAAAATAGTTATGTTTCAAAGAAAATTTGGGCAGAGTCTCCCTTGTATTTTTTGCCCAAAACACAGAAAAGCTTACGGAATTTTGCTCTAAATTCCGTAGCTTACATCACAGGCAATAATAATATAGGCTCCCCAGGCCAAAATGAGCATCATCACACAGGCAATATATATATATGCTCTGGGGGCCAAACTCATAACGGTTTAACAAATATCAATTAAAAAGCATAAATCCTTTTGAAAACGTAGTAAGTTTTTAGAAAATAACCTGTAAAAACCTACCACGATGCCCAGCACTCCACAACGAAATGGGTACGGGTCGAAACCATATCCTGCTGCCTCACACTATGCTCTTCCTCATCATTATCATACTTATACATCAAAAATACAATTTAAAGCATAAATCTTTACTATTTACAATTAAAACATAACAACAAATTATAACTGGAGCTCCATTCCACGGAACCTGTACCTACACCTCACCTCTGCACTGCTGAGGACCTGTAACAGTAGGGACCTAGGGTAGCCCAGGGACTCCCTAACCCCCAAACACTAAGGGGTTAGCCATTTCTGGTGTGAGTATAATTTATTAAATAAGTAAATAAATTAAACTTACAAGTAAAAACATAACAAACTCACAATTTCCAAGATAAACAAATCTTACTTGACATCTGAATATGTAAACATCATAAATGGGATTTCACATCAAATACTCTCTGAGTCATCACCTGTATGTATATCTATACCCGCTCATAACATACTTATATCTAGTAACCATTTGAATAACCACTCATAATACAATATTGATTTTGTTTCCTTATATCACGTATCCCATCATAAATATATGTCTTCAATCTCATACTACCACATTCATTCATGTCCAACCTAACATCTCATTTCACCTTACCAATTACTTGCATTTTATCACAATACACCCCATATCCCATCGTAGTTTGGTAATAACCCAATCACATCCCAAGCCCATAGCTTGGTTATTAATCTACTCCAACTATCACACTCGCAATTCAACTTGAATGGAAAAGACATGTGTACATATAATTGATGTGTCAGTGTATGTTATGACTTAACTCTAATGCAAAATTACCAATACAATGATGCTCTTATTTTAATGCAAGATTTACTAATGCGATGATGCTCTTATTCTAATGCCAGCAAGTCTCCGAAGCAACATGCAGCCCATACTACATGCGCCCATCTCAAGCCGTTTCTCCATATATAGGGATTTGAACCCGCGTTATGAATTTCTAATTGTACACAACCTGTTCCTGACAGATACTACATGACTGATGAGGTTGCACATGTGGTCAAGTCCCACCTTTGCAGTAGGCTCATGGTGTCTATGTTTGCCACTACTACCCGGTACACCGGACCTCACTCAAAAACCAGATGAACACAGGGTCTTCCGATCGCAGTATAGCATAAAGCCTATCCTGTGTCACCCATAACTCATAGACCCCAATCTATGGCCTGTTCGCTTCCCTCTGGCCAAGGACCCGACGAAGTTCCGGGGTCCATCCCCCTAGCTCCGCCCGCCTTATCATGGCACTTCAGGAATTAACAGCGCGAGATACGCAACCCGTGCTCCCAACTCGTGAGACGGCACCGTACGTATCCCTTTGACGGGAAGGTACAACCCAATATCACCACCTAAGGCCTGCTTCGAGGGACAAGTTGGTCGTAAGGCGCTACCTACAACCAACTCCTCTCTTTTCGGCAAAGGGTCGAAGTAAAATGATCTTTACAAGTCACTACCTTAATGATGTTCCTAACCCTGAACAATCCTAGGAATGGCAACATTACACAACATGCTAGGTCTTAAATTAGACTTCGCAAGATAACTCTATTAGGCTGCTCAACCTAAACTCACCAGAATCCCTCAGGATCTGGTTCATGGCCTATCGATCAAGACCCCGGCAATACGAACGCATTCGCATGCTACTACCTGAACTTGGATTTCCTCACACTCCGGTCCGCAATCAACCAACGGTTAAGATCTGACGGCACCCGTGAAGTAACTCGTCCACAGTCCCTTAGGAGTAAGCTAAACACACGTCTTGATGGTCGATAGCCCTAGGGCAATGATATCACCCTAGACGAGCACAACAAACTGCGTATTAGCCAAGAAGCTACATACGAGTAACCAAAAACACATACGAGCTAAACAGCTACGTATGGGACCAACAGCTACATACGGGCCAGTCGAGCCGCGTATGAGACAACAGCATGCATACGAGCCAAATAAGCTCCGTATGAGACCAACATCTACATACGGGCCAGTCGAGCCGCGTATGAGACAACAACACATACAACAACCATACAGGTAATCAAACCTAGAAGCAACCAACTGTGCTTACTAGCAACTTGATCTTCTAAAATTAGAAGTAACAAAAGAATCTACTATAATCAACTTAGCATGAGTTTCTTCTAAAATCAACTCATCATGGCATACCTACTATAATCGACTCAAACATGAGTTTCTTTCTAAAATCGACCCAAACATGATATTCTACTACAACTTAACCATGGGTTTCTTTCTACAACAATTCAAGCATGGATCTAATACAACTCAAGCATGGTAGTCCTACTTACTAACTCAAACATGATAAGTCAACTAGAATGTCACATAGCATGAATGGGTTCCTCTTTTTTTTTTGACATAGACAACACTCATCTTTATGCTATTTTCTCAAGTTCTACCATTCATACTTTTTATAGGATCCCTTTGATCCATAAATTCTTATATCAATACTTTAGTTTATTCGAACTTCTTCAAAACATCAAAATACGTATATAAACCATACACCCATATTTTGATATCATCATCTAAAAATAACTCATCCATTATATAGGTTTTTATATACTCATGAATAGTTAAAATTCACCATATTTTTACAATCACAAAAATATGTAAAATAAATCAATACTCACATATTCTTTAACCCACAAAATATATTAATATACTAACTCACATATATTTTTAAACCACAAAAATATATAAATAATATAACTCACATATTCATCAAACTACAAAAATATATAATAAACCAACTCACATATATCTTTAAACCATGAAAATATATAAATAATATAACTCACCACATTTGATATCATCATATAAAAATAACTCATTCCCATATACACAAATATATAAACAAACGAACTCACTATATTTTTATAATCAAAATACATATAATAAATTAGTACTATCTTTAACACACCAAAAACACATAATAAATTAACTCACATTTTCCGCGAAGATCCGAAGCGCCATGCCACTTTGCCTCCAAAGTCGCAATATATCCTATCATCAATTTCAAGCAATTAAAACTCAATCATTCAAACCAATCATAAAAGCTAATAATACTATCCCCAAATATCACACAAGAGTTTACTGAACGCTTGTGATATACACGTGCGATGCACGTGATAATCTAATGCTTACGGTATTTTCATCTGCAAATAATTACTAAAATTACCCCAAAATATTCTAATATTCCAACTATACTCTCCATTATTATAAGAGAAATAGTTCACACTTATATAATTCTCTTTTTCAAACCCAAAACCCCAATTTACTAACAACTTGAAATCTCCATAAAAATCCGCTAATTTCTCACCTCTACAATTTCCAATATCTCTAAATCTCCCTATCAAAATAACCCTACTCAATAAAAATTAACCTAACTAACTTTTATACAATAAAATAGTTAGGGTTTATACCTTCCGAAATCCAATCGAAAATCCGACAACACCACCATGTAAAGAATCCCTCCATTAATCTAACCCTCAACTTAATTCGAAATTGACGAAGGAATGGAGGTGGATTTTGAGTGGGTAATCGTTCGATCGATGGGTTCCATGGGGGTCGGGAAGAACAGCGCGGAAAGGAAAGAAGGAAGAAGATGGAGGTAGGGGTCGGGGTTTCTCGTCGGCTGGGTGTGAACGGAGAGAAGGAGATGGGAGGAGGGAAGCCGGGGCTTTCTTTTGGGTGCTTTCCGATCGGGATGGAAACGGGAGAAGGGGAAGAAGGAGGAAGAGGGAACGGGGATCGGGGTTCCTTTCCTTCGGCTGGCGCGAATCGGAGAGAAGGAGACGGGAGGAGGGGAGCCGGGCTTTCTTTTGGGTCGGCATCGAATGAGAAGGAGAAGAAGAAGGGAGGGTTGGGTTCTCTTTTGGTTGGGAGTGAACGGGGAGAGGAAGAAGTAGGGGAAGGAGATGGAGTGCGGGATTGGGGGAGGTGGGTTCTGGGTAGGGGGGGAACCAGACGGGGAGAAGAAAAAGAAGGAAGAAGAAGGAGAAGGAAGAGAATGTGGGGGGGGGGTCTTTTTGTAAGAAATGTAATTAAATAATAATAGATGGATAAATATCTAAGGGAACATTTCGTATAAGTCCCCTAGCCTTAATACATTTCAAATAAAGCCCAACTCTCTACTTTAATATTATAAATAGTACAAAAATACAATAAAACTGCTTTGTAGATAATCCGTATAAAAAATAATTTAAATTCGAAAATAATAATAAAATAAAATAAACAGTAACAGATATTTCTTAATTAAAATAATAGTTTTCGGAAAATCCCTAATCGCGCGAAATTCTCAATTGCGCACACTTTTCGATGCAAAATAGCCGTATGCTATTTTTCGGGTTGTTACATTACTCCCTCCTTAGAATCGTTCTGTCCTCAGAACGCTGCTAGTGGAGAGGAAGACAACCACAACATCAATGGTTCACGAGATATTTCCCTGAATCATCTCTAGTTCCTGGAGCGATATTCTCGAAAACTGGTCTTCTACCAAGTTGAACTGTTGTCATTCAGCCTTCTGGACAGACCCACTATGAATTTAATGCTGACACTCCTCTGCTCCTGCTCTGGAGTAGACAATGGCTGCATTCCCTTGCTCTATCCTTGTCTACAAGTGATGTTGGGTTACTCCTTGATTACGACTTCTATTGGTTGGTGACCACTCCCTCCTTAGAAGGGATGAAGTCACACATTGCCGCTTCAGTGCTTCAATCCCTGCATTTCCTGCCTAAGCCTTCTGACTTGCTCACTTGGACTCGATTATAGCTCCCATCGTGTCGAAATTGAGCTCTAAACTTGAGTAATCACTCTTATACTGGCTTACGTGATCTCATCATTTATCTCCTCGCTTCTTTCACGATCTTTGGCTGAGGTCAATCCTTCACTTATCTCGATCCTTTGCAGTTCAGTAGCCACTCCCTCCTTAGAATAGGGCATGGCCTATGATCATTACTTCAAACTTCCAGGATTTTCTCCTGTAATTTGCTCGAAGCTGATGCTCCAGATGGTGTATTCAACAAAACCAAATCTGGAGTTTCCTCCCGCACACATCTCGACTCTTGAAAAATAATTCAGACCAAGGAATGAGATGAACCACAATTGAACAAAACAGTTGTATGGATTCCATATATATAAATCCAACTGGTTATGAAAGTGTTTCCTCATACGTTACTTCTTAGTCCAAAATAACTTCCAAAAATACAACTTTTAAACTTAGTTGTAGTTCTATATGCACATACCGGTACTAGTACTCCTGCCTTCTACGGCTTGCTGGTAGTAAGTGCGAACTCTACCCTTGGTGAACAGACTCCTTTCCTCTATTGTTCATCTTCGAGGTTGATCTGCCATTCCTTCGGTGAAGCTAGGGAATATCTGGTCGAATACGACCAATCCTTCCACATTTGTAACATGTATGGGTATCTATCTGAGTGTCCTTCCTCGAACACCATTCATGTGGTTAAAGGATGGTAACACATACACTAGGATTAGTCCGGATATAGAAAAATTATAAAACATAAGTTGAAGGAACCAACAATATGAATTATAACTATCTACAACTAACTAAAACCCAACTCTTAAAAGGCATCCAAGTTTAATTTTCCTACTGTGTTGGACTGTAAATTGAAGTCGGCTCTGATACCATCTGTTACGCCCCGATCTCCCCGTAACTGAGAAACCGTGACACATGCCAAGATCTTTCCTTCAATTAGTCTCGAGACACAGAAAAACTAGAAAATTTAAAAACTTTTCTTCAACACAGAGTTACTACGCAGAAATCACAAATATCAGTTTGTAGTACCAAACTGTACTGCCTGCCCCTTTTCTTTTCCTTTCTGACTCCAAAATCAATTCTTCCAATTTCTATATCACTTTAAACATAAACTAAAATAGTTATGTTTCAAAGAAAATTTGGGCAGAGTCTCCCTTGTATTTTTTGCCCAAAACACAGAAAAGCTTACGGAATTTTGCTCTAAATTCCGTAGCTTACATCACAGGCAATAATAATATGGGCTCCCCAGGCCAAAATGAGCATCATCACACAGGCAATATATATATATGCTCTGAGGGCCAAACTCATAACTGTTTAACAAATATCAATTAAAAAGCATAAATCCTTTTGAAAACGTAGTAAGTTTTTAGAAAATAACCTGTAAAAACCTACCACGATGCCCGGCACTCCACAACGAAATGGGTACGAGTCGAAACCATATCCTGCTGCCTCACACTATGCTCTTCCTCATCATTCTCATACTTATACATCAAAAATACAATTTAAAGCATAAATCTTTACTATTTACAATTAAAACATAACAACAAATTATAACTGGAGCTCCACTCCACGGAACCTGTACCTACACCTCACCTCTGCACTGCTGAGGACCTGTAACAGTAGGGACCTAGGGTAGCCCAGGGACTCCCTAACCCCCAAACACTAAGGGGTTAGCCATTTCTGGTGTGAGTATAATTTATTAAATAAGTAAATAAATTAAACTTACAAGTAAAAACATAACAAACTCACAATTTCCAAGATAAACAAATCTTACTTGACATCTGAATATGTAAACATCATAAATGGGATTTCACATCAAATACTCTCTGAGTCATCACCTGTATGTATATCTATACCCGCTCATAACATACTTATATCTAGTAACCATTTGAATAACCACTCATAATACAATATTGATTTTGTTTCCTTATATCACGTATCCCATCATAAATATATGTCTTCAATCTCATACTACCACATTCATTCATGTCCAACCTAACATCTCATTTCACCTTACCAATTACTTGCATTTTATCACAATACACCCCATATCCCATCGTAGTTTGGTAATAACCCAATCACATCCCAAGCCCATAGCTTGGTTATTAATCTACTCCAACTATCACACTCGCAATTCAACTTGAATGGAAAAGACACGTGTACATATAATTGATGTGTCAGTGTATGTTATGACTTAACTCTAATGCAAAATTACCAATACAATGATGCTCTTATTTTAATGCAAGATTTACTAATGCGATGATGCTCTTATTCTAATGCCAGCAAGTCTCCGAAGCAACATGCAGCCCATACTACATGCGCCCATCTCAAGCCGTTTCTCCATATATAGGGATTTGAACCCGCATTATGAATTTCTAATTGTACACAACCTGTTCCTGACAGATACTACATGACTGATGAGGTTGCACATGTGGTCAAGTCCCACCTTTGCAGTAGGCTCATGGTGTCTATGTTTGCCACTACTACCCGGTACACCGGACCTCACTCAAAAACCAGACGAACACAGGGTCTTCCGATCGCAGTATAGCATAAAGCCTATCCTGTGTCACCCATAACTCATAGACCCCAATCTATGGCCTGTTCGCTTCCCTCTGGCCAAGGACCCAACGAAGTTCCGGGGTCCATCCCCCTAGCTCCGCCCGCCTTATCATGGCACTTCAGGAATTAACAGCGCGAGATACGCAACCCGTGCTCCCAACTCGTGAGACGGCACCGTACGTATCCCTTTGACGGGAAGGTACAACCCAATATCACCACATAAGGCCTGCTTCGAGGGACAAGTTGGTCGTAAGGTGCTACCTACAACCAACTCCTCTCTTTTCGGCAAAGGGTCGAAGTAAAATGATCTTTACAAGTCACTACCTTAATGATGTTCCTAACCCTGAACAATCCTAGGAATGACAACATTACACAACATGCTATGTCTTAAATTAGACTTCGCAAGATAACTCTATTAGGCTACTCAACCTAAACTCACCAGAATCCCTCAGGATCTGGTTCATGGCCTATCGATCAAGACCCCGGCAATACGAACGCATTCGCATGCTACTACCTGAACTTGGATTTCCTCACACTCCGGTCCGCAATCAACCAACGGTTAAGATCTGACGGCACCCGTGAAGTAACTCGTCCACAGTCCCTTAGGAGTAAGCTAAACACACGTCTTGATGGTCGATAGCCCTAGGGCAATGATATCACCCTAGACGAGCACAACAAACTGCGTATTAGCCAAGAAGCTACATACGAGTAACCAAAAACACATACGAGCTAAACAGCTACGTATGGGACCAACAGCTACATACGGGCCAGTCGAGCCGCGTATGAGACAACAACATGCATACGAGCCAAATAAGCTCCGTATGAGACCAACATCTACATACGGGCCAGTCGAGCCGCGTATGAGACAACAACACATACAACAACCATACAGGTAATCAAACCTAGAAGCAACCAACTGTGCTTACTAGCAACTTGATCTTCTAAAATTAGAAGTAACAAAAGAATCTACTATAATCAACTTAGCATGGGTTTCTTCTAAAATCAACTCATCATGGCATACCTACTATAATCGACTCAAACATGAGTTTCTTTCTAAAATCGACCCAAACATGATATTCTACTACAACTTAACCATGGGTTTCTTTCTACAACAATTCAAGCATGGATCTAATACAACTCAAGCATGGTAGTCCTACTTACTAACTCAAACATGATAAGTCAACTAGAATGTCACATAGCATGAATGGGTTCCTCTTTTTTTTTTGACATAGACAACACTCATCTTTATGCTATTTTCTCAAGTTCTACCATTCATACTTTTTATAGGATCCCTTTGATCCATAAATTCTTATATCAATACTTTAGTTTATTCGAACTTCTTCAAAACATCAAAATACGTATATAAACCATACACCCATATTTTGATATCATCATCTAAAAATAACTCATCCATTATATAGGTTTTTATATACTCATGAATAGTTAAAATTCACCATATTTTTACAATCACAAAAATATGTAAAATAAATCAATACTCACATATTCTTTAACCCACAAAATATATTAATATACTAACTCACATATATTTTTAAACCACAAAAATATATAAATAATATAACTCACATATTCATCAAACTACAAAAATATATAATAAACCAACTCACATATATCTTTAAACCATGAAAATATATAAATAATATAACTCACCACATTTGATATCATCATATAAAAATAACTCATTCCCATATACACAAATATATAAACAAACGAACTCACTATATTTTTATAATCAAAATACATATAATAAATTAGTACTCACATATATCTTTAACACACCAAAAACACATAATAAATTAACTCACATTTTCCGCGAAGATCCGAAGCGCCATGCCACTTTGCCTCCAAAGTCGCAATATATCCTATCATCAATTTCAAGCAATTAAAACTCAATCATTCAAACCAATCATAAAAGCTAATAATACTATCCCCAAATATCACACAAGAGTTTACTGAACGCTTGTGATATACACGTGCGATGCACGTGATAATCTAATGCTTACGGTATTTTCATCTGCAAATAATTACTAAAATTACCCCAAAATATTCTAATAGTCCAACTATACTCTCCATTATTATAAGAGAAATAGTTCACACTTATATAATTCTCTTTTTCAAACCCAAAACCCCAATTTACTAACAACTTGAAATCTCCATAAAAATCCGCTAATTTCTCACCTCTACAATTTCCAATATCTCTAAATCTCCCTATCAAAATAACCCTACTCAATAAAAATTAACCTAACTAACTTTTATACAATAAAATAGTTAGGGTTTATACCTTCCGAAATCCAATCGAAAATCCGACAACACCACCATGTAAAAGAATCCCTCCATTAATCTAACCCTCAACTTAATTCGAAATTGACGAAGGAATGGAGGTGGATTTTGAGTGGGTAATCGTTCGATCGATGGGTTCCATGGGGGTCGGGAAGAACAGCGCGGAAAGGAAAGAAGGAAGAAGATGGAGGTAGGGGTCGGGGTTTCTCGTCGGCTGGGTGTGAACGGAGAGAAGGAGATGGGAGGAGGGAAGCCGGGGCTTTCTTTTGGGTGCTTTCCGATCGGGATGGAAACGGGAGAAGGGGAAGGAGGAAGAGGGAACGGGGATCGGGGTTCCTTTCCTTCGGCTGGCGCGAATCGGAGAGAAGGAGACGGGAGGAGGGGAGCCGGGCTTTCTTTTGGGTCGGCATCGAATGAGAAGGAGAAGAAGAAGGGAGGGTTGGGTTCTCTTTTGGTTGGGAGTGAACGGGGAGAGGAAGAAGTAGGGGAAGGAGATGGAGTGCGGGATCGGGGGAGGTGGGTTCTGGGTAGGTGGGAACCAGACGGGGAGAAGAAAAATAAGGAAGAAGAAGGAGAAGGAAGAGAATGTGGGGGGGGGGTCTTTTTGTAAGAAATGTAATTAAATAATAATAGATGGATAAATATCTAAGGGAACATTTCGTATAAGTCCCCTAGCCTTAATACATTTCAAATAAAGCCCAACTCTCTACTTTAATATTATAAATAGTACAAAAATACAATAAAACTGCTTTGTAGATAATCCGTATAAAAAATAATTTAAATTCGAAAATAATAATAAAATAAAATAAACAGTAACGGATATTTCTTAATTAAAATAATAGTTTTCGGAAAATCCCTAATCGCGCGAAATTCTCAATTGCGCACACTTTTCGATGCAAAATAGCCGTATGCTATTTTTCGGGTTGTTACACATCACCCTCCTCGACCTGTTCGTCTTCTTCAAGCTGCTCCTCCTCTACAAGCTCCTCTCCCTCAGGATCCCTTTCTTCATGCCCCTCCTCTGTGGGCTCCTTACTCGGCCTACGGGATTGCAGGGGCTCTACAATAAAGGCTACGTCACCCTCGTCATCCGACCCTCCTTCTGATAGAACCTCCTCCTTTACCGGGCGGATGTCTCAAGACGAGAAAGATATTGAAGATGAATGAACCTCCTCCTCGCCGCGACCTGACGTGCTTGCCTCGAAACCGGACTGAGATCGTGATATTTTAAAGTAGAAATATTAACCTGTTTTGTCGGAGTACGCAAAGGTCAACGGAAAACGGTCGCTGGCGGTGCGCAAGGAAATTTCTTTTGTTAAAAAGTTGAAAGCAAAGTAAAAAAGTGAGGTGGGAGGAGGGGGATTTATAGGCACAGGCGGGACTCCTCGAATTCCGCAAAAAGATCTAGCCGTCTGATCTTCATCATCAAGATCTAACAGCCACTAAGATCTTGATAACGTCAGCTCAGTGCGCAAAAATACCTTCTTACCCTCAGCTCTGTCGACCAACGCGGTGCCTCGTTGCGTAGGGTCAACTTCTCGGACACTTCACCATTATGCACCCAAATTGCTTAGGGCTCGACGCTCGGATGTCACCGTGAGCCCAAAAAGTTTCTCCAAAATGTCTTGGACCTCGACGTTCGGATGTCACTGCGAGCCCAAAAAGTTTCACCCAAACTACTTGGCCTCGACGCTCGGATGTCACCGTGAGCCCAAAAAGTTTCTCCCAAAATGGCTTGGATCTCGACGCACAGACGTCACCGCGAGCTCAAAAAGTTTCTCCCAAACTGCTTGGACCTCGAAGCTCGGATGTCACCGCGAGCCCAAAAAGTTTCTCCCAACTCGACGCTCGGATGTCACGCGAGCCTAAAAAGTTTCTCCCAAAATGGCTTGGACCTCGACGCTCGGATGGCACCGCGAGCCCAAAAAGTTTCTCCCAAACTGCTTGAACCTCGATCCTCGGATGTCACCGCGAGCCCAAAAAGTTTCTACCAAACTACTTGAACCTCGACGCTCGGATGTCACCGCAAGCCCCAAAATTATCCCCCAATAATGAGGGGCTCGCCTATCGACCCCAGACGCTCGGCAAGAAGGACCCCACTCCAGACTCCTACGTCCCCTTGCTTTTCCAACAAGTGAGGTGGCTCGCCTACCGACCCCCTACGTTCGGTCAAGCGACCTTGAGGTCGACGCTCGGATGTCATCTCGAGACCCAAAATTGTCCCCTAACAATGAGGGGCTTGCCTACCGACCCCAGACGCTCGGCAAGAAGGACCCCGCTCCAGACTCCTACATCCCCTTGCTTTTCCAACAAGTGAGGGGCTCTCTTACCGAGCCCCTACTCTCTCGGCCAAATGACCACGAGGTCGATGCTCGGATATCACCGCGAGCCTCAAAAATATCTACCAACAATAGGGGCTCGCCGGCCGACCCTCTACACTCGTCAAGAAGGCCTCCTACACCACAGTTTCGATGCTGCCCTTGCTTTTCCCACAAGTGAGGGGCTCGCCTGCCGACCCCCCTACTCCCTCGGCCAAATGACCACGAGGTCGACGCTCGGATATCACCGCGAACTCCAAAAATATCCACCAACAATGGGGGCTCGCCGGCCGACCCTCTACGCTCGTCAAGAAGGCCTCCTACACCACGGTCTCGATGCCCCCCTTGCTTTTCCAACAAGTGAGGGGCACGCCTGCCAACCCCCTACTCTCTTGGCCAAATGACCTCTGGGTCGACGCTCGGATATCTCTGCGAGCCCCAGCCTATTTCCAAACCAGCGAGGGGCTCGTTTGTCGACCCTAGAGGCTCGGCAAGAAAAACTCGGGCGCCACGAGTCTCGATGCCTCCCCTTGCTTTTCCAACCAATAAGGGGGTTCGTCCACCGACCCTCGATGCTCGACCGGCCGAGCTCCGACGACCAGCGTGACTCCGAAGGGGATCCCTTCATCCTACCCCACTGACCTCTTCTGGAAGATACGGATCCCGTTCTTCTCCGTACACACCACCCCGCTCTTCCTACAGAGGCAAAAAACTACTCCTACACAGCTGGATCACCCAGCCCTCTAGGAGTGGGGGGCTCCTGATATGGGTCAGATGACGTGGCCCCTCCTGGGCCACAGGATCCCCTCAAAAAGTGTTCACCCCCGATCATCAGATCTGCCACGTCAGTCCTAAACCGCTTATGTTCCTACCACGTCAGCCCTAAACCATCTGGGATTCCGTCACGTTAGGCCCATGGGCAATCGGGTCCAGACCCGGTTCACACTGCCTATAAATACCAGGCCTTCTACCCCTTCAACAGGTAATGTCATGCCCCGCTTCCCAAAATAAAATACGAGTGCATGACAAAGCCTAACGAATGATTTTCATCATTCATGAGCTGTAGGATCGACTCAGCATCATAACAAGAATATAACAAAATATATATACAACCACGCATGCATGAATAATTTATTAAACAAAAGAAACAATTAAAACAAAGAAATAGTGTCCCAAATAATTCTCAAATCTGGATCAATGTTAAAACTCAGGAACATAAGCCTGTTTAAAGTTTTTAAGTAGCAAAGAAATAAATAACTCAAAGAAAACAAATAATTTAAGTAAGTACTTTTTCCATGCGAGGCCTAAAATGTCTGCTCACCAATTCCAGCAGGCAACTCGTCTTCAAATTCTGTTATAAATATAAAAAGGAGAAAATAGGAAAAATAAGATAAACTCCCTTAGTGCAAGTTAGGGCCACAAATAGTAAAAATAAGTACAAAAAATATGGAACAAGATTTGGAATCAAGAATGTAATAGGGATGCAAAAAGTAGTGGGGATTCAAGAACTAGCTAGCAAAAAAGACAACTCAAGTGACAATGTAGGGTAACAAATACTAATAGTAGAACCAGTGGCTAGTGGACATGTAATTGTATTAAGTAGCAAGTAGCAAGTATCCCGTGCAAGTGTCGAGTATTAAGTAACAAGTCTAACGTGTCAAGTTGTCAAGTACAAGTATCAAGTAGCAAGTGTCAAGTACTATGCTCAAGTATCAAGTCTCATATATCAAGTCATCAAGTAACAAGTCTCAAGTAAGGTATTAAGTGTGTACAAGTGACAAGTTATTCTTAAGTCTAATGTTTAATTCTATCTAGGTAGTACTTCATACATCCATACTTTTACTACATGGTTGCTACATACAAATAGCTTCGTTTACGCCTAGTGGTGGATTTTAAAGGGCGGTGTACTGAGGCATCAAGTATCAAGCAAGCACGGTTCATGAATACAAAAATAAAATAACAAGTTCACGAAGCAAGTTCGTGAATACTAACAAGTTCAAGAACCACACAGTGGGTTCATGAATACATCAAGTTCATGAGCCAAGTAATGGCTCCATGAATACATCAAGGTGCAACAAGTTCATGAACCGAGTACTGGGAAACACGGGCCCCCTTCCGAGTGCACTTACCTATATTGTCCACTACTATGGTCTTTCCCTTAAATCCCGGCTTATTATTTATTATTAATTATTAATCAAGTATGAAACTGTGAAAAACAAGTCAAGTAAACATAATAAAGAACATGGAACAAGTCTAGGCTAAGTAGGGTACATGTTCGAGGACCAAAACAAATCGAAATATCAAGAACAACGAGAATCTCAAATCTGGACAGCATGACATTGCTGCACCAAAACTGCGATTTCCGTTGCTACAAGATAGAAAAGTGGATCCGTTAGAAGGTCTAGAAACTAGACTCCTACCTGGTTCCAACACATATAATTAAGGTACATAAAAGTTGTGGCAATATGTGTCAAAACAGCAAACTATACAGCTTTTGTGTTCAGCCAGAATTTGTGAATCTGAGTTTATACATATGAAACAGGGTTGAAACATCATTAATTAATTTTGAAAAAATTAGAAAATGTTCTCTAGGGTGTCCAGTTACAACATTCAAAATTTCAAGTCAATTACTTACTGGTAGCATAGTTAAAATAATTGCAAACTAAAGAGGTGCAGTAGTTTTTGTGAATCTGCGACTACCGATATAGCAGCAGTAAAACTGTGATATCTCCTAGACCGTAACTTGGAATTTAAAAATTCTAGATGTTATCGGCAACTAGACACTTAGGGCTACATGTCATGTTCAGGACTCAAGTTCAGATTTTGATTTTATTGAGGTCGAAACAGCAAGTAAAGACAATAACAGCAGCAAGTGTGATTTCTTATATTTACAAGTAGCATGATAATTGAGTATTATGAGTCTAGATTAGTGTGTGATACAAATATGGATGCTTTGGGGATCAAATCAGCAAGTCACATGTATTTCTCAACTCTAAAGAATATAAGATCAACACAATACATCAAACAGCACACGTTCACAAGTCAAGGGGTTCATGTTCAAGTAATTAGGAGATAAAATGGTCCAACTAGTTTTGTAAATATATCAACGAAAGGGTTGTGACTTTTAAGATTATGGAATCGATGAG
Organism: Hemerocallis citrina; assembly: GCA_017893485.1. Taxonomy (NCBI): domain Eukaryota; kingdom Viridiplantae; phylum Streptophyta; class Magnoliopsida; order Asparagales; family Asphodelaceae; genus Hemerocallis; species Hemerocallis citrina. The sequence goes on along the minus strand of JACEHZ010000220.1, from coordinate 207,786 downwards.
GAATAATATTTGATAAAAAATGATGAGACAAGGAGAAGTCACAATTAGTATCTATTTGCAGTATTTTTAAATTAAATACTTGTACTAGAACAAAAATTTGTACAAGAAGAATACTTGCCTTAGGGAAGTAGTCGACGAATTCGAAGGACATCACGATCGGCACGGATCTTGAAGAGATGTTCAAGATCAAGGCGATCAACGGCCGAGATCAGATCTGATGGTGAAGATCAGATCTGATGGTGAAGATCAGATCAAGATCGGATCGGAACTGAGTACGGATCTTGACGAAATCTAATGGCCCAGATCAAAACAATCAACTCCTTCTTCTTCCCTCCTTCACAGTAACAGAGAGAGAGAGAGAGAGGAAAAGACCTTGGCAGTGGCTGGCTGACGGCGCAGGCAGCAGCGACATCAAGAGAACTCGATGCAGGGAGGCGACGGCGGTGACGGGGCGGTGCGGTGGAGCTTGGTGGCGGCATCCAGGTGCTCTGCCTTTTGGTGGAAAACAGAGTGAGGATGAGGGCGACGCGGTGGCAGCGAGGCGAGGAGACAGGGGTGAGGATGATGGCGAGGATGGGTGCAGGGGATGGGGGCGGCGACGATGGGTAATGGCGGAGTGGGTTTCGATGGCGAGATGGGTTCGGGAGTGATGGAAGCAATGGCGAGGAAGGAAGTGAAGGCGATGGGGTTACAACTTTGGTGGGGGTGATGGTGGTCGGAGCGGAGGTCGAGGGGAATTGGGTGGCGAAGGTTTGGATGGGAGATGGAGACGATGAGAGGTAAGGGAAAGAGTGAGCGGGAGGTTGAAGGAAACGGGGGAAGAAGGAATGGTAGGCGGCTGTGTAGTTAGGATTATAACAGTAATAGGGGTTTAGGGTTAGGGTTAAGGTAGGTTTAGGTTTATATAGGGGGGTTTTGGGTTATTGGGTTATAGGTTAGCGGGTTTGAATGGAATCCAACAAGAGATTTAGTCAAAATTCAATATAATTGGGGAAAATGAAATAGATGAGATGAAGCAGTCCACTTTTTATGAAGAACGACAAATTATAGCAGATATGAATAAAGAAATTGAAATAAATATTTGCACAAAATTGAGTTAAAACAATTGAAATGATTCTTATTAGAATTGGAACCAAAATACAGATCTCAAATCGATGGGTAGAGTACAAGGAATGCAAATACAGTAGAAAAATATAGATACGGGAAATAGGAGTTACAGGTAATCAATCTTTCTCCTCTCAAAATCCTAGTTACTGTTACTCTTCAGTGACTGACTAGACCGTCGGAGGGCCTGCCACCGGGATCAACCCCGGTGTTCCTAGGTCGATTGTAGGTACGCGAGACTTCGGGATCCGAGCTTTCATATCCGAGCCGAGCCTCCAGCTCCGAGCCGGGCATCCGACCTCCACCTCACTCCCACCTACTTCCGAGCCGTTCCCTTGGCTGAGGGTCGGGCGTACCATCCAGTACCGAAGCTTCCGCAAAAATACAAATCGAGAAGAACTCACACCTGGTGCAGCCGCTCCCCAAAAACAAACCGCATCAAAAATTAATATAAAATTTGGATATCGTTTGGTTATTTTTCCATATATATTTTGTTTCTTTGTCAATTTATCGAAGGTCGTTGGTATGTTTTCTCAATACATAATGATTATCGTCAATATAAGAATTTTTTTAAAGTCCCAGACAGAGGTAGCTAGGATACATCCTTTTTACACGGACAAAATTTCTCCATGAATCAACAATTCCATCTCCCATGTAAAAATGGGGCGAAAAACTTAATCAAAAGACAGAGTTGAAAACAAAATCAAAAGAATGTGAACTTATAAACAACTTACATCTCTGTTCCTTACTAGTTCTTCCACTATTCTCCAACATTAGTTCCTGTTCTAAATAGTGAAATTAATCACGCTGTAGAAAATAAAAAGGTAATGCATTTTCTACGCAAAAACAAAAAACTGAAAGACTGATGGAGACTCGACTCAATCAATCAATAAACGAGAAGAAAATAGGCAAGTGGCATTGATTGTACCCAAAAAAAAAAGAGTCACCTACTCGACAACAAAGATCCCCACATTGGCCTAGTATCACATCCTCGAGGGAGGCACATCAGAAAATTTTGCCGTACTGTCCCATTTTTTGAAAATATTTGACGTTCTGCACCACTTCTAAAAATAATTAGCGATTTGTTCCTATTTGAACACGTTAGCATAAATCGTTATTAAAAATAACGGCATAGGTTATTTACGTGCCGTTATTTTCAATAACGACATTTATTTTACATTTTTTTTCATGCCGTTATTTGAAATAACTGCATCAGTATATTTCTCTTATAAGTGTGAATCTTCTAATTTTAAAAAATTCTAAGTGTGAAAAAAAACTTATAAATAATGCCGTTATCCTGAATAACGGCATTCGAATGACTAATGCCGTTATTGGAGATAACGGCATCAGTTATATATAAATGAACTCTTGCCGTTGTTTGCAAACATAGAGAATGAATAATAAGTTAAAAAAAATATATATATATTATAACTGATGCCGTTCGTAATTACAGCATCAGTTATATATATATATATATATATATATATATATATATATATATATATATATATATTAAACTTATTCGTCAGAGATGATGAATAATAAGTTACTTTTAAAAAAAAATTATAACTGATGCCGTTCGTAATTACGGCATCAGTTAAAAAAAAATTATAACTGAAAAAAATTATAACTGATGTCGTTCGTAATTACGGCATCAGTTATATATATATATATATATATATATATATATATATATATATATATATATATATATATTTTAAACTTATTCGTCAGAGATGATGAATAATAAGTTACTTTTTAAAAAAAAATTATAACTGATGCCGTTTTTCCAAATAACGGCATCAGTATTGAGAATGCCGTTATTTGAAATAATGACATCTGTTATAAGGTTTTAACACTTGCAATTTTTTCTCTAAATGGAGACTACAAGCTGTCGAAAAACAAAATAACCTATGCCGTTACTCCAAATAATCGCATGACACTTTTTTTAAATATAGATGTCGTTATTGAAAATAACAGCACGTAAATAACCTATGCCGTTATTTCCCATAATGGGTTATGCTGACGTGTCCTAAACAGGGGTAGATCGCTAATTGTTTTCAGAAATGAGGCAGAGCGCCAAATATTTTCAAAAAGTGGGGCAGTACGGCAAAATTTTTCGACACATCACTAAGGCATGGGGAGCCTTTACAATCTTGATGAGACCATAGATACAATGATTTCCCGGGTAATGGCAATCGAATAGGAAAGAGGCTAGCTGTATAAAAGTTTTATCAGTTTTCTCTGTATCATCCTAATTTTATACGGATGTCCTCAAAATTGTTTTCTATCAACTTTTGCCTACTAAGAGCATCTGTAGTTCGTTGGATATTTACTCTTTTTTTTGTGGAAAAAATAGAAAAAAAAAAGGAGATGCAGTCATTGGCTATATACTCAAATTTTGGGTTTTGGGTGAACAGTGGTCGGCTATATTTGAGAGACGATATAGGATTTTGGAAGATGATTTTTCGTCCCTTTGAACGGACGAAAGATCATCTTTCGTCACCGGTTTTTCTTCTTCTTTTTTTTAATATTAGATGAGAAATGATTTCTCGTATGCTCGAAATTTATTTTTTTACTTTCTAAAAATTTGGACGGACAGAAAATCCCATCCGTTACATTTAACATATAAAAAAATTCGTCGGATGGGAAATTATTTCTTGTCCGTTCGATTAAAAAAGAAAAAGAAATCAGCAGCGACGGGAAATAAAGCCCCGTCCCATGCCATTTGTTTGAAAAATATCTATAGAATACACCCTATAATTTTTTTCTATGGTAAAAATTAGGTTTAAATTGAAATTAGTTAAAAGTTAAGATATATTTAAGCTCTAATCAGATTTAATTAGGATCAATTTTACATTAATTTAGAAATTAGTTAGGAATTAATTTTTTTTTTAAAATACAACGGAAGGGAAATGATTCCTTATCCGTTGTATTTTTATTTAAATTTTTTAAAAAAAATACGGGCGAGAAATCAATCCTCGTCCGTTCATTTTTTTAAATTGAAACCCAAAATTTCTGTTCAAATGACTGCAGCTGAAACCCGTTTTTTCTACTCCTATATGCTGAATACCCATAGTTTTACTTCGAATGACTATAGATGCTCTAAGAGCTTTCGAGCATCTGTAGTCGTTGGCTGATGCGGTTTATTTCTGGGAGACGTGTGGATGCACCAGGTGTGAGTTCGGACTCAATTTGTATTTGAAGGAGAAAGCTGCTCGTCTGACGACCCTCGGCTGACCGGGCGGAACCTGCGGTGACCTCGAAATGAGGCGGAGATCTGGGCTCGGATCAGAGGGTTCGGATCCGAGGTCTTGTGTACCTGCAGACGGTCCTGAAACACCGGGGTTTGTCCCGGTGGCGGACCCTCGGACGATCTAGTCAGTCTCTGTGAGAGAGTAGCAATAACTAGGTGAATTTAAGTGGTAAAAGATTGATTACCTCAAAAGGTGGGTGAGGGCCTAGTATTTATAGAGAATCCCAACCGGGTTTGGTTCCGCTTGGGGGCCGGGTCTGGACCCGAAAGCCCATGGGCCTGACGTGGCATAAGGCCCAAGGGGTTTAGGGCAGACGTGGCAATACCAGGAGTGGTATAGGGCTGACGTGGCAAAACCCTTGGTAGTATTTGGAGCTGACATGGCTGATCGTAGGTCTCCTGTGCTTCTGGGAGAATCGGAGGGCCTAGGCTGTGTCAGGTCATCCCCATGCTTCGCCAGAAAGGGGGGACGGCCCGTGGGGCTGTCACGGATCGGATGCCGAGGACCACTGAGGCTCGTCGGATACGAGGAGGCCAGTTCTGTGGGGGTGAACTTGAGGTTCGGTGCCGACCCTGCAATGGTTCGAAGCCGAACTAAATTGCTATATTTACCTTTCTTGAGTGAGAGTTGTATTGGGCCCTGGTTGCGCCCCCCAGGCCATTTTCACCCTACTACACAAGCCCCCCACTCCTGCGGGGGTGCGGGAGCTAGCCGGGGAGGAGTGTCCATGGTCGTGGAAATGGGATGGCGAATCGCTGGGCCTTCATAAGGGGTTTGCCCTGAGTGTTTTTTAGAGCGATCCTCGAGCCGCCGAGAGTCCATGGGTCGGCAAAGGTGGTGGCGGATTGTCTGAAACTTCCTGGGAAGATTGCCTTGGTGCCAGACCTAACCTCGGGCGGGCGAGGGATTCTGGGTCGGCAAGGTTGAAGGCGAGTCGTGGAGCCTTCCTGAGAAGACTACCCTGGTGCTAGACCCGACCTCGAACAGGCGAGGGACTTATGGGCCAACAAGGGGGGTAGCGAGCCGTTGAGCCTTCCTGAGAAGACTACCCTGGTGCCAGACCTGACCTCGAGCTTGGCGAGGGATTACGGGTCGGCAAGGGCGATGGCGAGCCGTGGAGCCTTCCTGAGAAGACTACCCTGGTGCTAGACCTGACCTCGAGCAGGTGAGGGACTTATGAGCCAACAAGGGAGGTGGCGAGCCGTTGAGCCTTCCTGAGAAGAATACCCTGGTGCCAGACCTGACCTCGAGCTTGGCGAGGGATTACGGGCCGGTAAGGGCGATGACGAGCCGTGGAGCTTTCCTGAGAAGACTACCCTGGTGCTAGACCCGACCTCGAGCAGGCAAGGGACTTATGGGCCAACAAGGGGAGTGGCGAGCCGTTGAGCCTTTCTGAGAAGACTACCCTGGTGCCAGACCTGACCTCGAGCTTGGCAAGGGATTACAGGTCGGCAAGGGCGATGGCGAGCCGTGGAGCCTTCCTGAGAAGACTACCCTGGTGCTAGACCCGACCTAGAGCAGGCGAGGGACTTATGGGCCAACAAGGGGGGTGGCAAGCTGTTGAGCCTTCCTGAGAAGACTACCCTGGTGCCAGACCTGACCTCGAGCTTGGCGAGGGATTACGGGCCGGTAAGGGCGATGGCGAGCCGTGGAGCCTTCCTGAGAAGACTACCCTGGTGCTAGACTCGACCTCGAGCAGGTGAGGGACTTATCGGCCAACAAGGGTGGGGGGCAAACCGTTGTGCCTTAGGAATGTTGGGCAGGGTAGCCTGCCGTCTTTTGCGGAGTATTGAAGGTGCCCCGGGATCTGTGTGATGTTCCAATTTCCCAGGGGCCTTAATGGCACCGCCTAATAAATGTATGGCGCATGGTCTTCCGTCGTTTGGTTTTCCCCACGTCATAAAAGCTGGCTTATGGGGGAGGCTATAAGTACCCCTCTCCGCAGCGGGTTGGATCACAGCAAGGGTGGTCTACTGGTCATCAAAGGTGTCTGCTCCGGCGGACGTCTGTCTTTTGCAAAATTTTTCCCCCGGTCGTGTCGGAGAGGTGGTTTCTCTGCCGCCCGGATCTTCTCTTGGATCTGATGGCTCTGATACGGCAGCCAGATCTAGGGGGGATCGGGGCGAGAGGGGTAACGACCGAATTCGAGGGGTGAGCTGTTTGCCGCTGAAGGTTTTATCTTCTGGAGGAAATGAAGGGCGTTCCGGGCAAGTTGTTTGCAACTGTGAAGGTTCTGTTGCCAGAGCAGGTTGAACCTTTGCAGTTGCAATCAACTGGCTCGGAATGGTGCGCTTCTCTCGATCTCTGAGTGTTGATCTGCTTTCGACCGGGGCCCGTGGGTCGACGGAATACCGACCGAAACACGGGGCCCGGGGGGCGCTCGCCGAGGGCGGCGCCTTAAAACTTTGAATCAAAAAACTTTTTCTGGTCTCACCCTTGAATAGTTCGGGGTTTTGGCCGTCGAGGCCGTACGCCCCAAGCTGCTCACGGGTGAAAGGGGAACCGACCGAGCCTCGGAGCCCGGGCGTCTGTCTAAGGACAGCACCTTAAATCTTAAGCAAAATGTTCCCTCCGCCGAATACTCCCTCTGAACTGACCCCCACGTCTGGCTGCCAGCCTGGCATTGGATGACGTTAGCAGCGCACGTTTCGAGGACGTGGCGCGATTTCCCAGGCGGCAGTTGCACGTCAGTAGGTGAACAGTACTTGCGGAAATCGAGGAGTCGCTTTTATCTTCTATAAATATTCCCCCCTCTCCCCCTTCATCCCACTCCTTTCTTGCTGCTTTCTTTTTCAAAAATTTCCCAACACTTCAGTGCTTGCCCCTGCCTTTTGCTGTACTAGAGTCGCCCTTCCGAAGTGACCCCAGGTGAGTTTGTAAGTCTGTTTAGTTTTAGGCACAGATGGATAGGGCTCAGTCTGGCTCGTCAGCGTCGACATCTAGGGGGGAAGTGAAACCTGTCTCCAACTCGACTTCGTGGGAGGAGCCCGTACTTGAGGGGGAGTCAGTACACGTTGAGGAGTCTTCCGATTCGGTTTCGTGGGAGGAACCAGTAGGTGAGGAGGAGGAGGTACATGGTGTGAGGCCGTTACGCTCCCGACGTCCCTTTGTGGTGGAGAGTAGTGAGTCGGGGGAAACGAATGATGGCTCGGGCGGCGTCCATGTTTTGGAGTTGACTTTCGAGGAGGAGGGAGGCGAGGGTGGCACTGTAAAGAGATCCACAGTTCAGGGTGCGGGTCCGAGTTCTATGCCGACTGTCCTGGGGCCCTTATTCACTTCCTCGCCGGAGCGAACCAAGAAGAAGAAGAAGAAGGCTCCGAGGAAGGCGGGACCAAGGACTGGTGGTTCGAGCCAGGCGCCCGTATATCGTAACTTGTGGACAGGTTCGCCCGTGCAGCCGAAGCCTTTCCGTCAGTATCCTGACGACCTATCCGATAAGGAGCTCTTCGGCGTGCAGGCTTCCTCGCCGAGTCGGAAGAGGGGGAAGATGGACGTGATTCTAACCGTCTTGGAGGGTGGGGATTTGGAGGTTTTGCAGCTGGCGTACCACATAGGTCCTGGCTACGAATTGATGCTGCCGAGCTCTACTCTGCGCCCAACCGATCCCCTATCTGCTTGGTATTGCGTCTTCCCAGTGGACGCCTTCATTTCCGGACTGAGGCTGCCAGTCCACCCGTTTGTTCGGAAAGTGCTGAACTGGGCCTCCTTGGCTCCGATGCAGTATGGGCCGAACTCTTAGAAGCAGATAATCTGTTTTGTACTGATGTGTGAGGAACAGAAGGTACCCCTGCGGTTGAACGTGTTCCGAGCGATGTTGATGATCAGTTCGGCGGTTGAGGGCGTTTACTATATCTCCCCCCGGAGTAAGAGGAAGGTTGTTCACAGCCACCCGGACTCCATCAAGGATTGGAAGAAGAAATATCTGGTGATCCGGAGTGAAGAGCCCTGGGACATTCCGACTAGATGGAACTATTCCAAGCCGAGCTATCCTGCGCTGAGGTCGGGGGATCTGACGGCCGAGGAGTGGGGGTTCGTCGAGCGCCTCCGTTTGTCTCCTAGTATCGATTGGACGAAGGTGACGGATGCCCACCTGGCGAGCGTCGGACTGAGCCCTGCCGTTCTGCGTATGTAGTTGTTCCTTTTCTCTTGGTCTTTTCGTGCTTTCTTGCTCATTGCTCTTAATGGTTTTTTCCGCAGATATGGATGAGGCATCGATCAAAGCAAGGAGGCTCGCCATGAAGAAGGAGAACGCCGAGAAGAAGAAGGGGGAGGCGGCGAAGAGGCCGAGGGAACCGTCCCTGGTTATCTCGGAGGTCCCGCTCGAGCCGAAGACTAAGAGGACTCGCTCGGAGACGAGCAAGGGGGCAGCCCCTTCGAGGGGTAAGGGTCCAGCGAGGGCGTCCGATCTCGACAAGGGGAAAGGTCCCTTGGTAGAGGTTGAGGAGGAGGACCCGGTGGTGGAGATGTTGCGGCAACGGTGGGCGCCGGACTGGTCAGTTCGGATGGGCGACTGTCTGACCGAGGAAGCCTAGGCCGTTGAGGTGGTGGAGAAGTTGGCGACCCCTCGCGATCGCCAAGCGATGGAGAGTGAGCCCGTAGAGGTGGCCTTTACGCGCCTGGCGCAGGCCACCGTGCTGGTAAGCTCGTCGATCTCATCTATCTTGTTAATCTTACTTCGGGAGTTCTCTTCTTATTAGTGTTTTGTTGGTCGCAGGCTTGTATGCAGGGAGCTAATGTAAAGAATCTCTACGAAGCGTCCATGTCGCAAGAGCGGGTTCGGGCGGACAAGAGCGAGCGGGAGATGAAGGAGATGCGGATCGAGCTCGAGGGTTCGCATAAGAGGGAGCAGCAGATGAAGCTCGAGCTCGAGGCTCAGGATGCCGAGTGGGGGAAGAGGGTGGTCTCCTTGAAGAAGAAGTTCGCCAAGGAGAAGGAGGAGTTGACGGCTGCGTTCGCCAAGGAGAGGGAAGAACTGACGGACGCGGGTCAGCGGATGGTGATCAAGGCCCAGGATGAGTGCTACGCGAAGGCCCTCAGCCATGTGAGGCACTTCTACCCGTCCGTCGACCTGTCCGGCTTTGAGTATGACATGGAGATCGAGGGGACACCGAAGACTCCTGCCGAGGAAGGGCCCGTTGGCAACCCGGCCGTCGACCCTCCTGCGAACCCGATCGATGCCGAGGTGGGAAATCAAGTTGTGTAGTTTTATCTTTCTTTTTTCTCTCCTTCGATTATATTTGCCTTCCGCGGACTGGCCACCGCCTTTTTTGTAAGAAGAAGTACAATTTATAAAAAGTATCTTTGACTGGCCAAGTGTTTTGACCTCGGATATTTCCGAACCTCCTTGCTTATGTGCGTTGAGTCGGTCCTCTTGCAGGTTGTGGCTTCCCTTCCCGAGGCGGACCCCCGTCGTTCCGATGTGGCGTGGCTCCGGAGCAAGGTTGAGGCATTGGAGGCCACTTTGGCTCGGTACCGTGAGAGGGCTCGTAATGCTGATGCTGCTTTCAATTATTACAGGAACATGTCTGAAGCCCTTGGCGAGGAGGCGAGCCGTCTGAGGAGGGCGATGGTGGATCGGGAACTCGTGGGCGTCGGACTTGGTCACACTATGTCGAGTTCCTCGGTGCAGAGGCCCTCCTCTGAGAAGCTACTTCGTGATGTGATAGTCGAGAAGGAGGGGGAGATACACCGCTACCGGACGATGCTGGACGTCTCGAGACTTTCCTCGGGCGGTCAGCGAGTGGAGGGAGTATCCTCCGTGTTGCCGCTATTGGAGCGTATGCGGCCCGCCGATGCTCAGAGTTCCATGGCCGGTGTGTCGACCGTGGCCGAACCGAAGGACCATTATGACAAGGAGAGAGTCCCAAGTTGTTCGATTGGGGTGATCCCGCCGTTCGTCGGACCAGAGGGGCCTTGAGATGGTGGCCTCCTACCGTTTGGGATGAGAGGAGTGTTTTGGACCCCTGTCGTTCCGACGTGGCGTGGCTCCGGAGCAAGGTTGAGGCCCTGGAGGCCGCGTTGGTCTGCCACCGAAGGGGGGCTCGTGACACTGATGCGGCTTTGAACTTTTATCGGAATAAGTCTGAAGCCTTAAGCGAGGAGGCGAGCCGGCTGAGAAGGGCGATGCTGGATCGGGAACTCGGCGGTGTGAGCCTTGGACAGGCCGTGTTGGGTGCCTCGGTCCTTCTGGGAGGTTACTTCGCGATGTCTTTGCGAAGAAAGAAATGGAGATACACCGCTACAATATCATGCTGGGTGCCTCGGCATCTTCCTCGGTGGGTCGGCAAGCGGAGGGGGTTCCCTATGCGCTGTTGCTATTGCAGCGTATGCGACCAGATGACGCCCAGAGCTCCGTGGCTGGGGAGTCGACCGTGGCTGAGTTTAAGGACCATCATAACGAGGAAAGGGATTTTAGTCGCTCGTTCGGAGTAATCCCGCCCTTCAGCGGATCCGAGGGGCTCTAAGATGGCGACTTCTTCCAGTTTGAGATGAGTGGAGTGGTCCTGTAACGGTCTTTGTTTGTTTTCTTAGGACGAAAAATAAAAGGGTACAGATAAAGAATCCTGTTCCTTCTTTGCTTCGGCTAGTGGTGTAGTGAACGATGGTGGTTTTAAGGAGAGTCCACCGATCCGCGAGGGATCGAAGTGGGTCCTTGGGGAGAGTCCCCCACTTGGATTCGGTTAGAGCCTACTGAGGCATTGGGGACGATACCGGAGTGAGGACTCAGGTGCCGATCTCATTATCTGGCATTAGGGTTTTAACAAAAAGCGATCTCTTTCGTATAAGATAAGGAGGGCCGCTAAGACGGCCCTGTATACATGAGTGTTTACACAAAAACCTGTTTACATTTAGCCAGGCTAGAGCCTATGTTTGTCCTTCGAGGAGTTTCATTAGGTACTCGGCTTCGACTGGGGTCTCCTCCCGCTTGGTGACAGGTTTGGAAGCAGGGCCGTCCCTCTCAGGTTTGAACTTGACGGCATCGAGGGAGAACACACTGTTGTTGGAAATCTAGATACCTAAATAAATAGATAAACCTAGACACAAATTATAAAACCTCGCAAGTGCACGAATCGTTTATAGAATCGTAGTAATAGCAAGGGTCGATCCCACAGAGATTGTAGACCTCAACTTACTAATCAATAAAACTAATAATAAAAATGAATAAGAGTTGTCATAATATTCTAAAAGAACTAACAGATTAAAACTAAGAAAGATGAGTCTGAATCACAAATATCTCTGGAATAGTTGGGCTGTTGATCTCCACCAATAGTTAATAATGCTAAGTTACCTTCTGAACTTACTTCTAATTACTCATGTTTGTTCACTTCAAGGGCATGGTATCTACTCCTTAAAGTAATGTTTCCCTAAGCCAAGAATTAGGCATGGTATCTACTCTAATTCGTTTCTTTCCGTAAGTATCTAGCATGGTATCTACTAAGTTATACTTAGAGAAAACATAAAAACAGTGGAAACGAACAAACACTTAAAGTTCTAGAAATTGGTATCAGATCTAGATCCTCTAAGTTGATTGAACCAAGAACCCCTAAAGATTCCTTTGTTACAAATTATGAGCATGAGATTCGGTCGTCTCAATATGCACATATAACAGATTCAGATAAATGATATCCAAACTTGAGCTTCCCAAGTTCTGTACGTCAGTCGACTGGCTCTCACCTCAGTCGACTGCTCTCAGTCTTGAAAACTAGTTTGACTATCATAAACCTATACCAATTCAATTAGATTCAATCAATAAGTAACATAGAAGAGTTCAGAAGAAAATAGCATTACATAACTACGGTTTCGATCTACCCAACTATGAAATTAGTTCCACATAATAATAACTTTATTGCTTAACAAGTTTGAATACATGATCAACATAAAAGAATAAAGAGAGAAGAAGAAATAAACTAATGGATTCCGGCAATATGGTCGACTGGCTGTCACACAGTCGACTGCCTTCTGGTTGCTGGATCTTCTCTCTCCTTCTTCGATGTTGATGGAGTGATGCTCTCGATGTTTGTTCAGGAACTTCGTGATTGAGTCGCTTCCCAGAGATATATATGATGATCCCCTTTTCTAAGTTGACCTCTTCTGATATTTATAGAGTACGGCTGAGAATTAGGGTTTCCACTTTCTCAGGAAGATCCTTCTTTATTTGATTTGATGATTAATATCTTTCTCTTTTCTCCCGTCCTTCCTTATCCGTTCACCCCGTCCACTTGGAAATACCCTGTCTTTAGATTTGATTCGCTTCATAAAATCTTGATTCAAAATAGATTTGAAATTAGATGCAGGTGTATCTTTGAAGATTTAATTTGTTTACTCTGCCGCAGACCAGTCGACTTATCTCTGGACCAGTCGACTGAGTTGAGACTTCTGTAGATTTCATCTTTGATCAGGCCAGTCGACTGCTCTTGGGAATAAGTCGACTGTTCCTCTACATTTTTCTGTGTATCATCTTTGAAGTCCTGAATCTGCTTCGTTTTGCTGTTTTACGCTGTTTCCTATGGAAAAGAGAGAATAAGAGTTAAAACCATATATAGAGCTTTTAAATGTCTAATTATATTAAGATTATTACTCTAAAAAGTGAATAATAATGTGTTCATCAAATACCCCCACACTTAGCTTTTGCTTGTCCTCAAGCAAAAAGTGAATTTATGAACAAGGGAGTAATAATCAGAATAAACTCAACCATCAAGATTTCTTATTATGTGGACATCAAAATGAAAAATATAAAACTACAAACAATTTCAGATAAAGTAAAATTGAACATACCCACTTTCTCTAGTGCAATTGTTCAGTCATAATCCCCAAACTTAATCATATTTGTCATGCGATTAATGTAGTTATAGTATGCAACTACTCAGTCTGTGATTATCCCTTTTCTCTACTACAAATCCAGTAGCAAAGTGATGAATACCCCTAGTTACTAAGCGCTTAAAACATTGGAGTAGACTGACTTTATTCAAATATATACATATATTGTATCACTCTATTTACTTAAACTCGATTTAGGACTAGATCTAAAGGGAATAATTATCAGAAAAAGCATCACATTTGTTTATTATGTATAATCGCATGACTCACACAATTTGTTAGAAATTATGAAACTCAACAATCCTAAAGTAAATAAGTATTCTTACTCTTACTTTATAACAAATTGTTTACCCTAAAAAATTCAAAAGACTCTAAAAATAACCCTAATACCCCTAATACCCCCAAACTTAGATGGAACATTGTCCTCAATGTTCGAAAGGAAATTTAAAAATCGGCATGTGTCACCATCTAGTAAGGAGAGACTAGAAATAAAAATAACTAAAACAAAAATAATAATGAATAACTGAAAGGAAATAAAGGAAAGTGTAAATACTCCCCTGAAAAATTGGGTTGCCTCCCAATAAGCGCTGTGTTTCTTGTCTTCAGCTAGACTTGATGAGTTGTGCCATGTATTGAATGTCTCGCGGCTCACAACTCATCTTATTATAAGGTTTTCCCCCTCTGCCCATTCACCTAGAACGTTTGATTTGTCGTCAATGCTCCATGTGGGGGAAACCTGTGCAACATTTTATGGACCGTACCATCTTGACATTAGTTTATCAGCAATGGTCCATCTCACAGCACCATTGTGATTTTGCAAGACTCCCTGCAGCCTTGCTTCTTTGTTCATCCTGAATTTTGCAGCAACTGTCACAGGTACTGTCTGGTTGTTCCCCAAATAATCAAGTAGTGGCCTCAGGTGTTCATGTAGTGGCTTTAGCTCCTCATCAGGTGTCCTAGGAGCAGTCGACTTGTCATGATCTTCAGTCGACTTGTATGTTTCATCAGTCGACTTGTCCTCTTCATAAGTCGACTTAACCTGTAGAACACAAGTCTTATCAGATACCAACTCTTCAAATACAGATGCAAGCTTACCTGGATAGGACTCTGGAGTTCCATGGTGAAGTACTGTCTCTGCAATCTTCCAGTCGTCGTATTCCATTTCAACTTGAGATAGTGGTGGAGGGTGCGCAATTGTTGCTTGTAATGGATCAACGCTATTTTCTTGAAATGTTTGGTCGCAAATTTCCGGAACCACGTCAACTTTATAACATTCATGATCATCGTGTGGAAATTATGGTGCATCAAACATTGTAAACTCAGTCTCTTCTTCTAGTGTTGTCCTTGATTGGAGCTGTTCTTGTCCTCTAGGGTTAGGTATGGTTTGTGATGGAAATTCTCCTGCCTTTCTTTCACTTAACTCCGTAGCAATTTGGCCAATTTGAAATTCCAATTTTTGAATGGCCTGTCTTTGTTGATCACTGGTTTGTTGTTGCTGTTGGAGTAGTTGAAGAATGGTGGATTCGAAATTTAACTTCTCCTGTTCTTGTGCTGGCTCATCATACCCATTTCCGCCTTGGAATTGCTGCGTATGCCCTGGTGCAAATTGATTGTCTTGATGGTTTTGCCACCCTGGGTTATACGTGTTTGAAAAAAAATTGTTCTGGTGCGGGTACATTCCCTGTTCTACATAGTTTGTGTGCTCCTGATCTGTGAAAGAAAACATGGGACATGAATTAGTTGTATGGTTAGATTGAAAACAAATTGCACAAATTTCTTTTGGTTGGTTTTTTACACCACCCATCGTTGAATTCCCAAGCATATCAATCTTTTTGTTCATGGTTTCCATTTCGAATTGCATGTTATTATTATGAGAAATTTCGAATACTCCCTGTTTTCTTGAGATGCTCCTCCTTGTTGAGAATTGTTGTGAGTTCTCGCTGAGTTCTTCAAATAGCTCTAAGGCCTCCTCAGCACTCTTCCTCATCAACATTCCATTGCATGCTGAATCAACAATTGCTTTGTTAGTGTAATTTAAACCCTCATAGAATGATTGTACCTGATCATCCTTAGGTATGTTGTGCAAAGGACACTTGAAAAGCTTGTTTTTGAAGTCCTTCCACGCCTCGAAAAACAAATCGCCATCTTTTTGTTGGAAAAGTAGAATCTCCCTTTTTAGTTGTCTGGTTTTCTGGGCTGGAAAGAACTCTTTCAAGAATTTTGTTGCCAATTGCTCCCATGAATTAATTGATCCTGGTTCCAAAGAATTATACCATAACTTAGCATTAAGTTTTAGAGAAAGAGGAAACAAGATTAACCTGATTTGTTCAGAGGTAAGCCCTTGGATGCTTTGTGTCCTGCAAAGATCAAATAAGTCTTGTAAATGTAGATGCGGATCTTCGTCTGTTCTACCAAAGAAGTGGGGCACCATGCTGAGTAATTGAGGTGATAGATGCATATTCCCTGTGACTTTGGGTTGAAAAGCTATGCAAGAAGGATTCTCAATATTCTTAGGAATGAATTTGTCTTGCATTGGTACTCGGTTTAAAAAAATTTCACCCATTGTTGCTTTTTGGAAAAATCCTCTGGACAGTCGACTGATCCTCGGGACAGTCGACTGGTCTGCACCTGTACAATAGCTTCTGTACAGTCGACTTGTCTGTGAGACAGTCGACTGATCTGGTTCTGTGCAAAGTTTAACCTGAAAGAAAGTTCAAGAAAAAGAAAAAGAAGAAATAAAATAGAATAAAAAAGAAAAAGATTTTACTGATTTGTAAGTCAAAATACTAAACAATCCCCGGCAGCGGCGCCAAAAACTTGTTGTTGGAAATCTAGATACCTAAATAAATAGATAAACCTAGACACAAATTATAAAACCTCGCAAGTGCACGAATCGTTTATAGAATCGTAGTAATAGCAAGGGTCGATCCCACAGAGATTGTAGACCTCAACTTACTAATCAATAAAACTAATAATAAAAATGAATAAGAGTTGTCATAATATTCTAAAAGAACTAACAGATTAAAACTAAGAAAGATGAGTCTGAATCACAAATATTTCTGGAATAGTTGGGCTGTTGATCTCCACCAATAGTTAATAATGCTAAGTTACCTTCTGAACTTACTTCTAATTACTCATGTTTGTTCACTTCAAGGGCATGGTATCTACTCCTTAAAGTAATGTTTCCCTAAGCCAAGAATTAGGCATGGTATCTACTCTAATTCGTTTCTTTCCGTAAGTATCTAGCATGGTATCTACTAAGTTATACTTAGAGAAAACATAAGAACAGTGGAAACGAACAAACACATAAAGTTCTAGAAATTGGTATCAGATCTAGATCCTCTAAGTTGATTGAACCAAGAACCCCTAAAGATTCCTTTGTTACAAATTATGAGCACGAGATTCGGTCGTCTCAATATGCTCATATAACAGATTCAGATAAATGATATCCAAACTTGAGCTTCCCAAGTTCTGTACGTCAGTCGACTGGCTCTCACCTCAGTCGACTGCTCTCAGTCTTGAAAACTAGTTTGACTATCATAAACCTATACCAATTCAATTAGATTCAATCAATAAGTAACATAGAAGAGTTCAGAAGAAAATAGCATTACATAACTACGGTTTCGATCTACCCAACTATGAAATTAGTTCCACATAATAATAACTTTATTGCTTAACAAGTTTGAATACATGATCAACATAAAAGAATAAAGAGAGAAGAAGAAATAAACTAATGGATTCCGGCAATATGGTCGACTGGCTGTCACACAGTCGACTGCCTTCTGGTTGCTGGATCTTCTCTCTCCTTCTTTGATGTTGATGGAGTGATGCTCTCGATGTTTGTTCAGGAACTTCGTGATTGAGTCGCTTCCCAGAGATATATATGATGATCCCCTTTTCTAAGTTGACCTCTTCTGATATTTATAGAGTACGACTGAGAATTAGGGTTTCCACTTTCTCAGGAAGATCCTTCTTTATTTGATTTGATGATTAATATCTTTCTCTTTTCTCCCGTCCTTCCTTATCCGTTCACCCCGTCCACTTGGAAATACCCTGTCTTTAGATTTGATTCGCTTCATAAAATCTTGATTCAAAATAGATTTGAAATTAGATGCAGGTGTATCCTTGAAGATTTAATTTGTTTACTCCGCCGCAGACCGGTCGACTTATCTCTGGACCAGTCGACTGAGTCGAGACTTCTGTAGATTTCATCTTTGATCAGGCCAGTCGACTGCTCTTGGGAATAAGTCGACTGTTCCTCTACATTTTTCTGTGTATCATCTTTGAAGTCCTGAATCTGCTTCGTTTTGCTGTTTTACGCTGTTTCCTATGGAAAAGAGAGAATAAGAGTTAAATACCATATATAGAGCTTTTAAATGTCTAATTATATTAAGATTATTACTCTAAAAAGTGAATAATAATGTGTTCATCACACACCTCCCCCGACGGTGGTCATGTAGCACGATCGCGCTGCCTCTTGGCTACCTCGGACAGTGCCGACTCCTTGCGGGGTGGGAAATTTGAGTTTCAGATGGTAAGCCGAAGGCACTGCTTGGAGGGAGCATAGTCCGGGTCGGCCGAGTATGGCGTTGTAAGCCGCCTTGACGTTGACCACCATGAAGTCCATGGACTCGGTCCTCTTGACAGGAGCCGATCCTGCGGTAACGTCGAGGGTGACAATCCCTTCTATCACGACAGGGACGCCGGAGAACCCATGCAAGGTGTATCCGGCCGGCTTGAGTTTGCCTCTAGGTAGCTTGAGATTCTCGAAGGCTTCGAGGAAAAGAATATTAACCGAGCTGCCATTGTCAACGAGGACTCGGCGAACTTCACAATTAGCCATGTGGAGACTAATGACGAGGGCATCGCAGTGGGGTAGGTGAATGCCCTCGAGGTCCTCTCCTGAGAAGGAGACCGGCATCGGTTGTAGCTTGGGCGAGGGATTGTCGTGGACAGCATTCACTTCCCGGATGAAGGCTTTTCGGGAAGTATTTGAATTTCCTCCCATTGGCCCTCCGTGGACACAATGCAAGATGAAGGGCGTATCCGCGGCTCCCTCGGAGTCGGGATCCCGACCCTGGATGCGGTTCGGAGTAGGGTTTGGAGGTGAGGTCTTCCGGTTCCTAGTATCTCGTCGATCCTGTGGGACTTCTCGGGTGAATTCTCGGAGGTACCCCCTGGAGATGAGTTCCTCAATTTCATCTTTCAGGGCTCGGCACTGGTCGGTTTCGTGCCCGTGATCTCTGTGGAAGCGGCAGTAGAAGCGCTGGTCTCGGTTCTTGCCGTTGTTAGGCCGGGGGGTAGTCGAACAATGCCTTTGTCTTCGATTTCTAAGAGGATGGCGGATACGTTATGCGTCAAGGGAGTGTACCTCTCGAAGCGGGGGACCGGCGGGACCTTCTTCAAGGCCCCCGCGTCCCTCGGAGCTTTCTTTGATGGTTCGACCTCTTCGACCTTCCGCTTTCCCTTCCCGATGGCCTCCTTGGTATCTTCGGGGTTAAGGGCCTCTTCCGCCCTAATGTATTTCTCGATCCTGTTGAGGAGGTCGGGAAAGTCGACGGGGGGTTTCTTCGCCAGAGAAGCCTTCAGCTGTCCATGACGGACGTTGTGCCGAAATGCCGCAGAGGCGACGCCCGGATCGAGGGAGGAGACCGATCTTGCCTCTGCGGTAAACCTCCGGACGAACACTCTGAGTGACTCCCCCTCTATCTGTCTGAGCCCAAGTAATGAGGCGCTGGTCCTTTCGGCCTTCCGGCTAGTGACAAAGTGGGCAAGAAAATTGCCCTCTAGTTGGTCGAAGGAGTAAATGGAGCCGGGGGCGAGCTTCGAGAACCATTCACGAGCCGGACCCCGAAGGGTGGCCGGGAAGGCTCGGCACAGCAGGGGATCTGAGGCACTGTGAATCATCATGTGGGTTTTGAAACCCTCCATGTGATCAGCAGGATCTCCCTCGCCGTCGTAGGTCTCGAATTGAGGGGGTCGGAAGTTCCTGGGTATTTCTGCCTGGAGGATGGGGGCGGAGAAGGGAGGACGGACAGGTCTGTACCCCTGAGCCGCTCTTTGGCCGCCGATCGAGGCGATCTTCCATTTCTTGGAGGCGCCTTAGGAGTATGTCATCGTCCTCTGGCTGGATTGTTGATGGTCGGGACACGCTGGCTTCGGGGTCCGACCTGGTTTGGGAATGGAGGGTTTCTCCCCTGGGGGCCCGTCGGAGAGCCCCGAGAATTTCTCTTCGGAAGTCCTGGAACTCCTTGTGAGTGACGGGGGCTCCCTCGACCCTGTTCGGTCAGTCTGAAGGTTGCCTTCCGACGCGGTTGAGTGCTGGCCTCCGTCCCTCGGGCGGTGGTCTTGGATGGTTCGGGGCCGGGTTGGAAGCGGCCCTTCCCCTGCTGCGGGTGATCTGACGGTTGACGATTATTCCTCGTAGGTCGGGTTGGACTGTACGGGTGGCGCTTCGCCGGGATCCCTGATGGGAATCTCCGTGCCTTGATGCGCGTGGCCCGGCATTGGTATTTGGTGGGGGTGTGTCCCGTCAGTTGACGGAGGACGCGGCCCCCTGGCCTCTGGAGGCCATGGGAGTTCGGCTGTCGAGGGGCCTTGATGGTTGGGCTCGGGTCAGCTTCTGAAGCAGCGTTCCCACAGACGGCGCCTACCTGATGCGGTTTATTTCTGGGAGACGTGTGGATGCACCAGGTGTGAGTTCGGACTCAATTTGTATTTGAAGGAGAAAGCTGCTCGTCTGACGACCCTCGGCTGACCGGGCGGAACCCGCAGCGACCTCGGAATGAGGCGGAGATCTGGGCTCGGATCAGAGGGTTCGGATCCAAGGTCTTGTGTACCTGCAGACGGTCCTGATACATCGGGGTTTGTCTCGGTGGCGCACCCTCCGACGATCTAGTCAGTCTCTGTGAGAGAGTAGCAATAACTAGGTGAATTTAAGTGGAAAAAGATTGATTACCTCAAAAGGTGGGTGAGGGTCTAGTATTTATAGAGAATCCCAACCGGGTTTGGTTCCGCTTGGGGGCCGGGTCTGGACCCGAAAGCCCATGGGCCTGACGTGGCAGAAGGCCCAGGGGGTTTAGGGCAGACGTGGCAATACCAGGAGCGGTATAAGGCTGACGTGGCAAAACCCTTGGTGGTATTTGGAGCTGACATGGCTGATCGTAGGTCTCTTGTGCTTCTGGGAGAATCGGAGGGCCTAGGCTGTGTCAGGTCATCCCCATGCTTCGCCAGAAAGGGGGGACGGCCCGTGGGGCTGTCACGGATCGGATGCTGAGGACCACTGAGGCTCGTCGGATACGAGGAGGCCAGTTCTGTGGGGGTGAACTTGAGGTTCGGCGCCGACCCTGCAATGGTTCGAAGCCGAACTAAATTGCTATATTTACCTTTCTTGAGTGAGAGTTGTATTGGGCCCTGGTTGGGCCCCCCAGGCCATTTTCACCCTACTACATTGGCTAAAATGTCGTTTGCTAAAATGCCAAAATTTTCAAAAAATACAAAAAAAATGTGTAGTCGTTGCCTATATACCTAAATTTTGGGCTTTAGGGGAACAGTGCTCTGCTATATTTGGAAGAATTATTGGAATTTGGAAAAAATAGTCGACGAAAGGTCATTTTTCGTCCGTTCAATCAGACGAAAGATCATCTTTCGGGTGATCTTTCGTCGCTTTATTTTATTTTATTTTTTTAAATATCGGACGGGGAATCATTTCCCGTCTTATTTTTAAAAAAATCGATCAGACGGGAAACCCTTTTTTATCCGATTGGTTTTTTCTTAAAAAAATTAATCCGACGGAAAATCATTTTCTGTCCGATTGGTTTTTTTCTATAAAAAAATGATCAGACAGAAAATCATTTCCTGTCCGATCGATTTTTTTACAAAAAATTGGATGGAAAATGATTTCCCGTCAACGAGATTTGCTATCATTTCTATAGAGAGAAAATTCTATATAAATATACCTACAGAATTATTATGCATACAAATTAAGATTTAACTAAGATTTAAAATTAAATTAAGATTCAATTAGGATTAAATTAATTATTAAGTCAGATTAAATTAGCTGAAAAACTCTTGGAAATGATTCCTCATTCGTGTGCAAATTTTTTTTATTTTTTTTAAAAACAAATGCTGAACGGAAAATCATTCATCGTCTGATACATTTTTATTATTTTTTTTAAAAAAATCTCGGACGAGACATCATCTATCGTCCGTCAACAATCTTAAAATCAATACCCAAATTTTGGGTTCAAATGACTACAGCTCGAACCAAAAATTTCTATTCCTATATGTCAAATACAAAAATTTTGAGATTGAATGACTACATCTCTAATATTATAATGGGAGAGTTGGGGTTGTTATTTTGTAGTCATTCAACCTTCTAATCTCAACCATTCATTTTTAAGTGGAAATTATATTAATCATTCATTTACTCAATTGTTGTTAGTTATCATAATACTCTCAAAGTTTAAATTTATTTACAACATAATTATTTACAAAAATATCACTTATATAAAATAGAAGTTTGTGCCACTATGAATAATTTGTAAAAATTATGTATGAAAAATAGGGGGTCTCAGTTCGCGGCCATATTACGTTTTATTATATACTATATAAAATAAATAAATAAATTGATTAAAATGTGCATTACACGTGCAGATTTCTGGTATACTCTAAACAACCAGTTGTGCGCTAGAAAAATGGATCTCAACAAGGAGAAATTTCTTTTCCTTCATCATACATATAAAGCTCAAGTTACCTTAGCACAATATGAACAAGTTTCTACTTTAGCTGCCCGTAATCAATAGTAATTGATCAAAGACAATATTTGTTGCACAATTTGACTGCAAATCTGATACACTAATAGTACCTAAATCTAATGCAAGGCAACAAAACCATAAATGCAGCAGAAATATTAATACAATCATTTAGGGATAATTTAGCAAATGTGTCCATTCAAAATGTAAAAACTAGCATATACCACACTATTTTAAAAAACTAAGAAATACCCTCAGTTTTGAAGGAACCGTTAAAATTCCTATTGAGTGAACTTACGTGCGTCACACGTGATAAGTAAAATGACCTAAGTGGCCACGATAAAATATATTTTAGCAAATGCTCACATTCATAATATGGAAAGTAGCATACACCCCCACTATTAAAAAAAATGATGTTTAGGATATATTAGCAAATGCCCTCATTCAAAATGCGGAAAGTATCATATACCCCCACTATTTCAAGGCTAGGTGTTGTGAAAAATATGTGTGTTATGTGTTGTTACTTAGTTTGAACAACTTTCTTCATGTACTGATGATAACAATGTAATGGAAAGAAGTTTTACGTCAGATTTTGATCACAAAAACACAAAAACCATCATCTATGACAACGTACTGTTGTGCATCACCACTAGCTTGTGTACTATTATCTATTACAACAGATTGTGTGGTCTCCTGTTTCACTCTAAAATGTGCATCATCATTTCCATCATCTTCGTTCATAATAGGTTCAACAGTAGTTTGTGTATTATTCATGGTCACAAATTCGTCGTTTATAAATAATTTGACATAATTTAATATTCAAAAATATAAAAAAATCCGGCAAATTCGATTTTTTTTTGTGGCAATAGTTCATAAAGAAAGAAGGGAGAATGACCTATTGGCACCTGACTTTACTGTTAATACCCTAAACACACCTCTAGTTACAGTAATACCCCAATAGCACCCAAACTTGTTATAATTGGACCTGTAGGCCCCTCCCGTCTATTTTTGTTAATTTTCTAACAGATGGCTGATGAAATGAACTCTTTACCCTTCACCTTCTTTATTTCATCTGCATTGAATTCCCCTTTCTTACTTTGTTAACTCTCTCCTGTCGACCAATTTTTTTTGAGTTCCGGTTGAAGGTAAAATCATGAGCGCGTGGTGTGTTTGCGAAAAGTGAGGAAGAAGATGGAGGTCGGCAGAGCCTTAGGGTTGAATCGCAACAGCGGAAGGTATGAGCCTCCCCCATTATAACTATTTCGTAATCTGAGAGTTAGGCTTATTTTGGTGTTATTGATTCTTGAATGTAGATGGGTTGAGTGTTTGAGTTAATTTGAAGCTAGTGTTGTTTTTTCATTGTTAGGGTTGATTTGAATTTTATTGAATGTTGATTGTTATGAGGTTGAGTATTTGGTGAACAATGTAGGGTTTAAGTCTGAGTTGAGTTTAGTGAGGGAACACTAGATTTGGGATTTGATCTAAGTTAGGGTTGACTTTGGTGTTGTATTGTGTTGTTTGTTGTCTTGTGTTATGTTGTGGTTATGTTACGTTATTTATTGGAGTTATAAAGAAGGACTAATGTTATTCTTGTGGTTGTTATTGTGTGACAGGATGATAAATAGAGTGACGGTGTTAGTGTTCTACCACTGGCATTGGAGAGCAATACCTAGGACAAA
Organism: Hemerocallis citrina; assembly: GCA_017893485.1. Lineage (NCBI taxonomy): Eukaryota > Viridiplantae > Streptophyta > Magnoliopsida > Asparagales > Asphodelaceae > Hemerocallis > Hemerocallis citrina. The sequence goes on along the minus strand of JACEHZ010000220.1, from coordinate 184,176 downwards.
CAGGAAAAAATATGAACGGTATCGTACGAAAAGTATTTTGATTTACTCAGGGGAGTGTAACTTAGACTACTTGAGTGACAGAATTCATGCTTTACAACCATATAATGAGGGGTATATGATGAAAGTAGTATATGCAAAGCTTGGGCCATCACCTAAAGAATATGGAGAAATTATAGATGATGTACAATTTGCAGAAATTTGGAAATTGCATCTAGAAAAGAAAAAAACACTGGAGCTATATTTGTCATTTAGACCCCCAAAGAATTGCAGTAGGTTTTTTGTTCATGCAGGTGAAGTTATTGGTGGAAGGAGGGCAAGATATCATCTAGGGTGTGGACCCATTCCCGCTGAGTAGTTGGTAGGGTCGAGTGATGATGAAGATTCGTATATGAGGCAGATTGAATTCCCTACTAATACATCAGGTTCAGTGGGAAAATCTAAATCAGCATATGAACAACCTGAAGGGAATGCAGATGAAGAAAATGAAGATGCAGAAGCTAATGCAAATCAGTTTAATAAAGTAGGAGAAGGCAATGCAAATGTAGGTGATGAACAACCTGAAGGCAGTGAACATCAAGCTGAGAGGCAAGTATAGATTGAAGGTGAAAAGACACAACTAAAATAGTTTTATGAGGCTGATTATGAGGATACCGATAGTGAAGACCCAGATTATGTTGAAAATGAAGGCAATTTTGGTGACGCAGATGCTGAAGAAGAAGAAATACATATAGAAAACTTGAAAGTTACAACTGATGAAGCAGATGATTCCTATTCTGAAGATTCGTACCATTATTTTGATAGTGAGTTTGAAGAAGAAGAAGCGGGTGAAGAAGAAGACAGTGAGGGTGATTTAAGCAGAGAAGCAAAGGCAGAGATAAGTTCAGGATCTGTACAAGAGCGCTCAGGTCCAGTGTGGGGTGAACAAGTAGATATCCATTGCCCTCATTTTGAAATTGGCAGCAAATTTCCAAGTAGCTACACTTTCAGGATGACATTGAAACAATATAGTTTACAAAACAATTTTGCATACTGGTTGAAGAAGAATGATAATACAACAATTGTTGCAATATGTGGGATGGAGGAATGTCCCTGGAGAAGTAGAGCTGCTAGGATGCAGGACAAGAAGACATTTGAGGTAAGAAAGTACAATGATGTCCACACTTGCATGGAAATAAATAAGTGTGGCAATAGAGCTGCAACAAAATTCTGGATTGCAGAGATAATTAAGGGAGATATGAAAGCAAATCCTAATATGCGGCCTGTAGACATTGCCAAATTTATTGACAGCAAATATGGATTGAAGATTGGTTACAAACAAGCGTGGAGGGGGAGGGAAGAAGCAAGACAGCAACTTTTCGGTAACATTGACAAGATCTACAACCTTGTGCACTCTTTGAGAGCTGAACTCAAAACAAGAAACCCAGGTAGTCACATTGAAATTGAATTAGAGAATGACAAAACTTTTTATAGGATGTTTGTTTCTTTCAAGCAATGTGTAGATGGGTTTAAATTAGGATGTAGACCATACATTGCCCTTGATGGCTGTCATCTAAGGGGTAAGTATTTGGGGACTTTGCTTGCTGCTAATGCACTTGATGGTAACAATGGGTTATATCCTGTAGCATTTCCGGTAGTAGAATCTGAGAATCTACATTCTTGGCATTGGTTCATCCAAAATTTGAAAGAAGCTCTTGGGAATGGTATGGGCAATATTTCTATAATGAGTGATCAAGAAAAGGGCTTACAAGAAGTAGTTTCTTTGTTGTTTCCTGATGCCGAACATAGATGTTGTGTTCGTCATCTATGGAAAAACTTTAAGAAAAGTTTCTTGGGTGAAATATATGAAGTACTGGTTTGGAGAGCTGCCAAAGCATACACAGTCATGCAGTATGAAAAGGCAATGAGAGATTTAAGAGCAATTTCAATTGAAGCAGCAGCTGCTTTAGAGAGACAGACCCACCTATGGAGTAGAAGCCAATTCACCCCCAGATCTGGCCAACACTACATTACAAACAACCTGGCAGAGAATTTCAATGCATGGATATTAGAATCAAGATATCGTCCAGTTGTTGATCTTGTAGATAGTGTTAGGATCAAAATAATGGAGAATATGATATTGAGAAGAAAAATTGCTAAAAGATGGAAGGGGGTGCTGGTACCAATGCTGACAAATACATTAGAGATATCAATAAGAAAGTTGGTGGGTGGATAGTTAGAAAGTCTGATGAAAGGTATGCAGAGGTGGAGAATGTAGAAAGAAGAGAGGTGCTTGACATGGAAGACAGAATATGCACTTGCAGACAGTGACAGCTAACTGGTCTGCCCTGCATACACGTAGCTGAGGTAATCTGCACAAAGGCCAGAGTTGATTGGACCATTTATGTGGATCCACTATACAATATTGACAAGTATTTAGTAATGTTTATATGAAATTTTTTTTTAGCCTCACCTATTGCTATTGGAGGCAAGTTCAAATGAAATTATAGTACCACATATTTGGTTCTATTTTTTTCTACTTTTTTGTATATCATTTTCAGCTACAAACTTGCATATCAGTTTTCTATAGCACCTCTTCCATGTAAGGCTTAATGACAGCATCAAGAGATTGGCTATACTTTTGGCCCACCACACACAAGGAGACCAAGAGGAAGACCTAAAACAAAGAGAATTAAAGCCAGAGATGAAGATGATGTTGGAGGGAACAAATTATCAAAGAGAAAAATGATCTGTAGTAGATGTCATGGAATTGGCCACAACAAATCAACTTGCAAGGCACAAATTAACCAAGTACCTAGAGGAGTGGATGCCAGTTCATCTTTTGCTGGTTTTCCCAGTCAGTCATCAATAGATACATTGCATAGGTAAATTATCATCTATGACGCAGTGTACATTACTGTTCTCATTTAATCTTATTCAAAATTTATGTTGCTCGGAGGGGTTCCAAGCGAGGAAGAAGAGGGCCAGCTGTAGGGAGAGTGGCCATCAATGAATGTGTAGGAGGTAAATTACTAGTATTTGAACTGTTGGAACAAAATATTACAGTAGTTACAGTAGTTACAGTAGTTGAACTAGCATAAATGAGTGTAATTCAACATCTGTTAATTGTACTAACATTTCATCTTGAAATATTTTTTCTTCAAATAAATTTCCTGAAACACATATATTTGTGTACATTGTATCAGTACTCTAATTACTGATACCTTTACCAGCTGCAGATGAACCTAATGTAATCCAATCTCAAGGGAGTGTTTCAGGAATACAGTCAGAAGGAGTTGAGGGACAGTGGCCACCAATTCAATTATCACCACCTTTACAACAACATCAACCAACAAGCTCAAGGAGAGGGAGGGGTAGGAAGGTACCTATCAGAGGCAGTGTTGAGACGGTTAGAGGGGATAGAAGAAGAGGCAGTATTTGGATGTAATCAGCATAAAATTTGTCTTGTAATAATTGAATTCACCACCAACATTTTAGGTAACAGAACAATGGGCATATGTTATATGTAAACCATTTGAATGGTTATGAGGTTCATGTTTGGTATTTATGACTGATTTGTATCAGCCTACACTATGATGAGGCTATGGAACTGCTTTTAACAGGCAGATGTATGATGTGTGTTTGAACAAAGGTTTATGCTTTCAGAATTAATGCAATGTAAACTGTGGGTAATTTGTGCATTCTCAGTTTACAGGTTAAAATTTCCAGGTTTTTTATTTGTTCTACTGCACTAACCTGCAATACTGCTGAGCATTTACTTGTTTATGTTCATTGCAATCTGAGTAGAGTTGCAAAACTGTCTGCACACATTGTTATCTGTTTCAAAATTTGCTCACTATATTATCATCTATTTGAAAACCTTCTGAATGCTGAGCTCCAACACAATTTGAATGCATTATCAATGCATTATCAATATGTTCATATTTGTTAATTCAACTTCTACTGTGAATACAATGCATTTGAAACTGGAAATATTTGTGCACTTGACACTACTACTTTCAACTAATATCACTATGATACCATACATTACCAATTTGCATTAATTCTACAATTGGGAATTCCTTGACAATGCTGGTGCTCAACAAACTCCTGCTGCTGCATAATTTAAATGCATTTTCAATGAATTTTAAACTTCAAAATTCTGGAATGAAAAAAAATACAATGGATGTATTCAAACTGAGTTTTATATCCAATACATTCATTTATGACAATAGGTTATACTATCTCTCCATTTCCAGGAATGTTGGTGCTATTTTCTGCATCAGGTTTGTTTAATTGCATGTTCATCACCCTCCTCTACAAATGATTCATATTGACAACAATGGGTCAATGTATTCTTACTACAAACAGCATAACTGTAGGTACACAAACATATATGGATGCATTTGAATGCATTCTCAAACAAATTAGAATTCATTCTCAAACAGATTGAACCAATGCATTTTCAAAACAATCTCTAAACATTCACAAGTGAAAGTACTCTGAAAGCCATCAAGGTACACAACCAAATCACAAACTCAGTATCATCTATTGCACAACATCAAACTGTTGCTTCTCATTTCAAAAAAAATACATTCATTCAATCATTCTAACTAATTTCAGTTAAATACATTCATTCTATCATTCAAAAATATACATTCAGCCCTAATAATCTGCCATACAAAAAAGATACCTCCATTCGTTACATGATATTCCATCTTACGAATGCGATTCTCACACTATGCATATTCAGCATCTGCCATACATGAAATGCAACGCATTTAAAAAAACAATAAATACAACAAATAGAACAAAACAACTGCGAAATAATGATGTCAACCGATTGATACTAGTCTCCAACTGAAGAAGGTTCGCAGCGAAATTAACATCCATCTGTTGTTTCATTAAATTCAAAATCTCCTTCTGCTCAAACAACATTGCCTTCGATTCCACCAACCCCATCTCTTTATCAGCTCGATCAGTGTCAGCTGATACCCACCTAAAAAAATTGCACCCTCGCTCATCTTTTCCTTTGTAATTTGAACAATAGTAGAACAACCTACCTTTATTCTTACTTCTCACACACTCGACAATCTGAGCTCTCCCTGGCTTTTCGCAGTGGCACAACAATCCATTCTACATCGATGATTCACAGTAAAAACTGGTGGCACACATGGTGGGTGGAGAAGAGAGCTTGGGTGAGATCAACAAATTTTTCACAAACGGGGATTTTGAAGAGTGGGTTGACATAGATTGAGAGAAAATGGGTTAGAGTTTAAAAAGGGGAATAAGTAAACACTTTCTTCACAGGTCGGGTGAAGAAGAGGGGAGGAGGGGGGTATTTTCGTAATTTCATAGGCTTCTTAATGGGTCTAAACCCGTTAAGAGGTATATACTCATAATATTCCACTAACTTAACAGACAAACGGCAGGGGCCTGTAGGTCCAATTTATCAAACTATGGGTACTTTTGGGGTATTATAAAAACATTAGGTGTGTATAGGTCATTTGTATAAACTTTAGGTGTCAATAGGTCATTCTCCCAAGAAAGAAATACTAAATTTAAGATCGAAGTAGTTAGTACACATCACCTAAGTAAACATATATATAAATCCATAAATATTTCTTGTATAATTCGCTAAATTCGTGAAACGTTCGTTTAATTCATGATTTTCGTGAATAATTCGCGAATTGTGGAAATTAAATGCAAACCTACAAATAATTCGCGAATCTGTTCAGCAGATTATTTCTTCATGAATAATTTTTGAATTTAACGAATTATTCACAGAGTTTGTTAATATGGTATTACCTTCTGTCACACTAAATTGTGCATCATCTTCAACAACACCCAAATTGAGATGTGGAAACAAAGTATTGATGTTGGCATTGATTTTTATTTTTATTTTCTCAAAACAACAAACATGTATTATATAGTATTCAAAACCATAAAATTGTTCCTTCCAAACTCACAGTATTTCTTAGTATTTTTTTAAAAAATAGTGGAGGTGCATGCTAGTTTCCGCATTTTGAATGATGGCATTTGCTAAAATATCCCAAATATCATTTTTTTAAAAATAGTGATGGTATATGCTAGTTTCCACATTTTGAATGAGGGCATTTGCTAAAATACATGTTATCATGGGTATTTAGGTCATTTTACATATTACACGAGTTCACTTAAAGGGGATTTTAATGGTTCCATCCAAACTTGGGGTATTCCTTAGTTTTTTTTTAAATAGTGGGGGTATAAACTAGTTTCTATATTTTGAATGTGGACATTTGCTAAATTATCTATTTCATTTATGTACTACTAGTAATCTGCACGTGCGATGCACGTTCTAATTTTTTTTACATAGTAAATAATAAGACGTATTCTGGCATCGAAATTAAGATATACCTTTACTCATCACATACTTTTTACAAATTATCCATAGTGGTATAAACTTTTATTTTATTTGACTGACACTTCTGTAAATAATTATGTCATAAATAAATTTGAACTTTGAGAGTATTATGGTAACTAATAACAGTTGAATAGATGAATGGTTAATATAACTCTCATTTAAAAATGAATGATTGCGATTAGAATGTTGAATGTCTGCAAATGACATAATTATTTACAGAATATACTAGTAATCTAATAATATTAGATTATTACTAGTAATCTGCACGTTCGATGAACAAAAATATACTAGTAATCTGCACCTGCGATGCACCTTCTAATTAATTTTTTTTTATAGTAAATAATAAGACGTAAGATGACGCAAACTTTTATTTTATATGAGTCACACTTTTGTAAATAATTATGTCGTAAATATATTTGAACTTTGAGGGTATTATGGTACGTAACTAACAACAGTTGAGTAAATGAATGGTTAATATAACTCCCACTTAAAAATTAATGGTTGAGATTAGATGGTTGAATGCTTAAAAATTATAGGTTGTCTACAAATGATAAACTCAACTCTCCCATTATAAAATTAATAGTAATTTATACGTGCGATGCACGTTTTGATAAGAGTTTCAGGATTTTCACGTGCGATGTACGTTTTAAAAAATAGTTTTGGAGTTGGACGTGCGTTGCACGTAATTGGAAAAAATATTTTGAAGGAAAAGCTACAATTTGTGCGTGCAATGCACGTGTTTATAAGTAGATTTTGAGTTGTACGTACAATATATGTGTATGTTTAGTGTTAAAAAATATTATAAATTTGTTTTGCATGTGCGTTGCATGTTTTAAATATGTGGAATTTTTTTTTTGTTGCAATTAATGGGAGAGTTGGAATTGCACGTGTAACGCACGGATTTGTATGTTGACAAATGACAACCCCAACTCTCCCATTATAATATTAGAGATTAGAGATTAGAAATCAAAGATTAGATATTTTGTTCAGTTAGAAAAGGAAAGAAACCAAAGCAGAATTTTTACAAGATAGAGAGAGCGCTATCATGTGTGATTAGTGAAGGGTAAGGCTGCAATCGGGCCGAGCCGAGCCGAGCCGAATATCTTCAGGCTCGAGCTTGACTCGTTAAGGAATCGAGCTCAGTTTTGAGCTCGATCTCGGCTCGAGCCGAGCTTTGACCGAATTCGTGCCGAATAGCTCGCGAGCGTCGCCTAAAATTAATTTTAAAAAAAACAAGCTCGAGCTCGGCTCGTTAAGCTATCGATCTCAACTTTCGAGCTCGAACTCGTCTCGAGTCGAGCTTTGACTGAGCTTTGACCGAGCTCGAGCCGAATAGTTCGCGAACAGCTCGATTCGTTTGCAGCCCTAGTGAAGGGCTACTAGTCTCCAATATACTTTTTTTAACAAATATGAAAAGATAGAATCGATAATTGATTCCAGGCACTTCAATATACTTCTCATTCCACTCCTTTACCATCAAGCAACAACGCAGTGGTGTATTATTTTATTTTACTCATATCTTCTTACTCAAGGACTAGCAGAATATTAAAAATTAAAAAAAATAAAGCCTTAGAGCATCTGTAGTCGTTGACAATTTTGCTAAAATTTTCAAAATTTGGAAAAACTTGCGTTGTAGTCGTTGGCCATTTACCCAAAATTTGGGTTTCGAATGAACAGTCGCTGGCTATATTTGGGAGACGAAATGGCAATTGCCAAAATATAGCTAAAGGAAGATGATTTGTCGTCTGATTGATTGGACGAAAAATTATCTTTCGTCGGAGAGGTCGGACGGAAAATAATACATCGTCTCTACAAATTTGAGCCTGACACATCGTTGGACGAAAAATTATCTTTCGTCGGAGAGCACGAACGGAAAATAATAACCCGTCCGTTGCTATTTATTTTATATATAAAAGATGTTGAATTTTAACTGCAAAATAAACTCAACAACGACGACGAGATGCAAGAACTATAGAATCAAAACAAGTGAACAAAGAACAAGCAAAAGCAACACACAAGAACACACAAGATTTTTATCGAGGTTCACCCAAACAATGGCTACTTCCCCGCGCAGAGGCACTCCTGCGATTTCCACTAGAAATATGAAGATTAGGTTTACAAATCTCTCAAGAACTCACTACCAAGGTGTAGGGTTTCTCTCTATCTCTCCCTGTCTTAATGACGGCTGGTAGATCTCTCTTTTCTCTTGGTTTAACCCTAAAATCGTACACAATACAATATATATAGGATTCCACATTTCTAATCTCAGCCGTTCATCTATTCAGCGTTGGGACGGTCGACCGGTCCATCTTGAAGGTCGACCGGTCTTCTCCCTCGACTACACGAAATCCAACAGAGAGCGGGTCGATCGACTGCGCGGTCGACCGGTCATTCCTTCAAGCTACAGAATTGAGTCAGAGGGCGGGACGGTCGACTGCGCGGTCGACCGGTCTTTTTGCCTAGGCGGTCGAGGGGTGTGGTCGACCGCAACTCTGCTGTAGCTATTGCTACTCTTGACCTGTTGCGCCCAATTCGACTCTCCTTCCCGACTATCTTCTTCAACTCATTATCTTGTATTGGATCCACAAACCCCAACAATCTCTGGAGACATATACGCGAAGTCTCTAACATATTCTTCATTCTTCCATTGGCCTAGTCTAGGCCTGTGCCTCTGCGAGGCTCCTCAACAATTAACCTGGAGACAATCTGATAGCGGTATAGAAAAACTGATGTTTTTTGCTATCCACCACCTTAGTGAGTATATCCGCCGGATTCTTAGTACCAAGAATCTTAGTTAGCTTCAACCATTTGTTCTCAACCGCCATTCTAATAAAATGATACCTCATTGAATGTGCTGAGTCCTACAGTGATATGCCGAGTTTTTCGCCAAGAAAACTGTACTTTGACTGTCGCACCATAGTTCACCTATGGGTTGCTTCCTGCCCAACTATTTCATAAGCTCCGAAATCTACAACATGTCTTTTGTCACTTCCGTAAGTGCCATATACTCTGACTCCGTGGTTGACTATGCTACAACCTTTTGTAACTGCGAAGCCCAACTAACAGTTGTTCCACCAACTATAAATACATACCCTATAGTACTTCTGCAACCATCACGATCGCCCAAAAAATCCGCATCTACATAACCATGTATATGCAAAGAATCTCTCCCGAAACAAAGAGAGTGATCTAAAGTACCTGCTAGATATATAAGAATCCACCTTACTACATCCCAATGCTGTTTACCTGGATTCTTCATATAACGGCTGACAACTCCCACTGCATGTGCGATGTGTGGTCTTGTAGACACTATCGCATACATCAAACTCCCAACGGCTGAGGCATAAGGAATAGCAGCCATTTCCTTCATCTCTGCCTTTGTCTTAGGACACAAGTCCATTGATAACTTGAAGTGAGCAGCCAAGGGACAAGTGACTGGCCTCGCGCCATCCATATTGAATCACTTCAACACCTTCTTCACATAGTCCGCTTGAGATAACCAAAGCTTCTTTGCTACTCCTGTCTCTACTGATCTTCATGCCGATGATTTGCTTTGCTTCATCCAAGTCCTTTATTGAAAACTCCGAAGCTAGCAACTTTTTCACTTCCTTGATCTTCTCCATACATGAACCTGCCAACAACATGTCGTCCACGTACAACGCCAGGGTAACTGTATCATTATCCTCATATCTACGAACATACACACAATGATCTGTTTCGCATCTATCGAAACCTTTTCCTCTCATGAAGCAATCAAACTTCAAGTACCATTGCCGCGGTACTTGTTTGAGCCCATAAAGAATCTTCTTCAATCAACACACCATGTCTTCTTTTCCTTTAGCTTCAAAACATGTGGGTTGTTTCATATACAGCTCTTCTTCGACATCACCATGAAGAAATGCTGTCTTCACATCCAACTGTTCTAAGTGTAACTCTTCAACTGCTACAATACTGAGCAAAACCCTAATAGAAGCTATCTTCACAACCAGTGTAAAGATCTCACTATAATCAACACATTCTCTTTGAGAGAATCCTTTCACAACAAGCCTGATCTTGTACCTCTTACTGCCATCTGCCTCATCTTTGACTCTAAAGACCCATTTGTTCATAAGAGCGCGCTTCCCTGCAGGTAACTTGGTCAACTCCCAAGTTTGGTTCTGTTTCAAGGAGCTCATCTCGTCCTTCATGGCTAACTCCCACTGAATTCGAGTCTCATCCCTCAAAGCATCCTCATGAGTCTCTGGCTCCCCCGAATCCGTGTACAGAACATGCTCGTGAACAACACTAGCTGATGGATCAAAATATCCAGTTGGCCTCCTCTCTCGTGTCGATCTCCTCAATGTGGGTACCGGTTTAGGTTCCCCGAACTGTTCTGGCTGTACCGTTCGTCTTGGATAACCTGCTCATTCTCAATAGGCTCACCATAAGCCTCCTTTGCTACCTGTGATACCTGTACCTACTGCTGCACTATAGGGCCCCCACCACTAGGGCCAACTTCAGAATCTGAATCTGAGTCTGAGTCTGAACCCCAATCTGTCTCTGAACTGGTTGTACTATCTTGACCCGTGTACTTGTCCTTGTATAGAACATCCTCATTGAACACTACATTCTTGCTGCGAATGACTTTGTTATCCACAAAATCCCAAAGCCTATAACCATACTCATCGCCGCTGTAGCCAATGAACACACATCTCCTGGACTTAGAGTCCAACTTCTTTCTTTCTTCCCTATCAATTAGTGCATATGCCATACAACGATAAACTTTCAAATGTGAATAATTAACAGTTTTACCTGACCATAGTTCTTCTGGAATGGCCCCATCAAGGGCACTAGACGGGCAACGGTTAATCAAGTGCACTGTTATATCAACTGTAGCGGCCCAAAGATGGACCGGAAGACCCGCATGAAGTCTCATGCATCTCTTCCTTTCGAGTATTGTGCGGTTCATCATTTCTGCTACACCATTCTCCTGTGGAGTCTTAGGAACTGTCTTGATTCCTCTGATACCTTCCTTTGCCAGATAGTTAACAAACTCTTTGCTTGTGTACTCACCTCCGTTGTCTGACTTGATTGCTTTCTCCTTGCAACTCGTCTCATTCTCAACCCTGACCTTCCAGCCTCTGAATGCCTCAAAAACTTCTAATTTCTCACGAATTGCATAAATCCAAACCTTTCTAGTAGCATCATCTATGAATATGACGAAGTATCTCTTACCACCATAAGCGAATTCCTAAGCTGGACCCCACACATCTGTATGTACCAACTCTAGCTTCCCAAGCTTCTTCTCACACCCACCCAACCGAAACCTAACTGACTTCTATTTGCCCATCACGCAATTCTCAAAAAAATCCATCTCAACCTTCTTCGGCCCCAGCAGAAGATCCCAGAACAAAGCTGCTTGACACCCTTTTCACCAAGGTGCCCTAACCTGACATGCCATATAATTGAAGAGAAACTACCTGCTAATATTGTAGCAATGATATCACCTGAATCACCTCCCCTGAGTAAGTACAACGTGTCGCCACGCTTTCTTTTTGTCACCAACCTGGCACCTGTAGTCACATTCCATTCTTCATGCCCAAAAGTTGTCGTGAATCCTTCTTTGTCTAGTTTGCTAGTCGAAATCAAGTTTTTCTTCAAGCTCGGAATATGTCTTGTGTCATACAAGACCAATTGCCTACCATTGCGAGCCTTCACTCTCACAGTGCCTCTACCCACAACTAGACATATCTGCCCATTACCAACTGAAACTGCACCAAAATCACCTGTCCTGTAATCCTCAAACACATCCCTCATGGGGGTACAATGATAAGAAGCACCTGAGTCTATACACCAATTATCTTGCAAAATATTAAATCCAGCAGATAAACACAATTCATCTAGACGAGGTTCAATCTTACCACATTGGCTACCTGTGACCCTGCTTGTGCTTTCTTAAACTCCTCGCATTGGTCTCTCCTGTGTCCTGGCTTCTTGCAGTACCAACACTCACCTTTGTAATTTCCTGTGCTTGACTTGGACCTGTGATTCCTGCTTTGCGACCTCTCTCTGTTGTTACTTCTACCACGGTTATCAACTGACAGCGCGGTATTGCTAGGATATGACACCAGTCTCTCCATGCCTTTTCCTCCTTGCATCCTCGTTCATAGAACTGCTTTTAACATCCTTTAGGGTAGTCGTATCAGTCATGGTGCTAGTAATAGTCTGCTCTACTGTACCGTAACTATCGGAAAGACTGGATAGCAACAACAACGATTGTGCCCTCTCCTCAAACTTTAAATCCGACGATTCTATTTGATTGTAAACCATACAGAAATTGTTGATGTGCTCAGCAACCGAACCCCTTTGTAACAACTTCAAGTTAACCAACTTCTTTAGATATAAGATCTGATTCGCTGCATTCGGCTTCTCAAACATATTTGTCAAAATCTCCATTGCCTCCTTTGCAATTTTTGCCTTCTCAATGTGTAATAGCACTTTCCTGCTCAGCGACAACTGAATATGTCCAAGTGCTTTCTGATCCAATCTATTCCAGGCCGCCAACGCAACCGAATCGACCGCTGCCCCTTCTGGCTTCACACCAAACAACGGATCATCTAGATCTTTCTGTCGGAGATACGCAATCATTTGGATCTTCCACATTGTGAAATCTATTCCATCGAACTCCTTGACTCTACTCTTGTCCCCCATTTCAACCAATACTACCAACCTGTAGCTCTGATACCACTTTGTTGAATTTTAACTGTGAAATAAACTCAACACTGATGATGAGATGCAAGAACTATAGAATCAAAACAAGAAAACAAAGAACAAGCAAAAGCAACACACAAGTACACACAAGATTTTATCGAGGTTCACCCAAACAATGGCTACTTCCCCGTGCAGAGGCACTCTTGTGATTTCACCAGAAATATGAAGATTAGGTTTACAAATCTCTCAAGAACTCACCACCAAGGTGTAGGGTTTCTCTCTATCTCCCTCTCTCTTAATGACGACTGGTAGATCTCTCTTTTCTCTTGGCTTAACCCTAAAATCGTACACAATACAATATATATAAAATTCCACATCTCTAATCTCAGCCGTTCATCTATTCAGCGTCGGGACGGTCGACCGGTCCATCTTGACAGTCGACTGGTCTTCTCCCTCAACTGCACGAAATCCAACAGAGAGCGGGTCGGTCGACCGGTCATTCCTTCAAGCTACAGAATTGAGTCAGAGGGGCGGGACGGTTGACTGCGTGGTCGACCGGTCTTTTTGCCTGGGCGGTAGGGGGTGCGGTCGACTGCGCCGCAACTCTGCTGTAGCTCTTGCTACTCTTGACTTATTGCTCCCACTTCGACCTTCCTTCCCGACTTTCTTCTTGAACTTATTATCGTGTATTGGATCCACAAACCCCAACAAAAAAAAGTAACCGGACAAGAGATAATCTCCCGTCCTTCCTATTTCTGCCAAATTCTCAACCCAAAAATTCTGTAGGAACCCCAAAAATTCAATAGGAATAGGCCTATATAAATAATTATGTGTATATATTAGGAATTAATGAATTTTAATTAAGATTTAAGATTAAATTAAGATTCTTAATCAGAAATTCTCTCCGAAGGAAAATGATTTCCCGTTCGATGCTTTAAAAATTTTTTTAAATTGCAAAAATTAACCAGACGAAAAATTATTTTTCGTCTGAGAATTTTTTTATATAAAAAAAACCAAATTTTGGCTTCGAACGACTGCAGCTTAAACCCAAATTTTCTATTTCCAAATGTCAAATACCCAAATTTTAGCATGAAACGAGATGCTCTTAGCCACATACTCAGTTCCATTCTTATCTCATTCAAGTTCAGAATCCGAACTTGCTTTTTGTGTTCCTTCTACAGTGAAGTAAATAACCTCTTACTAAAGCAAGTCCGAGTAGGGGAAAGAACTAATTATTCGAGAATTAACCATGCAAGGACTCAATTTCTTTGTCTTTTACTCGCTAGCGAAGAAGGTCACGAGCAACGCATGCAGATATGTTACATTATTGTGTGTGATTTAGTACTAGAACAGTTGCAGATATATAGCACTATTGTGTATGATTTAGGACTATAATCATTGACATCCACACCTATGATCCAATTGTAATTTTAACTATTTTGGGAATCATCAAAGTGGCCACAAGCAATTCCTATACGTAGGTGCATGTGGAATGGAACCCACCACGTTCCTCTTCAAAGGTGCAGCGTACAATGGCAGAGCAAACCCCATGCGAATAAGAGATTTGCAACACAGCCCAGATTTCAATTCTCTCCTCTTCCTTCAAGTTACGAAAAAAAACGAAGGATAAAAGAGTGCAGTAAATCCCAATAGACTCCACGCATGCATTTAAGTAATCTAAAACAGCACTATGCACTCGAGTACTCTTCCATAGTTCCAACATCCAACCAATCACAGCTTGGATTGTACCAGACATTCTACCTTCATCGTAGGCAATGTAGGGGTGGCCTCCGGACCACCCGGGCCGGGCCGGGCCTGGGCCAACCTGGGCCAGGCTCGAAGATTTCCTAGAATGAGGAAATCCTAGGCCCGGACCTGCCCCCGGCCCCAAGGGTGTGGGCTAGGCTTGGCCAGGCCGGTTCGCGGGTGGGGTCGGGCCGGTTCGCAGGCCGGGCCAGCGAGCATTTTTTTTCAAAATTTATTTAAGGAAGATGAAAGATCAAGTATTAAATTGTAATTTCATAACAATTGCAAATAACTAATAAATAAAAGGAATTGAAACTAAATTTAAATTGATTTAAAAAATTACAACTTGTTAGGTAAGTGAATGCGCTTATTCGGGAAAGAGTTGTTGTTGACTTGTTTTACAGAAGAGATAAAATGGTGTCCATAAGGAATCACTAGGTGTTTCTAGATATATTCCTCAAAAAAATCGACACAATAGTTATGACTTCTAAAAAGTCACAGCAGCTGGCTTTTTTGGCTGAAGCTTGCTGTTTAGATTGTTCGAGATTTTTCTACCTCTTATTGACTTAATCTGAGAAAGTTTTCAACTAGAGAGCTGTAGTAGATATTCTCACCTTTCTAAAAAGTCTAATTTTGTTGAATTCCGATAAGAGTAGCATGTTTAATTACTTCTAGGTTGTTAGAAGATTTTTTTATGTTGCTTTTGTGTATAAAAGATCAAGTTTTTGTTAATAAGTTTATACACAAAATTCTAGTTCATGTTAACTTGAGTTTTCATGAATTGTTAGTAGTTTGAATCATGCACTTGATTATGAGGAATAAGTATTCCTTGTACTCATAAGTCATATAATAAGTATTGGTCCGTCTCATACGTAGCTCACCTAGCTCGTATGTAGTTATTTGTTCATGCATAGCTCATTGGGCTCGTATGTAGTAATTATTTTGAATAGATAGGCGATGAGTGGATCCGAGGAGATCCTGTGAAGTCTAGGTTGAAACTTGGTAGATTGTGTCAACAATTGTTACACTTTCTTAAAGAGGGACACGTACGGTACTTTTTCATGATAAGTTGGAAGCACAGTGGCATGTCTCGATTGTTTTAATCTTTTGGTGCGATCTCATGGCAAGTTGAGAGTACGACTATAGGTTGAGAGTAATTTCATACAAATTAGATCAAATTAAAAAATAAGAGAATTATTTGAATTTAGAGATCGAGATGACCTCTATTTAGATTGAAGAGAAGGCATTGGATATTATCGTACAATTCTACTTCACCTAAATATAGAATCTCATCCCCCTAAATTTTCCAATTATTTACAATATATTGTACATCATTTTAATGTAAATGGACTAAATCTAATTGTTCATTCATCGCTACTTGTTGAGCCAGCTTGTGCTTCAAGTAAATCTTGGGTCCTTTCTTCCACTTTCACCCAATCTTCGCTGCATACTAGCATCTCCAAATTTTTAGCTGTCAATCGATTCATGTTCGGGCTCATTATCCTGACACCAAGGGAAAAAGCACTTTCCAATGCAACGGTTGACACCGGTGTTGTTAGCAAATCTCCAACCATACGAGAAAGAATATTAAAAATAACTTCATTGCTTTTCCAAAACTGTAACACATCTACTACATCTTCAACCGAACTTTGTGCATTATACCAATTCAACTCATATGGTGAATTGGTTTTTGTTTTTTTTGATTTAATCAGATTTAGAACACTACTAGTTGCATGACTCTTTCCTTTTGCTAATATGGAGGAAGAAGAAGAAGAATCAACATTTTGTTTTTGTATTCGTGTAGTGTTAGATGAATAAAGTCTATCATAAGTATCATATAACATAGTCAAAATATGCTCAAATTGACGAGTAAAAGCAACATGATCAAAATCTTGTATTGCATCGTGTGGGGTTTAAATATAAAAAAAATTCAATTAAATTTTTTGTGCCATCTAATTTAATCATTGGATTCATTACACTAGCTACACAATATAACATAGGAAGTGGATACAAATATTTTAAAATTTTAATATATGCTGCATTGACCATATTACCAATAAAAGGGTCATTTTGCAAATCTTTAATTGTTTTCATCATAGTGACAATTTCAAGTAAAATACTACTAGATATAGATATATATATTTTTGAAAATTGCAAAGTAGTATCGTTAAAAGGTTCTAAAAATTTATACAAACTATCCGAAAAAAACCAAAAATCAACATCTAACATACAATTTTGCATACCTATTGCAACACAAAAATCTCTAAGATTAAAACGACAATGAAGAAAAACACATAATAAATCAAATGTAGAATTCCAACGATGTCTAACATTGATCTTTAGAAAAACGTTTATATACAATTCTCCTAAGTTTACACCAATCATGAAAAGCTTGAAATATTGGACCACTCAATGCAATATAATGAACACAATCTATCATTGAATCAAGTTTATCGTTTCCATATTTTAATGCATCTTGTACACAAAGATTTAAAATATGACAAGAATACCTAACATGAAAAATTTCGGGTTCTATAAGATCTAAAGTAATTTTCAAACTATCAATTGTCTTAGTATTATTAGAGGCGTTATCAAAACCAATAACAAACACTTTATCATAAATACCAAAATTAGTACATGCTTCTGATATGGCTAAAAATAGGATTAAATCGGGACCGTTCACATCGGAGACGAATCTTAAAGCTCAGGGGTAAAACGGTAATTTCACCTACTAACGGATCCGAAGCGGGTACTAGGTCTCCTTCTCACAGATCCAACAACCCGCGAACGGATCCATCTCAACTGGGTACGGGTCTCGACCCGATACAAATCCAGACCAGCAAGAGGAGATCAGGGTCACTGATTTGACTAAATCAACGGGCCTGATTTACAATTATCCTCTTACCGGGAATTAAGGGATTACATTCATAATCTGATTACGGGGATTTTATGCCTTATCAGATCACAGGAATCACATTCCTAATCTGATCCCAACGGCGACTATAAATACCTCCCACCTACCACTGTTACAGGTTAATCACTCTTTTACCTGCTTAAGCTTTTTCTTAATCTCTTCTGGTTACTGACAAGAGCGTTGGAGGGTGCGTCGCCGGGATCAATCCCGGTGTTTCGCACTTTCCTTGCAGGTGTACGGCGGGAGTCAGCAGCCCAACTCAGACGAACAGGTTCGGATCTGCTATTCAGGTTTTTTCATGAACCCACAAATTCTATCTGTTTATCCCCACACCGAAATCAGCGGTAACAGATTGGCGCCGTCTGTGGGAAAACCATACGAATAGCCTCCGCCTCTTCCTCGTCGACTAGCTCTTCTCTAGCCATGCCTCCCAGAAAAGTAAGATCCAGGGGGTCCAATCGTGCGCCCAACCCTGCGGACCAGCAAGAAGTCCCTGTCCATCCCTCTCAACAACTGGGGGGGCTCCCTCCGCCCGCCAAGGACCGTGTCCAGCAGGACCTGTTGTGTTAATCTAGCTACCTAAATAAATAGACTAACTAGACACAAATTATAAAACCTCGCAAGTGCACGAATCGTTTATAGAATCGTAGTAATAGCAAGGGTCGATCCCACAGAGATTGTAGATTTCAACTTACTAATCAATAAAACTAATAATAAGAATGAATAAGGGTTGTTGTAATATTCTAAAAGAACTAAAAGATTAAAACTAAGATGAGAGGTGTTGAATCACAAATATCTCTTGAATAGTTGGGTTGTTGATCTCCACCAATAGTTAGTAATGCTAAGTTGCCTTCTGAATTTACTTCTAATTACTCATGTTTGTTCACTTCAAGGGCATGGTATCTACTCCTTAAAGTATTGTCTCCCTAAGCCAAGAATTAGGCATGGTATCTACTCTAATTCGTTTCTTCCCCTAAGTATTTTAGCATGGTATCTACTAAGTTATACTTAACAAAAGCATAAGAACAGTGGAAACGAACAAACACTTAAAGTTCTAGAAATTGGTATCAGATCTAGATCCTTTAAGTTGATTGAACCAAGAATCCGAAAGATTCCCTTGTTACAAGTTACGAGCACGAGATACGGATCGTCTCAATATGCTCATATAACAGATTCAGATTTCTAACTCACAAACTTGATAATATCAGATTCTGTATGGCAGTCGACTGGCTCTCACCTTCAGTCGACTGTACTTATAACTCCTGAACAAGTTTGACTGTTATCAATCTATGTCAATTCAATTAGATTCAATCAATAAGTAAAATAGAAGGATTCAAAAGAACATAGCACTACATAACTACGGCTTCGATCTACCCAACTATGAAATTAGTTCCACATAATTATACTTTTATTGCTTAACAAGTTCAAATACATGATCAACATCACAGAATAAAGAGAGAAGAAATAAACTAATGGATTCCGGCAATAGAGTCAACTGGCTGTCACACAGTCGACTGCCTTCGAGTACTGGTTCTCCTCTTCCCTTTCTTCGATGATGATGGAATGAAGCACTGGTTGATGACTTGATCGTTGGGAATTCTGAGATTAAGTTGCGTCCAAGAGATAGATTATCCTTTCTACAGATGATCTTTTCTGATATTTATAGAGTACCGCTGAGAATTAGGGTTTCCCCTTTTTCAGGAAAAATCCTTCTTTATTTTATTTGGCGATTTATGTCTTTCTCTTTTCTTCTTCCTTTCCTTATCTGTTCACCACGTGCTCTTGCCAATTCCCAGTCTCTAGATTTGATTCGTTGCATAAGATCTGGTTTCAAATAGATTCGGAATTAGATTTGGGTGAATCTTCGAATATCTTATCTGTTTACTCCGCCGCAGACCAGTCGACTTATCTTCGAACCAGTCGACTGAGTCGAGACTCCTGAAGATTTCATAATTGTTCAGACCAGTCGACTGTCTTTTGGGAGTGAGTCGACTGTGTCGAGAGTTGTGGAAAATCAGCTTCTCTTGTCCAGTCGCCTGTGTTGGGGAACCAGTCGACTGATCCTCTGCAGTTGGCTGTGTATTATCCTTGAAGTCCTAAATCTGCTTCGTTTTTCTGTTATTAGCTGTTTCCTATGGAAAAGAGAAAATAGGAGTTAAATACCACATATAGAGCTTTTAAATGTCTAATTGCACTAAAGTTATTGCTCTAAAATGTGAATAATAATGTGTTCATCAAATACCCCCAAACTTAGATTTTTGCTTGTCCTCAAGCAAACTAGAATTACGAATAAGGAGAATAATAATCACAATGGACTCAACCACCAAGATTTCTTATTATGTGGACATCAGCATAGAAAGGTATAAACAATTTCAGACAAAGTAAAATTAAACATATCCACTTTCTCTAGTGCAATTGTTCAGTCATAATCCCCAAACTTAATCATATTTGTCATGCGATTAATGTAGTTATAGTATGCAACAACTCCATCTGTGATTATCCCCTTTTCTCTACTACAAACCGAGTAGCAAACTAGAGTTTTTTTTTTTTTTTTTTTTTTTTTTTTTTTTTAAGTCGCTTCTCTAAAGTTGTCACTTGCCTTTTTACGCGAATGCGAATCATTTGTGATGAATCCACCCGGTTACTCAGCGAGTCACAAACTCTAAAGTGCTTTGCATACTCATATTTCAAGTTGCCGTTTGACGTAAAGGTAAACATTGGTGATGAATACCCCTAGTTACTAAGCACTCAAAACATTGGAATAGATTGACTTTATTCAAGTATATATATATATATATATATATATATATATATATATATATATATATATATATATATATATATATATATATTTTATTACTCTATTTACTTAAACTCAATTTAGGACTAGATCTAAAGGGAATAATTACCAGAAAAAGCATCACATTTTTTTTTATTATGTATAATATATATATATATATATATATATATATATATATATATATATATATATATATATATATATATATATATATATATTTTATTACTCTATTTACTTAAACTCAATTTAGGACTAGATCTAAAGGGAATAATTACCAGAAAAAGCATCACATTTTTTTTTATTATGTATAATTGCATGACTCATATAATCTTGTAGGGAATTTATGACTCTCAACAATCCTAAAGTAAATAAGCATCCTTCTTCTTACTTTATAAGAAATTGTTTATCCTAAAAAAATTCAAAAAGATGATAAATATAAATAACCCTAATACCCCCAAACTTAGATGGAACATTGTCCTCAATGTTCGAAAGAAAATGTAAAAATAGGCATATGTCACATCTAGTTAGGAGAAAAAAAAATAAAAATAACGCAAAGAAAAAAAGAATAATGAATAACTAAAAAAACTGAAGGGAAAGTGTAAATACTCCCCTGAAAAATTGGGTTGCCTCCCAATAAGCGCTGTGTTTTCTGTCTTCAGCTAGACTTGATGAGGTCATGCCATGTATTGGACGGTTTGAAGATTCACATCCTCCTCTTGCGGTTCAATGCTCATCTCTATGTATGGTTTCGCTCTATGCCCGTTCACCTTAAATGTTTGATTCTTTTCCTTGCTATGAACCTCCAAAGCGCCATGTGGAAAGACTTTTGTGACAATATATGGTCCATACCATCGTGACTTAAGCTTGCCTGGAAAGAGTCTTAATCTTGAGTTGTAGATCAATACCTTTTGTCCTTCATAAAACTCCTTCCTTGCTAGCTGTTTGTCATGGTACAACTTGGTTCTTTCCTTGTACAATTTTGCATTTTCATAAGCGTCGTGCCTTAACTCTTCAAGCTCATTTAGTTGTAGTCTTCTTTTATCACCTGCTTGTTTCATGTCAAAATTGAACCTTTTGATGGCCCAATATGCTTTGTGCTCCAACTCTACTGGCAAATGACAAGCTTTTCCAAACACCAAACGGTATGGTGACATGCCAATGGGTGTTTTGTATGCGGTTCTATAGGCCCATAAGGCATCGTTCAAGCGCAACGACCAATCCTTCCTCCTTGTGTTGACTGTCTTTTCCAAAATGCTTTTGATTTCTCTGTTGCTAATCTCCACTTGCCCACTAGTTTGGGGATGATATGGGGTGCCCACTCTATGCGTGATACCATACTTCTTCATCAAAGAAGCAAAAGGAAAGTTGTTGAAGTGGCTCTCTCCATCACTTATTATTGCTCGTGGTGTACCAAACCTAGTGAAAATGTTCTCCTGCAAAAACTTGACAACAACTTTGTGATCATTAGTTTTTGAGGGGACGGCCTCGACCCATTTAGACACATAATCTACACCAACAAGAATATATAAATAACCAAATGAGTTAGGAAATGGACCCATGAAGTCGATTCCCCAAACATCAAAAAGCTCGATTACTTGTATGTTGTGCAGTGGCATTTGATTTCTAGAAGAGATGTTGCCTGTCCTTTGGCATTTGTCGCAAGTCCTGCAAAAAGAAAAAGCATCTTTGAATACATTAGGCCAATAAAAACCAGATTGCAATACCTTTAGTGCTGTTCTTTTTGGTCCAAAATGTCCTCCACAGGCATATTGGTGGCAGTGTTGTAGAATACTCATTTGTTCTTCGTCTGCCACACATCTTCGTATAATTTGATCAGGGCAGAATTTGAATAGATAAGGGTCATCCCAATAAAAGTGTTTGCACAGAGCCACCAATCTTTTTCTTTCTTGATGTGTCATACCTGGAGGGAAAACATGAGCAGTTAGAAAATTGACAATATCAGCAAACCAGGGGAGTTGTTCAGAGAGGCAAGTCGACTGGTTGAGGGACCAGTCGACTGCCCCGAGAGATTGCACATTGATTTCAAATAGTTGTTCATCTGGGAAATTTTCATTCAGCGGGGGCACATTTCTCTCTTCCTCGTGCAGTAGCCTGGACATGTGATCTGCAACAACATTGTCGCTTCCTTTTTTATCTCTAATCTCAAGATCGAATTCTTGAAGCAACAACACCCATCTGATTAACCTAGGCTTAGCATCCTTTTTAGCAAACAAATATCTCAAGGCAGCATGGTCAGTAAAAACAATAACTTTAGAACCAATTAAATACGATCTAAACTTCTCTACAGCAAAAATAACAGCTAACATTTCTTTTTCAGTAGTGGAATAATTTAGCTGTGCATCATTTAGAGTTCGAGAAGCATAATAAATAACATGGGGTTTCTTATTGATTCTTTGACCTAAAACAGCGCCCAAGGCGTAATCACTTGCATCACACATGAGCTCAAAAGGATGGTTCCAATCTGGTGCCATGACAATAGGTGCAGAAATGAGAAGATTTTTTAATGTATTAAAAGCATTTGTGCACTCCTCTGTCCATGTAAACTCAACATCCTTAGCCAACAAGTCACAAAGGGGTTTGGAGATTTTTGAGAAATCTTTTATGAATCTTCTATAGAACCCTGCATGTCCTAGAAAACTCCTAACACCCTTAACTGTAGTGGGAGGAGGTAGTTTTGATATGATGTCAATCTTTGCCTTGTCTACCTCGATTCCTCTTTTTGATATCACATGTCCCAATACAATGCCTTGTTGTACCATGAAATGGCACTTTTCCCAGTTCAGCACTAAATTGCATTCTTCACATCTTTTAAGTACGAGCTGCAAATGGTTAAGACATTCATCGAAACAAGATCCAAAAACACTAAAGTCATCCATAAATACCTCGATGAACCTTTCCACCATGTCTGAAAATATGCTCATCATGCATCTTTGAAATGTTGCTGGTGCGTTGCACAATCCAAACGGCATCCTCCTGTAAGCAAAAGTACCAAAAGGGCATGTAAAAGTGGTCTTTTCTTGATCTTCTGGAGCAATAGCAATTTGATTATAGCCACTATAACCATCTAGAAAACAATAATGACTATACCCTGCTAATCTTTCTAACATTTGATCAATAAAAGGAAGAGGGAAGTGATCTTTCCTGGTTTCATTATTCAACTTCCTATAGTCAATGCATACCCTCCATCCTGTGGTTACTCTTGTTGGGATAAGTTCATTCTCTTCATTTGTTACCACTGTAACTCCACTTTTCTTAGGAACTACATGTATAGGACTTACCCATTTGCTATCTGAGATAGGATAGATGATGCCAACATCTAGTAGCTTCAAAATTTCTGCTCTTACCACTTCCTTCATGTTGGGGTTGAGCCTTCTCTGTGCCTCCCTGCTTGGTTTTGCGTTGTTTTCAAGGAGGATTCTATGCATGCATTTGGATGGACTTATTCCTTTGATATCTGCAATGGTCCATCCTATTGCACTCTTGTGTTCTCGTAGTACCCTCAGCAGCTTATCTTCTTCCTGTGCACTTAGATTCGCAGCAATTATCACTGGTAGCGTCTGGTTCTCACCTAAAAATGCATGCTTCAAATGGTCGGGCAACTGCTTAAGTTCTATGTCTGGAAGTTTCTGTACAGTCGACTGGTCCATGTCAGCAGTCGACTTGTTCTGGGCGTCTTGATTCGGTCGACTGGTTAGAATACCAGTCGACTTACTCTGTTCATCAGTCGCTTGATCTGTAGAAGAACAATTTTTATCAGACACCAATTTTTCAAATAAAGGTGCAGGCTTACCTGAATATGACTGTGGAGTTTCAAGGTGATGTACTGTCTCTGCAATCCTCCAGTCATCGTATTCCTGTTCAACATGAGATAAAGTTAGAGATTGAGTGATTGTGGCTTGAAGTGGTTCAACGCTATGTACCTGAAATGTTTGATCAACAATCTCCTGCACCACATCAATATTATAGCATTCATGATCATCTTGTGGTAATTTTAGTGTATCAAACATCTTAAATTCCACTTTTTCTCCGTTTATCTTCATACTTATAATGCCCTTTTTAATACAAATTTTTATATCAGCTGTACTCATAAAGGGCCTACCTAATATGATCGGTAGAGATGATGACATTGAAGATTCCTCCATGTCCAACACAACAAAATCAGCAGGCAAAATAAAATCATTTACCTGAACTAGGACGTCTTCTAAAATACCTCTAGGTCTTTTTATGCTGCGATCAGCCAATTGCAAAGTTATGGATGTTGGCTTGAGTTCCCCCAATCCAAGCTTTTCGTAAACAGAATAAGGAAGAAGGTTGATGCTTGCCCCCAAGTCTAGCAGTGCCTTTTCAAAGAAGTGCTCACCAACTTTGCAAGGAATGGTAAAACTACCTGGATCTTTCAGTTTAGGTGGTAGTTTTCTTAATAATACAGCGCTCACTTCTTCTGTCAAAGCCACATCCTCGTTAACCTGAAATGTTCTTTTGTGAGTACAACAGTCTTTCAAAAATTTGGCATAATAAGGAATTTGTTTAATAGCATCAAGTAGAGGAATATTAATTTCTACCTTTTTGAGAGTTTCAAAGACGTCAAATAAATGTTGTTCTTTCTTTTTATTGACTAACCTTTGAGGGAATGGTGGTGGAACTGTCCCTACTTTTTCACTTACCTTATTTGAACCCAAAGCTTTTGATGGTTGTGTATCTGGTTTGTCTGTATGTGTTCCAATCATGTTGTCAATTATCTTACCATTTCTTAGGGTTGTTACTGCTTGGAGCTGTTCTTGACCTCCTGGGTTTGGTATGGTTTGTGAAGGGAGTTCTCCTACCTTTCGTTCGCTTAACTCTTTTGCAATCTGACCAATTTGTGTTTCTAACTTCTGAATCGCTTGTCCTTGTTGGTTGCTTGTTTGATGTTGTTGTTGGAGCAATTGAAGAACGGTGGACTCAAAATCCAACTTCTTCTGTTCTTGGACTGGCCGATCAAACCCACTTCCCATCTGAGGGTTCCTTGCATGCCCTTGTGTGAATTGATTCCCTTGATTATTTTGATTATTGCTCCATGAGAAGTTTGGATGATTCCTCCATCCTGGGTTATAGGTGTTCGAGTATGGATTGTTCTTTGGTGGAAATACTCCTCGACCCACATAGTTCGCATGCTCCTGATCTGTGAAAGTAGACATGGGACATGTATCAGTTGTGTGATCTAAATGAGAACAAATTGCACACATTTCATTTGTTTGATTTTTAACTCCACCCATTGTCGACATTGCATTAACAAGCATATCAATTTTCTTATTCATGTTTGCCATTTCTAATTGAATGTTATTACTGTTAGAGATTTTGTAAACTCCCTGTTTTTTCGTAGGTCCCCTTCTCGTTGAGAATTGTTGGGAGTTCTCGCTGAGTTCTTCAAAAAGTTCAATGGCTTCTTCTCCACTTTTCCTCATCAAAATTCCATTGCAAGCTGCATCAACAATTGCTTTGTTAGTGTCATTTAAACCTTCATAAAAAGCTTGCACCTGATCATCCTTAGGCAGATTGTGAGTAGGACACTTGAGAAGCTTGCTCTTGAAGTCCTTCCATGCTTCGAAGAATAGATCTCCATCTTTTTGTTGGAAGAGTTGAATCTCCCTTTTTAGCTGTTTGGTTTTCTGGGCTGGAAAGAACTCTTTCAAAAATTTCGTTGCCAATTGCTCCCATGAATTAATTGATCCTGGTTCCAAAGAATTATACCACAACTTAGCATTAAGTTTTAAAGAAAAAGGAAACAAGATTAACCTGATTTGTTCAGCGGTAAGCCCTTGGACGCTTTGTGTCCTGCAAAGATCGAAAAAGTCTTGCAAGTGAAGATGAGGCTCTTCATCTGGTTTGCCACTAAAGTGGGGAACCATACTAAGTAAATGAGGAGATAGGTGCATGTTCCCTGTAGCATTAGGTTGAAAACAATGCAGGAAGGTTGCTCAATATTCTTAGGAGTGAATTTGTCCTGCATTGGCACTCGATTTTGTATTTCTTCAGCCATTGTTGTCGGTGAGATTGGTCTCTGTGCAGTCGACTGGGCCCGTACAGCAGTCGACTGGCTGGCTTTGGGAAGCTTACCTAGCCTGTGCAAAGTTCGTTCTGTTTCTGCGTCAATAGGTAGTAGCTCTGGACGAAGTGATCGTCTACCGTGCATTCACCGAAGTCCTGTAACCTAAAAGAAAAATTATTAATAAAAGAAAAGAAAAACTAATAAAAATTCTACTGACTTGTAAGTTAAAATACTAAACAATCCCCGGCAGCAGCGCCAAAAACTTATTGTGTTAATCTAGCTACCTAAATAAATAGACTAACTAGACACAAATTATAAAACCTCGCAAGTGCACGAATCGTTTATAGAATCGTAGTAATAGCAAGGGTCGATCCCACAGAGATTGTAGATTTCAACTTACTAATCAATAAAACTAATAATAAGAATGAATAAGGGTTGTTGTAATATTCTAAAAGAACTAAAAGATTAAAACTAAGATGAGAGGTGTTGAATCACAAATATCTCTTGAATAGTTGGGTTGTTGATCTCCACCAATAGTTAGTAATGCTAAGTTGCCTTCTGAATTTACTTCTAATTACTCATGTTTGTTCACTTCAAGGGCATGGTATCTACTCCTTAAAGTATTGTCTCCCTAAGCCAAGAATTAGGCATGGTATCTACTCTAATTCGTTTCTTCCCCTAAGTATTTTAGCATGGTATCTACTAAGTTATACTTAACAAAAGCATAAGAACAGTGGAAACGAACAAACACTTAAAGTTCTAGAAATTGGTATCAGATCTAGATCCTTTAAGTTGATTGAACCAAGAATCCGAAAGATTCCCTTGTTACAAGTTACGAGCACGAGATACGGATCGTCTCAATATGCTCATATAACAGATTCAGATTTCTAACTCACAAACTTGATAATATCAGATTCTGTATGGCAGTCGACTGGCTCTCACCTTCAGTCGACTGTACTTATAACTCCTGAACAAGTTTGACTGTTATCAATCTATGTCAATTCAATTAGATTCAATCAATAAGTAAAATAGAAGGATTCAAAAGAACATAGCACTACATAACTACGGCTTCGATCTACCCAACTATGAAATTAGTTCCACATAATTATACTTTTATTGCTTAACAAGTTCAAATACATGATCAACATCACAGAATAAAGAGAGAAGAAATAAACTAATGGATTCCGGCAATAGAGTCAACTGGCTGTCACACAGTCGACTGCCTTCGAGTACTGGTTCTCCTCTTCCCTTTCTTCGATGATGATGGAATGAAGCACTGGTTGATGACTTGATCGTTGGGAATTCTGAGATTAAGTTGCGTCCAAGAGATAGATTATCCTTTCTACAGATGATCTTTTCTGATATTTATAGAGTACCGCTGAGAATTAGGGTTTCCCCTTTTTCAGGAAAAATCCTTCTTTATTTTATTTGGCGATTTATGTCTTTCTCTTTTCTTCTTCCTTTCCTTATCTGTTCACCACGTGCTCTTGCCAATTCCCAGTCTCTAGATTTGATTCGTTGCATAAGATCTGGTTTCAAATAGATTCGGAATTAGATTTGGGTGAATCTTCGAATATCTTATCTGTTTACTCCGCCGCAGACCAGTCGACTTATCTTCGAACCAGTCGACTGAGTCGAGACTCCTGAAGATTTCATAATTGTTCAGACCAGTCGACTGTCTTTTGGGAGTGAGTCGACTGTGTCGAGAGTTGTGGAAAATCAGCTTCTCTTGTCCAGTCGCCTGTGTTGGGGAACCAGTCGACTGATCCTCTGCAGTTGGCTGTGTATTATCCTTGAAGTCCTAAATCTGCTTCGTTTTTCTGTTATTAGCTGTTTCCTATGGAAAAGAGAAAATAGGAGTTAAATACCACATATAGAGCTTTTAAAGTCTAATTGCACTAAAGTTATTGCTCTAAAATGTGAATAATAATGTGTTCATCAGGACCAACCTCCTCTTCCGAACCAGCAACCCCCAAACGGTCCCGATCCACGGAAGCAAAAACAACCTCTCCATCGAGACCACATATCGGTACACAACGCCTCTACAGACTCTTACGCCTCCCATAGTCCTCAGGCCCCTGACCTTTGAAATACTATCCTCAACCGGCAGAAGGATGAGGATCTCCGCCACCGTCTGGACGAAAAGCGGTCCCGAGAGGGAGCCTCCCGCCTACAACGTCCAGATGAGCGGAATCCTCACCACCGCGAGCGTAGAAGGTCTCCTACCAGGAGAGGACGGAGAGAGTCACCCGGGCATTACAGGAGGAGGCGCCACTCTCCTACCGGTCGGCATCAGCCGAGGAACAATGAGGCGCCCATCACTCGCGCCGAGTTCTTGCAGTTTCAAGCAACGGTGTTGCAGGCTCTTAACCTCCGACCCAACAACAATGAGGCCCAAAGGGTTCCTTCTCCCCAACGGGTTCCCAGTCCTTGCCGTAGGTCCGCCTCTCCTCTGCCGGCTCCTAACCACCGGCAACATGATCTTAGCCCTCGCCGCTCCCGGGACGACCATCGTCGTAGCCCCGGCTCTCCCTCCTACGAAGACGAGTCCAGAGGCTCGTTCGACTACCGCGGGAGGGACGATGCCCTATACCGCCGTCTCCATGAGGTGGAGAGGCGAATCGGTCGGATGGACGAGGGGGAGGGGTCGAACAGCAGAACCATCCGTCCGAGCAGACCCCCTTTCTCCCGAACCATCATGGAGGCTCCCATCCCGAGGGGATTCGAACCCCCGAAGTTCGAAACTTACTCGGGGGAGTCGGACCCCGTGGACCACATCGAAAGCTTCAAGACCCTCATGCTCATCCACCAGGCTTCAGACGCCTTACTTTGCAAGACCTTCCCTGCCACCCTGAAGGGATCGGCTAGGGAATGGTACTCCCGCCTTGCTCCCTCTTCCATCTTCTCCTTCGAGCAATTCGAGACCCTCTTCATCACCCACTTCATGAGTAGTAGACACACGGAGAAGACCAGCCTCTCATTACTCCGGCTCCGCCAGGAGAAGGGAGAGAAGTTGAGAGACTATGTGAAGAGGTTCACTGCGGAGGTCAGGTCCATAGCCTCCCTCGACCAATCCGTCGCAACAGTCGCCTTCCAATCCAACGTCTTCAATTCCAGCCTCCACTCCTCTTTTGCTAAGAAGCCTCCACAGAACTTTGCCGACCTCCTTCTCAGGTGTGACAAGTACATTCGTGCCGAAGAAGCCGCCTACCTTCCTAGCTCCGGAGGATCCACCTCCGGAACGAAGAGAAAGCTGACCGAAGAAGAAGAGGCTAAGAAGCTTCAGAAGGAGGGCAATAGCCAGCGCCGCCCAACTCCTCGGTTTGAGAAGTTCACCCCCCTCGTTGCCAATATATCAGAAGTTCTCATGGAAGTGGACAAGGAAGGGCTACTCCGTGCTCCCCCTAGAATGAATACACCTGGCAAGAAGAGGGACAAGGATAAGTGGTGCCGCTTTCACAGGGACCACGGCCACGACACGGAAGATTGTCGGGCTCTGAAGGAAGAGATCGAAGAACTCATACAGCGGGGGCACCTGACCAAGTTCGTCTAGAAAGAGGGGGCCAAGCTTCCTCCCTGAGGAGCCAATGAACGAACCGAAGGCCCCGCCGAGCTCTAAGACTCAGAACCTCCCGGCTCTTCCCAAGAGGTCTTCACCTTATCATAGAAGCAGGATCTTGATTTTTAATAAGGCTGATGCTTGTAATTTGGCCAATAGCATGTAATAAGGGCTCGCCATATTGAAGCAGCCACTTAGTTTATTTCAATAAAACTTTACATTTTTTCATTGGAAATTGTTGCTCTTGCTTCATCTCTACCTCTCCGAGTCGTAACTCGCTGAAGGGTGAGTTCGGAGTCCAGCCTCTTCTACATGGCTGCTCCTGCAACTTACTAAGCTCTTCCCAACGAGTTCGGAGTCCAACACTTGGCTCGATTCCTCTTCAAATAACCTGCTCTTTAGCGGGTTAGAAGTGGTTCACCATTCGGAATTGCTCCCACAACCGTTGACTACCTCTACCGATGGTTCGGAGTCCAATACTTGGCTCGATTCTGCTTCAAATAACGTGCTCTTCAGCGGGTTAGAAGTGGTTCGCCATTCGGAATTGCTCCCACAACCGTTGAACACCTCTACCGATGGTTCGGAGTTCAACACTTGGCTCGATTCCTCTTCAAATAACCTGCTCTTCAGTGGGTTAGAAGTGGTTCGCCATTCGGAATTGCTCCCACAACCGTTGACTACCTCTACCGATGGTTCGGAGTCCAACACTTGGCTCGATTCTGCTTCAAATAACTTGCTGTTCAGCGGGTTAGAAGTGGTTCGCCATTCGGAATTGCTCCCACAGCCGTTGATTCTCTCACATAAGCAGCGAGTTCGGAGCTACAGCTCTCCTCTAGAGTTGCTCCTCACACTCGTCTCACAAATGGCTCTCTTCCAGAGCCGACCTCTTCACTCCGCTCGCCGCCGAAGTGGACCTCCTCTCAACGAGTTCGGAGCTCACAGCTCTCCCCTAGAGTTGCTCCTCACACTCCTCTCACAAATGGCTCTCTTCCAGAGCCGAGCTCTTCACTCCGCTCACCGCCGAAGCGGACCCCTTATCAACGAGTTCGGAGCTACAGCTCTCCCCTAGAGTTCCTCCTCACACTTGTCTCACAAATAGCTCTCTTCCAGAGCCGAGCTCTTTGCTCTGCTCGCCCCCGAAGCGGACCTCTTCTCAACAAGTTTGGAGCACAACTCTCTCCTAGAGTTCCTCCTCACACTTGTCTCACAAATGGCTCTCTTCCAGAGCCGAGCTCTTTGCTCCGCTCACCCCCGAAGCGGACCTCTTCTCAACGAGTTTGGAGCTCAACTCTCTCATAGAGTCCCTCCTCACACTCGTCTCGCAAATAGCTCTCTTCCAGAGCCGAGCTCTTTGCTCCGCTCACCCCCGAAGCGGACCTCTTCTCAACGAGTTTGGAGCTCAACTCTCTCATAGAGTCCCTCCTCACACTCGTCTCACAAATAGCTCTCTTCCAGAGCCAAGCTCTTCACTCCGCTCGCCCCCGAAGCGGACCTCTTCTCAACAAGTTTGGAGCACAACTCTCTCCTAGAGTTCCTCCTTACACTTGTCTCACAAATAGCTCTCTTCCAGAGCCGAGCTCTTTGCTCCGCTCGCCCCCGAAGCGGACCTCTTCTCAACAAGTGTGGAGCACAACTCTCTCCTAGAGTTCCTCCTCACACTTGTCTCACAAATGGCTCTCTTCCAGAGCCGAGCTCTTTGCTCCGCTCACCCCCGAAGCGGACCTCTTCTCAACGAGTTTGGAGCTCAACTCTCTCATAGAGTCCCTCCTCACACTCGTCTCACAAACGGCTCTCTTCCAGAGCCGAGCTCTTCCCTCCGCTCGCCGCCGAAGCGGACCTCTTCTCCACGAGTTCAGAGCTCAAAACTCTCTCCAAGAGTTGCTCCTCAAACTCATCTCACAAATGGCTCTCTTCCAGAGCCGAGCTCTTCCCTCCGCTCATCGCCGAAGCGGACCCCTTATAAACAAGTTTGGAGCACAACTCTCTCCTAAAGTTCCTCCTCACACTTGTCTCACAAATAGCTCTCTTCCAGAGCCGAGCTCTTTGCTCCGCTCGCCCCCGAAGCGGACCTCTTCTCAACAAGTGTGGAGCACAACTCTCTCCTAGAGTTCCTCCTCACACTTGTCTCACAAATGGCTCTCTTCCAGAGCCGAGCTCATTGCTCCGCTCACCCCCGAAGCGGACCTCTTCTCAACGAGTTTGGAGCTCAACTCTCTCATAGAGTCCCTCCTCACACTCGTCTCACAAATAGCTCTCTTCCAGAGCCGAGCTCTTCCCATCCGAGCCCCAACATCAAAGAGCCCGGTCGGCTGCCGAGCAAGTGCCTTTCCGATCCTGCAAACGGAGAAAACTCACTTTCTCCTCAACATTCGTGCAAGATCTTGATCAGAAGGCCCAGATCTTGCCAGCGTCGCTAAACGACAAGATAGCGTTTTCTTGGGAACTGAGCCGTCTCGAGATTCGTGCCATCATCCAACGGCCCAGATCTTGCCAGCGTTGCTAAACGATAAGATAGTATTTTCTTAGAAACTGTGCCCGCCTCGAGATCCGCGCTGAGATCCAGTGGCTCAGATCGCTCCATGTCGCTCAGTATTCCTAGTCGAGCGACTAGCGATCCGACCCACTCGCGCCTCTTCTTCGCCCCAAGGGTCTTCCTAGTACAAGGGCCTTCCTAGCACACCTTACAAGGGTCATCCTAGCCCAAGGGTCTTCCAAGCACAAGGGTCTTCCTAGCACATCTTCTCCGTCCCTAGGAGTGGAGCTCCTCTTCCAAAATCCCCAAGACCAAAGTACTTATCAACTTCATGAAGACAAGCATCTTGCGGGGCTATTTTGACCATGAAGGAGGGTGAATCTTCATCCCACTCCTAAAGAGAAGTTGTAGATCTTCGAACTAGCTTCGAAATGAGGGGTCGCACGTCCCGATCGGACCTCCATAGCACCGGGAAAGTGGATCTCAATGCAGCTGCGCCGAATAGCTCGGAAATCCGAGCCGAGCCACTCGCACGAGGGAGAAATCCGAACCGAACTCTTCCCATCCGAGCTCTTCCCATCCGAGCAAGAATCCGAACTCTTCCCATCCGAGCTCTTCCCATCCGAGCAAGAATCCGAGCTCTTCCCATCCGAGCCCCAACATCAAAGAGCCCGGTCAGCTAACCGAGCAAGTGCCTTTCCGATCCTGCAAACGGAGAAAACTCACTTTCTCCTCAACATTCGTACAAGATCTTGATCAGACGGCCCAGATCTTGCCAGCGTCGCTAAACGACAAGATAGTGTTTTCTTGGGAACTGAGCCGTCTCGAGATTCGTGCCATCATCCAACAGCCCAGATCTTGCCAGCGTCGCTAAACGACAAGATAGCATTTTCTGGGAAATTGAGCTCGTCTCGAGATTCGCACCACCATCCAACGGCTCAGATCGAGCCACGCAGCTCGGATCTGCCATCCGAGCTACTGCCCTACCTAGCTGCGAAGTGGCAAAAATGCACCTCAAAATCCATGCTCGGATTTGCCGAACAAGAAGCCAAAAAAAAAAAAGCACAAGTGTCCGGGTTCGGACCCATAAAGGGGACCCAAACCCAAACCATCACTTCTCTTCCTGGCGCCAAAACAAACCAGAGGAAGAAAACCCAACACTTCTTCAACCTCGGAACGCCGAGCTCCCCTCCGCCGAAGCTCCAGTCCTCCGCCAAGCTTCACCAAACCGAGATCTCTCCCTCGACGAGCTCCGAGCTCACCACCTCTGCGAGCTCCGGTGGGAAGCTCCGAACTCCTCTCCACGACGAAGCTCCCTCTCCATTACCGAGCTCCCCCATGGTCGAACGTCGAGCTGTCTTCCTCGACAAAGCTCCAAGCTCCACTCGTCGACCACCTTCGACGAGCTCCCCTCGCAAACAGCTCGTCATCTTCGAGCTTCGACCACCTCCCTCGCCATGCCGAGCCCACAGTCCGGAGCCCCGAGTCCCGAGCACGCTCCTCGCCGACCTCGTCCTCCACCGAGCTCAAGCTAAGCTCCGACGAGCGCTTCGGCATCGAGCTCCTCCGGCGACATTGGGCACTCATCGCCAAGTTTGCCAACCCATCAACCTCCAAAGCTTCGAACTCCGCTTCGTCGCAAGCTCGATCACCAAGCTCAACCACTTCGTCACGAGCTCCCCTCGCCGACCTCGTCCTCCACCGAGCTCAAGCTAAGCTCCGACGAGCGCTTCGGCGTCGAGCTCCTCTGACGACGTCGAGCATCCATCGCCAACCTCGCCGAACCCATCAAACCGAGTTCTCCTTCTCGTCGTGCCAAGCTCCGAGGTCTCCTTCACGAGATCCACCTTCCTCCACGAGCTCTATCTCCATCGAACCAAGCTCCGCCACTCCTCCAAAGCTCCGAGCTCTGTCCCCCCTCTTCGACGGACCCATTGTTGAGCACCGCCGTACTCTCGTCGGCCTCACCTCCACCTCCACGTCTCGAGATCGTCGTCCACCTCCTTCAACAGCTTGCCGAGCTCGCCTCCGTCTTCAAGCACGAGGTCGAAGGAGAGGAGGAGAAGCGAATGGCGAAGAAGAAGAAGAACATATGGAGACAGCGCGGAGAGAGAGAGAGGAAAAAAAAAACATTTTTTTGCCACGTGGCATCGCCACGTGGTCTCGCGCCAGTGGTGGAAGTCACCTCTCGGTCGGCGGCCGAGCAACCCCCTATCCGAGCTTCACAAACGGAGAAAATATCCGCCGAACGACTACGGCCGTTGGATCTTCCAGAAATTCGCGCTTCTGGTGATGGACGATCCAGATCGCGCCATGCGCGCTAAACGACAAGATAACGATTTTTTGAAAAGCGCGCCTCCTCGAGATTCGCGCAGGGATCCGACGGCACAGATTGCGCCACGTGTCCCGGGATCCGACGGCACAGATCGTGCCACGTGTCAGGTATTATTTAATTTAATTAATTAATTAATTTATTTATTTTTTTTATTTAAAAAATCCGAAAAAATATTTAAAAAATCGGAAAAAATTAAATAAAAATTCTAAAAATAATTATAAATTCAGAAAAATTATTTTAAATTCTGAAAAATATAATTATTTAATTAGAATAATTATTTAATATTTTTCGATAATTAATTATTTAATTCGGAAAATGAATAAAAAATTCAAAAAAAATGAGAAAAAATTCAGAAAAATCACCAAAAATCCAGAAAATTATGAGAATGTTTTTGGACATTTTACAAGCCTACAATAACACCGTTACACCCCAAGCTAGATCCAAAACTCCCTTAAGAACGCCGATAAAATCCCGTATGCCATTAGAACAGTAAAACTACTCCTCAAAGACTGAAAAACTCAGTCTCTAGGAGTGGGGGGCTCGTGATATGGCTAAAAATAGGATTAAATCGGGACCGTTCACATCGGAGACGAATCTTAAAGCTCAGGGGTAAAATGGCAATTTCACCTACTAACGGATCCGAAGCGGGTACTGGGTCTCCTTCTCACAGATCCAACAACCCGCGAACAGATCCACCTCAACTGGGTACGGGTCTCGACCCGATACAAATCCAAACCAGCAAGAGGAGATCAGGGTCACTGATTTGACTAAATCAACGGGCTTGATTTGCAATTATCCTCTCACCGGGAATTAAGGGATTACATTCCTAATCTGATTACGAGGATTTTATGCCTTATCAGATCACAGGAATCACATTCCTAATCTGATCCCAACGGCGACTATAAATATCTCCCACCTACCACTGTTACAGGTTAATCACTCTTTTACCTGCTTAAGCTTTTTCTTAATCTCTTCTGGTTACTGACAAGAGCGTCGGAGGGTGCGTCGCCGGGATCAACCCCGGTGTTTCGCACTTTCCTTGCAGGTGTACGGCGGGAGTTAGCAGCCCAACTCAGACGAACAGGTTCGGATCTGCTATTCAGGTTTTTCCACGAACCCACAAATTCTATCTGTTTACCCCCATACCGAAATCAGCGGTAACAGCTTCCATAATGTGTGTGGCTATAATTTCACCCTTATGTGGGTATCTAACAAATCCAAATGTAATTATCCTCTTTTAAAATACCCAATCTGAATCTATCCAATGACATGTTACACACATCAATGGAACGCCGTTTACTCCTACCCACCCATCCGATGTCAAACAAAATCTAGTGTTTAGTGATGTTAGTTTTTCTATCAAAAAATCCTTAGTCTCATTATAAACTAATGTATAATCATCCTTAACTACATTTCTAGCAATCTTTTTTAATGGGGGGTTGTGCAAAAGTCTCTACATACCTACTTTCACCAAACGAATATGATAATTCACCCCTAATTACTAACTTAGCCATTTACCTGTGAACAATATCATGATCGTAGCTATGACTATCTATTTGACCGGTTCTATGATGTATTTTTTGTTGTGTGAGATTGTCTTTCGAAAATTCGGGTTGACATTTGTTTAAGTGACGTTGAAGTGTACCCGTGTCCGATCCTATTTTAAACTTATATGGTGTTTGACACTTCTTACATATTTTTAGTCCTACACTCTTATCATTTTGTGAAGGAACAAAATTGAAATAATTGTGTACTTCGGAAGTAGTCCCTCTTATTTTACGGGTTAGAGAAGGGCCTTGTTCCGATGGTTGTGGTTCTACATGATATTCTATTTCTATAGGTTTTGAGTGTGTTTTATTCAAATCGGGGAAACTATCATAATTCATGAATGTTTCTTCACTATCTATATATGGAATTGGAATGGTAGGAATGTGATGACTAGTGGACTCTTGAATACTATGTGTACCACCGCGTGATCGGTTAGAAGCCATTTAAATAAAAAAACCTAGTGCATGTATAGTTAGAGAAAAAGAAATTGTACGTTTTAAAATTTAAATTAAAAGAAACAACTAAATGTATGAGAATTAATAATTAAAAAAAATAAAATTAAATAAAGAGAAAAAATAAAATTTAAAATGAACAACAATCTATCTCAACTAAAAAATAACAATAATAACAAGAACTAGTGAGTAGTGTATGTATGTTTACCACTTTACTAAATTTATAAATAAAATCATCTAAAAAAATGAGAGGAAGAAGTTCAAGAAAGTCCAAACTAATAAAGAGATATAGATGAGAATAATCAACTATGTTAAATGTACAAATTAAACATATACTAAAATACCGTATGAGTGTTTAAAGTTTGAAGATTGAAAGTTGGGAGAGTTGAGACTTGAGAGCTTGTAGTAGTGTTGATTGTTGTTGTTGATCACTTGATTGTTGTTGATTGTTGATCCTTGCAGTAGAAAGATTTGAGTGAATTAGTGAAGAGAAATGAAAGAAATGATGTTGTATATATAGAATATGCAATTTTTTTGATTTCCTAAAGTAACCCCCCCAAAACTAGCTAGTATAGATCCGTTGGGGGCAATTTGGTAATTTTCAAAATTTTTTGTTAATTCTGAACCAAAAGAAATAAATTAATTACTCAACTGTCGGTCCGGGCCTAGCCGGGCTTCTTCGGAAAAAAAGGGGCCTGAACTGGACCTTGGGTTTCGAGGG
Organism: Hemerocallis citrina; assembly: GCA_017893485.1. Classification (NCBI taxonomy): domain Eukaryota; kingdom Viridiplantae; phylum Streptophyta; class Magnoliopsida; order Asparagales; family Asphodelaceae; genus Hemerocallis; species Hemerocallis citrina. Next base: position 146,510 of record JACEHZ010000220.1, on the reverse strand, counting down.
CCAGTCCCGGGTTGAGCCCGCAAAAGAGGGGGCCGGTCCCGGGCCGGCACGGACCTGTTGCCACCCCTACGAGCATCCATAGTGGTGATTGTTAGAAAATGCATAAATTCATAAATGCATATAGCATTTTGCCTCTTTTCTGCAGTCATCGAATGATATTTTATAGAAATTTAATTTAAAATAATAAAAATCCTATATCAGACGGAGTTTGAAGTTGCTTCGGAGGAATTTAATTATTTTTTAATAGGTAGATGGAATTTTACTTTGCGTCGGAAGAGAAAAAAAACACAAAAATGGTCAGACACAACTTTACATTGCGTCGGAAGAGGAAAAAAAACACAAAATGGTCATATGCAACTTCACTTTGTGTCCAACATGTTTTGTAATTTTTTTTACTTTATTTACTTTTTTTGAGTTTTTTTATTACAGTTTATTTTTTAAAAAAATTGAGGGATGGAAAGTGAAGTTGCGTCGGAGGAATAAAAAATAATTTTTTTCGTCGGACGAAAGTGAAGTTGCGTCCTGTATAATATGCATTTCTCTCAAATCCATTCTCATTTATAGTAATCTACTGTCGCAAAAAATGCAAAAAATGCATAAATATAGCAAACGACTACAACGCTTTTTGAGCGGAAATATGCATATTATGCATATTTAGCAAACGACTGTGGATGCTCTAAGGCAATGTATAAGTTGGTCTTTTGATGAATAAGAGCAAAGGGTGGCATAAAGAAGGGATCATGTCCTGTATGAGTTGAGCTTTCATGTTGATCAGTAAGGCATTGTTTGGTTGGAGGGGAATGGAGGGGAGGGGAGGGGAAGGAAGGGGTTTTTTAATACTTTTCTTGTTTGGTTCATTTTTTAGGAGGGGAGGGGAGGGAAATGGGGGGGTGCAACACCCCTCCTGAGCCAATTTTGGCTCCCCTCCAAAAGTGGGGGGATTTGGAGGGAAGAAAAAATAGGGCTAATTTTTTAAAGTGGTTGGACTAAATTTTCCTTTAAATCTAAATCCTAATATAATAAAAAACCTCTCATATTAGATTCTTATACTAAGATAGAATGTTTGATGAACAAACAGTCAAGATAAAGATTCCTATGAAGTAAGACAAGAATCAACTGCAATATAAACCGATAATATTAGATTCTTATACTAAGATAGAATGACAAATGTAAACTAACCTTTTCCTCTCTGTTTGCATCATCTAACCTAATGGAGCAAAGTCTGCAAAGATCAAACTGTCCTAATTTTGTCGAATTAAAAATTAATCCAAGGCAACAGGAAACATACCAGTCTCAGCGACCCCTTCGTCAAATTAAAAATTAATCCAAGACATCTCTCTTGACTCAAAAAAATATGCTGACTTCACTAGTAAAGCATCAGTATATTAAGCGAATAAAGAAAATAATGCACATTTTACCATCAGTAGCAGTAGAAGTAGAAGACTCCCATAATGATAATAGTGAAAAAAAATCCTGACTTGACTAGTAAACTAATAAAGTATACTAACTACGTACTAAGCAGATAATGCAAATAGAAGAAGAATGCATGTCTTAACATTAGAACTCTCGTAATCATGTATGATGAAGAATAAGTCGGAAGAAGTCATGCAGCTATATAAGCAATTCAGATACTGAAATTTTAAGCAGAAGAAGAGGTCATGCAGTTATATATGCAATTTAGAAATAGAGGTTATAACCAAAAGTATTCATAACACGATGTATTGTATGAAGTGGTTGTATGAAATTCTTATTGTATGAAGTGGTTGTATGAATTTCTTATTATATGCAAAAGGGTATAAAAATAATGGGTTTATAAAAACTCCCCCTAAGTTTATAAAAATTCACCTTTATAGTCCCCCTGGAAATTTTTACAAAACCGCCTATTATTACCATATTAGCAAGTTTCCAATTGCGCCACATTTAATTAAATACTTAAGGAGCAAGAAGAAGAAGAAGAAGAAAAGAAGAAACAAACATATTGACACAAAAGAAGAAGAATAAAAGAAAAAGAAGAAAGAAACTAACATCTTGTTATTGTTTTCCCCACAATCAGTGTCGGCCATCTCCACCACCATCTAACGCCACCAATCATCATCTCCTTCGACGGAAAAACAAATTCAAGTTGACTTGATCTGTCCGATAATGGAGTGGAACACATGGTGTTTGGTGAATTGCCACAAAGGAAAAAAATTTACGATATCAATGCAAAAAAAAGACTACTATCAATTCTTTTTTTTCAAAGACATAAATTAGAACATCAATATTCTTTGAGACGTCAGTTAGAACATTATCAAAGTGATCTTCGTCGATGTCTTGAATTTAAGAGTTTATCATTTCTTTTTGAATTGTGTCAAGCATTAGTAAGAATAAGAAAGTTCATCATCTGTACACAGGTTGATAATTTAATTAAGCTTGTCCTTACACTATCAGTTTCCACAACAAGTACTGAGATGACATTTTCAACAATGAGCATTGCAAAAAATAAGCTTTAACAAGATGGAGGATGATTTTCTTTCAAACTATTTGATGGTTTACATCGAGAGAGAAATGCTGAAACGTTCAGCCTAGATTCATCAGTCAAAGAACTTGCTTTCATGAAGGAACATAGATTACAGTTTTTCTAACATCCAATTATTATTATTTTCTTTTGAAATATTTATATATATTATACACTTGTTAATTTTTTATAGAAAAATATAATTTTTGACAACTTTAAACATATGGATGATCAATGCAAAATGATATCTATTATTTGTTTTTTTTCTTCTTATTGCCAATAGAACAATTTATGAATTTGTTGTCTGCTATACCTCCCTGCTAAAAGTTTATGGCTTCGTCCCTGAGGATGGCCATAATCATAGATGGGCTCACCAGAGCAATCGAGCAGGCGGTTGAGTATTACACCATATAAAGCATTTTTTCTTATATAAATGTGCCTCTTTCGGGCCTGGGATATACGTAGTCAGGCTTAGACTTTTTTCGTACAAAAGTAATGCACATATCATTCTTACAAAAGAAAATTCTCTTGAAATATAACTATAAAGATTTATAACTGACTTGCCATCGTTGGATCTAAACTTCTCTCATGGTTTTTTTTAAAACAAAAAAAAAAAAATAGAGTTGGAATGGTATGCAATATGTGTGGAATCCACATGCTCCTCCAATATTACCATCTGTGCTACCAACATTACCATCCTTATTAGGCTAAATATAAAAAAAAGTACACAAAGTTTTGGGCTAATTTAAAAAGTACACTAAGATTTTTTTTAATAAAAAAAGACCACAAAGTTTCAGAAAATTCCACTGTATTAGTTAGGGTTAGAGTTAGGATTATGGTTAGAGTTAGTTTGGGGGATTTATTTAAACATCTGATTAGTTAAGTGATGTTTTATTAAACACAAATAAAGATGAATGTGGTTCTTTTAAATACAAATGAAAGATGAAAGTGATTTTTTTAAACCCTACCCTAACCCAACCCTAACCCTAACTAATCTCGTGGAGTTTTTTGAAACTTTGTGTCCATTTTTTAAACAAAAAAATCTTAGTGCATTTTTTTTTAAACTGACCCAAAATTTTGTGTATTTTTTTAATATTTAGCCTCCTTATTATTAGCATGTTGGTTACGAACTTACAATTGTCCTAGAGCTACAGATTTGAGATATAAGAGCATCCACAGTCGTTTGCTTATTTGCCATTTTTTTCCTTTTTTTTACTGATATAGCAAAATGCATATTATAGCAGACGAAACATATCATGTTTCGTCTGGATTATTTAATTATTATTTTAATTGTTCATGTTTCGTCCGAAGTTAAAAAAAATAAAAACCAAATAAAATAACCGATTAAATGAATTTAAGCGTGAGAATGAACATGATGTTTCGTCCCAAGTGAGACGAAACATCACGTTTCGTCCCAATCCAATTTTTTTAAAAAAATTATTTAAAAAATTAATTTTGTAAATTTTAAAAATTTTTTTGCAATTATCTATATTGATTTTGCAAATTTTTAAATTGTTTTTGCAAATATTGTTTACAAATTATTTTTTAAAATTGTTTTTGCAATTTTTTTTGCAAAAAAAACTTCTGCAAAATCCGGACGAATCATCATGTTTCGTCCGGTTTTGTGATTTTTTTGCACATTTTGTAAAATTTTAAATTGTTTTTGCAAATATTATTTACAAACTATTTTTAAAAATTGTTTTTGCAAAAAAAACTTCTTCCTTTTTGGGACGAAACATCCCGTATTTTTTATTAATATTTTATCAGTATAAATTATTTTTTTAATTATAGACGAAACATGATGTTTCGTCTGTTTCTTTTTTAACGACCTTATGCATTTTTTTGTCATTCGACGACTGCAGCGTTTCATCGAATTGGATGGATAAAATTTGCATTTTGCCATTTTTTTTTTTACGTTGAACGACTGTGTATGTTATAATATCCAATATTCAACTGTCCCTAACTTTAATTCACTGGTTCTGTTTTTGCTACCCCCACAGCAAACGAAATAGTCAAATAAGACTGTAGGAAGAGTCATTAAAAACCCATTTTGATCTAATTACGCCGTAGTTAAATTGCAGTATGTAATGTGAAAGGGAAGCCTAATGGATCGGATATCAAGAACCATCGAGTGTTAATGGGGCATGTGGCATTGAATGTGTCAAACAAGAGATTAGACAAGGAGACAGGCATCCCACTCAAACATCCCCACCTTGGCCCCTAGCATCACATCCCCGTCACTTTCAATTAGACTTGGTGGCACATCACCACCATATCTTTAAATATCTTGGAGCATCTACAGTCGTTCAATGTAAAAATTAGTAAAAATGTATATTTTGGCAATTAATTTCGATAAAATACTGTAGTCGTCGAATGATAAAAAATGTATAAGTTCGTTAAAAAAAAAAAAGATGAAACATGATATTTCGTCTATCACTAAAAAATAATTTATACAGGCCGAAACTTAAAAATATTAATAAAAACTACGGGATGTTTCGTCCCAAAGAAGAAAAAATTTTCAAAATAACCGTCCGGATTTTAAGGAAGTTTTTTTTGCAAAAACAAATTGCAAACACAATTTTAAAAAATAGCTTGTAAAAAATATTTGCAAAAACAATTTAAAAATTGCAAAAAATAATTAAAAATTTTACAAAATTAATTTTAAAAATTCTTTAAAAAAAAAAAATTGGTTCGTCCCACATGGGACGAAACATCATGTTCATTCCCATCCTTAAATTCATTTAACCTATTATTTTATTTGATTTTTAATTTTTTTTACTTGATGTTTCGTCCAATCAATTAAAAATATAATTAAATAATCCAGATGAAATAATATGCATTTTGCTATTTCGAATGTTATTTTCCCCTTTTTACTGTAGCCGAATTGCCAAAGAATGGCAAAATAGTTCACGACTCTGTGCGCTACAGTAAAAAAAAATGGCAAAAATGGCAAACAAGCAAACGACTGTGGATGCTCTTAGGTATCATGAGCCTACACAAGATAGCTAAGACGCTTCCTCTAGAACGAGTCTAGGGCAGATAAGAGAGAGTACCCACTTATCAGATAGGGACTGGTATGTAGACAAAAGGAGTTCGGCACCTTAGAGGTTATTAATTTTCGGCAAATGAATCAAGCATTTCTATGAAAACGGTGGTGAAAACTCAATGTACGGAATAAGAAAAAATAGGTTAAACGGGTCAAAGCAGTATACTTTATAAATTGTAGTATGCACTGAAAGCATAAGAATATTGCGTCCATATCAAGTTTCTAGCGTGGAGTGTCAAGAACCAAGGACATCTTCCTAGATGGAGTTTCTTTTGCTATTGGCAACAGAGCAAACATCTGCTTCTGGAAAGATAGGTGGTGTGACAACATTAATCTTAAAAGATGGTTCCCGGAGGCCTTTAAATATGCTGCTGACAAGAACGATTGTGTAGCGAGACAGTGGCACAACGGTGTCGGGAGGCAAAGATTGACAGGATGCCTGAGCAGGGACGTGTGGAACCAGAAAAGGGACCTCATTCAATTCTGGCAAGATTGGAAACCTATGGAAAAGGAGGTCTAGGATAGGATCATTTGGGACTCCGGGATCGGAGGAAATTCCTCGGTTAAATCGGCATATGCCTTCATCAATGATTTGGTGGTGGTGGTGGTGGGGGGGGGGGGGGGGGGGGGGGGGGGGGGGTGGGGGGGGATGACCTGATTTGGAAGGTGATATGGCTAAAAATAGGATTAAATTGGAATCGTCAAATTGGGCACGAATCTTAAAGCTCTCAGGGGTAAGACGGTAACTTTACCTACAAACGGGTCCGAATTGAGAACTGGGTCTTTCTTCAAACCCCAATAACCCAAAAACGGATCTGTCCTATTAGGTATGAGTGGCAACCCGCTACAAACCAACCTAGATGGATAAAGAGTAATTCAAATTCATGGTTATCCCTAAGAGACAGTTTAAACAGTCCCTCTTATCACGAAACGAGTCAAACTTCTTCTTATCCATAAACATTGAGAAGTAGAGATTTATCATTATCTCGAAATTGGTTCCTAAGGCAATTATAAATACCCCTCCCCTCCCCCCCCACCGTAACAAGGTAATCAATCTTTTTCTACCTAAAGCTCTTTCATAGTCTTTCTGATTACTGATAAGAGCGTCAGAGGGTTCGTCACCAGGATCCATCCCGGTGTATCAAACTTTTTGCAGGTTTACGGCGGCAGTGAGAAACCAGTCAAAACGCCGGTGAAAGTCAACAGATTTGCTTAATTGTTTTCTTCAAGAATCCACAAATTTATTCGTTTGCTCCCACACCAAAATCAGCAGCAACAGATTGGAACCGTTTGTGGGAAACTCGAAAAGCAATCCAGCCATATTTTATCAGCGAAAGTAGTTTCAGGCTATGCTTCCAAAGAAGGGGAAGACGACGGTCTCTAACCACAGAGCCACTCCTGTTCCTTCTCTACCTCCACTCTAGGAGGTCCCCCCTCAACCCACTCAGCAAGTCCAGCAACCGCAGCCTGGACGGTCCCTTCCTCAGTAACCTCAGTCCCAGCAGGCTCCTCAAGGGCCTCAAGGGGCTGCTGTGGGACCCTCCCGTCGAAGTCGATAGGGGAAACCTCCTCATCATGACCATGTGTCGATACATAACCCATCTTCCAACTCCATGGCCTCTCACAGTCCCCCAACGCCGAAGGATCTCAGGCATATTATTGTCAATCGTCAACACGGGATACATCTTCGGACCCACTTGGATGAGAGGCAGACCCATGATGGGATTCCCCACCGTGAACATCAAAGGGGTCCAGCGATGCGGTCCCCTAGAGCCCGGTCCCCCCGTAGACCAGACCGCAGAAGATCTAACTCTCCTAAGAGGAGAAGGGAGTCACCCCACCGTCGTCAAAGGAGGAGCCGCTCTCCAACCGGTCGACCCGCCCCATGGGACCACCGAGAGCGGAAGGAACTTGTCACAAGGGCAGAGTTCCAGTAGTTTCAAGAAGCAGTCCTGAGGGCCCACAATGTCGTTCCTGACCACGACCAGCAGGCACCCAGTCCCCAACCTGCCCCGAGCCATCGGCGCCGCACTCCTAGTCTTCAACCTGCCCCGAGCTATCGGCGCCACACTCCTAGTCCTCAACCTGCCCCAAGCTATCACCGTCGCAGTCCCAGTCCCCTTCCGCATAAGGACGAGTCCCGGGGCTCAGCAAGATATGACCGAAGGGAAGATTCGGTCTACCGCCGTCTCCACGAGATGGAAAGGCGCCTTGGCCGACTTGACAGGGAAGAGGAACAACGGGCGAGGAATTTCTGCCCCAGTAGGCCTCCGTTCTCCTGAACCATAATGGAAGCACCAATCCCAGAGAACTTCAAGCCCCATCATTTTGGGTCATACAACGAGGAGTCCGACCCCACTGACCACATCGAGAGTTTTAAAACTCTTATGATGATCCACCAGGCATCGAACGCGGTTCTTTGTAAAAAAATTTCGGCCACGCTGAAGGGGCCAGCAAGAGAATGGTACTCATGACTAGGGCTGGCCTCCATCTTCTCCTTCGATCAGTTCGAAGGGCTCTTGCTTACTCACTTTGTAAGTAGCCGTCGTGATAAAAAGACGAGCACTTCTTTGCTATTGCTCCATCAAAGGAAGAGCGAGGGCTAAGAGACTATGTTAAATGTTTCACTGCTGAGGCCTGATCCATCGCCTCCCTAGACCAGTCTGTGGGCTCTGCTGCTTTCCAATCCAACGTCACCAACGACAACTTCAAGGCATCCCTTGCCAAGAATCGTCCTCGGGATTTCTTAGAACTCCTGCTTAGGAGTGAGAAATACATCCGGACAGAAGATGCTAGCTCTCACCCGCTCCACTCTTGAAGGATCATCCTCCGGAAACAAACAGAAGGGCGCTGAAGAAGAAAGAGCTAATAAGCTCCAGAAAGATAATGGAGGCTAGCGACGCCCTCCTCCTCGCTTTGAGAAGTTCACACCACTCGATGTGAGTGTCTCAGCCATCCTGATGGATGTCGGGAAAGAGGGTCTTCTCCCACCACCTCCAAAGATGAACACACCGGGAAAAGGAGGAATAGGGAAAATGGTGCCGCTTTCACGGAGACCACGACCATGACACGAATGACTGTCGGGCCCTAAAAGATGAGATTGAGGCCCTTATTCAGAGAGGGCAACTTTCCAGGTTCGTAAGAAATGACAGGGCAGATCCTCCTCTGCCCCCCAGGGGGGCTAATAAGCGAACCGAGCGGCACGCCGAGACTCCAGATTCTGAAGCTAAAGCTATGCTGCATCTCATACACGGAGGCCCAGTAGGGGGAGACTCGAACTCCTTCCAAAAATCCTTCGTCCGGGAAGTAAATTCTATGCAGAACCATCCTCCCCCAAGGGCATTGGCGTCCCTGTCACTTTTTCAGATAGAAATTTGGAGAGCTTCCGAACGCCCTATTGCGACGCACTGGTAATAAACCTCCATATGGCCAACTTCGATGTGCGCCGAGTCCTGGTCGATAACGGCAGTTCGGTCAACATTCTTTTTCTAGAAGCCTTCCAGGATCTTAAGCTATCCGGGGATCGACTCAAGACTGTCGGTTACACTCTCCACGGGTTCACAGGGGTGTCGATGACGATCGAGGGTGTCATAACTCTCGACGTAACCGCTGGAAAAACTCCAATTACCCAAACCGAGCCGATGGATTTCATGGTGGTGGATGTGCAGGCGGCTTACAATGTCATTCTGGGCCGGCCCAGTCTAGCTGCTCTCCGGGCCATACACTCAGCCTACCTCATGAAGATGAAATTCCCCATCGTAGCAGGCGTGGGAGAAGTCCGAGGGAGCCAGAAGGCAGCTCGCAAATGCTACATGACCTCGGTAGGGGGACCGTTCGTCTCCCTTGAAACTCTTGAACTCCCCCAAGGGAGTAGCCAACCTATATCAGAGCCGGTCGATGAGCTGGAAGAGGTGGCCTTCTCAGAAGGAGATCCGACCAGGATATTTTAGATTAGCAAAGTACTTCCCCCTCCCGTCCGATCCGACGTTATCCAGTGTATAAGAGGTAACCGCGATCTATTCGCCTGGACTACGACTAACATGCCGGGAATCTCCGAAGAGCTCCTCATGAATCACCTTAGTGTTGCTTCAGAGGCCGGAACTGTTCAGCAAAGGCGACGCAAATTCGCTCCCGAGCACTAGCAGGCTATCAAAGAAGAGGTTGAGAAACTCTTGAAGGCTCAGTTCATATAAGAGTTCAACTATCCCGAATGGCTATCCAATGTCGTGATGGTCAAAAAACCAACGGGAGCTAGAGGATCTAAACAAAGCCTGCCCCAAAGATCCATTCCCGCTCGGAAGCATTGATGTCTTGATTGATGCAACCTCAGGCCACGAACTCTTAAGTTTCATGGATGCATTTTTCGGATACAACCAGATCAGAATGTTCCCTCCAGATAATCCAAAGACCTCTTTCGTCACCGACCAGGGTCTATATTGCTACCGGGTCATGCCCTTCGGGCTCAAGAACTCCGGTGCCACCTATCAGCGCCTTGTTAACAAGTTTTTCAAGGAACAGATCGGTCGGAACATGAAAGTCTACGTAGAAGACATGTTGGTAAAGAGCGTCAGCAAATCGGATCGTGTTTCTGATCTTCAAGAGGCTTTTAATGTGTTGAGGAGATACGATATGAGACTCAACCCGAACAAGTGTGCCTTCGGCGTCTCATCCGACAAATTCCTTAGGTTTATGGTCAGCCAAAGAGGCATAGAAGCCAACCCCGAGAAGATTCAGGCCATACTCAATATGGCTCCCCCCTCCAATGTTAAAGACGTGCAGAGACTCACCAGATGCCTCGCAGCCATAGGATGTTTTCTCTCCAAGTCCGGAGAAAAATGTCTCCCATTCTTCAAGGCCCTCAGAGGGGATAAAGGCTTTGAGTGGGGGCAACAGTAGCAGGAGTCCTTTGATCAGCTCAAGGCCTATTTAGTCACCACCCCCCCCCCCACTCTTGAGCAAACCAAAGCCTGGGGAAGTTCTTTACATATACCTCGCCACTTCGGAGCAAACTCTCAGTACTATTCTGGTAAGAGAAGAAGATAAAGCGCAGAAGCCCATCTACTATGTGAGTAAGTTCCTCACGGACACCAAACTCCGTTATCCAAAGCTAGAAAAAATGGCCTATGTGTTGGTCATGGCAGCCCCAAAGCTCCGTCCCTACTTCCAGTCTCACTCAGTGATCATTCTCACCGATCAGCCGCTTAAACAAGTTCTGTACAAGCTCGATACCTCGGCATGCCTTATGAACTGGTCCATCAAGCTGAGCCAGCATGATATTAGCTACTAGCCCCGAACCGCTATCAAGGCCCAAGCCCTAGCGGAGTTCATAGTAGAGAGCACAATCCCTGACGCCAGCAAAGCGATAGAGGAACCCCCATTCTGAACCGTATATGTGGATGGGTCCTCGTACACCGATGAAAGTGGAGCTGGGGTCATCCTGACTGGGCCCAACGATTTTGTCCTCCAATATTCACTCCGTATCAACTTTCGGGCGTCCAACAACGAGGCTGAATATAAAGCCTTTATAGCCGGCCTGTGTATGGCTCGAAGGCCGGAGCCAAATGCGTCAAGCTATTCAGTGACTCACAGCTGGTAGTGAACCAGGTATCAGGGGAATACGAAGCGCGAGAAGGTCGCATGGCCAAATACTTGGCCAAGGTCAAAAAGCTGCTGGTATCTTTCGAAGATGCACAACTCCAGCGAATCCCCCGGAAAGAGAATGCACAGGTGGATGCCCTCTCCAAGCTAGCTTCCTCTTCCCTCTAGGGGCTCAAATAAACCGTCTTAATAGAAGTTCTCTTGAGACCCAGCATTGAGGAAGAAGATCCCGAGCTGATAGAAACGCTGCCCGTAGAACTCTGAGAGAATCCCTGCTCGAGTTCCTCAAAGATGGGATCCTCCCTTTAGATCCTAAAGATGCTCGAAAGATCCAAACCAGAGCCGAGCGGTACACACTCATCGAGGAGGTCATGTACAAATGCTTCTACACTCAAGTAGACGGTAGACCCTAGTTGAGATGTCTCTCCCCAGAGAAAGCCCGGTATGCTTTGAAGGAGGTCCATGAAGGGATGTGTGGCGCTCACTTAGGAGCAAGGTCCCTCGCCTGCAAAATCTTGAATTATGGATACTCTAACCCACTCTCCTTAGCGATGTCGAACTAAACGTTCGCCAATACGACCCCTGCAAAAAATTCTCGACAATCCGCCGCTTACCTCAAGCCCAGCTCTCCTCTTTATCCAGTTCAACCCCTTTTGCAATGTGGGGAATGGACCTGCTCGGGCCTTTCCCTCCAGTGCCGGGCCAGATGAAGTTCTTTGTTGTGGCAATTGATTATTTCTCTAAATGAATCAAAGCCGAGTCTCTAGCGATGATCACAGAGAATAGAGTTCAGCATTTCTTTTAGAAGAACGTTGTCTGTAGATTCGGAGTGCCTCGAATCTTGGTAACGGACAATGGAACTCAATTTACGGGGGCATCCTTTCACACTTTTTACACAGACCATGGCATCCAGCAACGATTCTCCTCGATATCCCACCCACAGTCCAACAGTCAGGCAAAGAACGCCAATTGGTTAAATTCTCTCTGGCCTAAAAAAGAGACTGGATAAGTCTGCCAAGGGTTTATGGGTAGAGCAGCTCCCCAATATGCTCTGGAGCTATCGCACTATTAAGAGGACTCCCACAGGAGAATCTCTCTTCAATCTCACTTACGGCTCCGAAGCCGTCATCCTGCTAGAGGTCGGTCTAGCTTCCCCCCGCTTAATTGCCTACAATGAAGAGCAAAATGCGAATGAGCTTCACGGTAACTTGGACCTCATCGATGAGATCCACAAAATATCCCTCATCCGGCAAGAAATCTATCGACGTAGGATTGAGCAGTCCTACAACAAGAGTGTCCGCCCCACTAATCTCAAAGAATGAGATCTGGTGGTCAGAAAGCTATCAATTTCTTTTTCCAGCAAGAAATGCAAGCTACAATCCAATTGGGAAAGACCATATAGGGTCTCAGGAGTTGTCCGTCCTGGTTCTTATCAACTTAAAGACCCGGAGGGCAAGAGAGTGCCGAGGACATGCAATGCAGAGCACTTGATCAAGTACCAAGAGTGCGTTTGAACACCGCTCTGAGCAACTTCAACTCCGCTCCAAGCAACTTCAACTCTTAGAGCTTTCTTAAAGCATTTTAAAACTTGTTTCTTTTTATTCATCCAATCTTTATTAAGTGTAATAATGGCTTGCAACTCAGAAGTAGCCGTTTAGTTGTTTTTAATAAAAGCAATTTACTTCGGAAATTCTCTATGTTCTGGTTGTCCTACCTTGGAGCGTACAAAAAATACTTTAAACAACAAGTTCGGAGTCCAACACTTTGTTCGATGCCGCTTTAGCTACTTGCGAACGAGCGAGTACAAAGTAGCCCACCATTCAGAATTGCTCCCACAACTGTTGAAACTCTTCTAACGACAAGTTCGGAGTCCAACACTTGGTTCGATGCCGCTTTAGCTACTTATGAATGAGCGAGTACAAAGTAGCTCACCATTCGGAATTGCTCCCACAACTGTTAATACTTTCTTAACGACAAGTTCGGAGTCCAACACTTGGTTCGATACCGCTTTAGCTACTTGCGAATGAGCGAGTACAAAGTAGCTCACCATTCGGAATTGCTCCTACAACTGTTGACACTCTTGCGAATATTGGTGAAACGCAAATTCTCAGAAGAAACTCGAAAGATGCGATATATTATTTCATTAAGATTTGAGATACAAGTCTAACTCTAGACCAACAACTCATACATTATTTCATCAAAATTGGAGATACAAGTCTTATTCGAGATGCGAGTCTTATCCTAGACCAAAAACACATATAAGACAAAGACTACAAGATTACAAAAATTTGCCCTAGCCCCTCCTAGGAAGTGGGATGCTTCTATTAAGCAACACATGGGGACGGAGAGCGCTGTGTTATTTTTGCCTCGTTTCCGCAGAGGTCTCTAAGCCGGCAAACCGAGTCGCGTCGTCGGCACCCAAGAGCCTAACAGTTGCCCCGACAGATGCTCCGCTCGAAGAGCCAGCCACTCCACTTTGCACGTCCCTGAGATTTTGCAAGACGGGGGGCGAATGAAGCGCCAACTCGTGAAATGACCTTCCCTGAGCTTACTCATCCCGAGGGTAGGAAGTGCTTCTAACATTGCTCCCCTCGGAAAGCAGTCGTAGACGTAGATTCTCCGCCTTCAGCTCGACGACGCGCTCCTTCAAGCGAGGCAATCGGCCCAAACTGCCCCCATGCAAAACATCAGAGATAGTTCTTCGAAGATGCGCTGCCTCCAGACTCTTCTCAAGAACCACATTCATCAACTCGTCTCTCTCGGATCTCACCTCGAATAGAGAGTGATGAAGGAACTTGAGACTCAAGCCTTGGCTGACGGCCATCGAAGGGCAGGACTTTTCACCTTCGGGTGGCACTTCACGAGTCCTCTCCGCAAGGCGCCTTACCTCAATATCTCGACGAGCTAGGGTTACCCTTAAATGACCTGCCTCCCGCTCTGCTTTATAAAGCATCTCTCGAGACCGAGCTAGCCCCAACTTGACGATGCCGAGCTCAGAACGAAGACGTGGCACCTCGCTATCTTGTAAAATTCAACAAAAGAGAGACGAAAATCTCTTAGAAAGATGACTCCATATCCAACTAGGGCTACAAGATAGTTCTACGTTGAATAAAAGTCACAAGTATTGCCACACAAAAAAATGTTTGCATTACTTAGTAGGTGTTACCGCTAAATCTGGTGTGGGGGCCAACAGATAGTATTTGTGGATTCTTAGGAAAACTTGAATGGCAAACCTGAAACCTGATCCGCCGGAGTTTGATCGCTGGCTCCCGCCGTACACCTGCAAAAAGTGCGAGACACCGGGGTTGTTCCCGGCGACGCACCCTCCGACGCTCAAGTCAGTAATCAGAAGTGATTATGAAAGAGCGTAAATTGGCAAAAGATTGATTACCTCTTAATGGAGATGGATGGGGGTATTTATAGGCACCTTGGGGGTCAGATTAGGAATGTAATCGCCGTGATCTGATAAGGAATATAATCCCCGTAATCAGATTAGGAATGTAATCCCTAATTCTCAGTGAAAGGATAGATGTGAATGAGGGTCGTTGATTAGTATTAATCAGAAACCCTAATTCTATCCTGCTGACCGGGTTTGCTGCGGGTTAAGACCCGCATCCAGTTGAGGCGGATCCGTTCGCGGGTTAATGGGTCTTTGAGGAGGAGAACCAGTACCCGCTTCAGACCCATTGGTAGGTGAAATTACCATTTTATCCCCAAGCTTTAAGATTCGTTCCTGATTCGGACGGTTCTGATTTAACCCCATTTTTAGCCATATTACGAGCCCCCCACTCCCGAAGACTGAGCTCGATCAGCCTTTGAGGAGTAGTTTTACTATTTTAATGGCTAACGGAGTTGTATCGGAGTCCATATGGAAGGTTTCAAATCTTTGCAGGGGGTAGTATGGGGATTTTCTAAGCTGGTTGTGCTCTAAGCTGTTCTTGAGTTCTTCTAGTCATGTGGTGTTTTTGCGAGAATATTCCCTTAACTTTGCGAAGTGTCGACTCGTCGTTCGGGGGTATTAATGGATTGTTTTTGGCCATAATTATTTGCTTGGGCATTAGAAAATGTTTCCCCAACTTTATAATTACGTTCCAGGAGTTTTTCCTTAACTTTCCCGATTTTTCACTTGTTTTTTCGCAATTTTTTGGCGAATGGGTCGATTATTTTCCTTCGTTGTGTGGCCTACATGCTTGTACCACATCACCGACCCCTTCGAGCGCTTGCTGCCGAGGAGGCCGAAGTCCATTGGTGGTTCGGCACATTCTGCTGAAGAGCGGAAGCACCTCGGTGGGGCTGTAAGTGCGGAGAGGGGGTTCGGCGAGGTCCGAGGTTGCTTTTTCCATGTAACATGGTCGGTGTCAAGAACGCTCGGCAGCTGGTGCTGAACCCCAACTTTCCATGTAACATAGTCGGTGTCAAGAGCGCTCGGCAGCTGGTGCCGAACCCCAACTTTCCATGTAACATGGTCGGTGTCAAGAACGCTCGGCAGCTGGTACCGAACCCCAACATTCCATGTAACATGGTCGGCGTCAAGAGCGCTCGGCAGCTGGTGCCGAACCCCAACTTTCCATGTAACATGGTCGGTGTCAAGAGCGCTCGGCAACTGGTGCCGAACCCCAACTTTCCATGTAACATGGACGGTGTCAAGAGCGCTCGGCAGCTGGTGCCGAACCCCAACTTTCCATGTAACATGGTCGGTGTCAAGAGCGCTCGGCAGCTGGTGCCGAACCCCAACTTTCCATGTAACATGGTCGGTGTCAAGAACGCTCGGCAGCTGGTGCCGAACCCCAACTTTCTATGTAACATGGTCGGTGTCAAGAACGCTCGGCAGCTGGTGTCGAACCCCAACTTTCCATGTAACATGGTCGGTGTCAAGAGCGCTCGACAGCTGGTGCCGAACCCCAACTTTCCATGTAACATGGTCGGTGTCAAGAACGCTCGGCAGCTGGTGCCGAACCCTAACTTTCCATGTAACATAGTCGGTGTCAAGAGCGCTCTGCAGCTGGTGCCGAACCCCAACTTTTCATGTAACA
Organism: Hemerocallis citrina; assembly: GCA_017893485.1. Lineage (NCBI taxonomy): Eukaryota > Viridiplantae > Streptophyta > Magnoliopsida > Asparagales > Asphodelaceae > Hemerocallis > Hemerocallis citrina. The sequence goes on along the minus strand of JACEHZ010000220.1, from coordinate 130,336 downwards.
TGGTCGGTGTCAAGAACGCTCAGCAGCTGGTGCCGAACCCCAACTTTCCATGTAACATGGTCGGTGTCAAGAGCGCTCGGCAGCTGGTGCCGAACCCCAACTTTCAACATAACATGGTCGGTGTCAAGAGCGCTCGGCAGCTGATGCCGAACCCTAACTTTCCACGTAACATGGTCGGTGTCAAGAATGCTCGGAAGCTGGTGCCAAATCCCAACTTTCCACGTAACATGGTCGGTGTCAAGAACGCTCGGCAGCTGGTGCCGAATCCCAACTTTCCATGTAACATGGTCGGTGTCAAGAGCGCTCGGCAGCTGGTGCCGAACCCCAACTTTCCATGTAACATGGTCGGTGTCAAGAGCGCTCGGCAGCTGGTGTCGAACCCCAACTTTCCATGTAACATGGTCGGTGTCAAGAACGCTCGGCAGCTGGTGCCGAACCCCAACTTTCCACGTAACATGGTCGGTGTCAAGAGCGCTCGGCAGCTGGTGCCGAACCCCAACTTTCCATGTAACATGGTCGGTGTCAAGAACGCTCGGCAGCTGGTGCCGAATCCCAACTTTCCACGTAACATGGTCGGTGTCAAGAGTGCCGAATCCCAACTTTCCACGTAACATGGTCGGTGTCAAGAGCGCTCGGCAGCTGATGCCGAACCCCAACTTTCCACGTAACATGGTCGGTGTGAAGAACGCTTGACAGCTGGTGCCGAGGTCCTCGACTTGTCGTTTTTTGGCGGAGAATGCCCTGCGGGGTTGGTGGCTTCCGAACTTTTGACAGCTCTGACAGATGGGATGCCCATTAATGCAATGACCTCTGAGCTTCTGTCAGATGGGACTGTAATTAATGCGATTTACGGCTTGGCGTGGCAAACAAGGCGACGGTTTGGGTTGCTTTTGTCGTTTTGCATAGGTGGGCTGGATGTCTGAGCCCATTATCCTCGTTTTGCGTGCCTCGCTCTATAAAACCTCACCCCCTCTCTCTTTTTTCACTTCTCCTTTCTTTTGCTCAGGCGATTATTTGTGTTAAGCGAGTGATTCCGGTGATCGCCGTTCGTTTTCCGGTGAAGTTTCTGACAACAAAGTTTTTAAGGTAATTTATACTTAGTTTCTTTCCAAGTATAAATATGTCTCTTCCCTCTGTCTCCGAGTCGACTTCTTGGTCCGAGCCCTCCCTTGAAGTTGTCGAAGCCCATACTCCGAGTTGCCCAGATAAGGGCAAGAAGGTGTTCGGCAGAGATTCGATCGTCAAAGAGCCGAAGCGTATGGGGGAGTTCGGGAGATTGCCGGGGCAACTGACGGGACTTCACAGAGTTCAGGAACTTCCGGAGGAGCACGCCGAGCATATTGTTCACGGGAGGGGGAGGACTTTTGAGGAGAACGCGGCGAGGGAGACGACCGAGGTGGATGAGACAGTGTCGATCCTGCACGAGGAAGACTTGGCAGTGATCCGGGACTGTTTCCACATCCCGGAGGAGTACGAGCTTATGCTGCCGGGTCCCGGGGTTAGGGCCAACTCGCCGCTGCCAGTGACTATGTGTTGCTGGCCGGTTGATGCCTTTATCGCCGGGGCTCGACTATCTCTCCATCCATTCGCAATCCTCGTTCTGAAGTGGTTTGGGGTCAGCCCCATCCAACTTATGTCGAACGCATGGAGAGTCATAAACGGTTTCGTACTTCACTGCCAAGCCGCTGGGATCGAGCCGGAGCTGAATGTACTACGGACGATCTATCGGCTTCACCAAGGGAACCGGTTGGAGTTCCGGTACTATTTGGCTCCGAGGCATGGCGGTAGGCTCGTTATATGCCCCGACTCCATCAAGCACTGGCGTGAAAAGTTCTTGATAGTGCGGAGTGCGGAGACCTGGCCTATCCCTTCCAGTTGGGTGGAAGAGGTGCCGAAGAGGTTGAAGGCGCTGCCCAAGCTTCGCCCTGAAGAAGAAGAGGCAGTTCAGACACTTCTCGATCGGCCGAAGTATGATTGGAAGGAGCTGACCGAGGATGTCTTGTTCAGGGGAGGGCTCTACCGCGTAGATCCCAGTACGCGGCTTCTTTTATGCTTCCATGCTTTGTTTTTCATACTTCACTTTTTCATGACTTGTATTGTGCTAACCAACTTCGTTTTTAACACAGAGGCTATGGACTACGAGGCGGTGTTGGCTTTGAGAGCTGGCCTTGCCAGTAAGGCGCCGAAGAAGCGCAAGAGGGTGGCCACCAAGTTGCCGACCACAAAGACTCCGCAGGTCACGGAGGTGGTCGAGGAGGCGGAGACCCTCGGAAGCCCGGCCGTTGCCGATGTAGGTGCTTCGGAGTCAACCGGGGCTGGCGACTTCCCCATCGCCGCAGCCCTCGGGATGGTGACGCCGCCGCTGACAGTGGTGGGCGAGGAGCTCCTGACTGAGGAGCATAGAAGGATCCATGTTCCGGACTGGCAAGTTCGGAAACACGATGGATTCCTCGGTAACTCCTTGGCGAGCATGCAGGTGGTCAAGCTCCTGGCGATGCCGAAGGATCGGGCCGCTATGGAGGCCGGTCAGGAAGGCGACGAGTCATCGAGATTGCTCGCTCAGCGGTCTCGGTAAGTGTTAAATTTTCACTGTCATTAATTCTTTTAGATCTAATTTCACTAACTCTTTTAACACTTCGTCCCCTGTCGCAGATCATCGTCCATTTTGGTCACCTCACGGAGAGGTTGACGGCTCTGGAGAAAAAGCTGAAGCAAGAGTCCGACCAAGCTCGGAAGGAGAAGGCTCGGATGGGGAACGAGCTCGACAAGCTCAGGGTCGAGTTCGAAGGGCGGACGACGAGGGTCGAGTACCTCGAGGCTCAGGCCGCGAAGCTGGAGGGCGACTTCTTCGCCAGAAGGAGGAGGCGGCCAAGCAATTGGCCGAAGCGGCAGAGGCCAAGGCTGCCATGGTGAAGGAGGCGGAGGACACGACCATGGTGAAGGCTCAAGGTTTCCTCACCCAGAATATGGCCAAGGCCTATGCCGAAGCCCTCGCCCTCGCCCGGGTGTCGAAGGCGTACCCCGAGGTGGACTGTTCGGGATGGTGATTGTTCCCGGGCCACGTCGAAGGCTTCGACCTCGAGTCGGAGGGAGAAGAAGAAGAAGAAGGGGAAGACGAAGTCGAGGCTGAAGACGAAGTCGTCGCCGAGGTCCCGGGGTCTGTGGTCACCCCGGGATCCTGCTCAGAGAAGAGCACTTCCTCCAACTCATCCACCGGCTCGGACGTTGGTCGGGCGACATCTTGGGGGATTTCCAGAGTTTCTAGGGAGAGGACTGGTCCGAGGGTAGAGGTCATGTAGCACTTACGGGCCGTTTCCTGGTTGCCCCTTATTTCCCCTACTCCTGCCCGGGTGGGGAATTTCATCTTGAGATGGTAGGCGGAAGGGACGGCTTCAAGAGCTGCTAGGCCGGGTCGGCCTAGGATGACGTTGTATGCTGCAGGGACATCCACGACCATAAAATCTATCGACTCCGTTCGGATAGTAGGAGTTTTGCTAGCGGTTACGTCGAGGGTGATCACTCCTTCAATAGTCACTGGCACTCCCATGAACCCATGGAGCGTGTAGCCAGCGGGCTTGAGTCTATCTCGGGAGAGTTTGAGGCCTTTGAAAGTGGCGCGGAAGAGGATGTTAACGGAGCTGCCATTGTCCACTAGGATCCTCTCCACTTTGAAGTTCGCCATGTGGAGGTTGATGACGAGTGCGTTACAGTGAGGGGTTCGGACGCCCTCGAGGTCTTCATCTGAAAATGTGATGGGCACTTCGAGGCCTTTAGGAGGAGGGGTGGCGCGAACCGAATTGACTTCTCTTATAAATGCCTTCCGAGAGGAGTTGGAGGAGCCCCCATTGGGCCCCCATGGATGAGGTGTAGGACACGCTCCTCTTCGAAGTGAGGCGTTTCATCGCGTTCTGGACGCTTGTTAGCCCCCCGAGGCGGGGGAGGAAGGTCGGCTCGGTCCTTTCTCACGAACCTGGTCAGCTGCCCCCTCTAGATGAGGGCTTCTATCTCATTCTTCAAGGCCCGACAGTCATTGGCATCGTGGCCATGGTCCCGGTGATAACGGCACCACTTCTCTTTATCCCTCTTTTTACCGGGGGTGTTCATTTTTGGTGCAGGAGGTATCACCCCCTCCTTCTCAACTTCCATGAGAATTGTGGAGATGTTGGCGTTAAGAAGAGTAAATTTTTCAAATCTGGGGGGAGGTCGGCGCTGGCCGCCATTATCCTTCTGAAGCTTCTTGGCTCCTTCCTCTTCTGTTGCTTTTCTCTTAAACCCGGAGGAAGACCCCTCCAGGTTGGGGCGGTGCTCAGCTTCTTCGGCCCGAATATACTTTTCGCTCCGGAGGAGGAGGTCGGAGAAGTTCTGTGGGGGCTTCTTGGTGAGGGAGGAGCGGAGGTTGGAGTTGAGGACATTGGATTGAAAAGCTGCTGCAGCGACCGACTGGTCGAAGGATGCTATGGACCTGGCTTCAGCCGTGAACCTCTTCACATAGTCTTTCAACTTCTCACCCTTCTTCTGGTTGAGGTAGAGTAGCGAAATGCTGGTCTTCTCAGTTCGGCGGCTACTCACGAAGTGGGTGACGAAGAGGGTCTCAAATTGCTCGAAGGAGAATATTGAGGATGGGGCAAGGCGAGAGTACCATTCTCGAGCCGGACCCTTGAGAGTTGTGGGGAAGGTCTTGCAGAGCAGGGCATTGAAAGCTTGATGGATGAGCATGAGGGTCTTGAAGCTTTCGATGTGATCAACGGGGTCAGTCTCCCCGGAGTAGGTCTCGAATTGAGGAGGTTTAAAGCCGATTGGTACGAGTGCATCCATTATGGTCCGGGAAAAAGGAGGTCTACTAGGGCGAAAGGTCCTTCCTCTAAGCTCTTCTTCTCGGTCTAACTGACCCAGGCGTCTCTCCATCTCGTGGAGACGGCGATAGACTGCGTCATCCCTTCGATGGTGATCCCGAGAGCCTCTAGACTCATCTTCGTACGAGGGAGAGCGGGGGCTATGACGACGGTAGCTCCTGGAGCAGCGAGGACTTGGCATATAGCGGGGGTTGCTAGGAGCTTGTGGAGGAGTTAGGGACCGCTGGCGAGGACTTCGGACCCGAGGGGGAGTGGGAATCCTTGGAGTATTGGTGTTATTGGGATGGAGGTTGAGAGCTTGTAGGAAGGTTGCCTGGAACTGCTGGAACTCGGCACGGGTGATGGGTACCTCATCGTTCCTAGGATGTTGCCAACCGGTAGGGGAATGTGGTCTTCTTCTTTGATGCTCGGGGGACTTTCTTCGCCCCCGTCGGATAGGGGACCTTCTGTAGTCTCGGCAGTGAGGAGATCGCTCATCCGGACATTGTTGGCGGGAGGCTCCCTTTCGGGCCCGCTTTTCATCCAGACGGTGGCGAAGATCCTCATCCTTCTGCCGATTGGGGACTTTTTGGCGGAAGTCGGAAGCTCGGGGATTGTGGGAGGCCATAGAGTCCGTAGAGGCATTGTGGATTAAGACATGGTCCTGGTGGAGAGGTTGTTTCTGCGGGTTGGGACCCTTAGGAGGTGGTTGATTCTGAGGAGGAGGCAGGTCCTGTTGGAGTGGATCTTCCGCTGGAGGAGGAAGTTGCCCCTGCTGCGGAGCGGGCTAGATGAGAATTTCTTGTTGCTGATCGGGGTTGGGTCCTCGGTTGGACCCTCTGGATCTGGCTTTCTTAGGAGGCATGGCCGGAGAAGATCGGACCAACGGGAAGAGGGGAGGCTGCTATTCGTTCTTTCCCATAGACGGCGTCAATCTGTTACCGCTAAATCTGGTGTGGGGGCAAACAGATAGTATTTGTGGATTCTTAGGAAAACTTGAATGGCAAACCTGAAACCTGGTCCGCCAGAGTTTGAATGCTGGCTCCCGCTGTACACCTGCAAAAAGTGCGAAACACCGGGGTTGTTCCCGGCGATGCACCCTCCGACGCTCAAGTCAGTAATCAGAAGTGATTATGAAAGAGCGTAAATTGGCAAAAGATTGATTACCTCTTAATGGAGATGGATGGGGGGTATTTACAGGCGCCTTGGGAGTCAGATTAGAAATGTAATCCCCGTGATCTGATAAGGAATATAATCCCCGTAATCAGATTAGGAATGTAATCCCTAATTCCCAGTGAAAGGATAGATGTGAATCAGGGCCGTTGATTAGTATTAATCAGAAACCCTAATTCTATCCTGCTGGACCGGATTTGCTGCGGGTTAAGACCCGCACCCAGTTAAGGCGGATCCGTTCGCGGGTTAATGGGTCTTTGAGGAGGAGAACCAGTACCCGCTTCAGACCCATTGGTAGGTGAAATTACCATTTTACCCCCAAGCTTTAAGATTCGTTCCTGATTCGGACGGTTCTGATTTAACCCCATTTTTAGCCATATCAGTAGGGATACAAAAGCGGTGGTCAGTCCGCTATTAGGCATCACTACAACCAGACCCAAAAGAAAAATCTACGAAGGAGGTCAAGTGTCCACCTCGGTGGACGGATCCACGAGGGGTGTAAGTTCGTGGCCGCTCCCCTCAGCCGCCACCGGCACTGTCACTATAGCCGTCTAGGGGTCCGCCACAGCGTCTTCCTCTTCATCTCCTTCCTCGTCGTCTGCCTCATCTCCCCCCTCAATATCCACTTCCCCCCTCCTCATCGGGAAACAACTAATACCCCGAGCGATCAAAGCCATGGATGCGCTCGCCAACGTCGCTCAAGGTCTTGGAGTATGCTTTCCGCATGTTCTTCTCCAGATATCTGATGACCATCTTCTCCGCCGCGGCCTCGGCCTCTCGCACGGCGGCATCTTTCTCCCGAGCCGATTTCTCCCTTTCTGTAGCCCTCTCTCGAGCGACCTCCTCCCTCTCCAATTCAGCGCTCTCCTTCACCTTCGCCAGCGTCGCCTCCAGCAGAGTGATCTTAGCAGTTTGAGACTCTGCCAAGAGAGCAGCCGCTTTAGATTCTTTCTTTGCCCTCGACCGCTCGGCCTTCTCCTGGTCTTGCACAACCATCAAATCCCTCTCCTGCTCCGCCATTTGCCTTAGCAGGTAACTATAGTGGCAGATCGCCTGCGAGAAAGCAAAAACCAAAGGTTAAGAACAAGAGGAACGAAAATCTCGCGCAAACGACTAAGGGAAGTTTACAAAATAAGGCCTATGAGTAAGCAAAACATCAAAAACTTACGGTCATTTGCGCATTCGCAATCTCCAAGGCCGAGTCGTCCACAGTCCCGTGCTCCATGGAGGCCTTGTCCTTAGGCATGGCCAAGTGACGAACAGCATCCATGCAGCTCGTCGAGTCCCCGAGGAATCCATCGTGCCTCCGCACTCGCCAATCGGGGACGAAGATCCTCTTTAACTCGTCGGTCAGTATCGTTTCAGCTGCCGCTGTGAGAGGAGGAGCTTCAAGAGCAAGCATCGCCAAAAGGGGGAGATCTCCAACTGATGAAACAGTCGGAGCAATAGGCGTGGACTCCAAATCCACAACGGGAGTAGCACCGCTCTCGCCCCTAGTCCCCTTTAACAGCGATGGTCAAACGACTATGCGCTTCCTCTACCTCTCATCGACCCGCCTACCGCCCAGGGCCGAATGCCTATTCATGATGTCGTCAAAGTCCATGCTTGAGTCTCCTGCAAGAAAAAGATAAGTGTTGAAAATTTTGAAGAACTTGTGCAAACTAAGGGATGACGATAAACAAAAAGAAAATTCATACTAGGGTTCATCAGGCTTAGAACCCCCCCCCCCCCCCTCCAGAAGAGACTCTCTTCTGAGATATCTCTCCAATGCAATGTGGGTCGATCCAAAAGAATCCCGACCACCCTATCCTCTTCGGGACTCAGAGATGGCTCTGCCTTCGCCCTCCTCGGCACGTCTTCTCTCCAAACAGTTGGGATATCACCCAACTCCTTACTCCGAATCAAAAAATACTTATCCCTCCAAGACTTCACCAAGTCAGGATTGTCGACCAATTTGACGCCCTTCCGAGCAGTGAGATAGAACCAGTACTCCTTCCGCACCTTCTAATGAATCTTGTACAGCCTACGAAGGATGTTGAGATGATTCAATCCTCGTAGCGTGGCAGTGAACCACGAACCCCGTAACGTGTCTCCACATGTTCAGTATAAGCTGGATTGGGCCAACACTATACCATCGTAACACTTCCCTTACGAATGGATGAAGAGGGAGGCGGAGACCTGCGTTTAAGGCGTCGAAGGGAAACACGCATAGGTCAGGGGAGAAAGAAGAGCAGGATCCAACCTCGGGGCTAGGAAGAAGGAGGTCAAACTCCGGAGGAATCATGAAGCACTTCCTGATAGTGCGAAGGTCCACCTCCGTAAGAAGTATGGAGACAATATCGTTCACTTCGGTGCGCTCTCGTGGTTCGTTCTCCTCATACTACCGTCCCATGCCATGATCGACACGCCTCAGCTCTTCGGTGCTGTATTGGAGAACCCCTCCCAAGTGGGACACGACGATCGAATGCCTTCCGAACTCGCCCATCCTCCGCTCTCTCTCTCCACGACTATCTCCACTACCGGCGAAGGCTGAACCACTACACCTTTCTCCTTGTTGACTGTAGAAGAAGCAGTCGGAGGCGGCACTTCATCCTAGCCCGAGGGGGAGGTCCCTTCACCAGACGAAACCCTAGATATCTTTTAAAATAAAAATAAATTACCTTCTGATGTGACGCGCACGGTCAGAAACTTCGCCGGAGAACGGAAAAAGTCACCAGAATCTCGCTCAAGCGCCGAAGTGAGAAATTTTCAGATGAGAAGAAAGTAAGAAAGTGAGGTGAAATGAGAGGGGGGGGGGATTTATAGCCAAGCTTGGGAGGCTTGGGCCGAAAGCGTAATGGGCCCTTAGGAAGCCCAAAAGGCACAGAATCCTAAGCGGCCAGAATGCAAAAAGACAGAAGTCAATCTGTCCAAGAAGTCAGACCATCAGAAACTTATCAGACACTTGAACAGCAGGCCTCGAGCCACGTGCCGCTCACGTGTCGTTCGACGCATCGTTCGCCAAAGCTCGCCACATCTTGTCGAACAGATGATGTTCCGAACGAAAACGGGCCAAATGGCGTTGGCCAGTCAGCTGCCTAGAATCCACGTGTCGCTCGCCAAAGCTCGCCACATCTTGTCGAACAGACAATGATCCAATCAAAATATAGGCAAAGTGGTGTTGACTAGTCAATGGTCTCGAGCCACGTGCCACGCCTGTCGTTCGACACTTGTTCGCCACGCTCGCTGCTTCATTTCGAACAGATGATGTTCCGAACGAAAAAACGGGCAAATGGGCGTTGACCAGTCAACGACTTAAAAGCCATGTGTCGTTCACCTGTCGTTCGACGCATCGCTCACCACGCTCTCCGCAACGTGTCGAACAAAAGATGTTCCGAACGAAAAACAGGCAAATGGGCATTGACCAGTCAACGGATTAAAAGCCACGTGTCGCTCACCTTTCGTTCGACGCATCATTCGCTACGTTCGCCGCAACGCGGCGAACAAACGGTGTTCCGAACGAAAAACAGGTAAATAGGCATTGACCAGTCAACGGCTTAAAAGCCACATGTCGCTCGCCTATCGTTCGACGCATCGTTCACCGCTACGCGACGAACAGATGCTTTTCCGAACAAAATGCGGGGAAACACGAAACTCTGATCAGCCACCCGATCACTTCGAAAACCATGCCAGAGCTCGATCAACGCTCCAGATCGCGCCACGCCAATATTCACTTGATTAATTCTTCTTTTTTTTATTTACTAATTCGAATTAATTATTTAAAAATTGCAAAAAATAATTAAAAATCAAGAAAATTAATTAAAAATTCTAAAAATTAATTATGAATTCGGAAAAAATATTTTGGAGCTCCTGGATCAATAATTATTAGTTGGAATGATTGATTAATACTTTTTGAAAATAGATTGTTAATTCGCAAAATTGAATAACTAATTAAAAATTTAGAGAAAATCCAGAAAATTCCGAGAATAATTTTGGGTACTATGTAAGCTCAAATTAGCACCGTTACACCTCAAGCAAGATCCAAACCCCCTGAGGAACACCGATAAAATCCCATACGCCATTGAAACAACAAAACTACTCCTCAAAGGCTATTAAACTCAGTCTTCAGGAGTGGGGGGCTTGTGATATGGCTAAAAATAGGATTAAATCGGAATCGTTCAAATCGGGCACAAATCTTAAAGCTCTCAGGGGTAAGACGGTAATTTCACCTACAAAAAGGTCCGGATTGAGAGCTGGGTCTTTCTTCAAACCACAATAACCCAAAAACGGATCTGTCCTACTGGGTATGGGTGGCAACCCGCTACAAATCAACCCAGATGGATAAAGAGTAATTCAAATTCGTGGTTATCCCTAAGAGACAGTTTAAACAGTCCCTCTTATCACGAAACGAGTCAAACCCTCTTCTTATCCATAAACATCAAGAAGTAGAGATTTATTCTTATCTTGAAATTGGTTCCTAAGGCAACTATAAATACCCCTATCCCACCACCGTAACAAGGTAATCAATCTTTTTTCACCTAAAGCTCTTTCATAATCTTTCTGATTATTGACAAGAGCGTCGGAGGGTTTGTCGCCAGGATTCATCCCGGTGTATCGAATTTTTTGCAGGTTCACGGCGGCGGCGAGAAACCAGTCAAAACGCCGGTGAAAGTCAACAGATTTGCTTACTTGTTTCCTTCAAGAAATTCATCTGTTTGCTCTCACACCAAAATCAGTAGCAACAGAATGTAAAAATTCTGTTGAAGATTCAGGCTTTCAACAGGCTGGCCGTGATGAATGTGATTCTCACAAGAGACAACTTGCTAAGACACAGGTGGCAAGGACCAGGGGAGTGCATCATGTGTGACCACGAAGCAGAAATGGTAAACCGTATGTTCATGAAATACCACTATGCTATACCGCTATGGGAGGATCTGCTGCGTAGATTCCATATATCTACACCTATGGCAGACTCTATTCAGTCCTTTTGGGGATCTTAAAGGGGAGGAAAGCGTCGGTTGGCGAGACATTGACATTTAGGGTATTGGGGGTAGCAGCTACTTGTTGTGCTATTTGGATTAGATGAAATAATAAAAAAAATTGGCCCACACACAAGCATCTCATACACCATCAACTTGCAATTGTGATAAAAATAAAGTTCTATTTTTGGAAAATGCGGCAGGTACTAAAGCAAGGAAGAAGATTACGGTCATGTTATTACTTCCACAGTTGAGGGAGAGCCAGAGGTTAGGGAGGGTTCACAAAAGGGCGAGTGATCGGCAAGCGGTTGACTACCGACTTTGGATGGTGGTCTCTTTTTTGGGGGCTTTGGGGCCTGGTCAGGCTTGCTTCGCGGTCAGATAGTTTTGTATATATTGTTACTTTGTTGTTTATATTTGGGGCAGAGAACTTTTCTGGCAAGGAACTATTCTGACGAAGAATGTGTTTCATGACCCAGACTGTTAGAACTCATGATTAGCATACTCCATATTTTGGGTGTATATTTCGTTAAACTCTTATTAATGGAACGCGGGAGAAATTTTACCCACCGTTAACGAAAAAAAAAACATTTGATTAACCTTAATGGTAAGGTCAGCTCGTGCAACTTCTATTACATGCAAATTATATCAGTCAATAAACTTTACGACAGTTGTAGTTCCAATCACAATTGCAAGTGAAAGATATTACTAGCTAAACTCTTTGAAAGTTGAAACTCACTCCCATCTTGATTGTAACTTTGTAGCGTACACTAGAACTCGTAACACGAAGGATATTTTAGTTACAATCGACAAGGATACTTGCAACTTTAGTTACAATCGACAAGGTCTCTCTGCGATTCTACCCAATTATACAGTTGGGTTTTGTGGAGGATCTAGTTGCTGTGAGAAACACCAGGGTGAAGCAACGTTGGATTTTAGGCCTTGAAAGTGAAAGAACATTGAACATAGGCACAATGGATCATTCTAAAAGTACATATTTTGCAATAGAAAAATTCAGTAGAATCATCTATGACTCATCAGTAGTGCAAATAAATAGCGGCATCTCAAGTTCGATATCAAGCTATGACTCTTCAGTGGTGCAAATCAATAGGAAGGTCTCAATTCCAGGTTCAAGAACAAGCATAATGTATAAAGGCATAATGTAAAATGTATATGTGTAATGTAAAACGAATAGATACAAAATAAAATTTACAAGTTTCCGAATCAATGTTGCATTCGGTTAAAACATTGGTAAATAAACGGAATGGTCATTAGCTGGATCAGCGGCTCATCGCCGAGTCATTCTTCGATACTACATCATATACAGTCCATGTAAATCGATATCGAATGAGGGAATATTAACAATCATGTGATCAAAACGATGATTGTTCCATATATCCACGTGAATGTGCAAACAAGTGGCACAATCGTGATCCGGCTGTCAACTCATACCGGTAGCATCATGCAAATCGACATTAAATGGTTTGGCGATCGGTATATTTTGACAGAGGCTAAATTGTTGAAGTACTCTATCGACAAAATAGGACTCCACTGTCCTGAAGTTGAGAAGAAATGCTCTTGTCAACCATAGCTCACGAGTCGCCGTACACACATGTGGCAATCTCGCTAAATGTTCTTCCGTATAAGGCTCCCACTTGACACAGTCATCCGTTAACGTATCAAACTCGTCCATGTAGTATGTCAAGCAGCGATTTGGGTTAGCCTTCCATATTAGAAATTCAGATCAGTATACATCTTGTGGTGGTTTCATGTGAGGGTAATCGAGAACATGCAACCACTTTAATGATTGTCTACAAATTACGGGTCTACTAATATGTATGTGTTCCCAACTCCATACTTGTAGCAACAACATCGGTCCATTCATCTGACTAGCACCAAAAGCGCGGTTGTACAAACTCCGATATAGTGCAGTCAATATTGTACTACCCCAACTGTATGCCTAACGGTCCCAAGATCTGCGATTAGAGGTAAGTACATTAGGAAAATGAAAATACCAATGGCGTTCAGGAACATGAGACCTCCAAATAATGACATAATATATGTCCTTCAATAGCACTGGACTTGGCAGTCGTTCGAATCTTCATTCAACTTATCGGTGAAATTATCCTTCAACCATAGCCTTATGATCCAGCTCAACCCCAAGATATTTTTTGTGATAAAAAACTATGGATCAAAGTCCAACGTTTCAGTTACGGCTTGTCCATTGATGGGAAGACCTATGATTACTGCAACATCCTGTAGTGTGACAGACTTCTCCCCTAACGGTAAGTGAAAACTGTGCGTTTCTAGACGTCAACGTTCGAGAAGGGAGATTATAAGATGACAGTCGGCCTTAGTTGAACTCGTTAAAGCGATTTCGTACAACCTGCAATCCCGTAACAACTAGTGGATATGTGGATGCATTGGTAAAGTGGTGTGCCCCCGAAAAGTACACTCCTTTGATTGTCCGTCTCACACGTCTTTTGAACGATGTTGCCCTTGCAAGATCAGGAGGCTTGGATTGAGAGGATCGGGACCCACCATAAGATGATGAAGAAGGGTACGACTCATTTCACGAAGAAGACGACCACGACTGATTTGGTGAAGAAGACGGACCCGGCTCGACCTACACAACAAATAACAATAAATATCAATTTCACAATGTACTATTTTATTAAATCAAAATCAAATTAATCGAATAAAGACAGTCATCTTACATTTTTGTGTCTTTGTCCACCCCCGTAACCACTACTTGGGGGACGTTCATAACAAGTTTGTGCCCCCCCCCCCCCCCCCCCCCCCCCCCCGGTGTCGGTTACTTAGGGGTTTACTACTCGTCCTTTTTTCATAAATATTCCGTGTTTGTGCAATATCTAATACCGATGAGAATCCTACAATTTTATATGTATTTCGGTATAGTAGAATTGCATACTCTAAAAATAAACAATTTAACACCAATAAAATACACACTTATAATTTATAAATGAAGAATTAAACAATAATAGGGACAAATATCTAATAATCATATTCATATAAAAAGCTCTCAACATGCTAGTTCAAAGTTAAATTATATGTCGATAATCCTATTTATATCAAAATTAAATTATATCTCAAAGTAGCATTTCACTTTTAACTAAATATACAGAATTAAAATTCAAATTTATCTATTAACTAATCATCCAACAGATGATGAGCTCTCAACATTACGTTTAATTTAACGCAGAATCAAAATTAACCCAAAACCAAATTGCAAAAGTATGAAGAATTATCGTACGATAGATGAGTGTTTTAGGAGATAGAAAATAGATCATTGCAAAATCAAATTAACCCAAAATCCCGCTTCCGCCACAGTTCGCTTTACCCTTCCCGAAATCAACAAAATTCAGGATATTGGATGATGGGTTTAGAATTTGGAGAGTTAGAGTAGAGAGGGTTGTGAGTAATGAAGTGGATCTCAATAGATATTGGACGAATTTTGTTGGTGAAATACCGAATTTGGGAGGCTAAGATTTTGGGTTTCTTTCGGAATTGGGAAAGAGAATGAAAATAGAGAAGTGAAGAGAGAACTCCAAGAGCGAGTATTGTCTTTAAAAAAACTTCCCAATCGACACTCATTGTCTCAGTTAGCGAGTAGTATAAACACACTCGCTATCGGAGATTGTGAGTCTAAACTTTGTATTTTTCTTCAATTTTTCCTTCACATGGCGGAGAAACACCTCAACATACATATAGCGAGTGTGGTACAAACACACTAGCAATCTGAGATCGTAAGTCTAAACTTGGTATTTTTCTTCAAGTATTTTTTCAAGTGATAGAGAAACACCTCAACACACACTTGCTATGTCATATCTGCGATAGCGTTAGCGGGTGTGGTTCGCTATCTATCTAAACTTGGTTTTTTTTGTCAAATGGTGGAAAAACACCTCGCTATCTATCTAAACTTGGTATTTTTTGTCAAATGGTGGAAAAACATTATTGTTGTTGTTGTTGTTGTTTTTTTTTTTTTTTTTTTTTTTGATTGAATGCTGTTGTTGTTGTCGGTTGAATTAGAAAGATCGTGTCAGAGTGAGTTTACAGTAGCACCACCAAAATCACAACAGACTCACCTGTTAGTAGTGTAAAGCTGAAGTTAAAATAATTGTACCCACAAAAGGTTGAACAACCGAACCTGTTAGACGATAAACATATCAAATAACAGAGGAGCGGAGGTTAAAATGACAGACTCACCTGTTATTTATTTTTCAGGCTCAAGTTAACATCTCATTACAATTTTACTATACTATGTTAACGATAAACACATCAAATATGAACAACTGAACATGCTAAATATTGGATTTTAAATATGCACATACTAATTGTAGTGAGCTAACATTTTCTTCCCAGTAAAGCGAATATGGGAATATGATTAGAAGCAGCAAGACAATGAAAGAGATGCAAAGCATATATCCAAATTAGAATTAGCTAACATATATCAAGTTTTGTAATGTCAAACTCTGAAACTACCAGCTATATCAGGGAAAATATCCAAATATCGATTTAAGAATAAACTGCAGAGTATATCTCTATCTCTAATCTCTAATATTATAATGGGAGAAGACCTTAGTGTCATTTGTCAATCTGTTAACATGTGCAACGTACATGCATAACTATTATAAAGGAGGTCTTAGGTTCAAACCCAGACTATGTCTAAATTTTTAATTTTAAAACTATATTTATTAAGACGTGCATCGCACGTGTAAATCTCTAATCTTTAATATTCTAATGGCTTTGGTGTCATTTGTAAATCTATCAACACGTGCAACACACGTGCATAACTATCATAAAGGAGATCTTAGATTCAAACCGAAACTACGTCTGAATTTTTACTTTAAAAAACTATATTTATTAAGACGTACATCGTAAGTGTAAATTACTAGTGTAGATAACTGATCAGACCTTTAACCTACCAGAATCCATCATGTTTTACATTTTGTAGTTCCTAAGAAAATGGAATCTTCATTTTCGGCGTATATTAATCTATTATGCAGATAACTGATATACATTTCTATAACAAATATGGAAACAACCTGTAATCATTTTCATACGCACCAACCTACAAAAATAATCTTTCACCAAAAAAACTAGAAACGTTTGATTTGCAGGTGTGAAATTCCAAACCAAAATGCCTACAATAGTTTGATCTCAGGTTCGAAACTATGCATATGCAAAGACACGTAGAATGTTTCAGACCAAATTACTAACAAGGTAATAAGGCACCCTATGAATTCCTAATGGTAAAAAAGCCTAACAACCATTTTAGGAAAAATAGACTTGCTGCCTGACCAACAACCTATAGAGTTGCATAGAAACCCAAATGAAACCAATAAAGTACAGTAGGATATAGCAATTTCATACATGAGAAATTGAAAACCCAAATAGCAGCTATACAAGCATTCTGTTTTTCCTAAATGATTTAACAATCAATTAATATATACATCGCTTCACTCAAATACTGCTGCTGTATATTTATTCAATATTCAACGACACCCATACACCAACATAACACCAGTTTTCAGAAAATCAAACTAGATCCCCATCAACTAGATTACATAACACAGATACCTCTCACCTCGACTGACTCCAAACACCAAACCCCCTTATTCCTATCATAAACATTACCAATTACATTACAAAAATATACTAAAAGAAGATAGTTTATATGTAAGATGTAACTTAGAAGGAAAAAAAAGAAAAGCTCACCTCCATCGATCATGTTGCTCTATTCTGCTTCACTTCACCCCCCTGCTGTGTCTCTGACATCACGGCCTGATACTGCGATGTCTGATACTGCGGTGGAATCACAGGAGGCGTCGTCGACTGCGTATAATACACTTGCGGGTGCATTGTTTCAGTTCCAGTGTTCGCATACTCATACCCGTAATTCACCATCTGAGGAGCTGCTGCAGCAGTCACCGCAGTAGGTGCAGGAGCTTGCGAAGGATGGTGATGCTGCACAAAATGGTAGCCCATTCCAGGCGCACCAGCTGCCACCTGCACCATTTGCGCCGGTGGTGGTGCCGCAGTCCGGTAAATACTCGGCTGCAAATCGGGTTTTTGGGGTACAACTTTCGGAAGGGGAACAGTCTGCTGTTGAGCAAGTTGAGGTTGACCCTGATGGTTTTGACCGACCGGAACGTAGTACATAGGCATCGAGTTTGGATTGAACTGCTGAGACTGCTGCTGCATAGGGTGGGGAACTTGGTAGTAGGATGGGTAAGGAACAAACTGCGGGTTTGTCGGGATAAACTGTTGTTGTTGCTGCGGCTGCTGCTGCTGTGGAATCTGCGACTGTGGGTGTGCAAGTGGATGAAGTTGCTGCTCAGGTGCCGCAATCGGAGGTACAACATACTGCGATTCCGGTACGGGCACTGGTACTTGCTGCACCCGATAAGTAGTACCTGGATCCGTTACAGGAACCTCCCGTTTCAGTTCCGGTACAGGGTTAACGGCGGGAGCCGCCGCCGCCGGCATCCGTTCTTGGTAATAAAACGGCCTAAACAACAACATAATTACATAATTGCCACTATTAAAAAATTAGTAAATAAAAAATTGTATACCTGGATTCTGTTACTGAAACTTCAATGGGAGAAGTTTTCGGCTGACTAATTGGCACTGCCTGCTGCTTCCGGGTATCGGGTTTCTCTTCATCAGAACCGACAACCCGATTCATATTTGGGTTCTCCGTAGCTGAAATAGTAGAAGCCACAGTCGCAACCGCCGCCGCCGCCAAATTCTGCGGATTAGAAATATTCATCTGCCCAAACTGCTCATCAAGATTCGCGCCGTACCTCTGATCCGGCGGCCTATCATCCGCCCTAACCCTAATCGGCGGCAAGTTCGACAGCGCCGACGACGCAGATCCGAACGAAGAAGTCGTATCCAGCATCGGCGAGTCCGGCACGTCCTGAACTCCGTTTCTCAACAATTTCCCCGTCGAATCCGGCCGCCTGAAAACATCCGCCGGATTAGATCTACCATTTCTCGAAGAATCGTCCTCCAGCCCCAACAGACAGTTCACCGACTGCGTGGAATCCGTGGACAGATCCCTCCCCAACAAAGCCCCGTTGAGAGCATCAACAAACCAGGTCTCGGACTTGGAGTCGTCGAGGAGCGAGTTGATGGAGGCGATGGAGGATGGAGCGGAGGAGCGATCTTCGGCGGTGGTGGGGTTGTTGGGAAAGAGGAAGAGGCGGATGCGGGAGGATTTGGGAAGGGGGTGGTGGGAGTGGGAGGCGATGCGGTCGTACTCGTCGACGAGGTTGTCGAGGTCCTCGTCAGTGGTGAGGGTGATGAGGGAGTCCAAGTCCTCGTTGGGGAGTTGGTACTTGAGGGAGAAGGGGGTGGAGATGGAGAGGGAGCGGGAGAGCTTGGAGAGGAGGTCGGAGAGGGAGGAGAGGCGGTCGAAGACCACTATGCGGGTGTCTCCGCCGAGGTAGCAGAGGGACTTGTCGGTGGGGCGGGGCACGATGCGGCCGCCGTAAGAACACATCAGGCGGAGTTTCGGGGATGGCTCGTCGGCAGCGGCCCAGGAGCGGGGTGAGGAGGAGGCCGAGTCCGGGTACGAGGACGGTAGGGAGGCGGCGGAGGAGTCCATGAGAGAGAGAGAGAGAGAGAGAGAGAGGGGGGGGGGGGGTTTAGAAAGAGAAAGAGGGGGGGGGGGGGGGGGGGGGGGGGGGGGGGTTGGTTTTAGAAAGAGAAAGAGGGAGGAGGTTTTGGGGAGGGCAGGGATGGTGAGTGAGGAGGGGGAAGACGAAAGAAGTACTGGGGGCATCTTGTGTGGGGCCCATTTTAAAATAGTGGGCTTAGGTGGCAATTGTTTCTAATTTTATTAAGAGTAAGAGTAATGTTTCATCCACTACCAATTTCACTATCATTTTGTTCACTATTCTAGGTGGCATATTCTTTTTTTTTTTTGAGGGAAAAGGTGGAATAAGGCCACCCTGTTTCATTAATAAGAAATTAACAAAACAACCCCAGCATGCTGGAGCAAGTTACAACTTACAGACAGAAAAAAAAACATGAAGCGACATGACCAGTACATATAATCAGCTCTCACTCTAACCTACGAGGACCAACTAATTGTATGTCCGTCAAGCAAGCTTCGAGCACCCACCTCCACGGTACGCGCTCACCCAACTGAAGCGAATCCTGTGGGGTTTGAAAATTTGCCGCTCCCCTCCTTCTACCTCATCAACGCCACTTCAATCATGACCCAATCGGAGTTGCACCGAAAAGGAGAGTCGTCGCAAAAAACTCTCACTAACCCTAATCACGGACACAGTCTAAGAGAGCAATGAAGAACTTAAACTCTCTCAGATGATTTCTCACAAACACAAACAGACACCTGCATAAAGTAGTGAGAAGCAACGTCTTCACTCTCTCACTCTCTCTCTCACGTAAAACCCAACCAAATCACAACCAATTTGAAGAATCACCTTCACCTCTCGCCCATGCGGGCGGTGGACGTTGTAGATTCCAGGGTCAATGATGAGGGAGTAGTGGCAGTGTTGTTGCAAAGTCTGTGGCAGTGGATTAAGGAAAGTCGAGTTCAGTGTGTGACTCCTCTACTACCGACCAAGAAGACAAACATCTCCCCTCTGTGCACCTCATGGGGGACTCCTTCTGCGGGCTCAAGCCCCACCCTGTGCAGTAACGATCATGGGGGGACCCCGTCGTCGGGCCCTAGTCCCACAACTATACGCTCCGCGACAGCTGAGACCAACACCCCGGAAGCTGCGACCGGTGATCGCCCATCACGGAGGGACCCCGTCTTGGGCCCAAGCTCCACAATCGGTCTCATGGTGGTAAAATATTAGTATATAATAAGCGGTCTCATGGGGAGACCCCGTCTTCGGGCCCTAGCCCCACAACCGACCTACACCGCAAACATCACAACTAGACATACCCAACCCAGACAGCTCCACCAACCCCCCAAACCACAAAATACCCTGCCGTCTCACACCACGGCACAGCCAAGCACACCCCGGCTTCTTCACACGCACTACCAACCCTCGAAAAACCAAAACATAACTGTAATTGGCCCCAAGAGTGTAGACATGGTGGCAAGCGCGGTGAGCAACCGGTGAAACACCTAGTAAAGCTAACCAATCTCAACCTAAACTAACCCCAACCCCAATAAATCCACCCCCAACTCCAAGTATCACAGATCTGGGTTGCAAAATAGAAGATCCTGTCGCCATCGTCCAGATCCGCTAGATCAGATCTACATATTCATCTTATTGTAATCACCCTCTTCATCCTTATGATCTACATGATCAATATACAGAAACTAATCCACATCCAAGTAGAAGATCCACTTCTCCATATACCAATACCTATGAAATCAATCATTCACCACCATGAACTAACCAGTTATGATAGTACCCGTCAAACCTCTCATGCTCCTTCACATCGTCCACACTCACACTCACCACCTCTTTTTCCATCCATGGCCTCAGCACTTCAATCACCCCTCGTAGATCCCACCACATCGTGCATCGTGGAACGAGATGGGCACGTCCGCCGACGTTCGATTCCGGCGATCTTGGTGGAGCACTAGCGGAGACGATCTCAGGTAGTCGTCGCTGCGCTCAGCAGGGGAAGGCATGGCCACGACCAGATCTGGGGGATCGGGGTTAAGGGGAGCAGAAGATGGCGACGTTGGGCGCTTTGGCTTCGGGTGGAGGTGGAGGCGTCCGCGACGAACGGCTTCGACGACCGGCCTCCATCTTCGACGAACCGCCACCCAACAGAACGCAAAAGTAGATCTAGCGTTTTGAGATCAGGGAAGGGGGAAAAGTTTTGAGATCAGGGAAAAGTTTTGAGATCTAGGTGGCATATTCTTGTTGGAGAGTTTTCTCACTTATTCTATCTTTCCCTACCTATTGGAGTGTGCCTCCTAAGGTAGTGAACAAAATGGTAGTGAAATTGGTAGTGGATGTAGCATTACTCTTTTATTAATAGTGCTAGTTGTACTCTACAGTAGAGTCACTTGTAAAATATTTTTGAGTTTTATTAGAACACTATCGGTTTTTTTATTTTTTTTATTTTTTTATTTTTTTTAAAAAAAAATTATTATAGCAATTACGATTTGGAAACTATACAGCAGTGCTGCAATCTTTTTTTTTATATAGGAAGGATTTAATTAAATAAATTTGGGACGAATGATGATCTTTCGTTTGACGTCTTTTTTTTTAATTTTCTGAAAAACGTTGGGCAGATCTTCTTCAACTGTTCGATAATTATTTTTTAAAAAACAATTATTTCGAACTCATTAAAAAAAATTGAAAAAAAAGTTGAAGAAAAGGACAGACGGATGAACTTCATCCATCTGAGCTTTTTTTCAATTTTTTTTATAAAAGTAGTGGAATATTAAAAATACTATTTTAACCACCTATTCTAAACCTATTTAAAGAAGTTGAATGGATAAATAAGTAATTAAAAAAATAATAAAGAAAAATTGATCCGTCTCTCATCTAAGCCTAATTTCTTTTTTTTAAACAAAATAAAGGACGGACGGAACTTCATCTTCCGTTCGTTTCATTTTTTTTCCTCAAACAGATCATCTTATTCCGTTTTCTATATTTAGCAAACTTCTATCGCGACTTCAAAGTTTAGCGAAGCACTGTTCACTCATATTTTAAAAATTGGATTTTAGCAAATGATAGTGGGAGTATTTTCCAAGTAAATTACTATTTTTGAATTTTTAGAAAACGACCGTGGATGCTCTTAGTTGAACTGTACACTTTGACAATAAGGTCACATATAAAATACAAGCTACGGGGTCACAAGTGAAATGTTTTGGTGATTAATTGTTTGCTTGGGCAGTTATGAGAATGAGGAATGGTGTGCAAGAAATTAATGCAAATATGCTCTCAATGAGTTTTCAATGAGTTTTAGATGATGACTACACATACTTGAGTTTTTATTCCTAAACATATATTATAAATATATTGGAGTTCACTTCTTACTAAAAGATAAAATTAAACTTTGTCTTTTAGAAAGAAGTGAGTCCCAATACATTTATAATGTATATTTAGAGTAAAAACTCATGTATGTCTAGCATTTTGTATGAGTTTTATTGTATTTGATTTCAAGAGTGTAAAACCAGTAAACTGATAGTTGTCTATTTTTTTCACTTTTGGACCGGGACAATAATATGTCCATATTGTCGACCTATAATTGTGCTTGGAGGTTCTAGATTCTGAGGATAGTAATGGAAATAGGGAGATTAAATACAATCGGTAAGAATTATCAAGTTTTCTGAACTTTCTGAAGTTTGTAATTGGTAAAATATGCGAGCCCCAAATAGGTAAATTATTCATCTCTGTACTGTTTTTGCCAAGCGACAACGGGTGGCTTGGAGTCAGGGATGGCAAACGGGTCGAGTGGGTCAGGCCGGGCCCAACCCGTACGGATTGGCACGTATAGTGGGCGGACTCGGGCGGTTTGCCCACTTATCCGGGCCGGGCCGGGCCGGGCTCAAGCTTGGTTTGGGTGGCCCGCCCAACCCGTGAACCCTTTAGGGTTCAATCCGGGTTGGGCCGGGTCGACCCGCGGGTTGGCCCGTTTATATAGAGTTAGGATTTTTATTTTTATTTTTATTTTTTTATTTTTTATATTTTTTTTTAGTATAATTTTTTTTGTAGCTTAAAACAATAATAATAATAATAATAATACTAAGTAAGTAATGATACTAATAAACATTAAAAATCGTAATAATAATAATAAGATTGAAAGAGTGGAATTGGCAACAAATTTTGAAATATTATTCATATATATGAATTTAAGTTATACAATTTTAACAAAATCTAATGAAATGAAGAATTCAATTCACAAATAAGTTTTATACAATAACATATTTCTTATATACAATTTTACAACGACTACAATTTTTCTAATTTAACATAACAAGCAAAGTTATATTGTTGTTGTTGTTGTTTTTCTTCTTCTTCGGGCGAGTTGCTCCCACTTGTGAACGTTGATAGTGCTTTCCCTTGTGTCCTATCTTCAACCTTCAGCCAGTCTTCTGTGCAAACGAGCATCTCTAATATGTCGGGCTTCATGCGATTCCTGTAATCAGTTAGAACTCTGCCACTTGAAGAAAATACACTCTCAGAAGCAACTGTAGAGACAGGAAGAGTTAGTAAATCTTTAGCCATAATTGACAGAATACTAAAAGTGTATTCATAGTCTTTCCACCATTGTAAAATATCTAGTGGAGAAGTAGAAGGCTTAGAATCTTGTTGGTTATACCAATTTAATTCATTTGGTTGATTAGTCCTAGGTTTTTTTGATTGAATTTGTTCAAGTAAATTAAATGTTCTATCACCAATTCTACTTTTACCCTTACCTTTAGAACTAGCAGAAGAAGAACTAACTACAGAAGTTATACTACTAGAAGCAAAACGTCTATCATAATAATCATACAAGTTATTTAACGTTGATTCAAACTGAACTAAAAAAGTAGCGCAATCAATTACTAATTCTACATATTCCTCAAGTAATGCAAAAAATATTTCTATCAAACTCTTCGTACCTTCTAATTTGATACGAGGATCTATAACCATAGCAACACAAATCAACATAGGAGGAGAAAAATAATACTTCAAAAATTTTTGAAATGCAGGTTTTACAATCTCACTAACATGGGGATCATTTAACATTTCGTTAAATGTTTGCATCATGTTAACTAATTCAATAAAAATGCTACTAGAAGTAGATTCATATGTTTTTGAAAATTTTAAAGTTGCGGTTTTAAAAGGTTCTAAAAATTTCAACAAAGATTCGGCAAAAAACCAATCGGGGGGAGTCATTTCAAAATTCTGCATATTTTTTGCAATACAAAAATCATTTACAACTGCTTTATATTCGGTAACAACATTTAGTAAATCAAAAGTAGAATTCCATCGGTGTCTAACATCCTTTGGAAATCTTCTAAAAGAAACATTTCTAACCCTACACCAAGCTTTCCATTCTTGGAAAATGCTTGGACTTAATGCAATGAAATGTACACAATTTCTAATTTTAACTATATATGGATCAGCTATTTTTAATGCATCTTGAACACATAAATTTATAATATGACATGCACATCTAACATGAAAAATACTGTCAGATGGAGGGTTTAATACAGATTTTAAAGTAGTAATTGCTACATTGTTGTTAGATGCATTATCAAAACTAATACACATAATTTTATCGCGAATATGAAAAACATCACAAATTTCTATAATACGATTTGCTATTTCAGCGCCATTATGGGGATACGGCAACGCCGCAAGTGATATGATTCTTTTTTGAAGAATCCAATCATTGTTGATCCAATGACAGGTTATTCCCATCGTTGGAATATTGTTGAGACCCGTCCAACAATCCGAAGTTAAACTAACCCTACAAGTTAAACTCCATAAAATTGCAATCAAAGCGTCCTTCATTTCGATGTACATTTTAAAACAATTTGATTTGCAAGTATTTCTCGGAATTCTTCTAAAATGAGGGTTTAAGGCCGTTTGATTAAAATTTTTCAAGTTCTTGCTCTCGGGATAGAAAAATTGTAACTCTTCCTTAATGACTAATCGGGCCATTTTCCGAGGAACAAAATCGGGATCATAAGGGTGGCTATCAACTAGACCGGTCCTAGGGTTGATTTTTTGTTGGCCGGGTAGGTCAACAAGAAGTTTTTTATGGTTATGTTGAATGTGCCTACTAATTGTACCGGTGCCGTCACCCTTCTTGAATTTGTATGTTTTACCACATGTTTTACAAACTTTCAAACCTATACCCGCAGTATGTTCGTCCGGGATATAATCATAAAACTTATGCCAATCGCTAGTTTCTCCTCTACTTTTTCTACTACTACGGGGTTGTGTGGTTTCGGTTGGTTGTTGTTCTTCTTCTTCTTCTTCCAATTGTATGTCACCTACAACAACGTCGTGTGTACCCCGTTGTTCCATAGGAGGATCATGGTATTCTTGGGCGGGCTCACTAGTTGGGACAATTGGTGGTCTACGGGAAGAGGAGGAGGAATCTTGCCCGCTACGACCGCTACCGCGTGATCTATACATAATGTAGTAATGTGCTAAAGTATGTAAAAAAAATATACAATGTAGGAACGTTGAATTATACCAAAAAAATCTAAAAAACAAGAGGGTTGAGATAGAGAAGTTCAAAAAACGAACAATAATTTTAACTACAACGCAAAAAAAATATAACGAGAGAGGTATGAAATTTTGATACCGTTCACCGTGTAATACGCGTATGTAAAAAAGCCGTGAAAATAAGAATAGAATAGAACTAGAAAGAAGCGCTTTTGCCGATTCCGCAATTGAAGAGTTGAGGAGAGCTTGAAGTAGATTTGACGAGGGTTGAAGAGAGTTGAAGATGTTGAAGACGTTCAATTTTGATTCCGATACGACCGAAATTTGATCGTGTATATGCCTCGTTGTAGACTTGTTTGATGAATACTACAATTGTTGAAAAGTTCTTTAGAAATGATGTATAATAGTAGAGAGAGTAAGGTGTGATTTTTTATGAGATTTTTTGGGGGTATTTATAGGCTCAAAATGTGGGAAAAACAAAAAAAAAACAAAAAAAGCCAAAAAAAAGGGCTAAAGAGCCGTTAGCAACGGCTTTGTCCAGAGCGCCGCTGGTTACGGATCGTTCGACCCGCGGGGTATTCAACGGTCGAACCGACGGAAGAGGTCCCTTCACAACCTCGGCAACCTTTTTGCTATCGGAGCTCGCCTCCGAATCCTTCGCCGACCGCAACGAATGGTGATGATGCTTCTTCTCCCTCTTCGGGGTCAACTCCTCGGGCCTTGGAGTCGTTGCCTGACTAGTAATAACAATAATAAAATAATAATAACAATAATATTAAAAATAATAATAGAAGTAATAATAAAAGTAATAAAAATCATCATAATCATACTGGTAATAATAATAATAATAAAACTAAAAATGTTAACAATACCGATAATAATGATAATACATCAAAGGAACACAAACTTTAAAGATGATACAAAAAAAATAGTGTTGGAAAAATAACCAGTCAAGATACATAGAAATACGGACAAATTTAGCCAAGTAAAGAAAATATTAATAACAATGAATGTAAAAGACGTATAATAATTAGTGAATGTTGACATTATAATCAATACTCAAAAAACACATTAAAGGGTAACGAGCAAAGTAGACCAAAATATATATATGCAAGAAGACTTAAAAGGAGTTCATTAAATATTACAAAAGTAAGCGTCAAATCATTAAATAGGACGTGAAAACAAAAGTAAGTGAGAAATCTAAAATGTTAAAAAATTGGAAAACGGTGGCAATAAATAGTAATTCACAAAAGAACGAAAACTTAGACCATAGTTGATGTACTCAATCTTAACATAAATGAAAAAAAATTGTAAACACAAAATAGAGAAAATTCAACTATACTAGTTCAAATGGTATGGAAATATAAAGTGTAATTGTATAAACCAAAATGTCATAAAGAAAATATTCCTTTACCATTAGTTTCATTATATAAGTAGAAAGTCTTGAAATATCAATTAGCAAATAGGTAAAATATCTTGCCACCTTAACATCAAGTTGCATGTTTGCCTTCACGACATCAGGTTGCAGGTTGCCATCTGGATATTCGGTTGCACATTTTGCCTCCCCGACATCCAGTTGCAATTTGTTTTCATTGGCATCAAGTTGCATATTTACCATCTCGACATTAGGTTGCACCGAAATGGTAAAATGGAAGATGTAACCTTCCATATGCACAGGGGCATGGGACATTTAATTTAAGTATGGTGTTATGTTTTGAAATTCGTGATATGAAATTAGTAGAAAAGTAAGAAATGGAGTTGAAAGTCACACAATGGAATATCAAAATAGATGTATAGATCATAAATATCAAACACAATAGTACAAATAGTAGTTGTGAAAATAATTTATAAAAGTAGGGAGAAAAACGAAATGAAATACATGCATAAGCACAATGCAAATGTGAATGAGAAATAAATATGCAGTGTAGCAAATTTACCCAATAAACATATCATAAAAAAAATATACGGTAACATAGGAATTAAACAAGCAACATGTCGTTGAAGATCTACCGATTCTGATCAACGAACCATGCAGGAAGAAAAGAATGGATAGCACCAGAATTTAAGGAGAACAAGATAGGAAAGAAACAACTAGTATGATACACAATATGAATCAACAAACGAAGATGAATGCAAGGAACGGAAAGCAATGAACGACCCACGAGCTGAAATAAGAAGGAATCAACGAGGCAAGCAGAAATAAGAGATTTCCTGCATTGGGATCAAAAAAGCATGGGTACGGAAAGAATAAATTTATACCTAATAAGGAGTCAACAAATCAGGACAACTTTAAGAGATGTAAGGAAATAAGGAATCAAAGAATTGAATATGAAGGGATCAAAATGAATGGGATAAGACTAGTGTCCAGATCGAGTTGATTATCAAATTGTTCATGTGATCGCATGACCTGTTAAATGTTGAGTTAATCCTGACTGAGTCAAGCCTGTCTAACGTATTAGTCAAACTAACACATTATCCAAACCTGAGCTCTGATACCACTAAAAATATTGTCACGTCCCGCTTCCCAAAAACACGGAATACGAGCGCGTGACCAAGCCCAACGAATAATTTTCATCATTCATGAGCTGTAGGATCGACTCAGTATCATAACAAGAATATAAAAGAAATGTACACAACTACGCATGCATGAATAATTTATTAAACAATAGAGAACAATTGAAACAAAATAATAATATCCCAGTGGTTTTCAAATCTGAATCAAAACTTAAAAATCAGGACTATAACCCGTTACAAGGTTCATGTAGCAAAAGAAATAAATAACTCAAAGAAAACAAATATTTTAAGCAGTCATTTCTCCAAGCGAAGCCTAGAATGTCTGATCACAATTCTAGCAGGCAACTCGTCTCTAAAGTCTGTATATATAAATATAAAAAGGAAAAAATAGAGAAAACAAGACAAATGCCCTTAGTGTAAGTTAGTGCCGCAAATAGTAAAATAAGTACAAGAAATATGGAACAAGATTTGGAATCAAGAATCTAATAGGGATGCAACAAGTAATGGGGATTCAAGAAACTATCTAGCAAGAAAGACAACTCAAGTGACAAGATTGGGTGACAAATACTAGTAGTATAACAAGTGGCTAGTGAACATGCAATGGTATCAAGCATCAAGTAACAAGTATCACATACAAGTGTCGAGTAACAAGTAACAAGTCTCAAGTGTCAAGTTGTCAATTACAAGTATCAAGTAGCGAGTGTCAAGTATTATGTTCAAGTATCAAATTTCATGTATCATGTAATCAAGTATCAAGTAAGCATGTATCATGTTCAAGTATCAGGTATTAAGTCTTGTAATTATTACTATCTAGGTAGCACTTCATGTGCCATCCTTTTATCACATGGTTACTACAGTCATTGCAATTTTGTTTATGCCTAATGGTGAATTTTATAGGGCGGTGTACTCAGGCATCAAGTATCAATCAAGCATGGTTCATGAATCGGAAAATAAAATAACAAGTTTACGAAACAAGTTCATGAATCCACTAACAAGTTCAAGAACCGCACAGTGGGTTCATGAATCCAACAAGTTCATAAGCCAAGTAATGGATCCATGAATCCATCAAGATACAACAAGTTTATGAACCAAGTATTGGGAAACACAGACCCCCTTCCGAGTACACTTACCTATATTGTCCACTACTATGGTCTTTCCCTTAAATCTCGACTTATTATTTATTATTATCATCAAGAAAGCAAGAAAGTGTGCGAAAGAAGTCAAGTAAATATAATCAAGAACATGGAAGAAGTGTAGGCTAGGTAAGATACATGTTTGAGGGTCAAAACAAATCAAAATATCAAGAACAACGAGAATTTTAAATCTGGACAACATGATATTGCTGCACCAAAACTGCGATTCTCATTGCTAAAAGATAGCAAAAGTGAATCTGTCAGATGTTCTAGAAACTAGACTCCTGTCCTGTTCCAACGCATATAATTAATGTACATAAAGGTTGTGGTAACATGTGTTAAAATAGCAAACTATACAACATTTGTGTTCAGCCAGAATTTGTAAAACCGAGTTTATACATACGAAACAGGGTTGAAGCATCTTTAATTAATTCTGAGAAAATTAGGGAGTGTTCTTTAGTGTGTCTAGTAACAGCATGCAAAATTTCAAGTCATTTACTTAGTGATAGCATAGTTAAAATAATTGTAAACCAAGGTGGTGCAGCAGTTTTTGTGAATCTGCGATTTCAGACACAGCAGCAGTAAAACTGCGATATCTCTTAGACCGTAACTCAGAATTCAAAAATTCTGGATTTTATTGATAACTAGACATTTAGGGTTACATTTCATATTCAGGACTCAAGTTCAGATTTTGATTTTATCGGGGTCGAAACAGCAAGGCAAGACAGAAACAGAAACCAACTAAAACACTTTTTGTATGAAAAAAATGAATCAAAATTTTACTAGTTGTGAGCAAGTGTATCACGAAGGGTAGTGACTCTTTGATCATGTAATATATAAGGAGGAACTTGATATCATCAATGATGAATAAAGAGGAGTCACATTTACAAACTATTTGCAGTATTTCCAAAGAAAAGCTTGTACTAGAAAACGAAATATACAAGAGATACTTGCCTTTAGGACGATGATTAGATCCAATAATTTGAGAATAACGGGATCGGAATCCCGGCGACACAGCGACGAGCAAACGATCACGATGATCACGATCGGGCACGGATCTCGTTGATCAAGATGGTGATCAAGGTGAAGATCAAGCGAATTCGACGATCGAGATCGAACATAAAACATATAACAATTAGAAGAGTACCAAAAGAGTAAATATACCATGATTGACAATTGATGAATAAGAACAAAAAGTTGATCAAATGTTTAACTCACCAAGTAGAAGAAAAACGAGACGATCAATGGCCGAGATCAAGTTGATCAACCAATCGACGGCTGAGATCGAAGATAAGGAAGATGATGATCAGATCTGGAAATCAAGATCTTGATGATGATCAAGATCACCAAGGCAATCGTACGGTCCAGATCAGAAGCTAATGATCATGATGATCATGATGAGATCAACGACCCACAACGCTCTGATTGAGATCAAGATCATGATGATCAAGTTGATCGGACGGTTCTGGATGGCTTGATCAAAACCAACAGAGCTGGGGGTGCTCTGCGAGGAGGAGACAACGGCGGCCAGGCAGTGACTATAACACGACGGCGGCCAGGGGAGAGGGGCGTCGACGACTGGGGAACACAGTGCAGGGAGGGGTGTTGGGCGAGGGCATGGCGCAGGAGAAGGAGGGAGGAGCGGAGAGGCCATGGCGTGCTGATGTCGAGGGTGAGGTCTGCAGTTGAGAGGGGGATGCATCGGGGACAGGGGGTCGACTATAGTGGTCCCTGTTGTCGAGGAGAGGGGTAGGGGAAGGCGGCGCCGCAGGTGGCTGCAGGCGAGGAGTGCAGCGCTGCCGCTGCGGGGCTGTGATAGGGGGGATGAACGGGAGGGTGGCACTGCAGGGGGGTCATCGAGGGGTAGGGAGGTGCACAGCGGTGGAGCGGGAGCAGGGGAAGGGAGAGAAATGAGCGGAGTAGGGGTTGCACGTGGGGTAGGGTGAAGGCAGGAAGGTGAAGAGGGAGAGGGTGCAGGGTTAGGGTTTTGGAAGTAAAGGATGGCGGCTGAGTTTTTTTCTTTGGGTTTCAACAGTAGGATAATAGGGTTAGGGTTAGGAGTTTACATAGAATGGGTTATTGGGTTTGGGTTATCAGGTATTAAAATAGATACAATAGGAGTTCATAGAATTTGGGTTTTATTAATGGGTTTGGGGAATTAAAATGGGTATTAAAAATCCAATAAGAAAAATATAAAATTAGAGAAAAATAATAATAATAAATAGATCAATAATAATATGGTAACAAAATAAATCAATTTGTGTGCATCATATTAATACTCAAATAAAAATACAATATGGATTATGATTTAAATGCTTCCAAAAATAAAAAGTTTATAAACAACAACAACAACAAGATTATATAACAAAATATACCTTTATCAAAATAACCCAAAAGCAATAATAAATTTAAATTTAAATTGAGTAAAAAATATATAACCAATCAATTAGGAACATGAATTTAATTATGTCATTATTCGAACAAAATATAGTTTTCGAGTACACTTTAATAAAATATCTGAAATAAATTTCAAAACAAAGTGAATTTATAATTAGTCAAAATACGGGAAATATTCAGAAAATATATATTTGGGAAAACCGGGCTTACAACGTTCCCCCCAAAACTCAAATTCAAGCCCCCCCAAAACAACTTCTTTATTTATTTAATTACTAAATTTGCCGGTGGGCACGTACCTACGGTACGTCTTCAGAACGATACATCATATGAAAAAGCCTTGTAAACAGTAAATCAACAATTATGTAGCTCAAGTTTGAATAGTATGAGAATAATTAGTTGTAAATAAAAGTCCATGTTTCCATAAGTATATATATATATATACCGTACTGAAATCTCAATAATGTACCGTACCAAGATTATATAGTATGATACCAATATCCAGTATTAATATCGATGGTATACCGTACTGAAATCTCAATAATGTACCGTACCCAGATTATATAGTATGATACCGATATCCAGTATTAATATCGATGGTATATTTCATCAAAAAAAAATATCGATGGTATACCGTACGGCGCTGGGTATATTTAATAGAAGGAGTAAAAGTTTATCAATCTCGTTCATAGAAGTACAAAAGTTTTGTTTAATTCTTCGTTCTTATCATTTTCAAGTTTTCTTAGGTTTTAAGGAGTCGTGATGGTCGATATGATCTTCTGTGGTTAGTCATGTGCCTTTTTGGCTGATGGATTGGTTGCTTACTTTGTTTAGATTCATATGTGCATCTCTGTACTCTGCTCTGCATATATGTGCATTCTCACGAGACTGTTTTTGTTCCTTGGAAAATAGGTGTCTATATTTAAGTTTTGTTCATATACTAGATTTGCCCATGGGAACGTGCCTACGGCACGTTTTCGAAACGGTGCAGCATATGAAAAGTCTTGTAAACAGTAAAATAACAATTATGTAACTCATGTTTGAATAGTATGACAATAATTAGTTGTAAATAAAAGTCCATGTTTCTATTTGTATATGTTG
Organism: Hemerocallis citrina; assembly: GCA_017893485.1. Classification (NCBI taxonomy): domain Eukaryota; kingdom Viridiplantae; phylum Streptophyta; class Magnoliopsida; order Asparagales; family Asphodelaceae; genus Hemerocallis; species Hemerocallis citrina. The sequence goes on along the minus strand of JACEHZ010000220.1, from coordinate 98,093 downwards.
AAGAATAATTATAAATGAGGGTATAAAATCCAACTTCTTTGAACTTTGAGGGTGGAAAATGATGAAATTTAACTATTGAGGAGATATTTATTATTTTCAAAGTAACATCAGCAATAAAAAAAACATAAAAAATCTAAAAAATTTACAAATCTGAAATATGAAAATCTAAATTTCTGAGTAAATAGATAGAGAATGAGAGAGAGATATATATATATAATTAAATAAATAAAAGAGTTGTTTTAGGGGTGGGATGTCTTTTGGGAGCTTAGATCTGGACCGTTGATTTTCTTACTGTTGAAGGAGAGCAATTTGATAGCTTTTCTTTGTGTTTTATTATATAGACTAGATTTTCCAGTGGGCACGTGCCTACGGCACGTCTTCAAAACGATCCATACAGCAAACGAAAAGTCTTGTAAATCGTACAACAATAATTATGTAGCTCAAGTTTGAATAGTAGGACAATAATTAGTTGTAAATAAAAGTCCATGTTTCCATTAGTATATGTTGAAAAATAATTATAAATGAGGGTGTAAAATCCAACTTCTTAGAACTTTGAGGATGGAAAATGATGAAATTTAATTGTTGAGGAGATATTTGTTATTTTCAATGTAACATGAGCAATAAAAAAAGTATAAAAAATTTTGAAAATTTACAAATCTGAAATATGAAAATCCAAATTTCAAATTAAATTGAGAGAGAATGAGAGAGGGGGGGCGGGGGGGAGAAAGAAAGTCAGAAATATGAAAAAGTGATGAGAGAATATAGAGATAATAATAAAGTAATGAGTTATTTTAGTTTTGGTGGGAAACTTTTGATTTGGGGGGGGGGGGGGACTATTTGATGGAAAAATATGTTTTGGGAGGGTGAATCTGAGCCGTTGATTTAGTTTCAATTGAAGGGGAGTCACTTGATAGCTTTTCTTTGTGTTTTATTATATAGACTAAATTTTTCCGTGGGCACGTGCCTACGGCATGTCTTCAGATTGATACAACATTTGGGAGGACTGTTTGAAGGAAAAATATGTTTTGGGAGGGTGAATCTGAGCCGTTGATTTAGTTTCAATTGAAGGGGAGACACTTGATAGCTTTTCTTTGTGTTTTATTATATAGACTAGATTTTTCCGTGGCCACGTGCCTACGGCATGTCTTCAGATTGATACAACATATGAAAAGATTTGTAAACGGTAAATCAACAATTATGTAGCTTAAGTTTAAATAATATGACAAGGATTAGTTGTAAATAAAAGTCCATGTTTCCATAAGTATATATCTATATAATAAAACACAAAGAAAACTATCAAGTGACTCTCCCTTAATCCCCCAAAATCAAAGATCTAAATCTAACCTCACAAAACCCATCCCCCCCCCCCCCCCCCCCCAAAGTTAAATTCAAAGACCCCCAAAACAACTCCTTTATTTATATAATTACTAGATTTGCCCGTTGGCACGTGCCTACAGTACGTCTATAGAACGATACATCATATGAAAAGCCTTGTAAACAATAAATCAACAATTATGTAGCTCAAGTTTGAATAGTATGACAATAATTAGTTGTAAATAAAAGTCCATGTTTCCATAAGTATATATATATATATATATATATATATATATATATATATATATATATATGGGAAATGCTCCATTGAAAATGCAAATGTTGTGAAAACACGTGAAAACCACCTCGGCCGTTGTTGGAAACAACGGCCTAGGTTATAATGTCCGTTGTTGGAAACAACGGCCTAGGTTATAATACATTATAACCTAGGTCGTTGTTTCCAACAACGGCTTAGGTGGTTTTCCACGTTTTCATCGCTACAGTACGTTTTCAATGGAGCATTCCTCTCTCTCTCTCACTATATATATATATATATATATATATATATATATATATATATATATATATATATATATATATATATATATATATATATAGTGAGAGAGAGAGAGAGAGAGAGAGAGAGATAGAGAGATAAATAATTAAATAAAAAAAGGCAGTTGTTTTGGGAAGGATTTGAATTTGAGTTTTGGGGAAAAATGTGTTTTATGGAATTAGATCTGGGCCTTTGATTTTGCGGGGATTGAAGAAGAACCACTTGATAGCTTTCTTTGTGTTTTATTATATATATATATATATATATATAAATAAATAAATAAATATATATATATATATATATATATATATATATATATATATATATATAGAGAGAGAGAGAGAGAGAGAGAGAGAGAGAGAGAGAGAGAGAGAGAGAGAGAGAGATAATTAAATAAATAAATGAGTTTTTTTTGGGGGGGGGGGTTGAATTTGAGTTTTGGAGGGAAACTTTTGGGGGGAGAAATGTGTTTTGTGAGGTTAGATCTGGACCTTTAATTTTTGGGGGATTGAAGGAGAGCCACATGATAACTTTTTTTGTGTTTTATTATCTCTCTCTCTCTCTCTCTCTCTCTCTCTCTCTCTCTCTCTATATATATATATATATATATATATGCACTTATGGAAACATTGACTTTTATTTACAACTAATTGTTGACTCTTAGTTTGGTGTGCACAAAACGTGCACACTCATACTAATAAGTTTGAATTTTTTGTGTCAGATTTTCAGGATCAAATAACATCAAAAAGAGATCCAAAAGAGATTCACAAATATACAAACATGGAAAGTAACAAAGGAAGATTGCATATACAAGCAAAAGATGAAGTTATTCAAAAAGAGTTCATGATTAATTGGTCTACAAGCAAAAGAGGAAGATATCAAAGACCTGAATTTTTCTTTCTATTTTCGTGTGTTTTTAATGTATAAGATTGATTAATGATGAATTAGTCCAGAGTGGATTCAGAATATAAAGCGTGATACCGGTCGACCGCATCGCAGTCGACTGCAACCTTAGTTGCTTGAGAAGCGGTCGACCTTTCACCTCTCTACTTTATGTCAGAGAGCTGAACGGTCGACCGCACTTTGCGCTGTGTATATTTTTGGAATGTATCGTTTCTATTTTTGATCGATACATTCCTCTTCTATTTATTGGAACGAATCCACTGTGTCTTCTCCACCTAATTACTTCTGAGAAAATTTCTGAACTAATCCTTCATTTAATCAATCTGAGTGTGAGCGTTTATTTGGTTGTATTCTTCAGTCAAGATCATTAATGATCTTGAGTTTTCTTTTCATTTCTTTTCCACTTCGGTGAGATTGAAAGGACTTCAATTAGAAGTCCTGTGGGTGTAATAGGTCTCTCGACCTGAATCCGAGAATCACTGTACAAGGTTTTTGAGTATAGTGGAACGCTTGTGGCGGAGAATTGCTACAAGTAGGTGGTGTGGACGTAGACCTGAGGGTCGAACCACGTTATATCGCTGCGTCATCTGTGTTGCTTTTCTTATCACTCTTGCATTTACTTTACTTTACTTTACTTTATTGTTTTTTAATTCCGAACGATCACCCTATTCACCCCCCCTCCCCCCAGGGTGATTTACAATGGTATCAGAGTGAGGTGCTTATAAAAAGCTTAAAATCTTAAGCAAAAGTTCCAATGGCCGAAATCCTTCCTCCCCAAAACTTGTACTCATCGGAGCCTTTCGTCTCCAACGGGACAAGTCTTACATGATCACTATTTTTTGATGGAAAATGCTATGACGTCTGGAAAGTTCGTATGTCTCATTTTTTACAGATGCTCGAAGAAGATGTATGGAATGTATGTATCAACAAAACAGAAATCCCAGTTAGCGATGGAAAGAAGGCGTTCACACAGGCGGAGTTATCCCTCAAAACAACAAATTCCAAAGCCATGACGGCTCTTTATGCAGGGTTGAACAATGAAAAGCTAATGCGATGCGGGGGTAATTGCAAAACAGCTTACGATATCTGGAACAACATGCTGAAGCGGCATGAAGGAACCGCTTCCGAGGTAAAAGCTAAAGTGAATTTGTGTATCTATAAGTTTGATGTATTTCGCATGTTGCCAGGAGAAAATGTGGATCAAATGCTCGCCCACTTCGATATCATTGCCCACGAACTTGAGAGCTTGGGTAAGGGGCTTGATGATGACCGAAAGATCGGAAAACTCATAAGCTGTCTCATGCCAGAGTGGGACGTTAAGGCCGCGGCAATGAGAGAGACTTTCGAAGAGAAGGGAATCGACTACTATACATTTCAAGGAAAGCTAAAGATGTATGAGATGGAATTGTTGGAGACAAAAAGATACAGGCAAAATATCAGGATTGAACCAAAGACTAAGGAGAAAACCATTACACTAAAGGCAGAAAAGGCCCGACCATCAAAAGCTGATTCAGATCAGAGGAGTCAGACGTGGACTTTGCTCTATTAACAAGACAATTTCTTAGGTACCTCAAACACAAAAAATATGGCAGATATCAAGAAGAAAGGGAAAAGGAGAAGGAGGATGTGTGCTACAAGTGCAAGAAGCCGGGACACATCCATACAAGCTGCCCTATTCAACAAGACAGGAACAGGGAATACTATCGCTCAAATCCAAGACAGAAAAAGAAGGCGCTAAAAGCAACTTAGAGAGACTTGGATTCAAGTAATGGAGAGCAAGGCTACGACGATGTCGGCTTCATGGCTCTTGGGCATGGTGAGGTGCAATCACAATCTCACGAAGAGGTAATCGAAAAACCAACTTATGATGAACTTGTAGATATGTGTAATGGTTTGAAAGACTATGCTAAGAAACTAAGTCGTGAACTTAGGCAATATAAACAAAATTCCAATGAAATACATGACGCTTGCATAACAAAAAATCACAAACTGAAAAATAAGAATATCCTAATTTTGGAAAAACTTGAGTCATGTTGAAAAGATCATGATGTTTTGCTTGAAGAAAATGAGATTTTAAAACAACAAATTTGTGAATCACTAGCAAAACATGATGATCACTTAAAAGAGATTCAGGAGAAATCTGTTTATATTGCCAAGCTCACAAATGACTTAGATGAATGTAAAAGAAAATTTGATGAAGTAGTGGACGGATGTAATGAAGCTCTTAAACAAAATAGGATTCTTGATGCCACATAAGATACTCTTCGTTGGAACACAAAAGACGATGAGATAACTAGAAAAAGACTGTGTAAAAATGTAATTGAGCTTGAAAAGAATATTGAAAAGCATGAAGGGCCCAGTTACTTTATTACAGAAGATTCAAGTTCCTATCATGATAATCGAGGGCTTGGTTACGAAGAGCCAATACCTCATCAAAAACCATAATGTCATACACACTTGCATAAACTTCAACAAAATCATAAACCAATCCAAAACTATGAGCACTGTCTCGGCGGGAGTCCCGGTGAATGAAAGTTGCAAGTGTGCAGACTCAAGACATAGTCGTATCACATATCATTACTGCTGTAGAGTAGGACATATTTCATATAACTGTTTATTAAAAAGGAATACTAATTTTTTTGGGTAAGAAAGAATGTTAATGCAGGATCAGAACCCACTTGGACTCCTACAAAATTCTATATAGGTGGTCTGATGCCCTTAACTTAGAAGATCGTAGACACCTTGATAGTAGACGCTCGAGAGGCTCAGCAAGTTACACTAGCAACCAGCATCTCTATCAAGGAAAGAGGAGAAGGATCTTGGTCCTTCAGATAAGTATAGCATCGAGTAAAATCTACACTAGACTGAACTTATATTAAATATGCATCTGCTGAATTACTTCTGAAATACATGAAATGTGAGAAATTTAACATAAAATCAGTCGAGACTGGACCGGTCAACCGAACGGTCGACCGTCCACCCCTCTGTCACTAATCACTAATTTAAAACCTTCTATTTAGTGTTGAGCGGTCGACCGTATCGATGAACCGGTCGACCGATCAATTCAGCTAATCTGCTTATTCCCTCTCTAATATAAATACATCTTCACCCCCAACCTCTCAACCTCACAAAGAAACCCTAGCCTTCAAATATAAACCCATCTATTAAACACTCATCTCTCAATTTTTTTCATTAAAAATCTCTCAAGTGCTCTCTCATCCTTTGTCTCAATGGCTTCCTCTTCTCACAAATTGAAGGAAAAGAAAGTTGTTGCCTCCAATTCCGTCACCAAAAGGGTATAATCTTTCGCAATTCTCAATGTGCCGATCTTTACTTTTCTGAACTTGCTAATGCCCCCGCTGTTGAAATCGGGTTATAAACTTATCATCCTTGGGAGGGCAATTCTCGGTTATGGTTAGGATCCTTAGAGAATTTGGTTGGGAAAACTATCTTGCCACTTCTAGCACCCACTCCGAATCTTTGACTCGTCAATTCTATGCCAATCTTGATGGTCTTCAAGATGGTGATCTTACCCTCTCCTCTATCGTCCTTGGGAGGAGAGTGAAAATCACTCCCGAATATCTTCAAGGGAGATACGAACTTCCCGAAGGGGAATTCGATGCCTATCATCTTGATTTTAAAACCCTTGAGTATAAACCGGGCCACAACGAACATACTGTTAAATCAATGATTATCCAACAAGAATTTTCTCATCTTCCTCATCCCGCTCCTACCAACTTTACCGATACCGCTCGTGTTCTCAATAAAATTGTTAATGCTGATATTTGGCCCAAGAAAAATGATAAATTAGAAATTAGGGTCGATCAATCCTTCATCGTCTTTCTTATTCTTGGGAAGTATAAATTTGACCTCATTCGTACGATGAATTCTGCTACCACAACAAACCGTGGTCTCCCTTTTAGCTCACTTATCTACAACCTTGCCATTGATTCCCGTATTGAGGTCAAAAATTATTTGCTCAATAAAAGTCCTATGCCCATCCTCCCTCAAAAAATGGGCATTGATGTTCCATTCAATCAGCGGGCTCGTCATCGTCAAGCCCAACAACAAGCAAGGCAAGCGGAACAAGCACCATGAGCCCCTTCCTCATCGCATCGCAAAAATGCCTCCTCCTCCTCATCATCATTTGTGACCTATGAGTAGTTTGTTGCTCATCAAATGCAAGTCTACGGCTACTATACAAATACTTTTGAATACTTGCAAGGCAAAGAAGATTGGGAAATGCTTCCACCCCCTAATGTAGCGGGAGAGGATGAGGAAGAAGGAGAAGAGGAAGAAGAAGAAGAAGAAGATGATGATGCATAAATTGTAACTTATTAATGTAATATCTTTATGTATGCTCAATTCAGCTCTTATCTTCATGCATGCTAATTGTTCAAATTGAGTTAATGATTGTTGCGTATGCGTATCTGTTGGTATCAGTATTGCGGTCGACCTGGCAGTAGACCGGTATGTTCTCTGGACCCTTTACAAAATTAATTTCACTCTAGGTGATCATGCGTATCTGTTTTATCAATATATCAGTTTTGCGGTCGACCGGGTAGTCGACCGGTCTGCCCTCTGTTCATCTTCTTAACTACTGCTGTTAGGTCGACCGACCGGTCGACTTGTTCATCTTCTGGTCCTCTCTTACAGCTTCTTTGAAGATCTAATTTTTTTACGTTTCGAAGTTCTTTATACATTGCTTATGTGTATCTACACACTTTTAAAACTCTCCTTAAGCTTATAAATTATTTATTAATTTCTTGTTTGAGTTTGCAAATTTGTGTTTACCAACTTTTTATACACTCTCCTTCCTTTCTCCAAATTTTGATTTTTGTTGCTTTCATGTGTATTAGAGAGAATCTCGAATTTATGATGTTATGAAGAGCTCTCACTGTATAGCAAAGAGTCTCGCTATCAACGGTATCATGTAAGAAGATTTTCTTCCATTTTTTTGTATTCATTGTAATATCATCAAAAGTTTTCTCTTTGGTGTTTTCATTGGTGATTTGTTCTACGAACTTTCCAAGGTTTATTTTACTTATGTCTCCTCTATTTATCCCCTCTTGGTGTGTTCCAAAAAGGGGGAGAATTATTTCTAGAATGTTTTCAAAATAATTTCAAAATGTTTTCTACTTATTTCATAACAACTATGTATATTACTCTCATCCCTCTCTTATATTTGTTCTTCAAGTTCTGTATTACAGGTAGCATTATATTAAGGAGGAGTATTCACTCTTTTAAAAGCTTTATCTATATGAAAATCTGTTGTATAGGATGAGCTAAATTCACGGGAAGTATTCATATGTTGTGTTTTAAATTTTCAAACATTCATGCATATTTTGTTCACACCAGATTGTTGACTCTTAGTTTGGTGTGCACAAAACCTGCTCACTCATACTAATAAGTTTGAATTTAGTGTGTCAGATTTTCAGAATCAAATAACATCAAAAAGAGATCCAAGAGAGATTTACAAATATACAAATAAGGAAAACAATAAAGGAAGATTGCATATACAAGCAAAAGAGAAAGTTATTCAAAAAGTGTTCATGATTAATTGGTTTACAAGCAAAAGAGGAAGATATCAAAGACCTGAATTTTTCTTTCTATTTTCGTGAGTTTTTAATGTATAAGATTGATTAAAGATGAATTAGGTTTATGGTAAGAAAACATGGTGGATTCGGAATATACAACACGATACCGGTTGACCGTACTTCATGACCGGTAGACCGCATCGTAGTCGACTGCAACCTTAGTTGCTTGAGAAGAGGTCGACCTTTCACCTCTCTAATTTACGTCAAAGAGCTGAACGGTTGACCGCACCAAATTGAAAGTCGACCGCACTTTGCGCTATATATATTTTTGGAATGTATCGTTTCTATTTTTGATCGATACACTTCCTCTTCTATTTATTGAAACGAATCCACTGTGTCTTCTCCACCTAATTACTTCTGAGAAAATTTCTGAACTAATCCTTCATTTAATCAATCCGAGTGTGAGCATTTATTTGGTTATATTCTTCAGTCAAGATCATTAACGATCTTGAGTTTTCTTTTCATTTCTTTTCCACTTCGGTGAGATTGACGAGACTTGGATTAGAAGTTCTGTGGGTGTAATAAGTCTCTCGGCCTGAATCCGAGAATCACTGTACAAGGATTTTGAGTAAAGTGGAACGCTTATGGCGGAAAATTGCTATTAGTAGGTGGTGTGGACGTAGACCTGGGGGTCGAACCACGTTATATCGCTGCGTCACTACAAGGAATTTGACATATAGTGACAGCAAAAATCCGTGGGTAAAAGGCAAAAAACCGTAGGTATAGCCCGTAAAAACTATACCAACGGACATATTTTTTCGTCGTTTTTAATTAGCTATACCCACGGCAAAATGCCGTCACTATAGCCTATAGCGACAGTTTTTTAACCCGTTGGACAAAACCTCGGTGTTGTACCCACGGTTTCGTATCCATTGGTATAGGTTTTAAGGACACCACTTGCTTTCCTATACCCACGGTTGAAACTCCATTGCTATAGGTTTTAGTAATGGTTTTTGCATCCAAATATTTAAATATATACCCATCGCTCTATACAAAAAAATTCTTATTAATTACGCGTATGATAATTTAATATTTTATTTTATAATATGAATCCAATTATAAACTAAATACACAATAAAATAGATAAATGTGTTTATGAAACAAAATTAAAAAAAAAATTAAACTTCAATCATATTAAAAATTAATGAAGTATTACAAGCATGTCAAATTACAAAATAGTTAATAACCAAATACACAATTGAATTCATGTGCAGACATGAGAATCAATACTTTAAACTACGATCAACATATTCAATGACATTATAAGATAACATTCATCTGAATCCTCACTTGAGATACGACACTAACAATTTTCTTATTTTACGACAACCAGATCTTGATTGATCTCGATTCTCTTTGCAGTAATCTTCTTTTAGCATCTTGCAAATCTCCTTTACAACCTTCTTCACTTCATCGTCGGCAAACACAAACTCGACTGCATTTTGAGCAAGTTCAATCATTTCTCGCTTGTCGAGAGCCCTTCACAAACAAAACAAAACAAAAAGAACTAACTTTGGTCATCAACAAATAGTCAATATTCAGATAGCATGCAAAATGTGTCATTCGGATTCAAAATGCCAGAGAAACATATATTTGCAAAGTACCTTACTCGATCAAGCATGTGCAACAGTAAATTGAGTTGGGTCCTTGATGACTGGGAATGAACAATCTTCAGTCCTATCCTTGCTCTAGAAACAAAAGTATTTTATTAATAACTGATATAATTCAAAAATGGCTCAAAGAGAGAAGGAAGTGCAGACCATTGACATAATTAAAGCTTTGCTATGAGATACTGGAGTTGTAAGTTAACTGATGAGGAGTTAAACATCAGATTGTTATGCCACTAAGTTATAGTACAGATAAATCTAACTCCATGGTCCTGAGTTATAATTTAACGACGGAGTTATACTGAATAAGGCGTTGGCATGACTCTTATCTAGTGGTACCGCACTCCATGTCCTTTAATACTATAAAAAGGAAAAAAGATGGAAAATACTAACTAAACGAGTTTTTGTTTACTTACACATCTGTAGGCTCAATGGTGTGGAGACCCTGTAAAATAATTTTTATTACTTGCTTATGGGAACTACCCCCTTGGTGTGTACGTAGTAAAAAGTAGTAAGAAAAAAGTCAAACAATTAGCACAAGTAAAAAAATAAAGTTCAGTTCATATGCAAGATTGATAATCCTAATTAAGCATTAAAAAAAAGACTCCTTAAAATTTATTTCCAGATCTCATTATATACAAAAAAAACAAATTATGATAGTGAATATGAACATTTCAACCTGTGAATCAAAAGTGAACCACATTGCATATCACTTGCAAAGCTGAAAAATGGGTCTGACTAAAGGAAAGCATTTGACCAGCTATTTCAGCCATCACAAATTAAGAGAGTTTTATTAATCATTTCTAAAGGCTTTCGTATATGGTTCCAAAAGCTATGTTTTATAATCATAAAGTTCATGAGGATTAAGCTTCAAATACTTACTCTAAGTGCCATCTTTTTGAGCTTGTTCATTTTAGAAAATTGCTTCAAGCGAGATAAAACTACAGAATCAAGTGGCTTATCGGGAGCCAAACCACCAACTTGAACCCAGGGATGACCTGCGAAAAAATTAAACATGAATGTAAAGCTGCTTTCCCTTATGGGATTAAGCAATATACTCTTCTAATTTCTGCGCATTCGCGAATGTATGAATGTAAAGCTTTATCGTGCCATATGGCACATTAAGAAAGAAAGAATCAGTAAACGTGAAAGTAGTGCTAGTCCCCTGACTCCCTTGTTCTTGAAAATTACTTCAAATCCTATATATGTAAGAAGTTTTTCGATCCTGTTCTTGAAAATTACTTCAAATCAGTAATGTAGAACCAGAACCAATCGCAACTTGATGTGCTGAGATTGTTGGTGTCAAGTTACATAGTTATATAAATGGTTTCAATTCACAAACAAGCATAGATCCTATAAGCCTATGCTAAAACTTACATAGCTGTCAGCGGAGTGCTTGATCCACCGAGAACCTGCTCCATCCATGTTGAATATATGACCTCCCTTGTCCTAAGATCCCATGACATGCATGGATTCTATTGTGCAGAGTACTGAACCGACCAAGTTTGTTGAGACAATCTAATCGATTAACAATGTGAAATCCATTAAAATATAATATACAGGTATGGAAGGTGATATGGAATTACATATGCATGTTTCTCATACATAAGCTAATTACCCTGTGTTATTCGCAACTACTATTTTATTATGAATTTATGATAAGCAATGCATATGAAAATGCATGTGCTGAGTGAAAATACAATATAGGCATGTTCACTGCTGTCAGAAAGGTAAGATTGATAATATGTGAACAATATATCGGAAGATTTTGTAGGGAAGAGAACATAAAAGGATCTATGAAATCGGGATATATACCTGAATAATATCTTCATCTGAAAACTGTAACAAAGGTCTGAAACCTTTGTTAGTGCCAGCATTGTTTATCTGCATATTCAAACCAAACGCACATTAACAAAAATGATTTAGCACATTGAATGAACATAAACAAAGCAATAAAGAGTAAGCAAAATATCTTCTTCCATATATGATTATGCTGAATGTATCAAATGTGTATACCTTCAAAAAGGGATAGCAGCTTTACATTCATATATCGATGGATCAGAAACATAAATCTCTTCTAATTTCTGCGCATTCGCGAATGTATGGAACAAAAGGATCCGTTAGTATGTACTGGTATTGATGATTATACGAAAAGAAACCTGAAATTTTCCTTGCCTACATAAAGAAGAAACAAGAAAACAATTGTCATATTGCTAAAAATATAAATTTCGGTTGGTTATATGCAAGGATATCAAGTTTTGGAAGGATGTATGGAGCGCAAATTTTGGTACCAACAACTTTAGAGATCTTGGAGTAAGGCGTGGCATCCTCAAAATTTTGGTAACAGAACTAGATCAATATTTGATGATGATTAAACAATAAAAAAAAACTTTTAAAAAAACTCACCAGATCTATTTGAAAACCAAGAGTAACATTTGCATATCAGTATTAACTATTAAATGACCATGTAACTACAAAGTACAAATTAACATCTCTTGCATAAAACAGCGCAAATAGGAACATGAAAAGTTACCTCAAAACTCAGAAACAAAGAATGCACAATTTTATTTCTGCCCTCAATATTTCTTTGTATGTCCTGTCTCAAGATTGCCATTGTTGGTACTACCTGATTAAAATAAATGTCAGTTTTGTGGATGAGGTGGGTGAATATCTACAAGAAAATGCAAAACTAAAACTTTAAAAAAAATAAATGAGTAGACGGATGAGAGAGAGAAAACCAAGAACAAAAATGAGCAAGTTGGAGAGGTGGAGGAAGGCAACGGTTGGGATATCCTTGTCTTCTCCATACTTGACAATTGAAAGCTCTCCAATTGCGCCAGCTGCGAAGGAGGAAGAGGAGGAGGCGGCGTATGCGGGGAAGATCTCGTCAAGATCGACGCCGAGGAAGAAGAGGAGGATGCGGGGGAGAGATCGTCTTCTTCCTTTAAGTGAGGGCGACGGCGGCGGGAGGAGGGCGACGCCGACTCAGGAGGAGGAGGATTTAGAGATTGGATTTGGAGAGGTTGGATTTGGTGAGAGAGGGATTTAGGAGTTAGGGATAAATGAAATATTTTGGGAGGAGAGAGGGAAAATGAAAAAGTTGGAGGGAAATAAATTATGGACTATACCCACAGTGTTTTACCCCGTCAGTAAAATTTATAGTTACGGAATAAAAGCTCTAAAGCTATAGGATACCTATACCCACAGTTTACTATACGTCTGTAGGTATATGATGCCTATACCCATGGTTTTAGTGATCCATCACTATAGGTATCCGTTGGTATATGGCAAATTTCTTGTAGTGCGTCATCTTTGTTTGCTTTTCTTATCACTCTTGCATTTACTTTACTTTACTTTATTGTTTTTTAATTCCGCACGATCACCCTATTCACCTCCCTAGGGTGATTTACACTAATTATTGTCATACTATTCAAACTTGAGCTACATAATTGTTGATTTACTGTTTTCAAGGCTTTTCCTATGTTGTATTGTTCTGAAAACGTGCCGTAGGCACGTGCCCACGGGCAAATCTAGTATATCTATATAATAAAACACAAAGAAAGCTATCAAGTGGCTCCCATTCAATATGGTTGAAATCAATGGTCCAGACATAACCTCACAAAACATATTTTTCCGCGCAAAAGTTTTCCCCTAAAACTCAAATTCAAATCCCCCAAAACAGCTCCTTTATTTATTTATTTATTTATTTATTTCCCTCTCTCTCTCTCTCATTCTCACTATTTGCTCATGTTATATTGAAAATAACAAATATCTCATCAACAGTTAAATTTCATCATTTTCCATACTGAAAGTTCTAAGAAATTTGAAATTTACACCCCCATTTATAATTAATTTTTAACATATACTAATGGAAACATAGACTTTTATTTACAACTAATTATTGTTTTACTATTCAAACATAAGCTACATAATTGTTGTTTTACTGTTTAGAAGACTTTCATATGCTGTATTGTTCCCAAAGGCGTGCCATAGGCACGTGCCCACGAGCAAATCTAGTATATATATGTATCTTAAATTCCTTTCTAGTGAATGCCTCTAAAAACTTAGGGCTTGAGTAAACACTATAACTAGACCAGAAGTTTATATATATATATATATATATATATAGAGAGAGAGAGAGAGAGAGAGAGAGAGAGAGAGAGAGAGAGAGAGAGAGAGAGAGTAATTAAATAAATAAAGAAGCTGTTTTGGGGGGATTTGAATTTGAGTTTTCAGGAAAAACTTTGGGGGGGGGGGATTGTGTTTTGTGGGGTTAGATCTGGGCCTTTGATTTTAGGAGGATTGAAGGAGAGCCACTTGATAGCTTTCATTGTGTTTTATTATATAGATATATTCTATACTATAGATTTTTTCCAAATGACCCACTTTAAATAAATATTTACGAAACTGACCCACTATTTAAACTAATTACCAAATTAACCAACTTATTGTTTCAAACAGCGAGTTTGGTTGTAGAAATTTTTCCAACACTTGGAAAAATTTTGCTAAGTTTCAAAACACTAAACATAAACTCGCTGTTTGAAACAACAACTGGATTTGAAATACAAACAGTGAGTGATACTCGTTATATCAAACAGCGAGTTTAGTGGTAGGAATTTCTCCAACACTAGCAGAAATTTCGTCAAGTCTTCAAACACTAAAGCTAAACTCGTTGTTTGAAATACAAGTGGATTTGAACTAGACTCACTATTTGAAACAACGAGTTTAGTTTTAGAATTGTCTCCAACACTTACAGAAATTTCTTCAAGTCTCAAAATACTAAAGCCAAACTCGCTATTTCAAACGAGTTTAGTTGTAGGAATTTCTTCAACAGTTAGAGAAATTTTGCCAGGTCTCAAAATACTAAAGCTAAACTCTCGGTTTGAAACATCGAGTAGATTTGAACCAAACACGCTATTTCAAACAGCGAGTGGGACAGTTTAATAATTAGTTTCCAAAGTAGGTTAGTTGGGTAAATATTGTCAAAAAGTGGGTCATTTTGGGAAACAAATTCCTATACTAAGTGGGTGCATGTTTGTTCGATGAATCTGAAGTTCATTTTAGGGTACCTCCTGATTCTTGCTCTATTTTCTGTGACGTACTACATCTGTTTTACTTAAGTAAAAAAATCAATGTATCAAAATATATATGTTTTCAAGAATTTTTTTTTTATTAGGGTCACTCTTGTATGTGTGATGCCTCTTAATTTTGTTCAATTATAATGAGATTTTAGGCTATAAATTTGTTTTTAGTTGTTGCAAATTTGAGTTAACTATCAGTTAGTTTGGACTTGTATGCTTAATTTTCTTTTATTAGTGTTTACTCTTGTATGTTTAATTTTGAATTGCTTATAAGTTTCATCAATTGAGTTTCTAATCCTTTTTGTGCCCTTTAAAAGCTAATTTCTATTACATTTTCTTAAAACTAATTTTGGTTACCTATGCAGGATTGTCTGGCCTCTGCAAGATGCATGCCCATGTATGCTAGTTGATGCTGATGAAAGGATTTGATATTTACTGCTTTCCCCTTTTGGAGCACTTTCTGTTTATCGAAATATTAATTTGTTGAAGTCTTCATCCATAAATATTGTTGGCTGATTTTATGTTTTCATCCTCAGTATTCATGCTGCTGCATTTTTGTTTTCATCCTAGTATTGCTAATGATGTTCGATTAGTTATGTCAAGCGGCTGCCTGATTTATTCTGGATGTGCTCTCTTCTCGCTGCACATGTCTAGCCCGAAGCATGCCTTTTGTTCTTGTTCTTGTTCCTGTTCTCTGTACTTCAATTGCTGTGATATTGTTTCTGGATGCACTTTTTTCCTTCGATAGGGTTGTAGTTTAATGAGAATATTGTTTGATGTAGCTTAATGCTAATTTTGTGTGGAGGTCGGATGTCTTATGAACTCCATGTTTTGTTATTTTCTATCATTTGTAATCGTATGTGTATCTTTGATAATGAATGGTGGCTGAGGCCATACATCCAAAACAAATGTTAATTTTTGTGTGGTTAAGAAGCTTTATCAGCACTTGCAGCAACCAATTTATATATAAAATTACTGCGGAGTTGATGGTTCTTGACTTCGACTATATGTTTATGCGCTAATCAGATATATATACTTCTACTTAACTGATTTTCTTTCTTTTCTTTTTAAGGTCTGGTACTATCGTGACATTACCATTACCGTATTGATATTCAAATATTACCGAACTCAGAAGTACCTAAATCTTGGCACGACAATAGTAGAGAAGTCTATGTGCCATATACCCTTATATGATAGACGGTAGAGTAATAATAATACAGTACAGTACGATATACCGCCCTTACTTCCAAATGATGCTACAAATTTTGCATGAAGGTAGTATACACAACACTGCTCTGTAATAAATGTAAAGATTTTAATTAATCGACATAACAGTAAAATGTAGAAATTCTTACCAATATTTGATTCTATTTATGCTTTTTTATATACAATGTGTTTCTGTTGATATGTCAAATGGATAGAGAACAATGTTAGGGAACTTGTGTTGCATCGCAGTGTGGTACCAAAAATATCTATAAAAACCTAATGTACTAATAAAGGAGTGGTTGCTACGCCCCTCTGTCGGTGCCTCAGGGGGGATTGCTATAGGGTTTAATTCGGATCTTCTTTCCTGCGAAGAGGAGCACTGTGGAACGTTCTCCTTGACTGCCCGACTTAAGCGACGCTCCGATGATTGGATGCAGACGGTGACTGTGGTCTATGGGCCGAACGTGGCCACAGATAGAGAGGCCTTCTGGCAAGAACTGGCCGACATCCGTCAGCGCTGGTCGGGACCTTGGATTGTGGGTGGGGATTTCAACATCACTAGATTTGCTTTTGAGCACAAGGGAAGAGGTGCTAGCGACAGGCACCGAGAGGAATTCAATAGAGTTATCACGGAACTTGAACTGATTGATATCCCAATCAATGATAGACTTTTTACTTGGTCTAATTTGCAAGCGGATCCGGTTATGGCCAAGTTAGACAGGATTCTAGTCTCTATGGATTGGGAAGCTTTATTTCCTCTAGTTTCGGCCAGAACAATCCCTAAACCAACTTCAGACCACACCCCGATCCTCCTCGATGTGGGGAATCGGGGAGCTCGCAAGCCTAGGAAATTCAGATTTGAAAAGGCCTGACTGGAAATTCAGGGATTCCACCATTTGGTTATGGAGAACTGGGCTCTTCCCATGGCAGGCAGGGACGCGGCATCTCGATGGTGTGGAAAAATTCGTAGACTGAGAAAGAGGCTCTGTAGATGGAATCGGTCTAGATTCGCGAACAGCTGGCGTGATAAAGAGTCCTTTCTGGAAGAAATTGATGAGCTTGAGAGGGTGGAAGAAACTAGAATCCTTTCGCAGGAAGAGCGAAACAGGCTACTAGTACTTCGTGATAACATTGCCAATCTGTATAGACTGGAAGAGATCAAATGGCAATAGAGATCCAGGATTTCGTGGCTCAAAGAGGGAGACGCGAATACGGCCTACTTCCATCGGGTCGCAAGTGCAAGAAGGAGATCCAATCTTATCCTATCAATTCAGACAGACACAGGAGCTTCGCAGGATGATAAGGTGATTTCCTCCACCTTCCAGTCATTCTATAAGGATCTCTTCGGGAAGAAGAATGACTTTAGGATCCCTATGGGTGAGGACTTCTGGCAAGAGTATCAGATTGCTACAGATCAAACTGTTTCCTCCTTGGAGGAACCCTTCACAGAGTCGGAGGTCAAAACGGCTATTGACCAGATGGGAGCTGACAAGTCGCCTGGGCCAGATGGCTTTCCTATGTTGTTCTTCCAAGTGTTCTGGAAAGAAATTAAAGGAGAATTTATGGATATAATGACGGAATTCTTTCACAATAACCTAAGGTTGGGGATGTTCAACTTTGCAGAAGTTGTGTTGATCCCCAAACGGGAGGATTCTAAGTGCGTTGGGGATTTTAGACCAATTAGCCTGATAAACTGCTCGGCTAAGGTCATCACTAAGGTCCTAGCTATCCGCTTGGGAGGCATTATGGATAGTCTTATCAGTAGAACACAAACGGGATTCATTAAGGGCAGATGTATCCTAGACTGCGTGGCTACTGCTGAACAAGTTATTTACCACTGCCACAAGAGCAACTCCAAGAACTTCCTCCTCAAGTTAGATTTTGAGAAGGCTTATGACTCTGTGGACTGGGAATGTTTGCTAGAGGCTCTCAGGGGAAGAAGTTTTGGAGACAAATGGATTAGATGGATCAAACAATGTTTACACTCTAGCAAAACGGCAATTTCAGTGAATGGGAGACCAGGCCCTTCGTTCCCGTGCAAGAAGGGACTCCGTCAGGGGGATCCGCTGTCCCCACTTCCACTATTGTAGCGGATGTGCTCAGAGGAATGCTAGAAAATTGTCAAAAAAAAGGGTGGATTTCGCCTGTGGCCAGCAGCACTACCAATCAGGGTTGCACGATCCTCCAATATGCAGACGACACCCTAATATTTGGAAATGGGACTAGAGCGGAAACTATATGCTTTAAAGGGGTCCTTTACTGCTTTGAAGCCTGGTCAGGACTTAGAATTAATTTCCACAAGAGTGCGCTAATCCCTATTTCACTATCAGAAGCTGAAACTCGGGAGCATGCCACCATTCTCAACTGTGCGATAGAAGAATTTCCAATCAAGTATCTAGGACTTCCACTCCGTCCAGGGAGGCTCACTAAAGCTGACTGGTTACCTATTATTGACAGGGTGGAGGACAGACTGTCCGGTTGGAAAGGCAAATCTCTTTCTCTGGGGGGCAGAGTGGTACTCATCAATTCTGTGTTATCCAATCTGCCCATATACTACATGTCCTTCTTTGAACTCCCAAAGTGGGTGATCCAAAGGATTGACCGGATCAGGAAGAGATTCCTATGGAAAGGTGCTGACTCAAATAAGGGAGGCTATCACCTTATTAGATGGAATATCGCATGCATGAAAAAGAGGCACGGAGGGCTAGGCATCATTGACCTCAGAGATATGAATTTGGCACTCCTGGAAAAGTGGTGGTGAAAAGTGTTTCACCACGGCGGAGAAGGTTGGCAGGAATTTATCCAACCTTACCTTCGAGGGAAGGGGACAAGAAGCTTAGGCTTTCGAGTAGGATCCAAAGTCTCTCGCTTCTGGAAAGGAGTGGCGAAAGCCAGCGGACCGTTCAACTCAGCAACTTCATCTTTGATCGGCAATGGTCGAACCACCAGATTCTGGTGGGACAAGTGGTGCGGTCATCATACCCTTAAGGAAGATTTCCCAGAGCTGTTTGCTAAAACGAATCGACCGAATATCTCGGTAGCGGAAACGTGGAAAAGGGGGACGTGGAGACCGCCGGTCCAAGGAACTCTCTCTCCAAGTTTGCTACAGCAACTGCATGATCTACAAACGTGCATTGCCCAGTCTGGGGTGAGATGTGCCCAAGGCCCAGATCACATGCGTTGGGAACTCGAGAACAAGGGAGTGTTCTCGGTTAGATCACTTTACCACCGGATTCACTACCGAGGATGCAGGTCCAACTGGGCAACGGTACTATGGAAGACTAAAACACCTCTGAAAATTAGAGTCTTCCTCTGGCTTGTACTCAACAATGCCATACTCACTAGAGAGAACCTAGCCAAGAGGCAACCTCACATTGCGACCAATTGTGGGTTCTGCAATGTACACGTGGAAGATTTGAATCATCTGTTTCTTCACTGCGCCAGAAGCAAGGCCGTCATGATAGAGGGGCTGAGAGCACTAGGAACAAGTGATTATCTAAGAGACTATGAGGAACTGTGGGTCGGCTCCAGATTCGCATCATCCCATCACGATATGAAAGATGCATGGTTTATTGCCATTGCAGCAACCACATGGGTGTTATGGCTAGATAGAAACAATTTTTATTTTCGTGCTTCATGTAATTCTATTTCTAGTAATCTTACTCATATCATGCATCTAATTTCCTTTTGGGCTACAGCTGCTGCTTCAGGAGCAAGAGGAAGAATTGCAAGGGTTTTCCAGGTGGATGATTATGACGACGAGGAGATAGAGATCGGGCCAACTCTGGACTGATGAGTGGACACCCGCCTCACTACTACATATTTTGTATCAGGCCTTAGTACTTTGTTTTGTGTTGTTGTGTTTGTTGTGTTTTGGTTGCCTTTAGGCTAGAGGATGTAACCCACCCCCCAGGGTTTTGTTGGGGGTTATGTTTTATTTTCTGCACTGTACTTCTTCTTTTCCGAGACTTCGGGGTTGTTTATTAATCACTTATTAATGAAACAGGGTGGCATTATCCCACCTTTTCCTCAAAAAAAAAAAAAAAAAAAAAAAAAAAAGATTCCACACAAACACACCATCTCACAAACACACAAAAAAACGATATGCAGAGTAAACCAATATATAAATCACCCTAGGGAAGTAAATAGGGCAATTGTGTAGAATTCAAAAACTTAAAATAAGTGTGTAAATTAAAGTGATAGAGTTAGATAAAGCAAACAAAACAAGCACGCAAGACATAGTTATATAACGTGGTTCGATCGTCAGGTCTACGTCCACACCTCATACTTTAGCAATTCTCCGCCACAAGCACTCCACTATACTTTAAACCCCGTACAGTGATTCTCGGAATTCAGGCCGAAAGTCCTATTACACGCACATGACTTCTATGAATAAGCCACGTACACTCACCGAAGTGGAAAAAAAGAAAAACAAGCAAGATCTAAGAAAACAATAAAAGCTCACACTCTCGAATCATTGATTGAATAGTAAGTTCAGAAGAATAATAGTTGAAAGAGATGAATTATACTCAGTGAGTCACCTATACTCATAGACGGAAGAAAAAATTCTTTCCAAAAAAATGAAACAAAACTTTCGTATATGACTTTGTGTAAGTAACGGTCGACTACACCTTTGTGCGGTCAACTGTCAATTTCTACAACTAAAGTCGAGAGGAATTGACGGTCGATTGCATCATATTTACACTATATTTTCGATCGGCTGTATGATACAGTCGACTGTGAATAAGTGTGGTCAACCCTCTCCTGCCAGATGTAGTTTTATTAGGTGAATTCACTTTTATATTCTTTCTATAACTAACTATTCAATCAACGATTCTTTACATAATAATTTCTCACATTAACAAAAATAAATAAACAATATTGGCTGGTTCTTTTGATGATTTGAAGCACATGTTTCTTGAGGCAAATCTTTTGTTATTTAACAATCTCCTTTTGTTCTTCCTTTTTTGCTTGATGTCAAATCTTTTTGATTCTTTGTTTGGATTTTGATTCCGTGAAACCTATATATCTCAACATAAGAAGGTTAGATTTAATAGTATCTTTCGTGTATACCAAATTTAGGGCCAACACAATACTTCTTACTCAAGATACAAGTTTTTTCCATGAGATTTGATACCCCAAAACCTCTCAAAATAAATAGAGATCCCTCTCTAATATCTCACTTTAACTTTTTCTCTCTAGGCGGCATATGCAAAATCCTAAGATTTACATCTATATTTATAACCCCAAGTATTCCCTAAAAGATAAACACAAAGAAAGCCCAAAAAGTCAAAAATATCCAAAAAATTATAGTTACTATTTGGATATATATATCGAATTTAATATTTCCACTGATTTTTCCTTTATGCAAGCTTCATGGTTTCCAGTCGATTAGGACTAATTAATACTAGTGCGCCCTTGTGCAATACTGCACAAGCTTTTCAAAAAAAAATATTAAAAAATTATTACAATTATTTTGAAACATATAAATATTATAAACTACCATAATTATTAGTTTTTAATACTTCACGATACAAAAAAATTATTATCATAAAGCTATACAAACAATTTTAATCACAAAATTTGATTACATGGCTTTTGCTAAAAGAAAAATATATGTATGAAAGTATATATATATGAAAAATAAAATTTCTCATAGACAAAAAAACAGAGTATGTAGCAATTAATCCAATAGCACATTTTTTCCTATTGAAAAGTTGACACCCCGAAAGCCCAATGAATGATTCTAACCAAGTACCAAGAACCTCATTGTCATAGTTGAATCATGAAACCAAAACAATTCATATAGAATATTTCAAGAAAAAGAGAATTGAGATAAATCAGAAGAACATTATTCAGAAAAATGAACTTTCACGTCCTTTTTTACCTATTCTATCTTCACCCGGTTCATAATGATTAATGTATATATGCACCTTATAAGTAGTTTTTCTCAATGCTATAAGCAATCACCTCCAAATATTACTACAAGTAAAGTAAAACTACAAAAAAAAAGTTAACAAATAACATAAAAAACCTTGATGTTAAAAAAGGAAAAAAATCATAATGTTGGACTTTTATCATTAAGAGAGAGTTGTGTTGTGAGAATAATAATACCTTTAGTCAAAAAAATAAAAATAAAAAAGAGGAGAAAGTGGAGAGGGTCATGGATTAGAGAGAGAGGTGGAGGAGGTGGTTTTAAAAAGCGACGAGAGAAAAAGTGAATGGGAGCTAAGGAGTCCAAAAATCAAGGGGATGCAATTTAGTTGTTTATTTTCTTTGAAGTTGAATTTTCTCAATTTAAATTCAAATTGCAAAATCATAATTTGAGTGTGAACCCCTAATTTTTCTCTTTTTTCTTTTTTTTCAAAATAGAAAAGGGAAAGAGGTGTAGACTTTTTTTACTTAATATATAGTGTAATCCCTTAATTAACCACTAATCCAACTAATTAATCCGCAAGCTTCTAAACCCAACTTTCTTCCTCTTTTATTTTTTTTCTATTTATTCTTCAGTAATCTCCTTTAAACTTGCTTTGCACATAAGCCCAAAATTTGAGTTTTAATCCAAAAGAAAACTCAATAATCTCCCACTTGGATCAAAACACATGACTTCAAAAAATTATATCTTTTTTTGCATTACCTCTTCTAACCTCCCATTCTTTGTGAAATACCGAGTACCTCTCAACTCACATAAAGAGTACCCCACGCCCCTCCGCCATGTGAAGGGCACACACCCCCATCATAAACTCGTGAAAGGCGTTCCCCTCCATCTATCGCATAAGGCACGAATAATGGAGAAACAGTACTCTCCCATTTTCACCGTATCGGATTCCGTGTTACTAAACTCACCAATTCACAGAATCTCCACCAACACCGAACATGGTACAAGACTTCTCAAAAGTCAAGGTACTCTCTGTAAAAGCCGTCGTGGATGATACCTCCATAGTATCTGCAGATTGCAAAACATCACTCACAGCCTCTTTACGACCAACTTGACCATACTCATCGACATCACCATGCATGTCGATACCAATGATCTTAACATCACAAGAGAAACTCGAATTTTCTTTCATATCACAAAGAAACCTCAGCGCAACATACTCCTGCTCTCCTCTAGGATCCTTTTCACCATGGTCATCAACTCTCACTATATATGCAATCTCTACACCTGCCCCACAACTCTCAGCTCTATGTTGTACCCCACAAAACCCACATCTCTATTTTGGCTAAGAGTCAACTATTGGAGAAACGCACACCTCGTTTCTAATCATGTGCAGTGATCCCTCATTCTTCCCACTTGCTACAACCTTTCAACCAGCAGCTATGCACCACTCTCCATCACCAAGCTTTGTTGGAAAGCCCTCTTTTTCGAGCCTCCCTGTTGAGATAAGATTTTCTCTCAAGTTTGGGACATGTCTTGTCTCCTGCAAGACAATCTGCTTACTATCATCGGCTTTCGCGTGAATCGTTCTAGTTCCAATTAAAAGGCACTGCTGACTATTACACATGATCACATCTCCAAAAAAAATCTCTTTGTAGTCCTTCAACACCTCACTCTTCAAAGTGAAATGAAAATAAGCCCTATTCACATGTTGCGCTCTTCAAAGTGAAATGAAAATAAGCCCTATTCACATGTTGCGCTACTAAACCCTTACCTTAATTTCTTCAAGTGAAGAATTTGATACGTTGCCACGGTTTCTCATACACATCCATGAGAATCTTTATCGTCTCCTTCATGATATTTCTTCGAAATGTGAAATACCGCTTTCTTACTCTGTGTTAACTGAATCACCCCAAGCACCTTCTGGTCCAAATGATATCATGATTTCCAGATCTTTGTATCATTGTCTGCACTTTCAGGCTTCTCATCAAACAACAACTCATCTAGATCTTTCTGATGGAGGTACGCCACCATCCGAATCTTCAACATCGTAGAATCAGTTCCACCGAATTTTTCAACTCTCGACTTGCTAACGGCCATCACGAAACCCTAAGCTCTGATACCACTTTGTAGTGATCAAAATGCCCACAAAGACCTAATACGCCAATAACAAGATTCCACACAAATACAAGATCTCAAAAAAATACAATAATAAAATGATATGCAGAATTAACCAATACTTCTTACTCAATAAGTATAAAGACCCAAAATTTTCCTATGTGATTTTCTACCCAAGATCTCTCAAAATAAATAGGAAACTCTCTTTAGTCTCTTACTTTAATTTTTTCTCTCTAAACAGTACTTGTAATATACACGTGCGATGCACATATTAATTTTTTTTGAAATTTAAAATAAAAACTTTGATTTACATGTGTGATGCATGTCTTGATAAATAGGATTATATATTTTTAAAATTAAATGTGAAGACTATAATGGGAGGGTCGGAGTTGCACGTAAATAGGTAGATTTACAACTCCAACTCTTCTATGATAATAGTTATTATATATTATATCATAGATAAATGGATAGATAGAATGATAATAATTTACACATGTGATGTACATTTAGTATATTAAAAAAAATAAAGTAAAAAATCTGACGTAGTGAGGACTCGAACCTGAGACCTCCTTCATATTAGTTATGTACGTGTAGTGCACATGTTGGTAGATTTACAAATGACACTAAGACCTTTTTCCATTATAATATTAGAGATTAGAGAAGAGATAGGTAAAATTTTAAGATTTATATTTATATTAATAACCTCAAGTAAATCCTAAAAGATAAACAAAAAGAAATACCAAAAAAATCAAACACAATATCCGGACAAATTAGTGTTTGGATATATATGGAATTTAATGTTTCCTTCGATTTTTCTCCTCAAGCTTCCTGATTTTCAGTAGATTAGGATTAATTAATATCTCTTAATTAAACACTAATCCAACTAATTAATTGGAAAGCTTTTGAATCCAACTTTCCTCCTCTTCTATTTTTTCCTAATTTTCCTTCAGTCCCCTCCTTTAAACCTTCTTTACACATAAGCCCAAAATTTGTGTTTTAATTCAAATAAAACCCAACACACAGTTTGTTCTCCAATGCTCTAAGTTTGTTTGCATTTAAATAATTCTCATTTTTATTTTGTTAACATGCAAAATGTCCCATTTAAGAACTTGCTTAGGGCACCTGAAACTCAGATACGTCCTTGTGTAGGTTCAAAACTTGCATGGGCCTGCATGGGCTAATTAATTTTTTAATCATTTTTATTTTTAAAACTAATTATTTTTCATAGTCATACATGTCATTTTACCATTTTATGAATTTAATATTATTTTTTACTTAGTCAATGTATGTCACTCTATGATATTTTTTCAATGTTCTATGGTATATCATATTTGCATGTTTATGATAAATTTCTAAACAAATTTTCAAGTGCATATGGTTATTCTACATTTTAAGCTTCCAACTAGTATTCTCATATACATACATTCATCATCATTTTATTCTGATCATGTTCTTTAATATATCATATTTACCTTTTTGAGATGACATATTTTGTTTTTGCTATTAGAGTTTGTCTGAGTTCTTTTTTGCCATAAGACATTTCATATAAAAAGCATACGCTAACAATTAAATTTTTTTAAAAGCATATATATAAATTTGTTTTCATTTAAATAGTTTGTTCTCCAATACTCTAAGTTTGTTTGCATTTAAATAATTGTCATTTTTATTTGGGTAAATTGCGTATAAAATCACGACCTTTTTATGAGTTGCAAATAAAACCCCACTTTTTCAATATTGCAAATTAAATCATCACCTTTTCTAAACATTGCAAATTAAATCATACCGGGCTGTTCAGCCATACATGCTTGTCTGGGATATGTCTGGCTGAACGAGCATGGATGCAAGGGATCCCATACATATCCCAAAACCTACATCGGCTAATGATTTATACATCGGCTAATGATTTAATTTGCAATGTTTAGAAAAGGTGATGATTTAATTTGCAATATTGAAAAAGTGGGGTTTTATTTGCAACTCATAAAAAGGTCGTGATTTTATATGCAATTTACCCTTTTTATTTTGATAACTTGCAAAATGCCCCATTTAAGAACTTGCTTAGGGCCCCTGAAACTCAGATACGCCCTTGTGTAGGTTCAAAACTTGCATGGGCCTGCATGGGCTAATTAATTTTTTAATCATTTTTATTTTTAAAACTAATTATTTTTCACAGTCATACATGTCATTTTACCATTTTATAAATTTAAAATTATTTTTCACTTAGTCCATTTATGTCACTCTATGATATTTTTTCAATGTTCTATGATATATCATATTTGCATGTTTATGATAAATTTCTAACAAAATTTTTAAGTGCATATGGTTATTCTACATTTTAAGCTTCCAACTAGTATTCTCATATACATACATTCATCATCATTTTATTCTGATCGTGTTATCTAATATATCATATTTACCTTTTTGAGATGACATATTTTGTTTTTGCTATTAGAGTTTGTCCGAGTCCCTTTTTGCCATGAGGCATTTCATATAAAAAACATACGTTAACAATTAAATTTTTTTTGAAAGCATATATATAAATTTGTTTTTATTTTAATAGTTTGTTCTCCAATGCTCTAAGTTTGTTTGCATTTAAATAATTTTCATTTTTATTTTGTTAACTTGCAAAATGTCCTATTTAAGAACTTGTTTAGGTCCCCTGAAATTCAGATACGCCCTTGAGTGCATCTCTCTCATAGATGTTACGTTAGATGTTAGATATATATAGAGAGAGGTATATAGAAAATCTCTAACTATAGTCATGATTCTCCATTATCCAATGAGCTGAAAAAGAAAGTCATACAATTAGAATCATATGATAAATATCTAAGAAAAGATGGTACCAAAGACATCCTAGTTAATTCACCCAAAACTGATCCAAAACAATGAGTCAACCCAAAACTAGCAACCAACAATTGGAGAGTGAGACCACAACATGAGGAGGGATAGATATATCAGTATTTACTGTTATTCGATCATTCTATCTCTATTTGGCTTTGCTTATTCTTCTCGCTTTGCCTCTCTTTGTTTGCCTTGATTTTCAGTATGAATGCAAAACATGAACCAACAGTAGAGAGAGCGCCATAATCTAAACAATTTAATAAACTAATATATCCCA
The DNA here is from genome assembly GCA_017893485.1 of Hemerocallis citrina. NCBI lineage: Eukaryota > Viridiplantae > Streptophyta > Magnoliopsida > Asparagales > Asphodelaceae > Hemerocallis > Hemerocallis citrina. The sequence goes on along the minus strand of JACEHZ010000220.1, from coordinate 70,718 downwards.
TATTATAAACTAGTCTCGAAAATTCTATATACTTTCTTGACTACTTTCTCAGCTGGAGAATATTCATCATGAATGACCCTACAACCCAAAATTGAGATGATCACAGTAAGTTAAGCAGTAAGGGAAAAGTATTCATTGGAGAGTTATACATGAACAAACACACTTTTTTATTATTTTATACTTTCATGATCTCAATTGGATTTCCCTCAAAGATTACTCCAACATCCAACAAAACAAAGGTATTGCGTTCACTCAATAAATATACTTTGCAAAATCTCTACATCCTCTAGAAAGCAACTCCCACTGTCCCACATTTGCTCACATCATTAGTCCTCACATTTCTTTTGAGATCACACTATGTTCATCATCATTATCATCATTATAACCAAGCCAAACTGTAGAAACTAACATGTCGAAGATCCGAAATTTCTTAAATAAGACAATCTCCAACTCACAACATCAAAATGGTGTTACTTTTACACTAAAATAGTATAAAAGCCACATCAAACAGTAACTTCATCTCCAACTCACAACATCATTTTTAACACAAAAAAAAATATTCCCTTCATATTCTCCTTTACCTACATTTTTATAACACAAAAAATGGCGTTGACGAACAGTGCCACCCCATATTTGGCGTAGCATTGTTCATCCACACCGAATTTGCCAAAATTGAAGCTGGAATTGGCGTTGGATTGAAGCACCATCCAGGGCCATTTCTGACATTAAGCACCAAAATGGCGCTAGGTTGGAGCTGCCTAAGTACCAACTTTCCTTTAACAAGAGAAACTCATTTATATTAAATTTTGATCCAACATAAGTGTGTGATCTATTTAGGTCCATTATGATGAAAATTTTCTTAATAATTTCTGTGAGTTATAGTACAAAAATCTCATATGTTTTAAAACTTCTCCTATGGAAAGAAGTACAAATTTCTAATATTATAATGGGACAGTTGGGATTGTCATTTATAAACAACCTGTAATTTATAAAAATTCATTCAACCATCTAATCTCAACCATTCATTTTAAAGTGGAAGGTACATTAACCATTCATTTACTCAACTGTTGTTAGTTACCATAATACCTTCAAAGTTCAAATTTATTTACGACATAATTATTTACAAAAGTATCACTTGTATACAATAAAGTTTGTGCGGGTAATTTCTAAAGAGTGTGATAAGTAAATGGAGGTCTCAAGTTCGACACCAGATTACTTCTTATTATTTACTTTTAAAAAATTTAAATAGAACGTGTATTGCACGTGAAGATTATTTGAAATTATTAGTGTACTAGTAAACATAAAGCGTCTTAGTTCTGGATAAGAGAGAATCAGTTCCCACGAAATCTCTTCTATTAGAATCTCTCAATTATTAGGGAAAATCAAAGTAGAAGTCACTTTCATGTTAAGAGAAGCTCCACAGTTGGTATTTTCAAATCTTCCACGATGCACAACGAAGATCTCCAATCTCGTCGTATAGTTTAGATTCGATCCTCTAAACCTCTGATTCCCAACAGTTTAAACTTTCATCTTTATGCATTACCGGAATAATTGTTGGATATATAGGTATATTCTAAATATAATAGAATATTATTGTGTATAATGTTCTATGAAGACAACACGTGCTTTGCACGTATTGTATGCTAATTGTTGGACCGGGTTGACTAGCATGAAGCCCAGTACCCTAAACCCAGTTTCATCCCATATATACTGATCTAGAGGTAGTGCTCTGTGATATTCCAATTATGATAAGCATGATATAATATATCTTAAGTCAGTAGGATATTAAACCTAAATCTAATTTCATTGCTATTGTCTCTCATAATCTCTAACAATCTTAAGATATTAACCATTAACATTGAGATTAAGAGAGAGAAGTTCTTTCAACATACATCAAAACCCAACACCAGTGTCGACTCCCGCCGTCGCCCTCGCCGTCGCGGCCACAGGCACTGCCGCGGGCCACCGACTTTCGTCACCGTCACCGTTGCTGTCACAGGCGCCGCCACTAGGGCTGCTGCAGGCCACCGATCTCCGCCTCCTTCTTCCCCTGTCGATTTCTTCTCAGGTCGAGCACATCACAGCGACTGGGGAAGAGAACATATCCACAATTTTTGACGATTTTCTCAATTTGTGTGTGAACTTGGGATCAGATCTCACTGGATCAACTCAGATCCTAATCCTGGTTGCATTTTTTGATTGGATTCAGTATTGGCGTTTGGTGTTTTGCAGAGAGTACGGGATTTTTTGCAACAGTATTCAAATTAAAATCCAATCCTCAACTAAAACAAAATTCTCATCAACATTGGTCCACTCTAAACTTTATGATCTGTGATGTTTTATTTGATTTAATTTTCATTTTAATGTTTATTATATAGTTTTACAGAAAAACCCTTCCTTTTACTGAAATTATGCTAGTAGTAATTATTCAGAATAAACTCTCTAGATTTTGGAATTTACCGTTTATTTCTTAAGATGGAAAAACTGAATCGAGCGTACAAGATTGTGAAACTAGATATGTTTGATAGTTCTGAATTTAACAGTCGGAAGATGAATGCACAATATGAGATGTGAATAAAATTATTGGAGATAGAGCGGGAGGTGAGAATGTTGTTTGGTCTGGATCCAAGTATGATTGGACTGGATCAGATCTAAATTAAAGATAAATTTTCTACCTGCATATATATTTTAATTATTTGTTGTTGCTAAGTGCTAAAGTTTTAAACCGTGTTAACCGTTTTTTAATTAAATACAAGTTGCACAACTGTTTTGACTATGTGCTAAGGATCAAATATCTATTTTGATAAGTTAAATTATAGGTTTTGACTGTAAATTTGTATCTCCAATTAAATTGTTGTTAGAATTAAATAGTGTTAATAATTTTTTTAATTGGTTAATGAATGTAAGAACTTCAAAGTTACTTACATATTGTGTGTTGGAGACAATGGATATGCATTACGGTTGAATAAGTCTGCACTACGCAGGCCTCTCCATCGAATTTGGAAAATTCTTCTAACTTGAAGTGTCGGTATGATCTACTCTATTCTTTCCTAGTACTTTCATGTGATGAATGTGTTAATGTTTTATGTGTTTGATCACATGATTAAGAGTTTTAGATCATAATTATTCTCATTTTGAAACTAGCCTGTTTTATATTGTTTAGTGTGTCTTGTCATACTATGTATATAGATATATTGGGTAACACATCGTTTGCAGTTTATGTGAGATTGTATGTTTTCTTCTCTAATAAAAGTTAACTAGTAATTTACACGTGCGATGTACGTTTTAATAATTTCAAAAAATAAAAATAAAAACTCTGACGTGGGGGGGATTTGAACCGTAAACCTCCTTTATATTAGTTATGTACGTGCGTTGCACATGTTGGTAGAATGAAAAAAATGACAAATGACACTAAGGCCTTCTCCCATTATAATATTAGAGATAAATAAGATGTAATAAATGTTTGTAACTTAGGAAAGAACATCTTTTAGTGCATGATATGACTCCATTAGTTACACTTTGCTCTTTCTCGTTCCTTGTACTGTGTGTGCAAAGTTGAATTATAACATGTTAGTCATTATCTCGTTTAGCATTTTAAAGATGATGAAGAACGAATAAACAAATGAGCTCTTCGCTCAATGTGTTTGAGCATATGGACATTGTTAGAACCACAAGAGAAAGCAAACAGTTTTGTGAAATTTGATAGAGTAATTTTGTAGTAACTCATATAATTAATAGTTTATAATGTGCTTGAATAATTAATGACATATGTAAGTTAACAATGAAGAAATTGACAATAGTAGTTCTGATTTGTGCAGTCTTTGAACATGGCATAACAGGCTAGGACATATGAACTATATATAAATTGTGTGTTCTTGTAAAACTCATAACTGCTATATGAAAGCTCATTAAATATAACCATTGTGAAATTTGTGCTCAGATTATGATCACTAGAAAATTATTTAGTATGGTCTCTAGGAGCACACAACTTCTTAAGTCAATACATTCTGATATTTGTGATCTCTGTAACTTTGTGACTAGATGAGACGATGATTGGTCAGAAGTATTTAATCACCTATGTAGATGATTATTGAATGTTTTTCATATATATATGGAGATTGAAGCGATCGTTATTTTAATGAATAGAAATCTAGTTAAATGCTAAGATCAAAAGGCTTCAGATTTGATAGAGGTGGTGAATATGTTTTAACAATTTTAAGAGAAGTTTACGTTTGACATAATCTCCAGTGCACTCTATTTACAACAGTCAAAACGGTATTGATAAAAGTTAAAATCAAACACTTTGTGAAATATTGAATTCTATATTATTGACTGTTGTTTGACTTTGTGTAATTATGGGTGATATTATATTGTTAATCATATTTTTAATATGTTACTACACTCTAAATTATTTACACCTTATAGACTATGAGATAGAAATGCAAATAATTTGTTAAAGAGAAAACATGTGGTGCGGTACATTTGTTAGAGTACATGACCCTAGAAGACCTAAAGTATGACATATAACAAATATTTGTGTGTGCATAGAAAATACAGAATGTAGTTCTGTGGACAGATGTTGATTCTATCTAATTTGTGTTAGAAGAATCTAGACTTGCAGAGTTCTTTGAGGATGTGTTCATCAATGATAAATGTATGAAATTATCTATTCCTAAAGACACAATCAATAATTCATTGTTAGAATTAAGAACTAGCCTTATTGATACTGAAAATTTTCAATGAAAAATGAGTTAAAAAGAGTCTTTAGTAGATAATGAAAAGAATTTGTTGTTATACAATAATACTTTAATTTAGTTGATTTACCGAAATGGGCTAAAACTATCGTAAGTAAGTTGGATTTTGTAGAAAAAACTTAATTTTGAAATGATCAGTAACAATCTTAATGCAATTTTTGCAGTTGAATGATTGATTGAGACAAGTGGAGAAGATTTGTTTGTCATCTACTCACATGTCTGTCCTATTGCTACAATAAGTATTCTTCTTGCTCTTACTTTTGTTTAAAATTTTGTTATTCATGAAACATGTTTAAACAGTTTTGTACTAAAAGTTTTGTACTTGATGTTTTGTATTGAAAAATTTTGTACTAAACAGTTTTGTACTGAAAAATTTGCACTAATATGTTTAGTGAACTAGATTTACAAATTGATAAAATCATTGTATGTTGTTAAAACATGTGTTAATCTTGAGGCACAAATAATTTTTCAGACTTTTAAAGAGCTTAGATTTGAATCAAGTAATTCAAATAAATGTCTTTAATTCTATGGTGAGTCAAATATAATTGCCCTCATTTATTTTTATATTTTTGACATGCTTATTGATTGGAAGTGACATCTCCATTATGAATAAAGTTAAAACTGTGTTATCCAAAAAATTCAGCATGAAACACCTAAGTGTTTTGGATATCATATTAGGTATAAGGGTGAGTTTCGGTTGGGCAAGGGATAACCCTTAGTCATACTCATCAAATGAATAATGTGTTCCAAAAGTGGAGATATAGTGATTGAAAATGTGTTTGAAATACCTTATGATTATGATAAAGGTTTACACCTAATGATGGTGCAACTATGAGACAGTTAGATTATTCTAAACTAATTAGAAGTCTCATATATACAAAGATCTGCACTAACAGACATAGCCTTTGAGGTAGGTATGATCTACAGATTCAGTACTAATCCTATTAATACACATTGGAGAGCCCTAAGAGGCTAATGAGTTACTTGAGAAGTACTCAAGAGTTTTCTTTGTGCTACTCTAGTCATCCTTCAGGAATGAATGGAAGATCTGATGTATTATAATGCTCAGAATTTAGTGAAAGTCGATAACTAGTGGATATGTATTTACACTATGAGGAATAGAAATGTTATGGAAATTAAAAGGCAAACAGGCATTATGTTATCATCCATGAAATCAAACTTCTATGTGTTATCCTCTGTAGGAGAAGAGACTGAGTGGATTGAAGAACTTGTTGCTAGTCATCCATTAAGAAGTTTAAGTAACTCTCTAATTCTATTCGCCGACTATCAAGCTACAATGCACTGTAGCTCATAACTCACTCTATAATAGTCGAGAAGTATATTAAGGATGAAAGAAGCCAAGTTGAAAATTCTCATAAATAAAGTGCAATTGAGATAAAATATGGCTAACGCTCTTCCTAAGAGACTTGTAAGTAATCTAATTATCAAAGTTGTGAGGAATATAGAGTTAAAAGCTATTGAGCCAAGAGTTGTAACATCCTAGTTGTTATTATGAATTAGAATCTAATTGGAGCCAAAGAAAAGTTCAAACTTAAGTACCAATTTTAGGCAGTTGGCATGCTTTAGATAATTTGAAAAGTTCTATTGAAATTTTGTTAATATATAATTTTATTTCAATTTTGATGATGCTATATATTCTCATAATTTACTAAGAATCATCTCATTATTCCAAAAGAAAGCATGAAAACTTGTCGACGTTTTCGATGTTTAGAATTGTCATTATATCATTCCAATTTTGGTGAAATATCTCTTTTATAGATTTATGTTTCATTCTAATTTTGATGATTCAGAATTAACCATAATTGATTTGACTGTCCTATCATTCCAGTATGAAATATAGGATAGTTCTTATGTTGAAACTATAATAGTTTTTGTTCTTTATTTTGTTAAATAAACTTGATTGTGATGCTTGCGTTACATTTTGCTAAGTTATCGTTGAATTGTACTAAGTTCTTTAGTGGAACTAGATACTTTATGAAATTCGCTAGAATTCTTAAAGATGTGTCTCTTGATATTTTTATTTTCAATAAGCTAGCAAAGATGGAGGAGTTGAATCTATCAACATAGATTTCAGAATAACAATTTGTTCGAAATGGATGAGTAAACATAAAGCAGTTTGTAAGGATATAGTTTTGGTTTATTTTTCTCGAGAATAAATTTATCACTTGCTTTGGAGAACATCTGTTGAGTTTAAGACTCTTGTGTTCATGAGCTTAAAACTCATATTTTGTTCTTGAAGTTTTCTCTAGTTGGTTTAGTCATAGTGAACTATTCAGTTTTGATATGGTCTTTGAACAATTTGGTTATTTTTGTTTAGTCTCATTTGAACTATTCGAGTTATAATTGATTTAATCTATGAACTATATTATTTTATGATCCAATGATATAACATGGCATTGCTGAATATATTGGAAATATAGGATGAGATTATTGGATATATAGGTATATTCTCAACATAATAGAATATTATTGTGTATAATAATCTATGGGACAACATGTGCTTTGCACGTGTTGTATGCTAATTGTTGGACTAGGTTGACAGGCATGAAATCCAGTACCCTAAACCCAGTTTCATCCCATATATACTGGTCTAGAGATAGTGCTCTGTGATATTCCAATTATGATAAGCAGGGTATAATATCTTAAGTCAGTGGGATATTAAACCTAACCCTAATTTCATTGTTATTGTCTCTCATAATCTCTAACAATAATTATCTATCTTAAATTTTTTTGCTTTCAAAAGATTTTCCTAAAGTAAGGTTGCTCCTAATTTTGGTATGGGAGTAGTCAAATACGAATTTATTTTATTAAGGGAGAAAACAATGACTGGATCGTCGATCAGTATCTGAATATGAGTGGCTAAAAGCACCAACCTACAAAAAGTCTCGCACTGAAACTAGAACCTGTAAAAATTCTCACATCGGAAATTATTCCAGCATAAGATCCTCCAAAATTCAAACCAATCACTAGAATAATAACAATAGGGTATTTTTTGGAGAAAGTGTCCAGAAATGTATCTTCTTTGATTTGAGGGGTTCAACTAACAATTGTAATTGGACATAAATTTCCTTCTTGGGCATCAAACAAACCTTAATTGCAGATCTGGTTGAGTTAACGGGTCTGGAGATGGCCCATATACTTCAAGTTGGGTCGTTTTGCTATAAAATTAACATGCATATTGAAGATCATATGACTTGATATTTTATCTGCATCAACTAACTTTTTCAAAAAAAAATTATCCTAAATCATAATAAACTTTTGAGAAAGGGGCAAAATATAAGATTGTGCAATTTATTCTCACATAGGAATGATAATGGGCCGGGGTTGGGTAGGGCCTTGCATAAATCCCAATCCCGGCTCTACTTTCTTAAGGGCCTTAATTTTCGACCTGGCTCTGGGCCTCGACCTTACCCTATGACGACCCAGAGACGACCATAGACTTTTATTTTAGATGAAGAAGTTTATCTAAATTTATTCGTTATCAGACATAAATAACACTTCAAACTTTTAATATTCTTTAATATCTTCAATTGAACGAATATATCAGACGATTATACAATGAGAATAACATCAAGAATTTTTTTAAAAAAAGATAGTCAAATGATTTTTTTAACTCAAAGATGATCAATGACATTGTCATCAACTGGCGATCTTCATTAAAGAGTTTGTCGCGCAACATTGAACTTAAAAATTACTACAAATATTACAGTACCACATACTCAATAACCTCATGAAACTCAAAATACCACATTAAGTAAAAATTATTTTTATCATATCATGTTATAAATTTATAATAGTATAAATAAAAAGATCGGTAACATCTGTTTCAAACCTAAATCTAATAAAGTTGTTGTGTTTCCATATTTAATGTTTAGAGAGTATGTATGAAACCGGTAAAATGGGTCAAGATTATGATCATATATATATATATATGAGCTTGAATATGACCTACTTAGAGCATCCACAATGGTGTTTCTCATATTTGAGAAAATTGCAGATATCGAAATAGGAAATAAAGCGTATGTATGCAGTGGCCATTTGCTAAAACTTTCTCAAAAAATAGAGAGACGGTACAACATGTATTGTCTAGTATGTTCAGTAAAAAAATTATTTAATAATCGGAAGAGACGGGATATCTCTCGTAATTTTTAAAAATTTTATTAAATAGTAATCAGTTATTAAATAATAATTAGTAACTAAAAAGTAATTAGTTAATTAATTATTGATTAAAATAATACTAAAATATTTATTAATTACTTCCTAAAGTGAGATTAGTTGTTAATTAATGGGTTAATTAGGTTGAAAGTGACATCTTCAATGTCAAACGGGCGTGTTGTCCCGTTTGTCGATTTTTTAGATCGGATGGGACAACATGTCCCGTCTAATCCAATTTTTTTTTTTTGTTTTATATGTTGTACCGTCATGTACCGTCTGATCATTAAAAAAAACAAACAAAAAAAAACCCGAACGAAACAACTTGTTTCGTCTGATCCCATTATAAAAAACAACTGGACAGAATAATATGTTCTGTCCCCTATAATTTGCCAGTTCGTTTCTCAAATATAAAAAATGACTGTAGCGATTTTGTCAAAATATGGCAAAATAGCAAACGACTGCATGCCATCGTTTCTCAAATTTTGAGAAAATGACAAATATAGCAATAGACTGTGGATGCTATTAGGACCTTAAAAATATTAGGGCTCAGACCGGGTCGGGATAGGAGCTAGGTTAAACCTTGGCTCTTTCTTTAGAATGGTCTAATTTTCGGGTCCTAATCCTACCCATTTATAAGAGGATTGGGACTAGAGAAGGGCTTTTGTTAGGGCCGGGGTCAACGGCCCCAAGAGCCCTCCCCAGCCCATTATGATCATTTCCAGTCACGCATCATCATCATCATCTACTAGCTCTTTGGTCGTTTAAAGTGACTCCAACTCTTGCTCACTTCTCACATCTGTCTTGTTTTGATTGCCTCTTCTCTTTTCCACGGATTTGACGTAGATAAACGTAAACAAAAATATCACATCCAAGCCTTTACCTCACTGCGGTGATTCACCTTTCTGAGCTTGATCATTTGCTGCGCTGTCCCCATATGATCCTTGAATATCAAGTCTCATTTCATATCATTATCATCGTACAGTACTAAGTTAAATATGAATTTTTTTCCTACCAACTTTTCGAAAACAAATACCAAACAGGACCACTATTGATGTAAGTCAGTAAACTGACCCACTCATTGTAATATTAGGATTGCTATTCGAAACAACAAGTTTAGCTTTAGTATTTTGAGACTCGATAAAATTTTTCAAAGTGTTGGAGAAATTTATATAACTAAACTCGTTATTTCAAACAACAACGCTAATTGAACTAGTCCCGCTGTAACAACGAGTCTAGTTATATTAGGGTCGCTGTTCGAAACAACGAGTTTAGCTTTAGTGTTTTGAGACTTGATGATATTTCTCCATGTGTTGGACAAATTTCTATAACAAAACTCGCTGTATCAAACAACGACCATAATTGAATTAGATTTGTTGTTTGAAACAACGAATCTAGTTTAATTAGAGTTGTTGTTCGAAATTGCGAATTTAGTTTTAGTGTTTTGAGAATTTGTAAGATTTCTCCAAATGTTGGAGAAATTTATACAACTAAACTCTTTCAAATAACTTCTTATTGGAAGCAGCGAGTGGATTGATTTGATAATTAGTTTTGAAAGTGGGTCTGTTTAGTATTTATTTTTCTAAAGTGGGTCATTTTGGAAAAATATCCATTAAATATTGGATGGTGACAAGGATTGGGTATGGGCATTTCATTAGGTGTGTAATTAGAGTTTATATAGTAGAATAGTAAGTTAAATATTGGATGGTGACAAGGATTGGCTTTGGACATTTCATTAGGTGTGCATTAGTCATTGGAGTAGATATTGGTGATAGGGATATCCTTAATTATTAAGAAAGAGGCATGTATATGATCAAAACTAGGGTTTTACTAATCTAGGGTATCAGTACATTAAGTGTTTAATTGAGACTAGGATAAAAAATTGAGACTAGGAAAGCTTTAGTCGATAGTTTGAGAGTAATGAAACTGCCAAAATATATTTTTTAAAGTAAAAGTGAAATCTGGCCATCCTGTTTCATTAATAAGAAATTAATAAAACATACTCAGAGTACTGAGCCCATTACAATATCTTACAACCAGAACGAAATTACATAAACTCCATCCCGAACATGGGGGTAGGACAAAATAAACATAACCTTCACCCCGAACATGGGGGGTGGGACAAAATAAACATAAAATGAACACCGAGTAGCCACAGAGATACATCATATCCCCCCAACAAACCCTGGGGTGGTGGGTATGAAAGAGCATAGTAGCCGTCAATCGATCGTCGGCCCGATCTCGATCTCCTCATCATCAAACTCCTCTACCTGGAAAACACTTGCAGTCTTTCTCCTGGGACTTGCTACTGCCACATTAGCCCAAAAAAAAAAAAATTGCATAATGTGAGTCAAATTGCCAGAAATACTATTGCAAGATCTTCGAAAATAAAGATTATTTCTGTCTAGCCATAGAATCCAGGTCATTGCGGCGATAGCTAAATACCACGCTTCTCTCATAGCACCCCTCTCCGTTGTGAACTTTGGGCCTACCCACAATTTCTCGAGTACCGCTTTACTCCTAGGACACTGAAGAAAAAGATGGTCTCAAGTCTCGAGGGCGGCGCTGCAGAATCTGCATTAGGAGTCCACACTCGGTTAGCGCTTAGCGAGGTTTTCTCTAATCAGGATCGCATCATTTAGTGTCAACCATAAGAAAGCTTTGATTTTTAGCGGAGCTTTCGTTTTCCAGATGACGGCAGCCTACTTTGGGGTACACCCCCTAAAATGGATGCGCTTGTACATGGAGCGAATCGTGAACTTGCCGTTCTTCTCCACTCCCTAGGATTTTTTATCGGGACCCTAGGAGCAGCCAATTCCAGTGTTGGAGATGTAGGCCTGAAGTTCCGTAAGTCTGAGCTGAGAGCCTATGTCAAGCAGTTGTTTGAACGAGGGCTTCTAGGCACCTCTTTTCCAGGCTTCGGCCACCGTGCAGTGTGGTTGTCTCGCCTGCTCGTATAAGTCGGGGAACAGGATTCTTAGCGTGTGTTCATGTAACGCCCCTGCCCCTAGCTCAGACAATTTATACAAGTTATAAGACAAATTAGATACTATATAGTACAACTGCCCACCACAGGCTGCCTCTCAAAAGTTGGTTAACCGATTAAGTGACTCTTGATCCTTGGCAATATTATTTATATTATATTTTATCTTGTTGTATTAACGATATGGGATTTTTAATTTACTCATACTTTTCTTCTTACCTCTTTCGTGTATTCACACAGTGAGTGGGCCCTAGCTATTGGGCGCCACGTCAACAGGAGCAATCTGCTCTTTATAAACCATGGGCCCCCATTCACCATTTCCATACACATTATTCCACTTTATTGTTTTTTTAACAATCCCATTACCATATAATCATATCATATATACTTATATATCATATTCCATCACTACAACACAGAAGCTATTCGCCGGCATTTTTTTAGACCTTCACCGGCGGTTTTTTACGTCGGTGAAACATTCACCGGCGTTTATAAAAATACCGGTGCAAATGCCGCCGAAGCGAGCATCGCGGAAAGATAGGCGTATTCATCGGCGTTTCTACTGGACGCCGGTATATCTTCAAAATACACCGGCGGCCAGACAAACGCCGGTATATGGCAATTTCTGGGTGCCATTCTTTCTCCCAATATACATTCACCGGCGGTCACATACCGCCGGTATATAGCTTTTCACCGGCGATTGTACAAATGCCGGTGAATGTGTAATATTTATCGGCGGTCATAGAACGCCGGTGTATGCTTGTTTCTGAGTGCCATTCTTTCCCTACTTACAAGCACCGGCGTGTCGTAAAACGCCGTTATAGAGATATTCACCGGCATTGTATAAAACGCCGGTGTTTCTTAGGATTGTTGCAACTTACGGGTACACCGACGTGTGTGGAAACGCCTCTCTAATGAAATTTTCAACTAAACAATTAGATACACCGGCGTTTTATGCCAATGTATCTAACGAAGTTTTTCCTGCTCCAGTTTTCCATTCGATTTCAATTCACAATTTCATATGCCAGTGTATGCCCGTTTGTTTTTCCTGCTCTAGTTTTCCATTCGATTTCAATTCACAATTTTATTTAAAAAACCTGTAAACTAATTCACAACTGATTCAACCAATTTCAGGCATATTAATGCGCAAATCACAACCAAACACAAGAATTAAAGATAATAAAGTTTCACACGTATTATATCATCGTCCAAATCCACCGCAAAATTAACACGGTGTCATAATTAACAAATACAAATACAGTAACGAACATCCCAAATATCCCAACGAAAACTTAAAACAACAATACAAGACATAACAACAGCAAGGAGGACATAACAACAGCAAGGATAGGCCGACCACAGATTCATACCCCTCGAGTAGCTTCAGTTCTGATCATCAGAATTTCCTTCATCTCGGAAACCGCTCTATGAAAAAATAATAATAATTTAGTTCAACAGTAGACCACAATACAGAATATACATATTTTTTAAGCTTGCAAAAAGATCTACCCAATTCATAAATTCTAAGATCAAAGTGCCAATTGCAATTGGAATTGTTAACGATATATAGAGAGGTAAAATAATTATATTGCAGTGATAAAAAGCTAGTACTTAATTTTGTTTTTGAATATATCTAAAACAGCAAAACAAATGAAAATCAAGTATCTAACTTAAAACCTTTATATTCTCCTATGATTAGGAATATCCAGTATCTAAAATAGTAAAAAAAATGAAAATCCAGTATCTAAGCATGTCTTTCGTGGATTGTTCAGACAATCCATGAAACTGTCATCGTGGAAGGAAATCAAATATAAGAAAAATAAGAAAAATAAGAAGGGGCTCATATCAAGTGTAGTTTTAAGGAACTGTCATCGTGGAAGGAGACCAAATATAGAAGCCAGAAATGGAAACAGAAAATGGTAAAGAATGAGGATACACCAGGCTAACATAGCGGCATTTTCCTCATCTCTCTCTCTCATCCCTTCTTTCCCTTCAGCACACGCACACAAAGAGACATCAGCAACAACAGCAAGAGCAACAAGAACAATAATAATAATAAATTATTATAAACGAAATGTCTCTATATGAGTTTTCAGATCTCCACTCGAGCCCTCTCTTTCTAATCACAGCCCAATTAAGAACATAGACGACGGCCACTAAACAATCCAATCACAGCCCAATGAAAATTTCCAGTATCTAAGCATATATGTTTCTCTATTAATTCTTCATCCCAACTAAACCATTGATGTTTGTGGCTACAAAAGAAACCTGCACAAGGTTTGTTCTCACCCAATTCTTGTACAGATTTGGAGGATTTTGGTATACATACAGCATCCGTCCTTAGTTGACAGTTAACCCATTTTGGTAAAAAAATCATGCTAAGATGACAATCAGATGCATGAATTCGTCTTCTTTAACAATAAAAGAAAATGAAAATTTCCAGTATCTAAGCATATATGTTTCTCTATTAATTCTTCATCCCAACTAAACCATTGATGTTTGTGGCTACAAAAGAAACCTACACAAGGTTTGTTCTCACCCAATTCTTGTACAGATTTGGAGGATTTTGATATACATACAACATCCTTAGTTGACAGTTAACCCATTTTGGTAAAAAATCATGCTAAGATGACAATCAGATGCATGAATTCAGCATCTTTGATAGTGAAAGAAAATGAAAATTTTCAGTATATAAGCATATATGTTTCTCTATTAATTCTTCATCCCAACTAAATCATGATGTTTGTGGCTACAAAAGAAACCTGCACAAGGTTTGTTCTCACCCAATTCTTGTACAGATTTGGAGGATTTTGGTATACATACAGCATCCTTAGTTGACAGTTAACCCATTTTGGTAAAAAAATCATGCTAAGATGACAATCAGATGCATGAATTCGTCTTCTTTAATAGTAAAACAAAATGAAAATTTCCAGTATCTAAGCATATATGTTTCTCTATTAATTCTTCATCCCAACTAAATCATGATGTTTGTGGCTACAAAAGAATCCTGCACAAGGTTTATTCTTACCCAATTCTTGTACAGATTTGGAGGATTTTGGTATACATACAGCATCCTTAGTTGAGAGTCAACCCATTTTGGTAAAAAAATCATGCTAAGATGGCAATCAGATGCATGAATTCAGCTTCTTTAACAGTAAAAGAAAATGAAAATTTTCGGTATCTAAGCATATATGTTTCTCTATTAATTCTTCATCCCAACTAAATCATTCATGTTTGTGGCTCCAAAGAAACCTGCACAAGGTTTGTTCAGCCCAATTCTTGCACAGATTTGGATGATTTTGGTATACATACAGCATCCTTAGTTGACAGTCAACCCATTTTGGTAAAAAAATCATGTTAAGATGGCAATCAGATGCATGAATTCAGCATCTTTGACAGTAAAACAAAATGAAAATTTCTAGTATCTAAGCATATATGTTTCTCTATTAATTCTTCATCCCAACTAAATCATGATGTTTGTGGCTACAAAAGAAGCCTGCACAAGGTTTGTTCTCACCCAATTCTTGTACAGATTTGGAGGATTTTGGTATACATAGAGCATCCTTAGTTGACAGTCAACCCATTTTGGTAAAAAAATCATGCTAAGATGGCAATCAGATGCATGAATTCAGTTTCTTTAACTGTAAAAGAAAATGAAAATTACCGGTATCTAAGCATATATGTTTCTCTATTAATTCTTCATCCCAACTAAATCATTCATGTTTGTGGCTCCAAAAGGAACCTGCACAAGGTTTGTTCAGCCCAATTCTTGCACAGATTTGGAGGATTTTGGTATACATACAGCATCCTTAGTTGATAGTCAACCCATTTTGGTAAAAAAATCATGCTAAGATGACAATCAGATTCATGAATTCAGCATCTTTGATAGTGAAAGAAAATAAAAAATTCCAGTATATAAGCATATATGTTTCTCTATTAATTCTTCATCCCAACTAAACCATTCATGTTTGTGGTTACAAAAGAAACCTGCACAAGGTTTGTTCTCACCCAATTCTTGTACAGATTTGGAGGATTTTGGTATACATACAGCATCCTTAATTGACAGTTAACCCATTTTGGTAAAAAAATCATGCTAAGATGACAATCAGATGCATGAATTCAGCTTCTTTAACAGTAAAACAAAATGAAAATTTCCAGTATATAAGCATGTATGTTTCTCTATTAATTCTTCATCCCAACTAAACCATTGTGTTTGTGGCTCAAAACAGATTTTAGATCCAGGATGACAATTTTTGATTGGGCTTTGAATGGAGATTCTAGTCATAGATCGATTCTTTGGAGCCCGACTTTCTAAAGAAAATGCCATTTGGAAGTATGCGGGTACATGTTTGTTGGATAACCAAAACTCCCATTTTTATTGAAGAAAAATAAGAATAGCGCTCATATCAAGTGTAGTTTTAAGGAGTTCTCATCGTGGAAGGAAACCAAATATAGAAGCCAGAAAGAGGAATGGTAGAGAATGAGGATACACCAGGCTAACATAGCGGCATTTTCCTCAACTCTCTTTCATCCCTGCTTTCTCTTCAACAAACGCACATAAAGAGACATCAGCAACAACAGCAAGAGCGACAAGAACTGCAATAATAATAAATTATTATGAACGAGATGTCTCTATATGGGTTTCCAGATCTCCACTCCAACTCGTCTCTTTCTAATCACAACCCAATTAAGAACACTTGTTGACAGTCACTAAACAATCCAATCACAGCCCAATCAAAATTTGTGATCCTGGATCTAAAAACTTCAGAATTCCCAAAATCTGTACAAGAATTGGGTGAGAACAAACCTTGTGCAGGTTTCTTTTGGAGCCAGAAACATCAATGATTTAGTTGGGATGAAGAATTAATAGAGAAACATATATGCTTATATACTGGAAATTTTCATTTTCTTTCACTATCAAAGATGCTGAATTCATGCATCTGATTGTCATCTTAGCATGCTTTTTTACCAAAATGGGTTAACTGTCAACTAAGGATGCTAGCTGTATACCAAAATACTCCAAATCTGTACAAGAATTGGGCTGAACAAACCTTGTGTGCAGGTCATAGAATGTCATCTAAGCATGCTATATGCCAAAGTGGGGTTGGTCATAGAATGCATGAACGACACGTATTAGTGTTTGTGAGTATGCAGTGGGGTGCAGCTATGATCACTAGTTGGATCACCAAAACTCCCAATTTTATTGAAGAACAATAAGAACATGGCTCATATCAAGTGTAGTTTTACGGAACTGTCATCGTGGAAGGAAACCAATTTAATATAGAAGCCATAAATGGAGCCAGAAAGAGGAATGGTAGAGAATGAGGATACACCAGGCTAACATAGCGGCATTTTCCTCAACTCTCTCTCATCCTTTCTTTCTCTTCAACACACGCACACAAAGAGACATCAGCAACAACATCAAGAGGGGGTTGGTCCAACAATAATAATAGATTATAATAAACGAGATATCTCTATATGGGTTTCCAGATCTCCACTCGAGCCCTTTCTTTCTAATCACAGCCCAATTAAGAAACATAGACAACAGCCACTAGACGACAGCCACAATGCAGACTCACAAACACTAATACGTGTCTTTCATGCATTCAAAATTATAATCTCTTCAAAATTACCAATTTAAAGACTTACCGGTGGTGGGACTTGAGATTGCCGCCCTATTAACTGGGCCACTTGTTCTTGGAGGAGTGCCACTTGTGCCTTTAATGAAGTCATCTTCTCGTCCCAAGATCCACTTGAAGTAGATTCACTCCGCCCGAATAACTGCGAGGGGGTTGGGCCTAGCCCCATACCATAGACACGTACATGCATCTCCTTTCCTCTAACTGCGGTCAAGGCAAGTCGCTGGCGGGTACGGAAATCTGTGGATGCCGTCGTGGGGTCAGAATCTGAAGCGGAAGAGATTTCACCAAACTTTTTCCGAGCGTTAGTCTGTAAAAGGACATAACAATCAGAGTTAAAAGCAGATTATATTTCGACAAATTATTAGCCATTTACAAAAACAGCAAGAGATCATCAAAAAGTAAACGCAACTGAAGATATATATAAACAATAACATTGCTATAGCCTATATATAGTAGTAAATTTCTAATTACCACAATCCGTTCTGCCTCAGGACTCGCATACGTCTCATCCTTCGACTTGTGGGTGGCATCGAAAAAATCTGTCGCCAAACTCTGTAGGACCCCCCCAAATCTTCTTCCTATATATTAGTAAGATAAAATGCTTATAAACAAATAACTGTAAGTCAAAAATGTTCAATTTGATTGCGCTTACCAATTCTTCCCGAACCAGAGCAAAGCTCTGTGTACCAGCAGTGTGCAACACTAGCTGCTTTGACCTACTGGCAACACCCACCTCCGCCCTTTTTTATACATGCCACAATGAAGTTAACAAAAAATTTAATTAGAGTAGTCATACAACCAAAAAGTCATTAAATTTTGGTTAGTAATGTAAATACCTGACCGACCGCCGAACACCAGTAATGCACAAGGAATTGCCAATCTAAAGGCTCCACATTCGGTGGCACAACCCCTGCATTATCCGTCTCTGTGAGGTCTTTGTCAAAAAACCTAGCCTTCAAGTCACTCTTGTAGTCCCTCGACTTTTTGGAGAGTGACTTTTCAACCCAAGGCGTAAGGGAGTCCGAGAACGAAAAGTATTGCTGCAAAATTTATGAAGTTTAACAAATGATAACTGAATTGCATAAACCGAATACCCATCACTAAAAATACATATTTTACTAATAGATTTGAGCCTACCAATTATTTATTTTAAATGGGAAATACCTTGATTGTTGTAATTGCAGTTGCCACTACAAAAGATACTGCTTTTACCGGCGATTATTCCCCGGAGTTTTACTAGTAGCGCCGGGGTAGGGAGCGAGTAGGAATTGGGCGCCAGATGGGATGGTCATACACCGGCGGTCGATTTAAAATGCCGGCGTATGTTAGTATTCACCGGCGTTTTACCTAAACACGCCGGTGAAGTTTATTATTCACCGGCATTTTTTATTATAAATGCCAGCGAATATATGGACACATTCACCGGCGTTTCCAATTAAAACGCCGGTGAATAACTGGGAATAAAACCCGCGAACCCTAATCTTTCGCTCGCCATTTTCCCAATACCCAAAAAAAAAAAGGAAAGAGGCGCTTCGTTTCCCTCCTTCCTCGCTCTACTTCCCGCGCGTTTGCCTCCGCCGCTTCGTCCTCTTCGACGGCCTTCGACCATTCGAAATCGTCTCTTATTCCCTTCGTCCTTTTCGATTTCCTTCTTCCCTCTCTCTATTTGGAGGTGAATCGGCGGTCGCCCCCTCTTTCTCTCTCTCCTACGCCCCCGCCAGATGGGATGGTCATACACCGGCGGTCGATTTAAAATGCCGGCGTATGTTAGTATTCACCGGCGTTTTACCTAAACACGCCGGTGAAGTTTATTATTCACCGGCATTTTTTATTATAAACGCCAGCGAATATACTGACACATTCACCGGCGTTTCCAATTAAAACGCCGGTGAATAACTGGGAATAAAACCCGCGAACCCTAATCTTTCGCTCTCCATTTTCCCAATACCCAAAAAAAAAAAAGGAAAGAGGCGCTTCGTTTCCCTCCTTCCTCGCTCTACTTCCCGCGCGTTTGCCTCCGCCGCTTCGTCCTCTTCGACGGCCTTCGACCATTCGAAATCGTCTCTTATTCCCTTCGTCCTTTTCGATTTCCTTCTTCCCTCTCTCTATTTGGAGGTGAATCGGCGGTCGCCCCCTCTCTCTCTCTTCGGTATGATCTCTTGATTTCCCTTATTTTCCAAAAAAGGCAGCTTTTTTCAGTTTATTCATTTCGATTTCCTTAGCATGAACGGTTTAGTTGAGATGAAGAATTAATAGAAAAATATATGCTTAGATAATGGAAATTTTCATCTTCTTTTACTGTTAATGAAGCTGATTTCATGCATCTGATTGTCTTCATGGCATGTTTGTTTTTTTACCCAAAATGGGTTCACTGTGAACTGAGGATGCTCTAGGTACGTATGCCAATATCCTCCGGCCGGATATGCACAACAATTGGATTTTAGATTTAGTTGGGCACAGTGAATTAGTAGAGCAACATATAAGCTCAGTTAATGGGAAATTTTCATTTTCAGATACTGTTAAAGTAACCTGATTGCAATCTTTGGCATGGTTTTTTAACACAAAATGGGTTCACTTCCAAACTAAGTATGCTGCATAGCATACCCGTTTTCTTTCACTGTTAATGAAACTGATTTCATGCATCTGATTGTCTTCTTGGCATGCATGTTTTTTTACCCAAAATGGGTTCACTGTGAACTGAGGATGCTATAGGTACGTATGTCAAAATCCTCCGGCCGGATATGCACAACAATTGGATTTTAGATTTAGTTGGGCTAAAGAAGTAGTAGAGCAACATATAAGCTCAGATAATGGGAAATTTTCATTTTCAGATACTGTTAAAATAACCTGATTGCAATCTTTGGCATGGTTTTTTAACACAAAATGGGTTCACTTCCAAACTAAGTATGCTGCATAGCATCCCCAGTTTCTATAGGTTCACTTCCAGACTAAGTGAACTGAGGATGCTATAGGTACGTATGCCAAAATCCTCCGGATACGCACAACAATTGGGTTTTAGATTTAGTTGGGCTGAAGAAGTAGTATAGCAACATATAAGCTCTGATAATGGAAAATTTATCATTTTCAAATACTGTTAAAGTAACCTGATTGTCAATCTTTGGCATGGTTTTTTATACCAAAATGGGTTAACTTCCAATCTAAGTATGCTGCTAGCATCCCCATTTTCTTTTTTTGTTGTTAGTGAAGCTTATTTTCATGCATCTGATTGTCATCTTGGCATTTTTTTTTACCAAAATGGGTTCACTGTGAACTGAGGATGGTATAGGTACGTATGCCAAAATCCTCCGGCCGGATATGCGGCTACAATTGAGTTTTAGATTTAGTTGGGCTGAAGAAGTAGTAGAGCAACATATAAGCTCAGATAATGGGAAATTTTTCATTTTCAGATACTGTTAAAGTAACCTGACTGCAATCCTTGGCATGGTTTTTTAACAAAATGGGTTCACTTCCAAACTAAGTATGCTGCATAGCATCCCCAGTTTCTTTCACTGTTAATGAATTGAAGCTTATCCCATGCATCTGATTGTCATTTTGGCATTTTTTTTGACCAAAATGGGTTCACTGTGAACTGAGGATGCTATAGCTCTATGCCAAAATCCTCCGGCTATGTACAACAATTGGTTCAGTCTGCAAAATATATGCTTACATACTAGACATTTTAATTTTTCTTTTACTGTTTCTTTTGTTTAGTATTATTATTATTATTATTATTATTATTATTATTATTATGAGATAAGTGATTATTAGTAATCATGAACAGAATAGTTCATGAGTCATCAGATCTTCTTGTTACCGTAGTTACAGCAGGATGCGCTCATTATTCGGCCGATTCCTCTTCATCAGCAAAATACCCTTTACCATCACCATCTCCTTGAACGGAAAGCCAAATACAGGGGAGACTATAGTCGATTTTTTTTTTATGCTCGAACACAGGGTGTGCAATAAAATACCGTCTAAGGTGGTTGTGATCATTTCCACAAAAGGTCGTTTAGGGTTTGGTGAATAGAGTAGATTGTGTTAAGATGTAGTTTTTTTTTGTGTACATTTTTTGGAGCCACAATTTCTTTATTTTACAGTTAAAGATTATATCGTTTATTTATTTGCAGCTAGGGATGGTTTTCAAATAGGTGAAATTTAATATACAAAATGCCTTTTACTGTTATTACTATTTAATATATCAAATTTTAATTTCAGACTGTGTGCTATTGATATAATGGATAGAAGTTGGATTAGTAAACCACGATTATCCAAGGAGTACCGTGATGGTATTAAAGATTTTATTATCTTTGCCAAACGACATTCCCGTGATCCCAACCTAATCCTTTGTCCAAACAAGCTTCACTAACAGTGAAAGAAACTGGGGATGCTATGCAGCCTACTTAGTTTCTTTAACAGTGACTGAAAATTTCCATAATCTGAGCATATAAATTTTTCATAATCTGAGCATATATGTTTCTTTAACAGTGACTGTGAACAATTGTTCTTAATTGGGCTGTGATTAGAAAGAGACGAGTTGGAGTGGAGATCTGGAAATCCATATAGAGTCATCTTGTTCATAATAATTTATTATTGTTGTTGTTCTTGTCGCTCTTGCTGTTGTTGCTGATGTCTCTATGTGTTCGTGTGCTGAAGGGAAAGAAGGGATGAGAGAGAGATGAGGAAAATGCCGCTATGTTAGCCTGGTGTATCCTCATTCTCTACCATTCCTCTTTCTGGCTTCTATATTTGGTTTCCTTCCACGATGACAATTCCAGTTAAAACTACACTTGCTATGAGCCCTATTCGTATTTTTCTTCCATGAACTGAGGATGGTATATAGGTACGTATGCCAAAATCCTCCGGCCGGATATGCACAACACTTGGGTTTTGCGATATAGTTGGGCTAAAAAAGTAGTAGAGCAACATATAAGCTCAGATAATGGAGAAATTTTCATTTTCAGATACTGTCAATGTAACCTGATTGCAATCTTTGGCATGGTTTTTTTAACACAAAATGGGTTCACTTCCAAAATGAGTATGCTACATAGCATCCCCAGTTTCTTTCACTGTTAGTGAAGCTTATTTCACAAACCTGATGGTCTTCTTAAGCTATTTTATGGTCCCATTTTCACTAACTGTTAGTGAAGCTGATTTCAAGCACCTGATTGTCTTCTTGGCATGTATGTTTTTATACCAAAAATGGGTTCACTGTGGTCATCAGATATTATATAGGTACGTATGCCAAAATCCTCCGACCGGATATGCACAACACTTGGGTTTTGCGATATGGTTGGGCGAAAAAAGTAGTAGAGCAACATATAAGCTCAGATGATGGAGAAATTTTCATTTTCAAATACTGTCAATGTAACCGGTTTTTTTAACACAAAATGGGTTCACTTCCAAACTAAGTATGCTGCATAGCATTCCCCAGTTTCTTTCACTGTTAGTGAAGCTTATTTCACAAACCTGATGGTCTTCTTAAGCTATTTTATGGTCCCATTTTCACTAACTGTTAGTGAAGCTGATTTCAAGTACCTGATTGTCTTCTTGGCATGTATGTTTTTATACCAAAAATGGGTTCACTGTGAACTGAGGATATTATATAGGTACGTATGCCAAAATTCTCCGGCCGGATATGCATAACACTTGGGTTTTGCGATATAGTTGGGCTAAAAAAGTAGTAGAGCAACATATAAGCTCAGATAATGGAGAAATTTTCATTTTCAGACACTGTCAATGTAACCTGATTGCAATCTTTGGCATGGTTTTTTTAACACAAAATGGGTTCACTTCCAAAATAAGTATGCTGCATAGCATTCCCCAGTTTCTTTCACTGTTAGTGAAGCTTATTTCACAAACCTGATGGTCTTCTTAAGCTATTTTATGGTCCCATTTTCACTAACTGTTAGTGAAGCTGATTTCAAGCACCTGATTGTCTTCTTGGCATGTATGTTTTTATACCAAAAAATGGGTTCACTGTGAACTGAGAATATTATATAGGTACGTATGCCAAAATCCTCCGGCCGGATATGCACAACACTTGGGTTTTGCGATATGGTTGGGCTAAAAAAGTAGTAGAGCAACATATAAGCTCAGATGATGGAGAAATTTTCATTTTCAAATACTGTCAATGTAACCGGTTTTTTTAACACAAAATGGGTTCACTTCCAAAATAAATATGCTGCATAGCATCCCCAGTTTCTTTCACTGTTAGTGAAGCTTACTTCACAAACCTGATGGTCTTCTTAAGCTATTTTATGGTCCCATTTTCACTAACTGTTAGTGAAGCTGATTTCAAGCACCTGATTGTCTTCTTGGCATGTATGTTTTTATACCAAAAATGGGTTCACTGTGAACTGAGGATATTGTATAGGTACGTATGCCAAAATTCTCCGGCCGGATATGCACAACACTTGGGTTTTGCGATATAGTTGGGCTAAAAAAGTAGTAGAGCAACATATAAGCTCAGATAATGGAGAAATTTTCATTTTCAGACACTGTCAATGTAACCTGCTTGCAATCTTTGGCATGGTTTTTTTAACACAAAATGGGTTCACTTCCAAAATGAGTATGCTGCATAGCATCCCCAGTTTCTTTCACTGTTAGTGAAGCTTATTTCACAAACCTGATGGTCTTCTTAAGCTATTTTATGGTCCCATTTTCACTAACTGTTAGTGAACCTGATTTCAAGCACCTGATTGTCTTCTTGGCATGTATGTTTTTATACCAAAAATGGGTTCACTGTGAACTGAGGATATTGTATAGGTACGTATGCCAAAATTCCTCGGCCGGATATGCACAACACTTGGGTTTTGCGATATAGTTGGGCTAAAAAAGTAATAGAGCAACATATAAGCTTAGATAATGGAGAAATTTTCATTTTCAGACACTGTCAATGTAACCTGCTTGCAATCTTTGGCATGGTTTTTTTAACACAAAATGGGTTCACTTCCAAAATGAGTATGCTGCATAGCATCCCCAGTTTCTTTCACTGTTAGTGAAGCTTATTTCACAAACCTGATGGTCTTCTTAAGCTATTTTATGGTCCCATTTTTACTAACTGTTAGTGAACCTGATTTCAAGCACCTGATTGTCTTCTTGGCATGTATGTTTTTATACCAAAAATGGGTTCACTGTGAACTGAGGATATTATATAGGTACGTATGCCAAAATCCTCCGGCCGGATATGCACAACACTTGGGTTTTGCGATATAGTTGGGCTAAAAAAGTAGTAGAGCAACATATAAGCTCAGATAATGGAGAAATTTTCATTTTCAGATACTGTCAATGTAACCTGATTGTTTAACACAAAATGGGTTCACTTCCAAACTAAGTATGCTGCATAGCATCCCCAGTTTCTTCTTTGGTTGTTAGTGAAGCTTATTTTCATGCATCTGATTGTGATCTTGGCAAGTTTTTTTGACCAAAACGGGTTTACTGTGAACTGAGGATGCTATAGGTACGTATGCCAAAATCCTCCGGATACGCACAACAATTGGGTTTTAGATTTAGTTGGGCACAGTGAATTAGTAGAGCAATATATAAGCTCAGTTAATGGAAATTTTCATTTTCAGATACTGTTAATGAAGCTAATTGCCATCTTTGGCATGATTTTTTAACAAAAAATGGGTTCACTTCCAAACTAAGTATGCTGCTAGCATCCTCATTTTCTTTCACTGTTAATGAAGCGTATTTCATTAAGATCCAGGATGGCAAATTTTGACTGGGCTATGATTGGATTGTTTAGTGGATGTTGTCTATGTTCTTAATTGGGCTGTGATTAGAAAGAGTGGGCTCGAGTGGAGATCTGGAAACCCATATAGAGACATCTTGTTCATAATAATTTATTATTATTGTTGTTCTTGTCGCTCTTAAGGTGGTTGCTGATGTCTCTTTCTGTTCGTGTGTTGAAGGGAAATAAGGGATGAGAGAGAGATGAGGAAAATGCCGCTATGGTAGCCTGGTGTATCCAAAGTCTCTACCTTTCTTCTTTCTGTTTCCATTTCTGGCTTCTATATATATTTGGTTTCCTTCCACGATGACAGTTCCCTAAAAATACACTTGATATGAGCCATATCTTATTTTTCTTATATTTGGTTTCCGTCCACGATGACAGTTTCATGGATTGTCTGAACAATCCATGAAGGACATGCTTAGATACTGAATTTTCATTTGTTTTATTGTTTTAGATAGTGGATATTCCCAATCAGAGGAGAATATAAAGGTTTCAAGTTAGATACTGAATTTTCATTTGTTTTGTTATTTTAGATATATTTAAAAAAAAAATTAAGTACGGAATTTTTAGCATTGCAATGTAATTATTTTACCTCTGTATATATCATTAACAATTCCATTTGCAGTTGGCACTTTGATCTTATAATTCGAGATACAGGTAGTTCTTTTTGCAAGTTCAAAAAATATGTATATTCCGTATTGTGATCTACTGTTCAATTAAACTATTGTTTTTTTTTCACAGAGCGGTCGTCAAGATGAAGGAAATTCTGATGATCAGAGCTGAAGCTACTCGAGGGGTATGAATCTGCGGTCCTCCTTGCTGTTCTTATATCCTCCTTGCTGTATGGTTGTTGTTCTTATGTCCTCCTCCTTGCTGTTGTTATGTCAGACTGGTTTTTTTTATGAGAGTTATGTCATGCTTTGAATTTGGGATATTTTGGATATTTGTCAGACTGGTTTGTTTAGATATTTTGGATGTTAGTCTCTATATTAATTTGTTAATTATGACACTGTTAATTAATCAATGAATTTGGACGTTGATATGACACGTGTGAAACTTGATTATCTTTAATTATTCTTGTGTTTGGTTGTGGTTTGCGTAGTAGTATGCAACGAAATTGATTGAATCAGTTGTGAGAATTAGTTTACAGGTTTTGTAAATGAAACTGTGAATTGAAATCGAACGGAAAAGAGGAGTATCGAAAATAAACGGGCATAGCCAGAACGGCGTTTTAAAAAACGGCGGTCTATATAATTTAATTGTTGGAGTGTGTGATACACCGGCGTTTCAACGCACGCCGGCGAAAGTTTTCAGCTGTAACGGCACAGGCGTACACCGGCATTTTATAAACGCCGGCGTATATAACTACACCGACATTTTTTGGTCGCGCCGGTGTTCGTAAACAGGGAAAAGCAGGCGCTCATAAACGCACATACACCGGTGTTTCTTGACTGCCGGTATACTTTCGATCTATACCGGCGTTTTCATATACGCCAGTGAATGGATAAATACCGGCGGTTTACGACCACCGGTGTATGTATATAGGTGCACAAGAACGGCACCCAGAGACCGATATACACCGGCATTTTATGACCGCCGGTGTAGTCCTAACATTTACCGACGTCCACCAAAAACGCCGGTGTAGACCCCTTCGTTTCAGCGACGCCCGCTTCGGCGGCAGTTGGACCGGCGCTATTGTAAACGCCGGTGAAAGTTTCACCGGCATAAAAAAATGCCGGTATAGGCGTAAAAAAGCGCCGGGAAAGCTACTTTCTTTTGTAGTGTGCCTTTGTCGTGGTTGGCACCTTCGGCCAACTCTCGTACGACAAAGAAATTATCCGTGGGTTCCTTGCTATTACCCCAATAAAGAATGAGAATTTGCTTGCATTATCACCAACCGGTTGCCCGACACTGTTTTCCTCCACCACAATCCTTTCGTCATTATTAAGTTTCCATATGCCCGGCATCTTAGTTCGCCCTCGATGTTTTTTGATAGTGGGCGGCGTGCTACCCTCCCCCTCCTCAGTTTGGCTGCCACCATTATATAGTGGCTGCTCATCCGCATGGCTTTCGTTGCCATCATTTATGTTTATCCGTTTTCCACACCTAGACATCTTGTACCTGTCAAAGATTCAATAAATTCATTAGAGGAGCAAAATTAATCAACCCATTTTGGTAAAAAAATCATGCTAAGATGACAATCAGATGCATGAATTCGTCTTCTTTAACAGTAAAACAAAATGAAAATTTCCAGTATCTAAGCATATATGTTTCTCTATTAATTCCTCATCCCAATTAAATCATGATGTTTGTGGCTACAAAAGAAGCCTGCACAAGGTTTGTTCTCACCCAATTCTTGTACATATTTGGAGGATTTTGGTATACATACAGCATCCTTAGTTGACAGTCAACCCATTTTGGTAAAAAAATCATGCTAAGATGGCAATCAGATGCATGAATTCAGCTTCTTTAACAGTAAAAGAAAATGAAAATTTCCGGTATCTAAGCATATATGTTTCTCTATTAATTCTTCATCCCAACTAAATTATTCATGTTTGTGGCTCCAAAAGAAACCTGCACAAGGTTTGTTCAGCCCAATTCTTGCACAGATTTGGAGGATTTTTGTATACATACAGCATCCTTAGTTGACAGTCAACCCATTTTGGTAAAAAAATCATGCTAAGATGGCAATCAGATGCATGAATTCAGTATCTTTGACAGTAAAAGAAAATGAAAATTTCCAGTATATAAGTATATATGTTTCTCTATTAATTCTTCATCCCAACTAAATCATGATGTTTGTGGCTACAAAAGAAACCTGCACAAGGTTTGTTCTCACCCAATTCTTGTACAGATTTGGAGGATTTTGGTATACATACAGCATCCTTAGTTGACAGTTAACCCATTTTGCTAAAAAAATCATGCTAAGATGACAATCAGATGCATGAATTCAGCTTCTTTAACAGTAAAACAAAATGAAAATTTCTAGTAGGATTTGTACTTCAGTAGGATTAACAAACTAACATAATTACAAAAAATTTAAAAAGTGAGATTTGTAACAAATTCAACTACAATGTTAGTTTGATGCAGAGAAAAGATATAATGAAGAATAATGGACCGAACTTATTCATCTCAAATTTTTTTACACCAAACTTTTAAACCACATTGTATAAGATATAATGAATCATAAGGTACAGAACTTATTCATCTCAATTTTTCTTACAATAACTAATATATTTCAACCTCCACTTTTAAAGATTGCTCCAACATATTCTACTTATACCTTTCAAACAACTAACATTGTGGATGATTTCTCACTGTCCTCGAGGTATAGACAACACAAAAATCAAACAGCATTGCACCATGGAATATGTAAATAAAAGACGTGATAAAATAAAGATGTCAACTGACAAAAAGGGTAATTATCACACTACCATATAACTAAAGAAAATTGCATATTTCTCAAATGTATGTCTCTTCTATGAAATTTTAATTGTTACCTACGAGGAGATATTGATCTAGAACGGGAATGACCAAGCCTACGAATGGGAGAACGGCTACGGCGGCGAGGTGGAGGTGACCGTGTCAGTGGGGACTGGGGCTGTCGGGCCAAAAGGGGACTGGGGCTTTCGGGGGAGTTTTTGACGGTAGGGGGGGGGCTAGGGCTGTCGGAGATGGCGACGACGGAGGATATAGAGACGACGATGGTGGGGCTGTCGGAGGCTCCTTTCGAACGCCTCTCGGATCGGGCATTTTGGGAACTACAAAATCGACGGTGAGAGAGAGAGAGGGAAGACGGGGGAAGGAGAGAGTTTTGATCGGGTATCGGAACTCCAAAATCGATGAAGGAGAAGGAGGGAAAATGAAGGGCTTCACACGAAAAAATTGGGTTTGGAAAAAAAAAGGGTGCGAAATGTTAGGGTTCGCGGGGATTTATCCCAATTAATTTACCGGCGTTTTAATAAACAAATGCCGGTGAATGGGAGTAGATTTCTGGTCGCATCTCACCTGTATATTCGCCGGCGCGTTTCATTAAAATGCCGGTGAATATTACCCTTCACCGACATTTTATCACAAAACGCCGGTGAATATCATAATTCCCCGGCGTTTTATGGAGGCCGCCAGCGTATAGCCATCGAATCTGACGCCCTTTCCTGGTGTCTTCCTACCCCGGTGCGAATGGTAAAACGCCGGGGTATATACGCTGATAAATCCATCATGTGTTGTAGTGCATATATTATATTTTTTGAAAATCACGGGGTGTTACAGGCCAGCACACCACTTATCCCACCAAAACCTGGTGAGTCTGACGTTACCGATAGCTGACTTGACACATCTAGTGAAGGGTTTGTATGTCTTAGTGATGCCTTTCCAGAACCAGGAAACCCACGGCCCTATCCTGAAGCCTAGATTTCTTTGACCGTTCCCATGCATATAACCCTGAACAAATTGCTACCACCCTTCTGCATTAGGGTGGAACACTTTCCACCACCATTTGCCCAGAACCGCCAGATTCATTTCTCGTAGGTCAATTATACCTAGGCCTCCATGTATCTTTTTCATGCACGCCTTCTCCCACCTAATGAGGTGATAACCCTTTCGATCCGGGTCAGCCCCTTTCCATAAGAAATGTTTCCGAGTCCGGTCAATTCTTTGGATTACCCATCGCGGCATTTCAAAGAAGGTTAGATAATAGGTGGGGAGGTTTGAGAGTACTGCATTAATAAGCATGACTCTCCCACCCGAGGATAGGGCTTTGCCTATCCAACCTACCAGCCGTTTCTCAACCCGGTAAATAATTGGCATCCAGTCCGCCTTTTTTAGCTTCCTGAATCATAGTGGCAATCCAAGGTAGCGAATGAGGAAACTTTCTGTGGAGCAATTGAGGATTGTGGCATGTTCAAGAGCCTCTGTTGGAGTCAGGGCAATGGGAGTGAGAGCACTCTTGTGGAAGTTAACCCTGAGGCCAGACCAGGCTTCAAAGCAATACAGAATTTCTTTGAAGATGGTAGTTTCCCCCTAGGTTGCCATTGCCAAAAAGAAGAGTATCATCTGCATATTGGAGTATAGAGCAACCTTGATGAATGGCTCCCTTAGCCACTGGTGCAATCCGACTTGCTCTACTGCACTGGGTCATCATGGATCTTAGCACATCCGCCACTATGGTAAAGAGGAGGGGTGAGAATGGGTTTCCTTATCTGAGCCCCCGTTTGCAAGAGAATGGGTGGCCTGATACCCCGTTTACGAAAATCGCCGTCCTGCTGGTGGTAAGCCAGGTATGGATCCATCTGATCCATCTGTCCCCGAAACCTCTCCCAGCAAGCACTTCCAACAGACAATTCCAATTAACAGAGCAATAGGCTTTCTCGAAATCTAGCTTAAGGAGGTAACTCTTAGAGTTCGAGGTGTGGCAATGATGAATAGTCTCTTCAGCCGTTACGATACTGTCCTGAATACATCGACCTTTGATGAATCCTGTCTGGTCTTGACTAATGATACCATCCATAACCTTTCCCAGTCTGATAGCGAGAGTCTTTGTAATGATCTTTACAGAGCAGTTAAGGAGGCTTATGGGTCGGAAGTCTCCAACTCGTCGAGAATCTTCCTTCTTAGGAATCAGTACAACCTCCGCATAGTTGAATCTCCCTAGTTTGAGTTTATGTTCTTGGAAGTTTGCGAACACCTTTAGCAAATCACCTTTGATTTCCTCCCAGAATATCAGATAAAACATTATCGAAAAAACATCTGGACCTGGGGCTTTATCTTTTCCAAGTTGTTGGATATTCTTCCAGACCTCTTCCTCAGTGAAGGGTGCTTTGAGGGATTGCAGAATAGGATCGGAGTTGCCCGCATGGTCTTACTAGAAGTCGTGTTGGATAAGGATCCTGAAGTCCGCTTTATCCCAAACAGGCATTTAAAATGGGATTGGAAAGTCATCTTAATAGCAACGTCGCCTTGTACCATGCCGGAGTTCGAAAGGATCAAGTGAATAAGGTTAGATCTACGTCTGGCACTGGCAACTCGGTGAAAAAATGCAGTGTTCGCGTCTCCCTCTTTGAGCCACAAAATTTTGGACTGTTGTTGCCATTTGGTTCCTCAATCCTGTAGAGTTGATCAATTTCTTGTCTGAATTGGAGCATTTGATTCCGCTCCTCCTGCAACAGATCCTTAGCTTCTTTAATTTTTTCAAGTTCCTCAATTCCTTCTAGCAGGGACTCCTTTGCTCTCCAAATCAGCGCAAATTCGGTTCGGTTCCATTTCCTGAGTTTGTTCCTTAGCCTGCTAAGTTTCTCACACCAAATAGCGGATGCCTCCTGACCCTTGGTTGGGCGAGACCAACTCTCGTTAACCATATGGTGGAAGCCTTGGATTTCTAACTAAGCTTTCTCGAATCGAAACTTTGACAGATTCCTGGGTTGGTCTTCCCCGGAGGATAAGAAAATAGGCACATGATCTGACGTTGGTTTATGGAGAGATTTGGCCGATTTCAATGGAAATTTGGTCTCCCAGTCCGTGGAGATCAGAATCCTATCTAACTTGGCCAGAATGGACGCCGCTTGCATATTCGACCAGGTGAAAAGCCTATCTGAAATGGGATGTCCACCAATTCCAGTTCCGTGATGACTTCATTAAACGCTTCCCTGTCTGGGGTGCTAGATCCTCTACCTCTGTGTTCTGAGGCAAATCTAGTAATGTTAAAGTCGCCCCCCACCACCCCGGGGTGCGGCCATTTAGCTTGGATCGCTCTTAGTTCCGTCCAAAAGGCCGTTCTAGCGACAGAAGTATGCGGTCCATAGACCACCGTGATCGTCTGAATCCAACCGTCGAATTTTTGCTTTAACACAACCGATAAAGAAAATTGCCCGTGGAGCTCGTCAATATATCCAAATAGGTTGGGGTTAAAACCAAAAGCGATTCCCCTAGAAGCCCCAACTGCCTGGGACATTCTCCATTCAGAAACTCGAGTACCCCCAACTCTATTAAGTCTAGACGTGTGAGAAAGTTTGGTCTCTTGGAGACCAACAATGTTAGCCTTTGACCTGGCTATGACTTCCTTAACCATTTCTCGTTTGTCCCGCCTGTCAAGGCCTCTGACGTTCCAGGAAAGGGCCTCCATTAACTACAGCTGGGGGGGGAGGGGAACGTGACTCGATTTGGGCAACGAGATCGAGTTATGGTTAACCCTATCGGTCTCCCATCCCCTGATCTAATTCAGGAGAAATGCATTTCTATCGGTATCGCCTACCGCAAGACCACAAGTATTGGATAGACTAAAAATTTCATTATCAATCATAAAATTGAAAATAGATGCTAAGAAGGAACGCGTACCTCCGTCGCTAGTCTTAGCGGATTTAGCAGCCGTTGCGATCTCCAGATAGTCATCTAGGGACTCCTCATTTGTCCTCTTTGCCACTTTCTGAACTGTGAAACCTGAGTCTATCTGTGAAGAAGGGTATGTGGATGGAACAAACTCTGGGAAAGTGGCGCGAAATTCAATATCGAAATCATAATCCTCTGACGCCACAGACTCCCACTCAGAGTAGACCATGTCATCTTCAAGGTTCAGTCTGTCTTCCCGATTGTCTTCATCACTTTGGTTTGCCAACTGCATAGTAGGCTCTCCTGAAGTGGACCCCTCAATGAGCCCACAACTTGTCGTCGTTACAATCTGAGTAGTGGGGACACTCGTAACAGACCCCTCAATGGGTCCACTATTCGTTACAAGCCGTTGTTCATTGTGCAAATCTGTTGTTATACTTGGATCGGATACAATAAATTGCATTTTGGGCCCCTCTTTGGGCCCATTAACGCAAATAAAGGGGACCCCCTGCTCAGACTTGATAATCTCTTTTTCTCCTTCGCGAGATATTATACCCCCCTCTCGAAAATGCGCTCTGTCTCAGGTGATAAGTTACGTTGTGCCTCTGGTGCAGCAACGCTACGCCTCTGTCTCTTTCGCCAGTTGTCTCCTTCTGAATGGATGGCGCTGCGGTCGAAGTCTTGATACTCGAAATCGAGGCGTTGAAATCTGCAGACGTTTCGCATCTCGAAGCGTTGTCTTCTTTACCTCCGCTGTCTTTGCCTAAACGGTGAAAGCTCTTTCTCTGTGAAACCAACCCTAAGCCTATTCTTCCCTCTTTTGAGCTCTCATCCCTATATGTGAACCCTCCAAGTTCGTCTTCTTCCCTAAAGTGGCATCTGTCTGAAGCTGCTCTTTATCCCAACTACTCCCCTCTTTCCCTTTTGGCGACCAACTTTGCTTTTGGTCCACCTTCCTGGCCCAAAGCAACTCTTCATTTGCCTTCTTCCCCAAATTGTGGCTCTCCCGTACTAGCTCTTGTCCCAAAGATTTTGTCTTTTTCCCTTTTGGCGAGCAACTTTGCATGGCGTGTCTTGGAGGGTTTTTGCCATTTCTAAGGCCTGCATGCTCTGGAAAACCTCTCTGCTCCCCTCTTCGCACCTCCACACCCACATGCCGGGGTTGACTGCCACTTTGAGAAACTTTTTTGCCTCTTTCTTCCAGATTGGTCTCTGTCTCAGTGGTTTTGCCCTATCGAGACATGGGTCATCCTGACCGTTGGATCCGTTGGTCGAACATCGGTCTCTAAATGTTATAATATAAAAGTGGGAGATAACATCTTAAATGAATATTTGTGGATGTAGCATAGTTGTATTTCTTATTCATAGTATTAGTTTTAGGGTTATTTAATCCCAGTTCAAGGGCTCTTTTTCTTGAACTTTTTCCCAAAATAAGCAACTTTTGAAACTATATTTCATAGAAAGACACTTATCAAACTTATTCCGCAAGTGAGCTAATTGTTGCTAGTCAAATGATGACGTAGTTCTAAATTGCGGCCTTTTTTTAATGCTGCAATTCCTAACTGCAGTCTCAGCTCATTTTGTAAAAGAAAGACCAGAAGTCAAGACTTAGAGACTTGGAGAAAAAAATTCCAATTAAAAACACTATAAAGTGAAGCCGCAATTCCCAACTGCGACATCATCTATACCTACACCGCAGTTGAATATGCCATAGTTGGGAATTGCGGCTTCAAAAATACTGTTATCCGCAGTTCACAACTATGGCTTCTGCTGATTTAGAAACAATAAGTTTAAGCTATAAATAAGTTTGACGTGTGACTTAAAGGAGATATAGTTTGAAAATGATGGTTAATTTGCCAGAAAATCCTTTTTCTTAAGGTGACGGCAAAAGTCCGATACAAAATGAAAAAAATGTAAATCACCTTAGGGGGGGTGAATAATGTGGTTGTGCAGAATTAAAAATTAAAGAAAATTAAAACTGAGTTGCAAAAGTAAATGAGAAGATATCAGAGATGCAAACACAGATAGCACAAGTGACGCAGCGATATAATGTGGTTCGACTCCCAGTTCTACGTCCACACCACCTACTTGTAGCAATTCTCCGCCACAAGTGTTCCACTATACTCAAACCCTTGTATAGTGATTCTCAGATTCAAGCCGAGAGACCTAATATACCCACAGGAATTCTAATCACAAGCCCTATCAATCTCACCGAAGTGAAAGAAAAGAAAAGAACTCAAGATCCTCAATAATCTTGACTGAAGAATACAATTAGTTATCACACACACTCGGATTGATTATTGAAAGATTAGTTCAGAAGATTTTTCTTAGAAGTAATAGGTAAAGAATACTCAGTGAGCTCGTCCAATTATATAGACGAGGAAGTGTATCAATCAAAATTAGAAACGATACATTCCAAAAGAGTGAACAGCGCAAAATACGGTCGACCGTTCATCTCTCTGACGAAAATTCGAGAGATGAATGGTCGAATGCTTCACTATATTGTTGTGAAGTGCAGTCGACTGCGATGCGGTCGACCGACATGAGGTGCAGTCGACCGTTATCGTGCTGTTCATAACGAATCCACTTTATATTTTTGCGATATACTAATCAATCATCAATTAATCAAATACAGATAAAATCTCATAAATAAGAAATAGCAACAACTGGTCTTGATAGCTTTCTTGGGCACTAGTCAACATGTGCTTTTTTGAATAACTTCTTTTGCTTGATCTTGCGATCTTTCTTTATTGCTTTCCTTCTTTGCTTATTTTCTTTATTTCTTTCCATCTTTGCTTATTCTTGAATCTCTTTTGAATCTCTTTTTGATATTATTTTAACCTGAAAATCTGAACAACTTAATTTAAACTTATTAGTATTTACGGACACGTTTTGTGCACACCAAACTAAAAGTCAACAATCTCCCCCTTTTGGTGTGAACAAAACATACCTTCGAATGTTAAAAGTACGAATAAAACAATGCGTCATATAAATACTCGCCCTGAATGTAGTACTTCCTGTAGCATAGATTTTCATAGATAAAGATCAAGAGAGATTAAAAATGACACAAAAAGGCTTATAAATACTCCCCCTACGTCATATAAATACTCCCCCTGAATGTAGTACTTCCTGTATTATAGATTTTCATAGATAAAGATCAAGAGAGATTAAAAATAACACAATAAGACATATAAATTGTAACACCCCGAATTTCAAAAACAACTGAATTCGAGATTCCACAGGATCTTTACACTTCTTTCGTACAATTTTACAAGGAATTTAAAACTTTTCACTTTACATCAGAGTTACAAGAAATCTTTACACTTTACAGCGGAAGCAAAATTATAACATTTATATGAATGAAAGTACAACAACATTTGAATAATCTCTAAGCATCAATTCTTCTTTAATCTTTGTCATGTCATTTATCCTGCATACAAAACTATGGGTACGTCAGTTTATTCAACCGACGAATATTATACACGGCCATCATCTCTATGCCTGAAACAGTATAATGATTTTCCATACTTAACAAACACAAACTTGTTCACAAATCAAACTAAGGGGAATATCCTATTGATGTCGTATTGTGATTGTGCACTTAGTCCTTAATGCAGTTATTTATATTACATGACACTAATGCGCACTTGTTCGGATTCTATGCATCCCATACTACATAGGTCCGAGGGCAAGCCTCTTAATCGTTCTTCATCTTGTAGGGTTCAATTCCTCGTCATGACTTACTTTACTACTGTAACTACGGTAAGTATCCTAGATGTTCTATGAGTAACGAGCTCATGTACAAAAAAACTGGAGGGAAATCTCACGTCATGTCACGACGCATCGTGAAGACAACCTATGGACAATTCAGCCTCCTTCCTGGCACACGATCCTCTTGCAGTCACCAAACACCCCACAAGCATCGCCAAGATTTCGATAATTCCGGAGTAGTGCCCACGTCATGTCACGACGCATCGTGAAGACAAACTGTGAATCACACCCACATCCTAGACTCGAGGCCCTCGTACTTGTATTTTTCTCTCACTTTCATCACCTCTTCACTATGTACTAATTCTTAATTTAATGAAATCATGAACAAAATCAATCTCTTAGAGTCAGCACTCTCACTAATACTGGTCTTATTTCTTTCATTTCTCAATGACCCAAACTTGGTCTTTTCAATTTCATTTATCATATCTCATTATTTTCAATTGCCAGTGTGAGTCTTGGCTACACCCTAATTTTCAATTTCAATTCACAATTCACATGTTTGAGTTGTCATACTCGAGAAATTTCTTTTTTCCAATTACATGATTTCCAATCTTTTTATGAGTCAATTATCATACATGGAGTTCAATTATAAATCATGCATTCCATAACCAATATTTATTTCTGCATTAAAATCATACTACGAAAACATCTAGTCAAAGTGAACATTCACAAAAATCACCATTGTCATGCTATTCTTTTAACATAATAACCCATACAAAAATTCACATTTATATTTTCTTTTCATCAATTTTTCTTTTTAATACTCATCTTAATCACCTCGTGAAATGACACATTTTTATGAAATTATACGAGTAAGAAACCATAGTTTCGAATATGATTTTACCTCAGAAATACACTTTATTTTAGTCCAATAACTCCCAATTAATTTTCATAGGTTGTATATGATTTTTGAATAATAACGGTATTTTTTCAAAATTTTTATACATCAAGAAAACCCCAAAAATCAATTTGTCAAAAAAATTTATATTCTGGCTACACCCAGATTCAAACCCGCAACATTTAAGAAGACAACCGCATGCGCTAGCCGACTGGCCGAAGGCGTTCAGCGATATGAAGAGGAGACAGAGAGTTATATACTCTCTGTTCGGTGATTGGTATTTTTTTTAAACCGCACACAAAAAGAAAGGTGGACACCAGCGACCACAGAGCCACACGCCGCGCTACAGTAGCGCTTGTCACATACACAACTCGAATTCTATTTAACTCGGTTCTCTGTTTTATTAAAACATTTCGATGTTCAAAAATCCTTATCTTTATTTTGCTTGCACCAAAAGCCATGTAAAACTCCAGAATGTATATTCTAACTTAAATTAACACCCCAGTATTTTTAAAATAGTTTTTCAGTAATTTAATACACATTTCTCATACAATAATTTAAATTCCATACTACTCTTTCCATAATTCAATTTGACATTCCTCAACACAACTTGGTATTAAAAATTCACATTATAAATATAATTCCCTATTTTTCCCTTTTTCATAAACCCAAATGCATAGGACAATCTTATTCATTTGAACCAATATCACGATAGTCCATTTAGCACATAAAACAATAATTTCATCTACTAGCATTCGTACTCAATTTTGACGTTATCAACATTCCCAATTCAATATTTCCATAACTACAAGCAATTTGCACACAATATTAAGATTCATGATAAGTTAACATACAATCTATCAAGCATTAATTTAATCAACTAGCAAGTCCTTTTTCAAATTAAGTGTACTCTTATTAGTTTCTTTCATGCATCATTATTTCAACACTCCTAGCATGGCATCTAAATTAGAAGTATAGAAAACCACCCACCTAATTTGGAGAAAAATCACACAACAACTCCTAAATGAAAGAGCCCTTCTCATCCTAGATTGAGCTTGCCCAAATAAGTGCTCCTCCTCCTTGCTCCTAGTACAACCTAAGAGCTCCAAGTTGATGTAGCCGGCCTCCTAGCTTGCAAGACTCTCAATCTCTCAATCTTTTATTCTCACTTCCTACTAACAATCTACTACTAACAATTGTATTCTTTCACTACATGTTTGGATAATGAAAAGTGTAAGGATAACTAGGCTGGGGGGGTATTTATACAAAATTTTGGGACAAATAGAAGGCTAGGATTGATCTAGGAGTTAAGAAATAAAGGCTAGGATTCATGGGGAAGTTGTAGTAACCAACCATGACTACAAAAACCATCTCCCACAAACTCCACTTCTTTTCCTTTTCCCTCCTAATCCCATCCGGCCTACCAAGGCGCACAAACACATGCTAGTGCAATGCACGTGTTTGTATAGTCCCCCATTTAAAAAAGTTGTACATTTATTTTTAAAATCTATAAAAATTTGTCTACACTACAAGTTTTAATAAAAAGAGAAAATAAATTTATGTGCCTTTATTTAATGGGCCAAATTAGCTATCTTTAAAATAAATTAAGTTGGGCTCAAAATAAAAGAGTACTTATGTTTGTTTAAAAATAGGCTTTAATAAAAACAATAGAAAAGACATATATATATATATATATATATATATATATATATATATATATATATATATATATATATATATATACTCATTTTTTTTATATAATGAAAATAATTATAAAACTTTTATATCACAAGATTACACAAGCACAAAATGTACAAATTAATAACACAAGATAATAATTCTCATAAATGAAAATTAGGGTATTACATAAATACTCCCCCTGAATTTAGTACTTCCTGTTGCGTATATTTTTGTAAATGAAGAAGAGATAATAATATTCAATATTGTGTTTACTTTTAGTTGAAACATTCATAAAAATATTCTCCTCCTTTTTGGAACACACAAAGAGGGGCAAAAGACAAGCATAATAAGAACATTTATAAAGGACTTAAATAAAGGAACATTTAATTAAATGCTTTAATCTCCACCGAAAGCCATTTGTTAATAAAAGAACGTTCATGAAGCAAATGAAGAAGTTAATTTGGGGAACATGATAAAGCATGAGATGAATTTGGGAAATATAGTAATTTTCAAAAGCAGGGGAAAATTCACTTACATGATACCGTTGATAGCGAAACTCTTTGATATACAAGGAGAGCTCTTCATGGTATCATAGATTTGAGATTTTTCCAATACTGATGCAAGGTATAGAACAGAAGAAGAAGTATTTCAATAAACCAATATTATAGAAAATAGTGAATAGAAAGTTCGTAAAACTCAAAATGAGTAACCAAGAAAAGAACCGTTTGACCGCACGGTCGACCGCAAAACTAATTGAGCATATAAAATAAAGAATCAACCCGAGAGCAGACCGGTCGACCGCACATCCTGTCAGCACAAAATGAAAGACAGAGGGTGAACCGGTCGACCGCAAATAAAAATAAAAAGAAATTTTAAAGGCGAAGTGTTTCTTAGAGAAGGTCTGTGTTCAAGAGTTTAGGTCAGCGACAGGTCGACCGCACGGTCAACCGAAATACTGATAAAGGAGAGTAATGCAGATAATTAACTGGATATGCAAAATATAGCAAGCATGGAGTCATTCCTTCATAGCAAATAATAAGAGATTACATGACGTTAAAGAACATTCATGAAGATATTACATCTGGGAATTACAATTTAGAAATTTATTCATCTCCACCATCATCTTCGCCTTCGGCATTGTCTTCATCATCTTCCTCATCATTTACCTCATCACTTGGAGGAGGAAGAAATTCCCAATCTTCTTTTCCTTGGAAGTACTCAATTGTGTTAACATAATATCTATACACTTGCATTTGATGAGCAGCAAACTGCTCATGAGTTACGAATGAAGATGAGGAAGAGGGAGTGGTCTTCTTGCGACGGGATGAGAAAGAGGCTTGTGGAGGCTGTTCGGCTTGGCGCTCTTGTTGTTGGGCTTGACGACGATGAGCCCGCTGGTTGAACGGTACATCGATGCCCATTTATTGAGGAATGATGAGCATAGGATTTTTGCTTAGGAGAAAATTCCTGACATCAATACGGGAGTCAATGGCCAGATTGTATAGAAGAGAACTGAAAGGAAGACCACGATCTGTAGAAGTTGCATAATTCATCGTGCGAATGATGAATGTGGCAAGATCAAACTTATATTCACCAAGAATAAGGAAAATGATGAATGACTGATCGACCCGAATTTCAGTTTTGTCATTCTTTTTGGGCTAAATATTTGCATTGATAATTTTATTTAATACACGAGCAGTATCAGTAAAATTTGTGGGAGTGGGACGAGGAAGATGAGAGAATTCAGGGTGGACGATCATGGATTTGACCGTATTTTGGTCATGGGCAAGTTTAAAATTAAGGGTTTTAAAATCTAGATGATATGCATCAAATTCTCCTTTGGGAAATTCATATTTCCTACGGAGGTAATCGGGGGTGATTCTAACTCTTTTCCCAAGAACAATAGAGGAGGGGGTGAGGTCATCGTCTTGAAGACCTTCAAGGTTGGCATAGAATTTGCGAGTTAATGACTCGGAGTGGGTGCTAGGTGTAGTAAGATAGTTTTCCCACCCAAGGTCTTTAAGGATCCTAACCATAACAAAAAATTGACCCCCTAAGGATGATAAGTTGATTACCCGATTGGCAACAACGGGAGCATTCCAAAGATCAAAAAAGTAGACATCAGCACAAATTGAGTTCCGAAAGAAAATACCATCTTAAGTGATGGATTTAGAGGCAATAGCTTTCTTGCCTTTCGATTTGTGAGAAGAGAAAGCCATTGAGAGAGGAAAAAAGTACACGAGAAATCTGAAGAGAATATTGAGAGATGAGAAGAATATTTGATGGGTTTGTGTATGGAGGCTAGGGTTTGTCGTTTGGTTTGAGAGGAAGAAGATGAAGGGGTATTTATACTGGAAAGAGAAAAATCAAGTCAGCGAGTGGGTCGGTCGACCGGTTCACAGATACAGTCGACTGCATCACATGAAAGGAGTTCTGACTGAGTAGTTTTTGATAGAGGGGGGGGGGGGGGGGACGGTCGACCATACGCTCGACCGTACCTCGACCGGTCCATTCTTGACTTATCAAGGACCAATGAATAGTACATTCGACTGGTCAGTCGACCGATCATACAGTTTTATGATTTTTTTCAATGTGATTTTCTTCAAAACTTCAGATCTTGTAATAACAATTTTAAATGTTGTAACATTCACACATTTCATGTATTCCTTAGATAAATAGAAGATGCTCTAGACTTTTTATTTCGGAGATAAGTAATTTTAATATTTAATATAGATTCAAGCAAGTGTAGATTTTACCCGGTGCTATACTCATTTGAAGAACCAATGTTCTTCTCCTTTTTCCTTGATAGAGATGTAGGTTGCTAGTATAACTTGTTGAGTCTCTCGAGCATCTTCTATCAAGGTGTCTGCAATATGCTAAGTTGAGAATGTAGAGCCACCTACATGGAATTTTGTAGGTGTCCAAGTGGGTTTTGGGCTTGTATTTATATTCTTTCTTACCCACACAAAATTAGTATTTCTTTTTAATGGACAATTAAAAGAAATATACCCTAGTCTACAATAGTAATGACATGTGATACGACCTTGTCTTGAGTCATGCACACTTGCATAGTTTTGAGTTGATTTGTGATTATGTTGGTGATTGTGCAAGTGTGTATGACATGATGATTTAAATTTTTGATGGTGTATTGTCTCTTCGTAACCAAGCTCCCGATTATCGTGATAGGATCTTGAATTTTTTGTAATAAGGTAACTGGGCCCTTCATATTTTTCTATAATTTTTTCAAGCTCAATTACTCTTTCACAGAGTCTTTTTCTAGTCATCTCATCGTATTTTGTGTTCCAATGAAGAGTATCTAGTGTAGCATCAAATATTTCATTTTGTTCAAGGGCTTCATTACATCCTTCCACTACCTCATCAAATTTTCTTTTGCATTCTTTTAACTCATCTGCGTGTTTGGTTATATAAACAGATTTCTCATGAATTTCTCTTAAGTGTTCATCATGTGTTGCTAAGGATTCTTGAATTTATTATTTTAAAAGTTCATTTTCCTCTAGCAATACATCATGATCTTTTCTAAATGACTCGAATTTATCTATGATCAAAGTATTTTTATTTTTTCAGTTTTTGATTTTTAGCGATACAAGAGTCATGTGTTTCATTTGAATTTTTTTTTATATTGCCTTAGTTCACGACTCAATTTCTTAGCATAGTCTTTTAATCTATTACACATGTCTACTAGGTTCTTCGATTACCTCTTCTTGAGATGGTGATTACACCTCACCATTCCCAAGAGCCATGAAGCCGACATCATTGTAACCTTGCTCTTCCTCACTTGAATCCAAGTCTAGCCATGTTGCTTCAACACCTTTTTCAGACCCGGGTTTGAGCGGTAGTAGGCCCTATTCCTGTCTTGTGAGATGGTACAATTTGCACGGATGTGTCTGGGCTTCTTGCACTTATAGCATACGTCATCTTTATCCTTTTCTCTTTCTCCTTGGTACCTGCCATATTTTTTATGTTTGAGATACTTATGAAATTGCTTAGTCAATAGGGAGATGTCTTCGTCTGACTCCTCACGGTCTGAATCGGCTTTTGATGGTCGGGATTTTTCTGCTTTTAGGGCGATGGTCATCTCTTTGGTTTTTTGCTCAATCCCGATGTTCTGTCTGTATCTTTTGGTTTCCGTTATCTTCATCTCGTATGTCTTCAGCTTTTCTTAGAATGTGTAGTAGTCGAATCCCTTTTCCTCAAGAGTCTCCCTCATTGCAGTAGCTTTTACATCCCACTCGGGCATGAGACAGCTTATGAGTTTTTCGGCCTTTCGGTCATCATCCAATGCCTTACCTAAGCTCTGAAGCTCGTATGCAATGATATCGAAGCGGACGAGCATTTGATCTACATTTTCTCCTGGCAACACACGAAACACATCAAGCTTATAAAAACATAGATTTACTTTAGCTTTTACCTCAAAGGTGGTTCCTTCATGCCGTTTCAGCATGTTTTTTCAGATCTCATATGTTGTCTTACAGTTTCGCCTGCATCACATTAATTCTTCATTATTCAACCCTGTATAGAGAGCCATCATAGATTTGGAATTTGCGGTCTTGAGTGCTAGCTCTGCTTTTATGAAGGCCGTCTTTCTGTCACTGACCGGAATATCTTTTTTATTAATGCATACATTCCACACTTCTTCTCCAAGTATTTGTAGAAAATGAGACATACGAACTTTTTAAATATCATAGTATTTTCCATCAAAATATGGTGAGCGTGTAAGACTTATCCCATTGGAGACGAATGACTCTGATGAGTACAAGTTTTCGGGAGGAGGGATTAGGCCATTGGACCTTTTGCTTAAGCTTTTAAGCTTTTTATAAGTACCTCGCTCTGATACCACTGTAAATCACCCTAAGGGGGGGTGAATAAGGTGATTGTGTGAAATTAAAAATTAAAGAAAATTAAAACTAAGTTGCAAAAGTAAATGAGAAGAGATAAGAGATGCAAATACAGATAACACAAGTGATGCAACGATATAACGTAGTTCGACCCCCAGGTCTATATCCACACCACCTACTTGTAGCAATTATCCGCCACAAGCATTCCACTATACTCAAACCCCTGTACAGTGATTCTCGAATTTAGGCCGAGAGACCTAATATACCCACAGGACTTCTAATCACAAGTCCCGTCAATCTCACCGAAGTGGAAGAAAAGAAAAGAACTCAAGATCCTCATTGTTCCTGACTGAAGAATACAAATAGTTATCACACACACTCGGATTGATTATTGAAAGATTAGTTCAGAAGATTTTTCTTAGAAGTAATAGGTGAAGAATACTCAGTGAGCTCGTCCAATTATATAGACGAAGAAGTGTATCAATCAAAATTAGAAACGATACATTCCAAAAGAGTGAACAACGCAAAATAGGGTCGACCGCAATTTAGGTGCTGTCGACCGTTCATCTCTCTGACGAAAATTCTAGAGATGAATGGTCGACTGCTTCACTATATTGTTGTGAAGTGCAATCGACTGCGATGCGGTCGACCAACATGAGGTGCGATCGACCGTTATCGTGCTGTTTATAACGAATCTACTTTATATTTTTTACCATATACTAATCAATCATCAGTCAATCAAATACAGATAAAATCTCATAAATAAGGAATAGAAAAATCTTGTCTGGATAGCTTTCTTGGGCACTAATCAACATGTGCTCTTTTTGAATAACTTGTTCTTTTGCTTGATCTTGCAATCTTTCTTTATTGCTTTCATTCTTTACTTATATCTTTTATTGCTTTCCTTCTTTGCTTATTCTTAAATCTCTTTTGAATCTCTTTTTGATATTATTTTAACCTGAAAATCTGAACAACTTAATTTAAACTTATTAGTATTTATGGACACATTTTGTGCACACCGAACTAAGAGTCAACAAAAAAGAGTCGAAACTGAGTACTCTAGATATTTTTACTCTAGATACTCATACTGAACTGAGTACAGTAGTAAGTTTAAAAAGGGAATGAGACGAAACATCATCGTCCCATCCCCTAAAAGCATGGACGAACCAATCTAAGATTTTTTCCCCTTTTAAAAAAATAAAATAAAATAAGTCCTCTATTTTCATCGGATGATA
This sequence comes from Hemerocallis citrina, assembly GCA_017893485.1. Classification (NCBI taxonomy): domain Eukaryota; kingdom Viridiplantae; phylum Streptophyta; class Magnoliopsida; order Asparagales; family Asphodelaceae; genus Hemerocallis; species Hemerocallis citrina. Next base: position 25,731 of record JACEHZ010000220.1, on the reverse strand, counting down.
CATGATGTTTTGTCCGATGAATTAAAAATATTATAAAATATTTGGGATGAAACATCATGTTTCGTCTGCTGCAATATGCATATTGTTATATATTCTCTAAAATATAGCAATAACACTTGACTGCAATGCTCTCTTTGCTATAATATGCATATATGCATTTTATAGCACAAGACTGTGATGCTCTAAGTGAGTTTATGAGCTTTTAGATGGTAGCCAAATGGGAGTTGTACACTATTGATTTGGATCCTTGTTGAGCCAAATGGGAGTTGTACACTATTGATTTGGATCCTCATTGACAATATCCATCTAGTATTTAATTCATCATATTTTGTTACATGATTTCCATATATAGCAAAAGAGAAATGTTATAGTTGCATCATTTCCTACCTTAAATTTATATGAAGTTTGTCTTTTAGTAATTGTTGGGTCCACAGATATGCCATACTTACATTATTTCCTATCCCAAATTTATATGAAATCTATCTTTTAGTAATTATTGATTCTTACTCATTTATTTTTTAGTGATTAATGGACTCAACAATTACTAAGGCACTGTTTGGTTGGAGGGGAATGGAGGGGAGGGGATGGTTTTTTAAAAACTTTTCTTGTTTGGTTCATTTTTTAGGAGGGGAGGAGAGGAAAATGAAGGGGTGCAAAACCTCTCCTGAGCCAATTTTAGTTCCCCTTCCAATATTGGGGGGATTTGGAAGGAAGAGAAAGTATGTCTAATTTTTTAATGTGATTGGACTAAATTGCCCTATTAAATATAAATCCTAATAATAAAAAAACCTAACTATCTCCCGACTGTCTCTCTCCCGCTATCTCTTTCTCCCTCTCTCTTTCTCCTCTCCTGCTACAATGTCGTGGAGCAGACTACTTCGTTATGATCTCAAGAGCATTTAAAACCTGACGAGTCAATCTATACCTCTTCAGGATAGACTTTGACAAATTCATTTACCCATTTTATCAAATACGGGCTCATTTTTTATTGCTTGATTGAGTTGTCAGGTTTTCTTTTATTTTACATTCTTTTATTTTTTTTCCTTTTCTAATATTCAATACAAAAAGGTGGTGATTTCTTTTCTGGATTTCAAAATGTATTATGTATTGACAAGACACTTGCTAATGTGATTTCATTTTATGTAGACTGTACGTAGTCTGTATCCAATTTGCCTCTTACCTTTCAATATACTAGGAATCATCATTTACTCATTTAGTTAATCCCCTAGTTACATGTTTTGGAATGTGTAACTACTTAGCTGTTGCTTGTTTCCCTAATATGGAAGAGAAATATTCTTTTGTGCAAGCCAAAAATAAAACTATCTCAATGCCATTTAGTGTTGAAAGAATAGAGGATTTCGTGGAACAACTGGAGTCAGGAGACTTGAAACTCCGAGTCAGAGTGCTTGAGGCATTTCTAAATAGTCTATAGATACATACATAGCAATTATGGTTTTTCTTAAATGATATCCGAAATTGAAACCCAGAAAAAGAGTAATTTTATTAGTTCAAATTGAAATGTAAACATATATACAAAAACTACATGGGAAGAGTTCCTACTTGTAGTTTAGCAAATGTAGAAGGGTATAAAAGTAATTTTATTATAAAATTCCTTCCCTCCCCTTGTGAACCAACAAGAAAATAATTATTTTTCCTTCCCTCTCCTCCTTTGAACCAAACAGAGTCTTCATTAAAATCCCTTCCCTTCCCTCCTCCCCTCCCCTCCCCTTTCCTCCTTTGAACCAAACAGTGATAAACCACATATAAATTTAGATTAGAAAATAAGGTATGCGTAGCATTTCTCATACCAAATACTAGTCTAAATCTACTTAGCTAGTTTAGCATTATCTTCAACCAATTATTGGTGACTAGGTTTGTTAATACCTTAGACATATCCTTATGTTTGATTAAAATATCATATATATGTGTCACTAATTAATTAACTATCCATATATTATATGGATGACTTTTTTGTAGTACATTGGCCCTAAAATTATATTGTATACGTAACATTCACAAATTTTCAATTTATGTTGAAGTTCCAAGGTGCGACCATGCACGTACCACTGTAGTTTAGTAATAAGTTTTTTAGCTAGTGAGTAAAAGATTGAGGGTTCAATTCTTACTTGCATAATTTCTTCATTATAAAATTATTATATGAGTGTATGTACCGTATGCGTGTATGACTATGGCATTGTTAAAAATTAAAAAATAACGTTCCGAGTAAAGAATACAGAACAATGCTAATGAGGTATGACTATATTTGTAGATAAGGTTTTGTGGGGATTATTGATATTAAAGGTAGAAATTCTTTACAATAAAATAAAATAAAGAAGAAAAAAAAGTTATATAAGATGCTTAATTTTTTTTGTATTTGCAGGTATCATTTATTCTAGTTCCTCAATTTTTTTACATTATAGTGTACTAGTAGTTTACACGTGCGATGCACGTTTTAATAAATATAGTTTTTTAAAATAAAAATTTAGACGTAGTCTTGATTTGAACCTAGGACCTCCTTTATAATAGTTATGCACGTGTGTTACACGGGTTGGTAGAATGACAAAATATTTACAAATGACACTAAGGCCTTCTCCCATTATAATATTAGAGATTAATTCATGATTGTATTGTATTTTCCATTTCATACAGACTAAGGCTCTAATTAATACTAGTAATTTATATGTGCGATCGTCTTAATAAATATATAGTTTTCAAAGTAAAAATTTCGACGTAATCTGGCCTCGAACCTGAGATCTCTTTTATATTAATTATGCACGAATAATGCAAGTCTAAATCAATTATTATTTTTTAAATAAAAACTCTGAGGTTGTGCGGAGCACTCGAACCTGAAACTTTCTTCATATTAGTTATGTATGTGCATCACACACGTTGATAGATTGATAAATGATACTAAGACCTTCTTCTATTATAATATTAGAGATGTATGAACAAAAAGTTCTATGATTGGCCGATCATCAAAGATTGTGAAGAGAAAACCAATTTATTTTCAAAATTTCCTAAGAAGATAGAAACACATTTCTAAAAAAATTAAGCATGTAGAACCTTGTGAGAGCATCCACAACGGTTTTTCTTAAATATGAGAAAATGAAAAAAATGAGAAATAGCAAATAACAAGTTTGTGCGCAACGGTTGTTTGCTATAATTTGAAAAAATATTAAAAAATACTTGAGTGGACGGGACATGTTGTCTCGTCTCATCTTAATTTTTTTTAACATGTTCAACATTTGATTAGATTAACTAAATTAGTAAGTTAGTGAATAATACAGTTATTAAATTAGTAAATAAGTAATTATTTAGATATAATTAGTGCTTAATTAATAAAAAGTGAGAATTAAGGTGGGAAATCCTCCCAATTTCATGGACCGGACATGTTGTCCCGTCCAAAGCAATTTTTTGCTTTCGACGGGACAACTTGTTTCATTTGAGGCTATTTTTTTCTTTTTTTGGACGGTACAACATGTATCGTCCGATCGTTAAAAGAAAGTTCAAAAAAATCTTTCGACGAAACAACTTGTTTCGTCTTATCTTATTTTATATATATATATATATATATATATATATATATATATATATATATATATATATATATATATATATATATATATATTACGGACGAAACAATATGTTCCGTTCCCTATATTTTGAGAATCCACAAAAAGTTTCCCAAATATGAGAAGTTATTGTAGCAACTTTGCAAAAAAAATGACAAAATTACAAACCGATGTGGCTGCCAATTTACAAAAATATGGCAAAATGGCAAATTTAGCAAACCATTGTGGATGCTCCGGAGTGTGCTGATAGAAAGAAAACAAATTGTAGATTAAACTACTTTTTGAATAAGTCCAAAAAAAACCCTTAATCTCTTCAAAAAAAAAATTCAAAATCTAAAAAATTCTTTGAATCTCTCCAAAACATTGTCAAACAAAACATCAGTGTGGTGAGTGTAACACCCCACAAAATTGGAATGACAATTTTGGCCTTCTGTGTTACGCACGTGTATTTTGTAACGTGTTTTATTACATATTTTGGATTCCGACTATTTATACATTTTTCATATTGATTTCAGTCGACTAAAAGATAATATTTCAATCTCGATAATTTTACGTGCTTTTACGTGTTTTAGATGCACGTATCGATTATGTATTTTTCCACCGCTACGGGTGATATTTTCTGTGTTTCAATTATTTATTTTTCAAATCTATTTTTATAAAACGGAAATTCATTTTCCCTATTTTTGATTAAGATAATTTTGTACGTGTAATACACGTGATTACGTCGTGAAATATATGAAATTAGTAAATATATTTTCATATGTTATTTTCAATTATATTTTAATAATTTTTTATTTAATAAAATCTATTTTCATATTTCGGCGTTTTACGTACAACGCACGTGTTTTTGGTGTGCGTATTTGAGCGTATTCGTTTTCAAAATAAATTGGAGTATGTGTATTTGTTTTATTTGTGCATGATACATTATAAATTTTAATTAAACTATTTTTACTTACATTTTAATATATATATATATATATATATATATATATATATATATATATATATATATATATATATATATATATTAAAAGAGTATGGTGGCTAATGTGTGAAATGTGTTTTAAGTGGGGGGGCCCCACATGGACAGAGTGCACATTTGTGTGCTGTTGTGTATGGGCTGATGACATCAGCACTCTGGGGCCCACCCGCATGAAAGAAATGCTGCTGTTGTCGCCCTGCTCTTCTCTGTCTTGTTGACATGGTGCTGGGGCCCACTTGGGCTTCGGTCTTCTCACAGTAGAGGAGAGAATGTGAGATCAGTTTTGGAATTGAAGAGGTGGGGGTTAAGTTTTTGAAGTGGTGGAGAAGTGAAGAGTTGGGAGTTTTAAGAGTTAAAAAAATGAAGAGTTTGAAATTAAGAGAGCAATTTATTAGGTGGAGATTTATACAAATTGAATCCTCACATTGACCTATAAATACATCCTCATTTCTCTTTCTCTTGTCACACCTAAACTAAACAAAATTTAGAGAGAAAAAGAAAGAGAGAAAGAGAGTACCCTTGTGCTTTGGAGGCTTGCTAGGAGGAGAAGGACAAGGAGGTGCTATTGGAGCTAGGAGCTAGGAAATGTCTCTTCATTGTGATTTTTCATTCTTCATAGAGTTTAGTGATTTCTTACTTTCTAATTGTAGAGAATGCATGCTAAAAACTATAAATAAGTAGTATAAGTTGATGTTGATGTGAAATATGTAGATAAAATTCATGCTAGTGTAATATACTATGAATGAGAATAGTCTTGTTGTGATTAAGTAAATAATAGATACCATGTTAATTAAAAAGAAGATTTTGACTAAAGAAATAATACTATGAATCATGTTAGTATGCTTGTAAATTTTTGTACATGTTGAGTATATGAAAATTTGTTGGAGTATGTCATATTTAAATTATGCCTTAGAATCATGATGACTAAGAAAGAAGAAAGAAAGCATAACAAAATTTGTTAGTGCCATGAAATGTATTGACTTATGTATATTGCCATGTTGTATTTGAAAATATAAATTCTTGCATAAAAGAGGGTTTTGTGAGATTTCTCATGATTGAAGGTATGTTGGTATTGTTATAAATTTTTAATTTGTATAAGTGAGAACATAAACTAGTTTTATAAATACAATACTTAAATTCAAGTTTTGAGAAAAATATAAGTCTATGAGTAAAATGAGAAGAGCAATTATTTTAAAATAGAAATATATTTTTTTAAAATGAATTTGAAGTTAGTTGATTTCTGTTTTAAAATTCATCTTAGTCATGAGAAAAGTTTATTTCAAAATCCTAAAAGAATGGATCTTTGGATAAACGAGTTTTTGTGAAAAAGAACCAATTTCTGAACAGTATGAACAAAAGTATACTAATATAACTCCTAAACAGAAATTACACTTGGACTTACTGGTTAGCCAGTGCACCACAGAACACTATTTGTAAGAGATCTTGGGTTCGAAACTTGATAGTCACATTTACTTTTTGATTCATTTAATTAAAAACCGAACACTGGAGTTTAATATTTGGGGTTTCGGTGTGCCTATTTGGACACAGAGTCCATATGGACTTTCTGGCTAGTGGGCTTGGATCTTTGGGTGTCACTGTAGCGCTGTGCGGTCATCAACCACACGGTAAATGAAAAGTGTGTGTAGTATCCCACCATATCTCAACCAAGGCATCACTAGTCTCATTGATGATTTTTCCGCATTTATTGTGAATAAATGCTGCCACCTGGTTTGATCGATTAATTGCTTCAGTAATGGAACACGGGAACATCGCTCGTATGCCTTTATTGGACCACTCCAATTTTCACTAAATTTACAAAATCCACCTGCAGACTGATCAGTAATAAGTTGATACAGATGTTGGATATCATCAACCACTGATTTCCACAAACTCGGATCGGCAAAATCACGAGATTCCGTCATCGGTTCGGCCTCCGTACTGGTGTTGCCATGATCAGATCCGCCGCGAATTGTGGATTTAATTCTACCGATATATCTTCGGATAGACATTGCTTTTGATTAGATACGAAGATAATAGTTTGAGTAAAGAGGAATTTATAACTCAGAAGAAGGATGAGAAGATTTGCCGTGAGAGGTATGCATATATATAGGAGGAACTGAGTGGGTTTTTTTTCTCGTAAATTAACATTTCAACTTTATTAAAAAAAAAATTAAAATTAAAATCACCAGACGAATGAAGAAGCACCGTCTGGTTGATTTTTCGGATCTTATGAAGGAAGGGTATATAGGTCATTTCGCCTAGGTGAAAGAAACAAAAAAAATTAATAATCAAACAAACAGGCCTGGCACTGTTCATTTGATTTTTTTAATTTTTTTTGTGTTGTAAACGAAATTTTTAAAAAAAAAATTTAAAGAGAGATGGAGGAAGAAGCACCGTCCGACACAATTCAGCATTTTTTTCTCTCAAACGGAGGATGAAGCTCCGTCCATTCATTTTTTGATTAAAAAAAAAAATGTTAGACGGATGAACAAGATCCGTCCAATACATTACTTTATCAAATTTTAAAAATAACAATAGTAGCAATTGTTGCTAAAAACTAAAATCTCATTGTTAAAAACAGAATAGGTTTAGCCAACGACAAACAGTGGATGCTCTACTGGTAGGGCTGTTCACGCTTTGGTCAAAACCGATTACCGAACCGAAATTTGACAATTTGGTTCAGTTTTTCGGTTTTTCGGTTCGGTTTTGACCCGAACCGGAGTTTTTATCGAGAGTTCGGTTCGGTTTTTGGTTTGCTTTTGAATAAACCGAACCGAAACAAAAACCGAAATTTTTTTGGACCTGTCAATGGAATGTATACAAAATTACTCACTGTTTACCGAATAAGCATCAACCGGTCGAAAATTGTTCGCTGTTTTAGAGGTTAATAACCGAATAAACATTAACCGGTAAACAGTGACCATCCAAAGGTTATTTTCGACCAGTGAATAAACATTAAGTGATGTTTATTCTAGATAAAAATGTAAACAGTGAACAACATTAAGTGAGTTCGGTTATTCTACTTTAGAGGAACCTTTGGATGGTTATTAACTGTTTACTCACTGATTGATGATTCTTCTAGTGAACAATTTTGTATGCATCAAAATTACTCACTGTTTATCCGGTCGAAGGAATTTCAAGTTCGGTTAGTTCGGTTATTAACCGAACCGAACCGATAAAATTCGGTTCGGTTTAAACCGAACTTGTAGAGTTTCGGTTCGAATTTCGGTTCCAATTTTACCAAATCGAAAAGTTCGGTTCGGTTCGGTTTTTTTCGGTTCGGTTCGGTTTTGAACCGATGAACACCCCTATCTACTGGGGTGCGCCCCTACCTTCAGAAGTTAGAAGGGTCGTTACGCTTATAACCCGACGCTATCATCACCTGGGGTGACCAGAACCCAAACACTTCTGAGTTCTGATCCCACCCAAGATACTCCCACGATCCCATTCGTACCTCTGGTGCACGTTGTTCGACAGATTACAGATGCATAGTACAGATCCACTGCTTCGCAGGTGGGTTTGATAATTAAATACTCCTCCACTGTAAAGTGTTTTGTTTTTGTTTCCTTCTTTTTACTCAGAGAGCGGATCTCAAAGCACCACGTTTAAGGTAGGAATTAAGTTAAGGTTAACGCGTTAGTTAAGTGGTTTTGTTTGTATCGAAATACTAAACAGGTAAAGTAGGAATCATGTCCCATGTAGGGCGGTTACAGAAACCGAGGTATGGCTCCTTGGTTAGCTCACCACGACACCACCTGAGCTTTTCTGGAGTTATGGCTCACTTTATTACTCCCTAAACTTTGAGAAGCTGGTTTTGGTTTTGGGAAGTTTTATTGTACATTCCTTTTTTGAATGGAGTATGAATTGTTGTTAGGCCATTTGATTCTGTACCCATGGGGTTGGTGGCCTCACAGACTAGGGATGTAATAAAAAAAATGAAAAAAAAAAAAAAAAAACCTAGGGATGCCTAAAAAAGTTCAAGCCCGTCTATAGATCTGTCCATGCAGTCATCGAAAAAGCCCGGCCCGGCCCGGCCCGACCCTTCGTACATAAGAATTGGTCTTGGATCTTGAGTTTGAAATCTAACCCGGCCCAAATTCTCAGGCTCTAGCCCGTCCTTCAGCCCATCCATATAGCCCGGGTTTTATTCCGTTCATATATAAACCCATCTAATTTTATACTATTATAGCTCAAAATAATTTTAACCTATCTATTAATTTTGAGATGCATAGTAACTTTCACATGTATAGTTGTATAATAGTTAAAATTAATTACAATCTATCTACTAACTTTTGATGCATCCTTGTACAAAAGTTCTATAGCTATTACAAAATTATTATAATTATATTTGCAAATTAGTTATTACAAATCGTAATTATAATAATAGTCACCATCCATTATTCAAGTAGTTATTTTCTATTATAGTAATATAATTACAAAAACTTAATTTATTAATAAAACATTAGTAAATTCGTTGGTGTAGCATTGACATTTACTTTATGTGGTGGTCGGTCAGTTCTAACATCGAACAATGGAGAAGGGCCTATTAAGTATTACCTAATAAGTCAAACAACTAACAAGTTTGAGATTATTGGAATATAGAATATAGAGTATTTAAATCCTTTAATAAAAGTAGGTAAAAAATGATTAGTAATTTTACTAAATAAAAAAAATCATATAATTTTTACTTGGACATAGGCACGAATTTGTCCGGTAAAAGCCCGGGCAAAGAGTTGAATACATGCTTCATAAAATTACAAACAAGAGGGCTTTGGTCCAACCCTTAAGTAGGTGTAGCGTCCCGAATTTTTAATATAATATCTCAAAAATATGTGGCACAATTTTCAGCATCTACCTCAATGTAATAGTAAATATAGCCAAGCACAGGCCGGCATTCAACGCATCGTAGGCGAAGACGCAAGTGTCCAGCGAAAGGTCTATGTTCGCTCGCACCCCGGAGCCGGGGAGGATCAGTGTGTACTGCTGAGGAATGGAGAAACCTTTCCGAGTACGAAGTAGATCCCGCTCGGTTAGAACCGAGGGGATATCGTCCACCTCGGTGACCTCCCTCGGATCATTCTCCTCGTAGGTCTCCGCACGACCGTAGACAGCTTTGGTCAGCAGCTCGCCGCTGTACTGCCTTATCCCCCCATGACCGGACAACACAGTCAGCATCCGACCCAGCCCGCCCGCCTGTTTCACAGTCTCCACCACTGCCTCGACGACCGAAGACCGAACCACATCCTTCCCCCTTCCTCGGCCGCAGACGACCCTACTATCTCCTTCCCCTTCTTTCGGCTCACCACTTCTCTCCCCTCCTCGGCACTCCGACCTCCCGAGGAGGATGACTCACTACCCGAGGATACCCGTGACATCTCGAAAAATAAATATCTAAGGTTAAGTGGACAGACCTTGATGTGACGTTTACGGTCGGAAAAAGTTTGCCGAAAATCGCCTGGCCTTCGCGACAGCTAACACAACCGCTTTTGAGCTCAAACCTCCGCTAGCAGAGCGACTCGAGAGCAAAAGTGAATTTTGAGAGTGAAAAGTAAAAAAATGAGCTAAGGGGTGAGTGGGTTGAGAACTTATAGCCAGTAAGGCAACGGTTGGGCTTTTGCAATGCTTGGGGGCCTATTAGGGGAGATGGAACGACAGGATAGAGAGAGCTGCGACGATTCAGAGGAAGGTCACGACGGTTTACTTGACATGGCGGTGCGGCAACCCCTAACGAGCCGAGCCACAGAGGCACTCTGCCGAGCTACCGGGGCACCGACCTCCACATTTGGAGAAAAATGCCGCCGAGCCACTTTTACCGTCAGATTGTCTCAAAATTCGTTCCAAAATATGATGGGCGGCTCAGATCACGCCATGCCCACAAAATGACAAGATAACGTTTTCTCGTTATCTGAACCTCCGGCCTCGAGATCCACGCCTTGATGGACGCTCCAGATCAAGCAGCGGGGCTCAACGGCTCGTAACGGGCTGAGCCACTGAGGCACTCTGCCGAGCTACCAGGGCACCAACCTCCACATTTGGAGAAAAATGCCACCGAGCCACTTTCACCGTCAGATTGTCTCAAAATTCATGCCAAAATATGATGAGCGGCTCAGATCGCGCCACGCCCACAAACGACAAGATAACGTTTTCTCGTGATCTGAGCCACTATCCTCGAGATCTGCACCGTGATGGACGCTCCAGATCGAGCCACGTGGCCCAACGGCTCGTCCCGAGCTGCCGAACCACCGAGGCACTCTACCGAGCTACTGAACAGCCATGGTCGAGCCTCCGAACTACTAAGAGGCGAAAGTCGAGCTGCCGAGCTACCGAACAGCCATGGTCGAGCCTTCGAGCTACTATGAGGCGAAAGCCGAGTTACCGAGCTACCGTAGGGGTGGCGAATGGGTCGTTCGAGCCGGGCCGGGCCCAACCCGTACGGGTTGGCACGAATTCATAGCCGGTCCGGGCCGGGTTGGCCCCTTATACGGGTCGGGCCGGGCCGGGCTACGTCTTCGTTTGGGTGGCCCGCCCAACCCGTGAACCCTTTAGGGCTCAACCCGGGTTGGGCCGGGTCGACCCGTGGGTTGGCCCATTTAATAATATATATATATATATATATATATATATATATATATATATATATATATATATATATATATTTGGTAGCTTAAATTAAACTAATAATAATAATAATTTTACAAATGATGTATACAAACAACCATATTTTTGTTTGATGAATACTACAATTCTTAAAAAATTATAATACTAAGTAAGTAATAATACTAATAAGTAATAATACTACAATTCTTCAAATATCCCTAAATGATGTTTAATTATAATACTAAGTATGTAATTCAGTAATAATACTAATAAGTAATAATACTACAATTCTTCAAATATCCCCAAATGATGTTTAATTATAATACTAAGTAAGTAATAATACTAATAAACAAAAAAAATTGCAAGGATAATAATAAGATTGAAAGAGTGAAATTGACAACAAATTTTGAAATTTTATTCATATGAATTTAAGTTATACAATTTGAACAATTTATAACGAAATGAAGAATTCAATTCACAAATAAGTTTTATACAATAACATATTTGTTATATACAATTTTAATTGAGTACAAGTTTTCTAATTTGACATAATAAGAAAAGCTATTGTTGTTGTTGTTGTTGTTCTTCGGGCGAGTTGTTCCCACTTGTGGAACTTGATAGTGCTTTCCCTTGCGTCCTATCTTCAGCCTTCAGCCAGTCTTCTGTGCAAACGAGTATCTCCAACGTCTCGTGCTTCAACCAATTTCTGTAATCAGATAGAACCCTGCCACTTGTAGAAAATGCACTCTTAGAAGTAACTGTAGAGACAGGAAGAGTTAGCAAATCTTTAGCCATAATTGACAGAATACTAAAAGTGTGTTCATATTCTTTCCACCATTGTAAAATATCTAGTGGAGAAAGAGTAGGCTCAGTATCCTGTTGGTTATACCAATTTAATTCATTTGGTTGATTAGTCCTAGGTTTTTTAGATTAAATTTGTTCAAGTAAACTAAATGTTTTATCACCAATTCTACTTTTACCCTTACCTTTAGAACTACCAGAAGAAGAACTAACTACAGAAGTTGTACTACTAGAAGCAAAACGTCTATCATAATAATCATACAAGTTATTTAACGTAGATTCAAACTGAACTAAAACAGTAGCGCAATCAGTTGTTAATTCTACATTGTTCTCTAAATATCCAAAAAACATTTCTATCAAATTCTTCGTACCTTCTAATTTGATACGGGGATCCATAACAGTAGCAACACAAATCAACATAGGAGGAGGAAAATAATATTTCAATTTTTTTTGAAATGCAGGTATTACAATGTCACTAATATATGGATCATTTAACATTTCGTTAAATATTTGCATCATGCTAACTAATTCAATAAAAATGCTACTAGAAGTAGATTCATATGTTTTTGAAAACTTTAAAGTTGCGGTTTTAAAAGGTTCTAAAAATTTCAACAAAGATTCGGCAAAAAACCAATCGTTGGGAGTCATTTCAAAATTGTGCATATTTTTTGCGATACAAAAATTATTTACAATTGCTTTATAATCGGTGACAACATTTAGTAAATCAAAAGTAGAATTCCATCGGTGTCTAACATCCTTTGGAAATTTTCTAAAAGGAACATTTTTAACCCTACACCAAGCTTTCCATTCTTGTAAAATGCTTGGACTTAATGCAATGAAATGTACACAATTTCTAATTTTATGTATATATGGATCAGCTATTCTTAATGCATCTTGAACACAAAAATTTATAATATGACATGCACATCTAACATGAAAAATATTGTCAGATGGAGAGTTTAATACAGATTTTAAAGTAGTAATTGCTATATTGTTGTTAGATGCATTATCAAAACTAATAGCCATAATTTTATCACGAATATGAAAAACATCACAAATTTCTATAATACGGTTTGCTATTTCAGCGCCACTATAGGGATACGGCAACGCCGCAAGTGATATGATTCTTTTTTGAAGAATCCAATCATTGTCGATCCAATGACAGGTTATTCCCATCGTTGGAATATTGTTGACACCCGTCCAACAATCCGAAGTTAAACTAACCCTACAAGTTAAACTCCATAAAATTGCAATCAACGCGTCCTTCATTTCAACATACATTTTAAAACAATCCGATTTGCAAGTATTTCTCGGAATTCTTTTAAAATGAGGGTTTAAGGCCGTTTGATTAAAATTTTCCAAGTTCCTACTCTCGGGATAGGAAAATGGCAACTCTTCTTTAATGACTAATCGGGCCATTTCCCGACGAACAAGTTCGGAATCATAAGGGTGGCTATCTACTTGACCGGTCCTAGGGTTGATTTTTTGTTGGCCTTGTATTTGATCAAGAAGTTCTTTATGATTGTACCGGTGCCGTCACCCCTCTTGAATTTGTATGTTTTACTACATATTTTACACACTTTCAAACCTATACCCGGAGTATGTTCGTCCGGGATATACTCATAAAACTTATGCCAATCGCTAGTTTCTCCTCTACTTTTCCTACTACTACGGGGTTGTGTGGTTTCGGGTTGTTGTTGTTGTTCTTCTTCTTCTAATTGAATGTCACCTGCAACATCCATGTCGTGTGTACCCCATTGTTCCATAGTAGGATCAATGTATTCTTGGGCGGGCTCACTAGTTGGGACAATTGGTGGCCTACGTGAAGAGGAGGAGGAATCTTGTCCGCTACGACCGCTACCGCGTGATCTAGACATAATGTGGTAATGTGCTAAAGTATGTAAAAAAAAATCTACAATGTAGGAGCGGTGAATTATACAAAAAAAATCTAAAAAATAAGAGGGTTGAGATAGAGAAGTTCAAAAAACAAACAATAATTTTAACTACAACGCAAAAAGAAATTTAACAAGAGAGATAGAGATATTTTGATACCGTTCACCGTAAAATACGCGTATGTAAAAAAAACCGCGAAAATAAGAATATAATAGAAAAGATGGAGGAGCGCTTTGCCGATTCCGCAATTGAAGAATTGAGAAGAGGTTGAAGTAGATTTGACGAGGGTTGAAGAGAGTTGAAGACGTTGACGACGTTGAATTTTGTTTTCGATACGACCGAAATTTGATCGTGTATATGCCTCCTTGTACAATTATTTGATGAATACTACAATTGTTCAAAAATTCTTTTAAATGATGTATAATAGTAGAGAGAGTAAGAGAGTGAGGTGTGATTTTTTTTTGAGATTTTTAGGGGATATTTATAGGCTTATTAGTGGGAAAAAAAAAAACCAAACAACGGCTCCATCCAGAGCCAGCAGCAGCAGCGTCGACCGTTGTTTTCGACCCGTTCGACCCGCGGGTCAACGGTCGACCCGTCACGGATCGAATGTTCGACCCGTACGGGTCGAACGGTTCGAAAACCGCGGGTCGACCCGCGGGTTAACGGGTCCAACTCGCGAATTGGGCCGGGTTCGTGGGTCGGGTTTCGCGAATTTAATTCGCGTAAATTGCGACCCGGGCCGACCCAGTACTGTTCACCGGGTTCGACCCGAACCCGCGAAGCGCTTAAACGGGCCGGGTTGGTGGGCCGGGTCGTGGGTGGGTCGCCGGTTGACTCGGCCCAGTTGCCATCCCTAAGCTACCGAACAGCCATGGTCGAGCCTCCGAACTACTAAGAGGAGAAAGCCGAGCTGCCGAGTTGCCGAGCTACTATGGTCGAGCTACCGATGCACCGAACCTCACATTTGAAGAAAAACGGTTGCCGAGCCACCTTAACCGTCGGATTGTTTCAAAAATCGCCCCAGAACAAGATAGGCGGCTCAGATCATGCCACGTCCACAAAACGATAAGATAGCATTTTCTCGTGATCTGAACCCCCCTCCTCGTGATTCACGCCGTGATGAACGCTCCAGATTTAGCCACGTAGCTCGGCAGTTCGTGACAAGCCGAGCTACCGAAGAGGATAGGCCGGGCAACCGAGGCACCGACCTCCGCAAGCGGAGAAAAACGCTGCCGAGCTACTCCGATCGTCCGATCCTTCAAAAATTCGTTCAGCTGACTGATGAGAGGCCCAGATCGCGCGACGTCATTAATATGTTTAAAAATTAATTTTTTATTTATTAAAATTGGATTATTTATTTAAAAATTGTGAAAAAATGATTAAAATTTGAGAAAATTGATTAAAAATTCTAAAAAATAATTATAAATTTAGAAAATTATTTTTGAGTCCCTCGGTTAATTGAGGTCCCCCGAACGATAAATCACCACTTCACAAAATTAAATAAATGGCCCGAAAAATAGATAAAAATTAAGAAAAATTGCCAAAAGTCCAGGAGAGCTCAAGGATAACCTTGAGCATGCAACCAGCTCTAAAAATCACCATAATACCTCATGTAAAGATTTGACACCCCACATTTGGACTCCGATACAACTCCGCAAGTACTTAAAATAGTAAAACTACTCCTCAAAGGCTAATTAAACTCAGTCTTCGGGAGTGGGGGGCTTGTGATATGGCTAAAAATAGGGTTAAATCGGAACCATCCAAATGGGGCGCGAATCTTAAAGCTCGGGGGTAAAATGGTAATTTTACCTACAGACGGGTCTGAAATGGGTACTGGATCTTTTTTCCAAAGGCCTAATAACCCACGAACGGATCCATCTCAACTGGGTGCGGATTTCAACCCGCAATAAATCTGGTCCAGCTGGGTAGAATTAGGGTTTATGATTATACCTAATCAACGGCCCTGATTCACTTCTATCCATTCACTGGAAAGTAGGGATTTGATCTTATCCCGAAACTGGTCCCTAAGACGGCTATAAATACCCCCCATCCCCCACTGTTAATAGGTAATCAATCTTTTGCCAACCAAAGCTCATTCGTAATCTTTCTGATTACTGATTTGAGTGTCGGAAGGTGCGTCGCCGGGATCAACCCCGGTGTTTCGCACTTTTTGCAGGTTAACGGCGGGAGATCACGGTCAAACTCCGGTGGAAAGGTTTCAGGTTTGACTATTCGACATCCCAAAGAATCCAAAAATTCTATCTGTTTGCCCCCACACCAGATTTAGCATTAACATATATATATATATCTTTAAATAATACAAATATCCGTATCCGATCCGAATTCCGTATCCGATCCGAATTGTATTGGTATATGGACGTAAATATATATATATATATATATATATATATATATATATATAAATCAGTGTTTCGACAGCATCCCTAACATATTTTTTCGAGATTGTGAAGAATGAATTCCCACACTTTTTCTAGGATAGCATATTACATTCAACTACGTATATGATTACACTTTTTCTAGGATAGCATATTTCGGGCTATTATAGACTAATATATAAACTAGTTTAATTAGTAACAATTATAATATAGACTTTGGGGTAATATAGACTTTTTAAGTGATAGAATCTTATAAGAATTTGAAAGAGGCTACTAGAAGTCTTTTAGGCTTATAAGAGATTTTGGGGAAAATGTCTTATAAGAGGTAAAAAAAGAACGCTAAAAAAAATCTTATAAGAGGTGGACCACCTCTTACAAGAGGTAAATCGCTTAAAAGAGGAGAAAAAGAACACTACCTAAGTCACAATATCATTCTACCACATGCATCCAAATCCCAATGCTATAGGTATCTACTTGTAAAACATGAGAATAAAGATAACCCTAAACCCCAAAACTACGGGGTCAGCCATAATTGTAACTCCTGTTCCCGTATATATGTATTTTTCCGTATATTTTCTGTATTTCTTCTCGCTTTTTTTTCTTTCAACAATTACATTTTCAATTGATCGAACTTTAACAAAATATTATTCTGGTTTCTAAGAAATTTTCTATTTCATTTTATTATTCGAAAATTTTATTTATTTCGAATAACGGTGTATTTTAATTTTATTTTGTATTCCTAATTGATCGACTATTTACATTTTAGCCCAAACCAATTATATTATTGCTATTTGGATTTTAATAAAATTGTTAAACTCAAATTCCATTTTGATATATATGTGTATTATCATTATTGTTATTATTATTACTTTTGAATGCTTATTAAAATTCGTCTTTCGTTATTTATTAAATTGTGGAAGTCTATTGATTTGAATCTATATTTTATGATTGTTGGAGCATGGATTTTGTATACTATTTGATTTATTTATACCATGGTATTATTATTGAATTATTATTTTTAATCTAAAACCCTATAATTTTCTTAGTGGATTTAAACCCCTAAACCCAATACTCATTTTCTTGTTTGATTCATACCCTATACCCATTACCCATTATCACCCTAACCCTAATTCTAATACCCTATAAATACTAATTACCTCCTAAACACTCATAACCCTAATCCTGTTATATCCCCGCCGCCTAAACACCCTCATCACATTCCTCCTCAAGCTCTACCATTTTGCCTGTGCTCTCAACCCATCCCCGCTTGTCATCCAGCCGCCAGCTCTCCATCCCCTACACCCAACCTCCTCGTCCTCTTCCCCGGTCTTCAATCCCTTCTGCCTCATCGTCCTGCCCTTCTCCCCGAGCCTCACCATCCCGTTAGCCCCGTCGTCAGCCAGTGTAACCCCCTGTTCATCACCAGCATCGCCTCAGTCGACCCCCGCACCAGCATCTCCTCGAATGCACCCCTATGCCACCGCAAGCCTTGCCTGCATCACCCCACTACCACCTGCCGCTACTCCTCCCCTATTTTCCCGCCGAAACAGAGCGCTTCGCCCTGTACCGATCATTATCGCCATCCAGCCGCGCCCCTGCGCTCTGCTCTCATCTACCCTGACCGCAGGTGAAGCCTCCATCAGCATCCTCTGGCGACTCCCCAGTTGTGCCTCCTTTTTCTCCTCCTGAAGACATCACCAGTGACAGTAGCGCCGACCAGTCGCTGCCCTACCCACTGTGTTGCCGATACCCCACTGCAGTCGCTCACCATCGCAGAGCACTCCCCCCCTCCTTGC
This sequence comes from Hemerocallis citrina, assembly GCA_017893485.1. Lineage (NCBI taxonomy): Eukaryota > Viridiplantae > Streptophyta > Magnoliopsida > Asparagales > Asphodelaceae > Hemerocallis > Hemerocallis citrina. The sequence goes on along the minus strand of JACEHZ010000220.1, from coordinate 7,691 downwards.
TCTGTTTTGGTGATCTCGCAATCCGGGCTGTTCGATCATCATCGTGATTGTGATCATCGTCTCCATCAGATCATCATCATCTCCATCACCATCAGAGTGATCTTGGCTGTCCGATCTCCCCTTGATCATCACAATCATGATGATCATCACAGAGCCTCCTTTTATTCAGAACCATCCGATTGCCATTCTGATTGATTTTGATCATCATCAACATCAGGATCAACCCAAACCGTCCATTTGATCTTGACCATCATCAAGATCTTGATTATCAGATCTTGATGATTTGAATCATGGCTGTCCATTTGATCTGATCTTGATCTCCACCATCATCTGCTAGATCTGGACCGTCTGATCTGACCTGATCTGATCGTGATCATCACCAACTCTTAGATCTAACCGTCCGATTGTGTTTGTGATCATCTTGTTCGGGATCCGTTCGTTGGTATTGTGTTCGTACCGGGATTCGTTCCCGTCATTCTCTTTTCGTTGGATCCGTCTTCAATTGCAAGGCAAGTAACTTGTATTCCTTTTGTTGCATTTATAAATACTAAATACCGCATGTAGTGTGGCTTTCGTCTCTAGATTTATTTTTGTGCAAATTCCTTGTTAGATCTTGTCTTTATTTGTTGATCCATCCATAGTTGTCTCGCTACACACACGACATAAAAATAATTTAGAAATAATCTAGACTTGATGCATGTATGTATGTTGTTTCGTGATCCATGACATGTTGTATGAATCTTGCATACTTGATGTGTTAGTTGTAGTATATCTTGTGGTAGATTTGTAGAAAACTCATACAATGTTGTTTTGGACATCTAGTATACCATGTTTTGTATTTCGTTATAGTTGGATTGTTGCATATTAACTATTTGATTTAATACATGAAAATATTTCTGTTTTTGCTGCTGCCCTATTTTTGTTCAGTATTTTAGACCCTGTTAAGATCAGAAAATCAATTTAATTTATGAATATAAATCGTAGACCTCGCTATCTATTTTTCAGAATTTTTGACAGATCTCAGTTTTGATTTGTGAGTTGTGATTTATTGCTGTTTTACTACAGACGTGTTAAAAATTTCAGATTCGATTTTTATGTGAATTCTGTAGAGTTATTTATTTTAATACTGATGATAAAGATAAAATTTGAATATAATATTTTTCTGAGTATAACTAGACTTGACTGGGATTAAACCCAAATTTATGTAGATTTATTTGATGATGTTTATAAACTATTCTATGCTTGCAAACAACTACTATACTTTCAGGTTTTTCATGCTCTTCAGTAAAGAACCTAAATTTCAACCTGATTCTAGTTGCTGTTGGTAAAAACTTTGTAAATATAAAATGTAGTCTACTGTATTTATTTTAATACCCTTTTTACGGATCTGGATTTCGATTTATACTTTGTAATCTATTGCTGTTTTAGTACTGCTATGTTCAGAGTTTCAGATTTACAAATTTGCTGTATCTTGCTGTTTTGTGGTTTTATTTGACTATACTATATATGTTGGAAAATTATTAAATTATATTCGCTGATACTAGACATACAAGGGAATAATCCAGATTTTTCTTGGATTTAATCAGTAAGTTTTTATGCCGTTTCCTGTTTATAAACACAACCTTGTGATTTCTGGCTGAACATATTTTCTGTATATGATTCTGTTTTGAGCTCTGTTTCTGTGATTATTATATTACTTGTATATATTTTATGGATTTGGCCGGGAGTCTATTTTCTAGATTTTTTGATGGATCCAGATTTGCATGTCCGTGGCAACGGGAATCCAGATTTGGTGCAGTACTGTCTTGCTGTCCAGAACTAGAATTTCGTTGTCTTAGTCTATTTTGAGTCTTTCATCACCCGTTCGTGTCCTTTATTCAACTTGTACTTGTCCCTTATCATCTTACCATATTTCTTGACTTGTTTGTGCACGTCCATGCTTGCTTGAATAATAATAACAAGAAACTAAGCCGGGATTAAAGGGAAAGATCTAATAGTGGAGAATGCAGAAACATGTACTCGGAAGAGGATCAATAGTGCCTACTTGGTACTTGGAGCTTGATACTTGACACTTGGAGCTTGACACTTGATACATGATACATGACACTTGACACGTGATTACTTGACGCTTGCACACTTGACACGAGATACTTGATACTTGGAGCTTGATACTTGTCCCTGAGTACACTGCCCTCTATGATCCACTATAAAATCTAAAATGTAATTTTCATGAATATAACAACCATGTGGTAAAAATATGGGACACATGAATACTACCTAGATGGGACTAGATACAAGACTTGAAATAACATGATCACTTGACACTTACTACCTGTTACTTGTATATGATACTTGATTACTTGACACTTGTTACTTTTTACTCATTTACATGCCACTTGACACTTGGCACATGCCACTTGCACCTATTTATCTTACCATGGTACTTGTTCTGTTCTTGACTTAGAGTTAGCTGCTCTATTTTGCTGTTACATCTTTTCATGCTATAATTACTTCCACTGTCACTCTATACTTGTTTATTTGTCTTTCATGTACTTGTTGCTTGCATTACAAATGGCCCATAACTTGCATTGATGGGCATTTTGTTCCTCTTTCTTTTTTTCTGCAATTTGTTAAATTGCAGATTATGGTGATCAGCTGCCCGATGGAGTAGGTGATCAAAGATTCTTAGTTGGCTGGAGTTCTTGCTACATTTATTTATCTCTTGTTGCTTATCTTGAATAATTGTAATTTGCTTCATGGATATTTGTATTGGGTTTTTTGTCTCAGACTTGTGTTTTGTTCCAGACTTGATTATTTGAAATTTAGTATTCTTGTTTCTTGTTTTAAGTAATCTTGTTGACTATATTGATTCAGTTATTTATGCGTGGTTGATTATTTCTCTTGCATATCTCTTGTTTATTCTTGTATATGTTGTAAAGATCCTCACTGTTTATGAATGGTGAAAGTCATTCGCTGGATTTAGTCACGTATCCGTATTCAGTATCTTCTTTTTGGAAAGTAGGGCATGCCAATAACGATGTGAGTGACATCAAAAGAAATACAATATGAATAAAATATAAAAAATAAAGTCATAAACAACATATATCAACAGTAATAACAATGGAATATGAAATAACAATAAATAAAATATGAAAACATTGAGTGAAACTAGACTAAGTGTCAAGTGTAGGAAAATAGAAAAACATCATGCATAAAACCAATTCAAGAAAACACAAATACAATATGATGACTCTCTAATGCATACTTTTCGGATTCTATGCATTCCATACTACATAGGCCTGGCGCAGGCCCTTATTGTTCTCCACTCTATAGGGTTAAATCCCTCGTTATGCAACTAATCCTACTAAGATGATTACTACGAGATTTAGATAAACTGTGAGTATCTAGCCCATGCCCCGATAATTCCGGAGGTCAATCTCTATCCACAGATAATTCCGAAGACTATTTCACTCACACCTGGAAATTTTGAGAATACCCCACACCGCAAGCTATGGCGCCTCATCACATGAATACCCCATGAGCGTCGCCTCGACCCCGATAATTTCGGAGATCAATCCCACACCGCAGGTAATTCCGGAGACTATTTCACTCACACCTCGATAATTCCGGGGATTATCTCACACCGCAGATCATACTGAGGTCCATAACCCATGTTTGCACTCATTTCATCATATCACCATCTAGTGCATGTCCTTATCTTATTAAGTTAATTTTAATTACGAATCTCCTAGAGTTGGTGTATCCTACTGGACTTAACTCAATTGAATAACAATAAAGCCACAACTGGCCAAACCACAAAATCTCAACTACCGGTGTACTATGGATCCCACTCACCCTCTAGAGACTCACAACTCCACCATCAACACAAAATCTTTCATTAAAACTCTCATTTCCATTATCAATACTCTCATATTAAGAAAACTTCTTAAAAATCAACGAATCCAAATTCATTTAATATACTCACAAATTTTCAGAACTGAAATAAAGTGTTAAATTTATTGAATAACTGAAAATCATATTTCGAAGTCGTAGAATATCACAAAACATCAATTCCTTCGAAAACCATATATCTTTCATTTAATAAAGTCATAGAACACAATTTAAAATCTATTATAATCAATATGTAGCTCTCTGTAAAATACTACAATCAGTAGTAAAAATATCATCTAAAACAGTAGATCAATAATCCATAATATCGAAAAATAATCGTTCAAGGAAAACGAAGAAAACTCAACAAAACCAATCAGCCAAGACACTGACAGTCAACCGTCAAAATCAGTTCAAAACGCGATGGTCGACCGACATGCAAAAATCCCAAAATCAATTAATTGACAGTCGACTGTCATTTTTTGCACAAAAACAGAGCGGTCAGCTATCATGTTCCGAAAATTTCCAAAAGTAAAGAATTGACATTCGACTGTTATTTTTAGTGCAAAAATGTGGCGGTCGACTGTCATATGCAAAAATTCACTGCTTTGAAATTCATGTACATTATAACTGATACATCAATAATTCTTTGTAAAATCATAAATTTGTAAAACAAAAAATCCGAGATGATCAAATACAACTTGTCTAACATACTGGAGTTTATAAAATTAATCAAATTTCTTCAAGATCATAAAGAGCAAAATTTTATCAAAACTCTTCAAAACAGCAACATATGGATGTATATATATATATAATGTTCATATATAGGTCAGTAAACTCAACAAGAATCAATGTATATGATTGTTATATTTTCAACTAAGTCTCGGTATCAAAACAAATCAGATCTCAATCGAAAACTTCAAAAAAACACAAAATCCACTTCTCGGCCTATACCATCAGACCCGAAAATCACACCCCCTTTTTTGACTTCAAAACTTGATCTCTTTGATTCAAAAACCCCTCTTGCAATTCATTAAACTACCCATGAATATATGCAATTATAACAAGTATATAATCAAGTTTTACTTCATCAAATCATCAAAACAGAGTATGGGCATATACACACAGTAAAGATTCAAAAAAGTTTCACTTTAAGCAATATTCATCATACAATTTATAGTATATGTTCAAATCAGCAAGATTATAATACAAAACAACATACCCATGATTTCTATTAGGTTCTTAACAATCTCAAGTCATCTATTTAGGGTTTTAATCATCTATAGCATAGGTTTCATAAAAAGATTCAATTTGTATTCATACATATTTTAATAAACTCATTATATCATCACACAATTCCGTAACATGCTTTCTAATAGACAAATCATCACATACAACATGCATACAAGAGCAAGAAATCAAACATATGTCACTCACCTTATTAAAGAATCAACCGAAATAATAAAGAGAATAAGAAAAGTCCTTTCGCACGAAAACCAAGATCCTCGCTTCGAAATTCCAAGAAATCAATAATAAAAAAAATCCTTTGTGTAGTGCAATAAAGAGACGGCTGCACACTCTTTATATTAGGCCGGAAATCAGGTTATTAGGGTTTTGAGTAGATTTTGCAAAATATCCCTTTTGAATATATCTTTACATATATAAATTTTTATATTAGGAAATTAGATTAACCAATTAAATTTAGATTTAAAATCAAAATAACTGATCAAATCTTGGTCGGCACTATTTGTAAACCCAGAAAAACGAAATTTGTAATTTTGCCTCTAAGTAGTAATTTTGCAAAAAGACCATTTTTTAAGAAATTTGCGAAATAAACCAAATATATTAAAACAAAACGTAAACTTTTTACCTCTAAGTTTTCTAGGCATTATGCTCAGCCAAAAAAATCCCAAAATCTGAAGTTTTTAATCCAAGTGGTAATTTTGCACGAAGCCCATCTTTTTTAAATATTTGCAAATAGGTCAAATAAGTATCAGAAAAAACCAGAAAATTCACAAATAATACCTTCTAATAAATAATAGTTTTTCCCAAAATAATTTTTGACTTTGAACTTCTCAAGAAAATATTTGCACGTGTTTTGCACTTGTAAAAAGATAATTTTCAGAAAATATTTATTAAATCATCAAAAATTATTTTAATTCATTTATTAATCTAAAAATATTATTTAAAAATCTAGGGTGTTACAGTAGGCCCATAGGACTTGGCACGTGCCGGGGTTAGGCACACCTCCAACTCCAACTACCACTAATTTAATTCGTGTGAAGATACTGAACTTTTGGATTTTAAAAATGAGGGCGAGATCGGGCAAGCCCTAATAAGAAGGGTCGAAATGAATAAAATAAGTGTCTGAGATCGAAGGACCTTCCATGGGAAAGCATGGTTCAAGCAAAAAACACATCTTTTTTCCGATCCTCTAGTGAGTTATAGACCGTCGGCTTTGCGAGTCGAGTTTTATTATAATTGTGTTGCAAGTAAGCTAATCTGGCTGCAATTATAACGTCAGTTGCAAATATCACCTGAAGTGCATGTTCTAACCATAATACTTATTCGATTTACTACAGAATTTGTACTTTGTAGAAGTATGCCGCATCATGCGACAACTAAATGGGCTTATTTGGACGGGCCCCAAAAAGTGAGCTTGGGGTTAAGAGAGGGAGAAAGTTGGTGGTCGGGTACCATGGTGGTTGGTTGTGAGTTTAAGAAAGAAAAGAGCAGAAGCGGTCTAGGCTTTCTCTATGGGATTTGTAAAAGGGCTTTTTATGTCTCAAATTTATTAAATTGGGCTTCGATTAAGACTTCCAAATTCTGTACAATCTTTTGAAATGAAATAAGAATGGGCCCCGATCTAAAAGGAGCCAATAAATTATGAGTTACACTACAGTAATTCTTTTATCCGATTGGACAACAATAATCGGCAAAACAAAACATTAGCTAATTGCTATTTAAAAAGAACGGTCAGAGCGGAACTGTTGTTCCGTCTATAAAAAATAAATATAGAGAAAAATGGATCAGACGAATAATAAATATAGAGGATTATTGTCTCGTTCGATCTCAAAAATATGAGAAACGGGACAACATATACCGTTTGAGAAAAAGGTCGTTTTGAAAGCCTTTAATCACTTGGTTTAATTGTATTAATCAGGTTTAAGTATTAAGTTAATTCACTAATCACTTGATTTATTAATTTAAATTGGACTTTAGTATTAATGTAATAACTAATTAAATCGTTAATGCTATTATAATAACTAATACTATTTTAATTGTATTAAAAAATTTAAAAGAAGGCTCTTGGACGGAACATGTGACAGAACAATATGTTTCGTCTGATAAACTTTTTTTTCTTCCCATATTTTGGTAAATGACCACTACAGCGAAATTCTCGTTTGTCATTTCTTATTTTTTCATTTTGCCAAAAATAGCAACAACCATTATTGATGCCCTCACATTTTTCATTATAAACTGGTACAGAAAAAAAGGCTAATGGGCTGGGCCCAATGTGGTCAACTTTGGACCAAGGATTCAAGGTCCAATTTGAAGCATTGTCACTCCTAAAATTTTTGCTATACTAGATGGATTGGTTCATTGTAAATAGTTCCAAATGATAAACCAACTTACAAGCAGAGGCGAAAACAGAACAATTTAATCAGAGGGGTCAAGAAAAAATTCTACGGCTATATAGGCTTTTTCATAATTTTTAGGGAGCCAAAGCTTAAAATTTAATGGGGAATTTTCAAATTCCTTGGGGCCCCCACATAGCTCCATCCATGCTTACAAGTTTATTT